>CM045728.1:19612349-19739849 GCA_024760905.1 Plotosus lineatus
TTTAAGGCCTATTTGACTTCCTGTCGTGGCAAGGATGTTGGTTTTGTCTTTGATGTCGTTGAAGCGATGGGACAGTAAGGCTATGTCGTCAGCAAAGTCCAGGTCTTGAAGGTCCAGGTCTTCACTCACAGAGTGAATATGTGATCTGCATATGATGTTTCTTTCCTAAAGCTGGCTTGTTCTTGCCTTAGCATGGGAGCCAATACTTCTGTTAGTCTGCTCAGAATCACCCGACCTAGGACTTTGCTTGTGGTTGAAAGCAACATGATCCCTCGCCAGTTATCAAAATTGGTGAGATCACCTTTCTTTGGGAGCTTGACTATTTGCCCTGCCTTCTGGGTATCTGGCTGTTCTTCTGATATCCATATGCTCTGAAGGATGTTTGTTAGCAGTATTGGTGTCAAGCCTTCTTCTGCTTTGAGCATTTCTGCATTTATCTGGTCCATTCCAGGTGATTTCCAATTTTTCAGCTTCTTGATAGCTGGTGACTTCACTGAGCATTGGTGGGTTTGTGTTGATGTCAAGGACGTTTTTTGCAGGTACAATGTGTGCTTCTACTTCCGGATCTTCTCTGTTCAGAACCTTCTGAAAGTGCTCCTTCTAACAGTTCAAGATATCCTCTTCTTGAGTTACTGTTTTTTTCCTGTTTGTTCCTGATAGGTGGGAAGATGGCTTGATTTTTGCCTGAGAGGGTTTTAGTTAACCTGGAGAGGTTTTTCATATCTTGAGTGGCAGCTGCTGTTTCTGCTTCTTCTGCTAGCTGTTCAAATTATGCCTTCTTATCTGGTCTTGCTCTATTCTTGACTTTTTTGTCTAATGCCTTGTAACCTTCTTTGAGCGTGTCTCTCAGCCTTTCTGACTTGGTGTTGGGGATTTTCTTATTCTGTTATTTCCACTCTTCTATCACCTTTCAGGTATTTTCCTTTATCCATTGCCCTTTCTTTTTTTCTTTTTGGTCCAAGTATTTCTATTCCTGTTTCCAGTAGCACTGAGTTGAATTGTTCAAGTCCAAAGTCTTTCACCTCTGGGGATACTCTGTATCACTTCATCTACCTCACTTCAGAATCTCTCCTTCTCTTCTAGCTCACATCCTGCCTGTGGGGCATAAGCACTAACACAATTGAACATCATGCCTTCAATTTCTAACTTGAGACTCATCACTCTGTCTGACACTCCTTTCACTTGTTTTTTGTTTTTGTTTTGGTTTTTGTTTTAAAAATATTTTATTCACTGATGAAATGGATTGGGAACAAGTTATCCAACTTAGAGAACCCTCTCCGTGATATTTACAAATGATGATTCATTACAAATTACAACACAAAGACTAATAAGAAAAGTAGGAAAATATATATGACAGGAAAAAAAAAATCAAATAAAAAAAAGTAAATAAAATGGGCAGTTTAGGCAAATTTCTGATTGTCTTACTATATAAGATTGAACAGCTTTGAATACAAACTGGTTTTCAATGACAGATAAACATTCATTGTTTCCATTCCCAAAACAGCACAAGCGAAGGAACCGGCCCACTACAGACCTGTTGCCCTGACCTCCCACCTTATGTAGACCATGGAAAGGCTCCTCCTCATACACCTCCGCTCTATGGTGAGCCCCACCCTAGATCCGCTGCAGTTTGCCTACAGGCCCAACATCGGAGTAGAAGATGCCGTCATCTACCTTCTGCAGCGGGCACTCACCCACCTGGAAATCGCTGGCAGCGCTGTGAGGGTCATGTTCTTTGACTTCTCCAGCGCCTTCAACGCCATCAGGCCAGCGCTTCTGCGGGGGAAGCTGGAGGACGTGGGAGTGGACGGGCATCTTGCTGCCTGGATCACTGACTACCTTACTAACCGTCCACAGTACGTGCGGCTGCGCGGCTGTAAGTCAAAGGTGGCAGTCTGCAGCACGGGCGCACCGCAGGGCACCGTCCTCTCACCCTTCCTTTTCAGCATTTATACCTCAGACTTTAGCTATAGCACAGACAGCTGCCACCTCCAGAAGTTCTCGGACGACTCCGCCATCGTGGGCCGTGTGTCAGAGGGGAACGAGCTGGAGTACCGGTCAGTCATCGTTGACTTTGTGGACTGGTGTGAGTGCAACCACTTGTGCTTGAACACCAGGAAGACGAAGGAGATGGTGGTCGACTTCAGAAGAAGCACACTAACACACACACACACACACACACACACACACACACCCACACAATCACTAATGAACATCCAGGGACAGAACATTGAGATAGTGAACAGTTTCAAATACCTGGGCGTTCACCTTAACAATAAACTGGACTGGTCCCACAACACCAACGCCCTGTACAAGAAGGGCCAGAGTCGCCTCCACCTTCTTAGGAGACTCAGGTCCTTCGGAGTATGCAGACCTCTGCTCAGGACTTTTTATGACTCTGTGGTAGCCTCTGCAATCCTCTACGCTGCCATCTGCTGGGCCCCCGGCAGCACAGAGCGGGACAGAAAAAGACTGAACAAGCTGGTCAGGAGGGCCAGCTCTGTCCTCGGCTGCCCACTGGACTCTGTGGAGGAGGTGAGTGAGAGGAGGATGGTAGCAAAGCTCACATCCATCATGAACAACAGCTCTCACTCACTTCTCCAGACTGCAGAGAAGCTGAGTAGCTCCTTCAGTGGACGACTGAGACATGCTCAGTGCAGGAAGGAGCGCTACCGCAGGTCGTTCATTCCCACCCCTGTCAGACGCCACTTTGTAACTGTCTGTGAAAATACCGGTTATGTGCAATAAAAACCTCGTGCACTTTAATCAACCACATCTACCCCACTGACTGTGAACCACATCAACCCATCTACTCTGCACTCAGATACATTACACTTTAATATAGGCCAGTCTATAAAGTCGTTCCCTTCTTTTATTTTATTGTTTATTGATTTATACTATTTATGTATCTATTTATTTATTTACTTATATATATATATATATATATATATATATATATATATATATATATATATGTATATATATATATATATATATATATATGTGTGTGTTTGTGTGTGTGTTTGTATATGTATCTATTTTTGCACCCCCTACTGATGGTACCTCAAGAGCCTGTAACAGTGAATTTCTCCATTGTGAGATTAATAAAGCTGTATCTTATCTTATCTTATCTTATTTAATAATAATTCTAAATCTATAGATATTTGATTTGCAACAATTTCTCACACATTTCTAATTAATATCAATTTTTGTTCTTTAAATAATGGACACTGAATAAAGTAATGATAAGAGTTTTCATGAGCATTATCACATTTACAGTCTTGGTTGGATTTAAGACCTATTCTAAAAAGATCATACTTTAGTTGACTACACCTGTATCTCAAACGTGTATGATAGATATTTAACATTCTTGGTCCATAAGAGAAATATGATGGGACGCCAATATTTCGATATTTTGGTGGAATACTATTCCATAACCTCGTGGTCAATGGAATAAAAGAAGATGTCGAAGATTTTAGACATGAAGATGGAAGTGTTATGTCTTGAGAATGTCTTAGATTGTATGTTACAGTTGAGCCAACAGTTGGGGGTAGTATATCCCTTAGATACCCCGGAACCAAATCGTGTTTCATTTAATAATATAAACCGAGTTTTCTCATTTTTCTCTTTTCAGATAAGGTTTCCCACCCTGTTTCAAGATACAAATATTCATATTGAGTATATTTAGGAAGGCCAGTAACAATATGGGCTGCTTCAAGCTGTAATTGTTCTAATGCATTTGATTGCTCTAAATTATATCCATCCCATAATTCACAGGTGTGTTCAAAGTGTGGCCTGATGAACACCCGGTATATATTGTTCAAAGTATTTCTATTCAGCAGAAACTTTCATTTCCTCATACTACATACCATCTTTGCAAATGCATTAGCTAAATTTTGAACATGACAAGACCATTTACTGTTTGTGGAAAATGTAACAACCAAATGTTTATGCATTTCTACATTTTTAATTTCACATCCATCAAAATATAATTGTATATCTTCGACATCTTTTTTTTAAATGAAAATATTACAGCTTCCGTTTTGTCTGGATAATATGTAATGAGCCATGTTTTTGCCTACAAACTAAGCATATATAAATTAGAATTTAAAGTTGTTTCGATTAGTTTGCTTTCTGATGATGAGTAGCCAAGAGATGTATCATTGGCAAATACTCTAGTTATGCAATCTAGTTCATCTGCTACATCATTCATATAAACAATGAATAGAAATGGACCTAGGACTGACCCCTGAGGGAAGCCAGCTGTGAGATTTCTGGGCTTGGATAAAGCTCCATTGATAAAGACTGATTGACTACAATTGCATATGCAACTGGACAACCATTTCAAAATATTTCCATTGATACCATACTTTTGTAATTTGTACAATAAACCTTTATGCCAGACTCAATCAAATGCTTTGAATACATCACAAAATACAAAACAATATTGCTCACGATTATCTCAAGATAATCAAATTTGGTCATATAGTTCAATTAGTTGATGGACAGTTGAGTGACCTTTTTGAAAGCCTGCTTGATATTTGTACAGTAAGTCGTTACTAAAGAAATAATTATATAAGTGCTTATATACTACTCTCTCAAGTATTTTACCAACACAGCTTATTAGTGCTATAGGTCGATAATTCGATGCATTTGAGTGATCACCGTTCTTAAAGAAATGGAATAACATGCGCTCATTTCCCCTCTGCTGGATACGTGCATGTCTTAAGTGAATAGTTGAATATTATACATAAAACATCACTAATAAAATCGCCTATGTTCTTGAGAAATTTATGACTAATTCTGTCTGGCCCAGATGCCTTATTATCACTGAGACATTTAATAACATCAGATATTTCTTCTTTAGTAACAAATATATTTTCTAGGGAATTACTTGTCCGCTGTTCGAAATATGGCAAGGGATCATTATCGTCAGTTATAGTAGATATTGATTCAAAGTATTCATTTAATTTGTCAGCCTTATCTAAATCTGTAAAGAGTGTTGGATGATCATCCAAATCATGCTTTTCAAGAGGGGGAATACACGATGATGAGTCTGCCTGTTTTATCACAGAAAGTAAAAGTTTACAATATGATGGTTTGTTTGCTGAATAAAGTTCAGACAAAAATGTGTCTATATTTGAATAGAAATGTTCTTTTCATGTTATTTCGTAAGTTTTGCTTTTTTGCGTAGCCTGTCTCTTTTCCTGCATTCCCTTCTTAATTTAGAATCAAACCATGGCTTATCATTGGGTCTGATAGTAACAACTCATTTGGGGATACATTATTTGGTTAATTGGTTAATTTTATCATAAAACACATCACAAATAACATTTATATTTGAGCAATTATCAAATAGCTCTGACCAATCGGTCATACTTCTTAAATCATTTAACTTCTCAAAGTCACATTGATTATAACACCATACTTCTCTGGTGCAGGATATTTTTTTATTAATATGTGTACCTATATGGATGTACATACCTCTATGGTCATATATTGTACAATCAAACTCGTTTATACCACTATCAAGTACATCCACATCATCACTAACAATTATTGGATCAAGCAGTGTGCTGGTTTTAGACGTGACTCTTATGGGCTGTGTTATTATGTTTCTGAGATGTTTTCTGTTTAAAAGCTCTGAAATATGATTTTGTTTGTTAGAAAGTAAATTTTTGTTTAAATCTCCAATAAGGGTTACTTTGCTTGATATATCCAAAGCAGATTCCATACTATCATCTAGATCAGGGGTGCTCAATCCTGCTCCTGGAGATCTACCTTCCAGAAGACATTCGCTCCAACCCTAATCACGCCCACCTAACCATCCAATCATCTCATCAAGACCTGACTGGATCTTACATGTCACATGGGCCACATTAGTGTTGGAGATAAAGTCATCTGGAAGGTAGATCTCCAGGAGCAGGATTGAGCACCCCTGATCTAGATGATTCCAAAATTATATAGAATTGTATTCAGGTCTATAAGCATCACACACTAGTAAAGGTTTCTGAGGTAGAAATATTTTGATCCATATAGTTTCATCATACATATTTTCAAGTTCATTAACTCTTTTGAAAGTTAATCTATTGGTAACATAAATCATGACTCCACCCCTGAAGCTATATCTGTCTTTACAGATTGGTTCATGAAAATTATCCCAATGTAAAATATCACTATCTACTGAATCGTCTAAGTGCATCCCTGTGAAGCAGATTACATCATAATCTGACAAATATTCTTTTAAGCAATTAAGTTTGTTATGTATACTTCTAGTGGTAAGCTGGAAGATAGCTAAGTCATGTTTACGTGAGGAGTCAAAGAGCTTTGTCGGCTCAGGATTTTACTCAACATCACCTGCAAGCTGTATTAACAATAGAAAAACAATTAATACATTAGGATCACCTAAATACGTTTGCAGATAACAAAGAAACATAAATACTGTACATGCTTTTAACTCAGTTTCTAAAATGACATGATACAGTTTTAATTCCTTTGCAAGAAAGGTCATAACATAACTAAACTGAAATGAATAACTTTTGATTTTATATATTCTTTTGCGAGAACAAACAATGCAATGAAAAACACCGATCATCACCCGATATTGAATTGTATCATTACTCAAATGAAAAACTTGATTTATAAATGCTCATAGTCATGTGGATGCTCGATCGGGTTTTCATACTTTTATTTATTACTGTTTTACTCAATAGTTTTATATTTGCATTGCAATAGAGTTATACTACAAAACAGTATTCTGGCTGATGTTTACATAATAACAAAACATCATATTGCCCACAGATAACAAAGAAGATAGTTACAGTTATTAACAAAATAAAAATACTTGAAGTAATTAAAAACATTGTTATGAACACATTGACAACAAAGACAGTAGCAGTGTTGTGACAGTTATTTGATAATCTTTACATTGCAGATATTATAACTGACATACTTACAAATGTTCCATGATATTTTGCTGTTACACTGGTCTCACAAACTTAGATCTCACAATCACAGAATCTCATAATGGTATCTGTCCAAATCGGAATCACACTTTATCACATGGAACATTCCCTCTGATTGTTCACTGATGAAGATCTTACCATCGTATGTCCATGTGGAGTGAATGTGTCCCTTTGTCTGTAAGTCCCTTGCTTTCTTGTAGAGCATATTCTGATGTTGAGCGAGGTCCTTTTTGATGTATACAGATTTCATCTTATCTCGTAGTTGGCACCTGTTTTTTATAACTTTGTTCGTATCCCAGTAGCTGACAAACTTGATTATGATTACCCGGAACATGTTGGGGTGGACAATTTTCAACAGTTTATGGATAACATCCTCTGTGTCTTCCTCACTGGTTTCCTTCACTTCGGTAATCCTGACAGAATTGCCACGACTGTATTGTTCAAGCTCGTCTATCTTTAGTTCCAGTTCTTGTCGGAGCTCGCTGATTTCCTTCTTTAGGGGCATAACGATGACTTTCACCAGTCGCTGATAACTTCTTTTGCTACAATTGCAAAAGATGCTCTAAACTTCTCATGAAGTGCTGGTAACATGAACATATTTGCCAGCTTTGTTGTAAGAACGTCAATGGATGCTTCGTTGATAAAGTTGAACAGTGATGATGGGTATGAGACATCATGAGGCATATTTTTTTGTTCTCTAGCACCTATCTATAAAGTGTCTGCCATCTTGCTTGTTGTTGTTGATATACTCTGTGCCTGGGTTGTCTTGAGTGTGCTACAAGATCCATTGGCAAACACCTCAGGTAGAGTCAGTATTGACTGAACAAGATGTTTCAGATTCTTAGATGGTACTGAGTCCGTTGGTGATCCTGAGTGTTTTCGTTTCTCGCTACTGCTACGCTCCGGTCGTTTTTGTACCTGTGCACTAGCGGTTTGCGCACTAGCGGTTTGTCTTCCTTTTCTCTCTTGTGAAGGCATGACCTCAGTAAATCCATCCGAAAAACGTGACTGCTTATCTTTAGAGTTGGTCCTCCTTGCACATGGAACGTGTACATTGCATCAAATCATACATGCATGCTCAAATTAAATAATCACAACACAGAACTAATTTACATGCGTCTTACTTAATTACTTCCATCTTAGACACTCTATGGTTGCCAGGTGGTTCCAACAACCTTTGATAAGTGATTTTCACTTGTAGAACATTCCTGACAAACTCCTCCTTCAAGATGAGTCCTACTCCATTTCTCTTCCCATCCACACCATGAAAAAACAGCTGAAACCCTGCTCCTAAGCTTCTAGCCTTGCTACCTTTCCACCTGGTCTGGACACACAGTATGTCCAGGTTCCTCCTCTGCATCATGTCAACCAGCTCTCTACCTTTTCCTGTCAAAGTTCCAATATTCAAAGTCCCTACTTTCAGTCCTCGACTCATGCCTTTCCTCTTCTCTCTCTCTGCCTATGGACATGCCTCCCGCCTCTCCTTCTTAAACATCTTTGACCAACAGTAGTCCAATTTCCACCAGTGCCCTGTTGGTTAACAGCACTGATGGCGGTCATTGTTAACCTGGGCCTCAACCGATCCGGTATGAAATTCTTTGTTGTGACTCGCATATTTTATTTGTTTTTTTTTATGCCAGATACCCTTCCTGACGCTGTTGTCTTGCTCCTGTAGCGCAGCAAACCTGTTCTTCACCTTTACCTTGAATTGTTGTTTTATGGTTATGTCTTTCTACCTTTCAATGTTGACTTGTGGGGATCTTTGTGACTCATTCTTGGCTTGTCTTAGCTTCAGGCGGATTTTTCCCAATACTAGTGAATGGTCACTTTCAACATCTGCTCCACATCTTGCTACTACATCCTGTAGATTACTTCTCCACTTTCTGTTGATGATGATGTGATCAATTTGATTTTCTGTATGCCCATCAGGGGAGGTCCAAGTTGTTTTGTGGATTTGTTTGTGTGAAAACAGAGTTCCTCCAATCACTATGTTGTTTTCTTGGCAGAATGCTGTTAGTCTGTCGCCATTGTTGTTTGGGGTCCCTGTTCCTTGTCTACCCATGATGCTTTCTTTCCCTCTGTTGTCTGTACCTACTTTTGCATTAAAGTCTCCCATGATGATCAGCATGTCTTGAACTAGCTAGCTGTCTTGAACTGCTTCCTGTCCATCGGGATTCACTCCCTCCCAGTAGCTGAATGTTATAGCTATCTATTTCTTTGTTGACTTGAGCAAGTTTTCCCGTTTAGTAGAGTGTCCGCATGTTCCAGCAGCCAACTTTTATCCTTGTTTTTGGTCGAAGGATATCTGTCCTGGGGTGGCAGCTTCCTGTTGGATTTGGCTGTCATCTGTCATATCTTCAGTTGTCTGAATGGCGTCTCTCCTTCTTCCGGCATAAATGTTGTCTTTGGTTTTGGTTTCTGTGACAGTTGTTTGTTTTACGGGATTGAATTGTCAGGACATTCTTTGTATGAACCCTCCCCAGAGACCAGTTCGGCTTGGTTAAACCTGCCAGGTGTGTAAACTCCCGCCGACATTGCTTCCTGGTTCCTTGAGTTACACAAGCTCCCAAACCACGGCAAGGTGATGTACCCTCTTGAGAGATCAACCCTCTTCATATATTCAGTGCTGTGCAAAAGTTCTTTCCCCCAATTTCTGAGTTTTTTTTTTGCACATTTGTCACTGTCATCAATTTCAGATCAAGCAAACCTAACTATTATACAAAGATAAACACCAGTTATACAAATATAAAATTTAGTTCCAATTGCATTTATTAAGTGGTAAAAAATATCTGAACCGACAATAGCCCGTGTGAATAAGTAATTGCCCCTAATAGCTGGCTGAACCACCTTTTGCAGCAATAACTGCAATCAAGTGTTTGTGATAAGAAGACTTCCTTCACATCGCTGGGATGGGATTCTGGCCCACTCTTCTCTGCAGAATTCCTTGAGATCAATCAGATTTGATGGTTTTCGGCAATGAACAGCTTTTTTTTAAGGTCATGCCACATCATCTCAATAGAGTTCAGGTCGGGACTTTTTCTAGGTCAGTTCAAAACCCTCATTTTGTTCTTTTTAAGCCATTTGGAAGTGGACTTGCTGGTGTGCTTCAACTTATTATCTTGCTGCAGAACCCAGGTACGGTTTAGCTTGAGGTCTCGAACTGATGGATGAACATTCCTTGCCAGGATTTCTTGTTCCATCAATCATGACATGTCGCCCAGATCCTGAAGCAGCTAAGCAGGCCCAGATCATCAGACTTCCACCACCATGTTTCACTGTTGGTACAATGTTTTGTTTTTTTTTTAATCAAATACAGTGTTTCTTTTGTGCAAGATGTAATAGGATGGGTTTCCCCCACAAAGTTCAACTTTACTTTCATCAGTCCAGAGGGCATTTTCCTAAAAGCTTTGGGGATGATCAAGATGATTCTTGGCAAAAGTGAGTCATGCCTTGATATTCTTTTTTGTCAACAGTGGCTTTCCCCTAGGAACTCTTCATGGATACCATTTTTGCCAAGTGCCTTTCTGATGGTGGAGTCATGAACATTGACATTAATTGAGACAACTGAGGCTTGTAGGTGTTAAAAGTGGGTTTTTTGGATCCTTCATGATTTTTCTGGTTAGTCTGCGTCGAGCTCCTGGAGTAATTTTGGTAAGTCAGCCACTCCTGGGAAGGGTCACAACTGTGCCATGCATTCTCTGCTTTTGGATAATGTCTCTGACAGTGGTCTGCTGGAGTCCCAAAGATTTACCAATGACTGTATCCTTTCCCAGACTGAAACATCCCTATAATCTTTTTTCTTGTTTGCTCTTGAAGCTCACTGGATAACGGCATGGTGATTTGTATTCAGTATGGCCTACCTCACCTTGTCAGACAGGTTTTATGTTAGGGATCTCCTGATTGCAAATGCCTGGCAGCAATCAGGCTTGGGTGTGGCCATGAAATAAAACTAAGTTTTCCCCAATGATAGGATTAATCACAATGACCTCACTTTTCAACAAGGTGGGGCAATTATTTTTTCCACAGAAGTTTATGTAGGTTTGGATAGGATTTCTCAACAAATAAAATCACAACAGGAAAAGTATTTTACATATGTATTTATTTAATTATTTATTGGATGTTGGGTTATCTTTGTGTAATGTTTAAATCGTTTGATGATCAGAAAAAAGTTGTGTGACAAAGGTGCAAAAAAGTAAAATATCAGCAAGGGGGCAGAAGCATTTGCACAGCATTGCATTTGGGTGTCATGGGATTGAATTGTGCTGATCCTGAGCAAACTTTTTAGAAAAAAAAGTTGCCATTATTATGACAATTTATTACAATTTGATGCTAATTGTCAAGGAAATCATAGTGGAGCTTAACAAACTTGAACAGAGTGGAACAAACCTTAATGCACCATCACAGAGTATCTTGATGAACTTGAAACATAATTTCTCCAAGTTTCATCTATTGGATGCACCCAGTCTTCTTTTCCCTTATCGTGCTCCAAGCATGCTCATAAATCATGGAACTTTGAGTCCCAAGTGTAAACCGATGTTTCGTTCAGAAAGAAGAATGAGGTGTAAAAATGAATCTTCCTGAATATACTTGGCACAAAGACAAAAAAGCTATATTAAAAAAAAATGCTAATGTTATATAAAACATGAAAATGAACCATATTTTAATCCATATGACACTCCTTTAAACATTGACATGAACTACTGTTACTGTCACATTGTCAATTATTTATAATTTGCCATTCATTTATCATTTATGCTTACCCCAGTCTTGGCGTCTACACACTCTGTACTACACAGTGAAGCAGATTCACTTAGCATCATTTTAATTCATCAATCTTTTCAAGAGATTAACCCTTAAGGCCATGATATAGTATTCCTCTTAAAACTTATTATAGAGTCAGAGTGGAAAATTATATACAATTTGTGGGGTAACAACAACATCAGAGAGCTTTCTCAAGAACTAAATATGAAAGATTTGTATTCTACAGACCAGAATACCAGATACTATATGCAATTAAGAAAAGAAACAATTTCTGTAAATTTGGAACAGTGTCACAGTTTTCTGAATCAGATACATTTTGCACATTGTTTGCATATTAATGTAAACATTTTGTATTAATATTCATGAAATTCTGCACGCATTCGAGTTAGTTTTATTATTTTGTTTTCTGGGGGCTTTTGTGGTTTGGCCATGAAGAAAGTTTCTCCAATTACTCAGGTGTGTTTATGTTTTCAGCATAATGATACCCTGATTTACTTGACTTCATGTGACCACCTGTTCAAACCAGCAGCTGCGAAATACAAACTCAATTCAATTAGAATCAGTTTAAGCCGTTTAATCTAATTAATTAACAACTCCTTAATTGACCATGAAACTGTTGTTAGTCAATTGTATTACTTTTTAATTGTCTACAATTAAAAATAATGTTAACGAGTAGTCTTTTAAACACTGTACATTACATTTAGTAAGTTCAATCATATATGTATGTATGTATATATGTATGTATATAAAATTACCCAATCCAGAAGATCATTTACAGTAGACCTAGGATATTGTTTATGTTCATCAAATAATTAAAATACAGTAGTGACATAGCAGAGCAGCACTTGTTAACACGTTTAGATAGACAGAGTCAGACAGACACTCAAGATAAACATGAGGAAATCTAAATGCAATCAGCCTGCATCTAGGCTACTTGACAAAAATAACTAGACCCAAATAAAGCGGCCAGTCTGGGTGTAGCCTTAGTGTAAGCATTGACTTACTTGTAAGTTTTGTAATACATACATACATATATATATATATATATATATATATATATATATATATATATATATATATATATATATATATATATATATATACACACACACACAAACAGGGACACCCCCCCAACGTGACCGCCGATTTCTGCAAAGTAGGATTGATCCCCTGACTGACGCATATGTACATGTAGTGTATATGAGCATATAATAGCAACAAAAACATATCCAATGCTATAAATGCTTATAATAACAATTAAACATTCAAAAGTAATGAATAAGATGTAAGTAAAATATAAATACACAGACATACATATGTGTGCGTGCACACATTTTTCTGGATAACTGGCCTTGTTTGCAGCATTTTTCTCAACTTTTTTCCTATTTTTCCTTAATTTCCTTTTATATATATATATATATATATATATATATATATATATATATATATATATATATATATATATATATATATATATTCATTTTCTGACTAAAATTTTTTGAAAAATTGTTGATGCATTGATGCCACAGAGCTCGTAAGTTGAAGAGTTGATGAAACAAGAATTTCCATAGAAAATAGGTCCGTGTATCTGTGTATTTATATTTTATTTACATATTATGCATTATTTTTTAATGTTTAATTGTTATTATAAGCATTTATAGCATTGAATGTATTTTTATTAATATTATAGACTCATATACATGTACGTATATGTCAGTGGGGGGGTGTCGATCCTACTTTGTGGAAATCCGACATTCGAGGAGGGTCTTAGTCCTCATTTAACGCGAAAAGTATATGTATATATATATATATATATATATATATATATATATATATCTTCTTCTTCTTCTTGTCATTTCGAATTTTCCCTTCAGGGGACATCACAGCGAATCATCTGCCTCCATTTCACCCGATCCTCTGCATCTTTTTCTCTTACACCAACTGCCTTCATGTCCTCCTTCACCACATCCATGAATTGTCTCTTTGGTCTTCCTCTAGGCCTTCTGCCTGGTAGTTCCAACCTCAACATCCTACTACCAATATACTCACTATATGTGACATTGGTCTGGATTGTTAAGCCTAAGTATTTAAAATCCTCCACCTTCCTTATCTCTGCTCCTTGTAACCTCACCGTTCCTGTTGGGTCCTTGTCATTCATACACATGTATTCTGTCTTACTGTGGCTAACCTTCATTTCACTGCTAAATGGTTTACTGACCATGATATTACAGTGCTCAATTGGCCTGCCGACTCTCCTGACCCGAACCCCATAGAGAATCTGTCAGAGAGAATCTGTGGGGTATTGTGAAGAGAAAGTTGAAAGACACCAGGCCCAACACAGTGGATGACCTTAAGGCCACTCTCGAAGCATCCTGGGCCTCCGTAACACCGCAGCAGTGCCACAGGCTGATTGTCTCCATGCCACGCCGCATTGAAGCAGTCATTTCTGCAAAAGGATTCCCGACCAAGTATTGAGTGCATAACTGAACATAATTATTTGAAGGTTGACTTTTTTGTATTAAAAACACTTTTTTTTTTTTTTTTTGGTCGGATAAAATATGCTAATTTTTTGAGAAGGATTAGTATATATATATATATATATATATATATATATATATATATATATATATATATATATATATATATATATATATATATATATATATATTATATATATATATAATGCAGCCAATGCAGCCATGAGGTGGGGGGCACTAACCAGTGTCTCTCCCCTCATGCCGGTCCCAAGCCGGAGAAATGCAGAGGGTTGTGTCAGGAAGGGCATCCGACGTAAAACCAATGCCAATTACTTAAAATGCAAATCAAAAGTATTACCTCCATACCGGATCGGTCGAGGCCGGGTTAACAACGACCGCCATCAGTGCTGTCAATCAACAGGGTGCTGATGGAAATTGGACTACTGTTGGTCGAAGACGTCGAAGAAGGAGAGGTGGGAGGCGTGTCCGTAGGCAGAGAGAGAAGAGGAAAGGCCTGAGTCTAGGACTGAGAGTGGGGACTTTGAATGTTGGAACTATGCACAGAAAAGGTAGAGAGCTGGTTGACATGATGCAGAGGAGGAAGGTGGACATACTGTGTGTTCAGGAGACCAGGTGGAAAGGTAGCAAAGCTAAAAGCTTAGGAGCAGGGTTTAAGCTATTTTATCACGGTGTGGATGGGAAGAGAAATGGAGTCGGAGTCATCTTGAAGGAGGGGTTTGTCAGGAATGTTCTAAAAGTGAAAAGAGTGTCAGACAGAGTGATGAATCTCAAGTTAGAAATTGAAGGTGTAATGCTCAATGTTGTTAGTGCTTATGCCCCACAGGCAGGATGTGAGCTAGAAGAGAAGGAGAGATTCTGGAGTGACTTAGATGAAGTGATGCAGAGTACCCCCAGAGGTGAAAGAGTGGTCATAGGTGCAGACTTCAATGGACATGTTGGTGCAGGCAACAGAGGGGACGAGGAAGTGATGGGCAGGTTTGGTATCCAGGACAGGAACGCATGAAGGACAGATGTTGATAGATTTTGCAAAAAGGATGGAAATGGCTGTGGTGAATACTTTCTTTGAGAAGAAACAGGAGCATAGGGTGACTTATGAAAGCGGAGGTAGGCGCACACAGGTAGACTACATCTTGTGTAGGCGATGTAATTTGAAGGAAGTCAGTGACTGCAAAGTCATCGTGGGTGAGAGTGTTGCCAAACAGCATAGGATGGTGGTGTGCAGGATGACTCTGATGGTGAGAAAGGTGAAAAAGGCAAAGGCAGAGCAGAAGACAAGGTGGTGGAAGCTGAAAAAGGAAGAGTGTCGTGTTGTCTTCAAAGAGGAGTTGAAACAGGCTTTGGGTGGCCAGGAAGGGCTTCCAAATGACTGGACAACCACAGCAAATGTGATCAGGGACACAGGTAGGAGAGTACTTGGTGTGTCCTCTGGAAGGAAAGTAGATAAGGAGACTTGGTGGTGGAATGAGGAAGTGCAGGAGTGTGTACAAAGGAAGAGGTTAGCCAAGAAGAAGTGGGACATTGAGAGGACCGAAGAGAGTAAACAGGAGTACAGGGAGACACAGCATAAGGCGAAAGTAGCAGTGGCTAAGGCCAAACAGAGGGCATATGATGACTTGTATGATAGGTTGGATAGTAAAGAGGAGAAAATGATCTATACAGGTTGGCACAGCAGAGAAATAGAGATGGGAAGGACGTGCAGCAAGTTAGATTGATAAAGGACAGAGAGGGAACTCTATTGACTAATGACAGAAGTGTGCTGGGAAGATGGAAAGAGTACTTTGAAGAGCTGATGAATGAGGAAAATGAGAGAGAAAAAGAGTAGAAGAGGTAACCATTGAGGAGCAGGATGTAGCAAAGATCAGTAAGGGTGAAGTGAGAAGGGCATTGAAGAGGATGAAGAATGGAAAGGCAGTTGGTCCTGATGATATACCTGTGGAGGTATGGAAGTGTCTAGGAGAGGTAGCAGTAGATTTTCTGACAAGAACATTCAACACGGTACTAGAGAGTGAGCAGATGCCGGAGGAGTGGAGGAGAAGTGTGCTGGTGCCCATTTTTAAGAACAAGGGAGACGTGCAGAGTTGCAGCAACTACAGAGGGATAAAGTTGATGAGCCATACGATGAAGTTATGGGAAAGAATAGTGGAAGCTAGACTAAGGGCAGAGGTCAGCATTTGTGAACAACAGTTTGGTTTCATGCCAAGAAAGAGCACCACAGATGCAATGTTTGCCTTGAGGATGTTAATAGAGAAGTACAGAGAAGGTCAGAGGGAGCTACATTGTGCCTTTGTAGATCTGGAAAAGCATATGACAGGGTGCCAAGAGAAGAACTGTGGTATTGCATGAGGAAGTCTGGAGTGGCAGAGAAGTATGTTAGAGTGGTGCAGGACATGTATGAGAGATGTAAGACAGTGGTGAGGTGTGCTGTCGGTGTGACCGACTAATTCAAGGTTGAGGTGGGACTGCATCAAGGGTCAGCTCTGAGCCCCTTCTTGTTTGCTATGGTAATGGACAGGCTGACAGACGAGGTGAGACAAGAATCTCCATGGACTATGATGTTTGCAGATGACATCGTGATCTGTAGTGAGAGCAGAGAACAAGTGCAGGAAAATCTAGAGAGGTGGAGGTATGCCCTGGAAAGGAGAGGAATGAAGGTTAGCCTCAGAAAATCAGAATACATGTGTGTGAATGAGAAGGACCCAGGAGGAACGGTGATGTTACAGGGAGCAGAGATAACGAAGGTGGAGGATTTTAAGTACTTAGGCTCAACAATCCAGAGCAATGGAGAGTGTGGAAAAGAGGTGAAGAAGCGTGTGCAGGCAGGCTGGAATGGTTGGAGAAAAGTATCCGGTGTGATGTGCGATAGGAGAGTTTCAGCAAGAATGAAGGGAAAAGTGTACAAGATGGTGGTGAGGCCAGCGATGTTGTATGGCTTAGAAACAGTGGCGCTGAGGAAAAGGCAGGAGGCAGAGCTGGAGGTAGCGGAGATGAAAATGTTGAGGTTCTCCCTGGGAGTAACGAGGATGGATAGGATCAGAAATGAGTATATCAGAGGGACAGCCCACGTAAGATGTTTTGGAGACAAAGTCAGAGAGGCGAGATTGAGATGGTTTGGACATGTACAGAGGAGGGATAGTGAGTATATTGGCAGTAGGATGCTGAGGTTGGAACTACCAGGCAGAAGGCCTCGAGGAAGACCGAAGAAGAGATTTATGGACGTGGTGAAGGAAGACATGAAGGTCGTTGGAGTCAGAAAAGAAGATGCGGAGGACAGGGTGAGGTGGAGGCGGATGATTTGCTGTGGCGACCCCTGAAGGGAGCAGCCGAAAGTAAAAGAAGAAGAAGAATATATATAATGCAGCCGTGAAGGAGGGGCACAAGCCAGTGTCTCTCCCTCACGCCAGTCCCAAGAATAGGGACTTTGAATGTTGGTTCAAAGGTACAGAGCTGGCTGACATGATGCAGAGGAGGAAGGTGGACATACTGTGTGCTCAGGAGACAAGGTGGAAAGGTAGCAAGGCTAGAAGCATAGGAGCAGGGTTTAAGCTGTTTTTTTATGGTGTGGATGGGAAGAGAAATGGAATAGGAGTCATCTTGAAGGAGGAGTTTATCAGGAATGTTCTAGAAGTGAAAAGAGTGTCAGACAGAGTGATGAGTCTCAAGTTAGAAATTGAAGGCATCAAGTTCAATGTTGTTAGTGCTTATGCCCGACAGGCAGGATGTGAGCTAGAAGAGAAGGAGAGATTCTGGAGTGAGTTTGATGAAGTGATGCAGAATACCCCCCAAACATGAAAGAGTAGTCATTAGGGCAGATTTCAATGGACATGTTTGTGCAAGAAACAGGGAACGAGGAAGTGATGAGTAGGTTTGGTATCCAGCACAGGAACGCAGAAGAACAGATGTTGGTAGATTTTGAAAAAAGGATGGAAATGGCTGTGGTGAATACTTTCTTCCAGAAGAGACAGGAGCATAGGGTGACTTATA
The DNA here is from genome assembly GCA_024760905.1 of Plotosus lineatus. NCBI lineage: Eukaryota > Metazoa > Chordata > Actinopteri > Siluriformes > Plotosidae > Plotosus > Plotosus lineatus. The sequence continues at coordinate 19,630,555 of CM045728.1, forward strand.
AAAGTGGAGGCAGGAGCACACAGGTTGACTACATCTTGTGCAGGCGATGTAAATTGAAGAAAGTCAGTGACTGCAAAGTAGTAGCGGGTGAGAGTGTTGCCAAACAGCATAGGATGGTGGTGTGCAGGATGATGCTGATGGTGAGGAAGATGAAGAAGGCAAAGGCAGAGCAGAAGACAACATGGTGGAATCTGAAAAAGGAACAGTGTCGGGTTGTCTTCAAGGAAGAGCTGAAAAAAGGTTTTTGGTGGTCAGGAAGTGCTTCCAGATGACTGGACAACTACAGCTAATGTGATCAGGGAGACCGGTAGGAGAATACTTGGTGTGTCATCTGGAAGGAAAGTAGATAAGGAGACTTGGTGGTGGAATGAGGAAGTGCAGGAGTGTGTACAAAGGAAGAGGTTAGCTCAGAAGAAGTGGGACATTGAGAGAACCGAAGAGAGTAAATAGGAGTACAGAGAGACACAGCGTAAGGCAAAGGTAGCGGTGTCAAAGGCCAAACAGAGTGCGTATGATGACTTGTATGCTCGGTTGGAAAGTAAAGAGGGAAAAATGATTTATACAGGTTGGCACAGCAGAGAAATAGAGATGGGAAGGACGTGCAGCAAGTTAGATTAATAAAGGACAGAGAGGGAAATATATTGACTGATGACAGAAGTATGCTGGGAAGATGGAAAGAGTACTTTGAAGAGCTGATGAATGAGGAAAATGAGAGAGAAAAAGAGTAGAAGAGGTGACCGTTGAGGACCAGGAAGTAGCAAATATTAGTAAGGGAGAAATGAGGAGGGAATTGAAGAGGATGATGAATGGAAAGGCAGTTGGTCCTGATGACATACCGGTGGAGGTATGGAAGTGTCTCGGAGAGGAAGCAGTCGATTTTCTGACAAGAACATTCAACAAGGTCTTAGAGAGTGAGAAGATGCCAAATGAATGGAGGAGAAGTGTGCTGGTACCTATTTTTAAGAACAAGGGAGACATGCAGAGTTGTGGCAACTACAGAGGGATAAAGTTGATGAGCCATACGCTGAAGTTATGGGAAAGAATAGTGGAAAAATATGACAGCATAAGAAAGCATATGACAGGGTGCCAAGAGAGAAACTGTGGTATTGCATGAGAACGTCTGGAGTGGCAGAGAAGTATGTTTGAGTGGTGCAGGACATGTATGAGAGATGTAAGACAGTGGTGAGGTGTGCTGTTGGTGTGACAGAAGAGTTCAAGGTGGAGGTGGGACTGCATCAAGGGTCAGCTCTGATCACCTTCTTGTTTGCTATGATGCTGGACAGGCTGACAGACTAGGTTAGACAAGATTCCCCATGGACTATGATGTTTGCAGATGACATTGTGATCTGCAGTGAGAGCAGAGAACAAGTGCAGGGAAATCTAGAAAGGTGGAGGTATGCCCTGGAAAGGAGGGGAATGAAGGTTAGCCTCAGTGAGACAGAATACATGTGCATGAATGACAGGGACCCAAGAGGAATGGTGAGGTTACAGGGAGCAGAGATAAGTAAGGTGGAGGATTTTAAGTACTTAGGCTAAACAATCCAGAGCAATGGAGAGTGTGGAAAAGAGGTGAAGAATTGTGTGCAGGCGAGTTGGAATGATTGGAGAAAAGTGACCGGTGTGATGTGTGACAGGAAGGTATCGGCAAGAATGAAAGGAAAAGTGTACAAGACGGTGTTGAGGCCAGCGATGTTGTATGGTTTAGAAACGGTGGCCCTGGGGAAAAGACAGGAGGCAGAGCTGGAAGTAGCAGAGATGAAAATGTTGATGTTCTCTTTGGGAGTAACAAGGATGGATAGGATTAGGAATGAGCACATCAGAGGGACAGCACATGTCAGACATTTTGGAAACAAAGTCAGAGAGGCTGGGTTGAGATGGTTTCAACACGTACAGAGGAGGTATAGTGAGCATATTGGTAGTAGGATGCTGAGGTTGGAACTGCCAGACAGAAGTCCCAGAGGAAGACCAAAGAGATGATTCATGGCTGTGGTGAAGGACGACATGAAGGTCGTTGGTGTAAGAGAAGACGATGCAAAGGATAGGGTGAGATGGAGGCAGATGATTCGCTGTGGTGACCCCTGAAGGGAAAAGCCGAAAGGAAAAGAAGAATATTTTCTGCTTGGTGAAATGAAAAAGTAGCTTTTGAGCATAGGCATGGTCTAAAGAACTACTCTCTGGTCATTTTGACAAGAGTGGTCTGGGATTGTCTCCTACAGGGCTATGGTGTGCATTGTGTCACATAGCAATGGTGACATCTCTCTGTGCTGTAAGCCAGTTAATGTCAGCAAGTCAACTTCAAAATTTGTTCTAATTTTCAAATCTGTTGATGTGGAGGAAGGGTTTTGGTCAGCAGAGCACAAGGGACACCTATTAAACTTTAAAATAATACCACAGATAAAAATCATCTTATATGAAATCAGATCCTCTTTTGCTGTTTCCTGTATCTCTGCAAGGTAGTCTGCCATATATCCAGATAGGTTAGGTATTAAATAGACATTTACTGGTCTTTGTCACTGGGCTGTCAGTAAAATAGTGGTAAAAACGTTCACTAAACATCTACTTTTTCACAAACTAACCAGCAAAAAATGATAAGGGATTACTCTGTGCATTCAATACTTTAGACGAGAGCCATCAAACAAAGCTGAGCTGGTTGAATATTATGTTCTAGCAGTTGCATAATGTCACTCAAAAGCAATGCGTGTGTTTGCGCTCGGGGTGGGGGTGGGGTGGGGGTGACAGCTGTGATTTAAATGTCAGGGTCATTCCACCACATAATGCTTTCTGAAATCCAACAAAAGTTCAAGCATTAGTTGTGTGCTGTCTAAAATTTAATATGATCTTCATTTCTATGCATTATTCAATGTCTGAAAACACTGCACCTTTCTGTTATTTTTGACCAGTGGTAGATATTATTTTGTTATTTAAGGTATACATTTGTGCTCTGGCTAAGCTAAAAAAAAGACATTCCTCTTTTTTTTTCTCCATCCATTGTGTTCAACTTTGCTGTGTGCTTTGGGTCATTGTGTTGTTGGAAGAAGAACCTTCTTTCCCCTCCCTGAATCGCCACCTTATCGTGGTAGAGGGGTTTGCGTGACCTAATGATCCTAGGAGCTATGTTGTCAGGGCAAATTCCCCTGGTAGGGTCACCCAAGGCAAACAGGTCTGGGGTGAAGGTCCAGACAGTGCGATTCAAAAAAACCCCTATGACACATGACATTTGAGAGAGAGCACAGGAAGCAGTCTTCCTTGCCCAGAAGCGGGTCACCGGGGTTCCCTCCTGGAGCCAGGCCTGGGGGAGGAGCTTGAAGGCAAGTGCCTGGTTTTCGGGCTTCTGCCCATGGAGCCTGGCCAGGCTTAGCCCGAAAAGGAGACATGGGTCTGCCCTCCCATGGACCCACCAACCGTGGGAGGAGTTTTAGGGGTCAGGTGCAGTGTGAGTTGGGTGGCAGCCGAAGGCATGGGTTCTGTCGGACCGATCCTCGGCTACTTACTCTGACCCTCGGGACATGGAATTTCACCTCTCTGACGGGGAAGGAGACTGATCTGGTGCACGAGGTGGAGAGATACCGACTAGATTTAGTCGGATTTACCTCAATGCATAGCTTGGGCTCTGGAATCATCCATCTCGAGAGAGATGGAACTTATTCTATTCTGGAGTTGCTCATGGGGAGAGGCGGCAAGCCAGTGTGGGTATTCTTGTTGTCCCCCGTCTCGGTACCCAAATGTTGGGGTTCTCCCCAGTTGATGAAAAAGTAGCTTACCTCAGTCTTTGGGTGGGGGGAGGCGAGTCCTGACTGTTATTTGTGCTTATGCACCAAATGACAGTTCAGAGTACCCACCCTTTTTGGAGTCTTTGGGGGGGGGGGGTGTTGGACAACCCTCCCTCGGGACACTCACTCGTTGTCTTGGGAGACTTCAACGCCCATGTGGGCAAGGATAGTGTGACCTGGAAGGGTGTGATCGGTAGGTACGGCCTCTCCAGTCTGAACCTGAATGGTGTTTCGTTGTTAGACTTCTGTGCTTCTCACAGTTTGTCTATCATGAACACCATGTTCAAACATAAGTGTGCCCATAAGTGCACTTGGCACCAGGAAACCCTAGGTCGCAATTCGATGATTGACTTTGTAGTGGTGTCATCGGACTTGCGACCATATGTTCTGGACACTCGGATGAAGAGAGGAGCTGAGCTGTCTACCGATCACTACCTGGTGGTGAGTTGGCTTCGGTGGTGGGGAAGGCTGCCTTATAGACCTGGCAGGCCCAGCGTGTAATTAGGGTCTGCTGGGAACATTTGGCAGAGTCCCCTGTCCGAGGGGCCTTTAACTCCCACCTCCGGCAGAGCTACAACCACATCCCGGAGGATGCGGGGTACATGGAATCCGAACGGGCCATGTTTTGTGCCTCCATTGCTGAGGCGGCAGCCCATAGTTGTGGCTGTAAGGTCATCGGTGCTTGTCGTGGTGGTAATCCCCGAACCCGGTGGTGGACACCTGCGGTGAAAGGGGCCGTCCAGCTGAAGAAGGAGGCCTATCAGGTTTTATTAGCCTGTGGCACTCCCGAGGCAGCAAACAGGTACCGGCAGGCCAAACGTGCTGCAGCCAAGGCTGTCGCAGATGCAAAATCTCGGGCGTGGGAGGAGTTCGGTGAGGGCCGCGAGAATGATTATCAGTTGGCCTCAAAAACGTTCTGGACCGCCAGCCGACGCCTTAGGAGGGGGAAGCAGTTCTCCACAAACACTGTTTACAGTGGAGGTGGGGAGCTGCTTACCTCGACTAGGGATGACGTCAAGAGGTGGAGGGAATACTTTGAGGACCTCCTCAATCCCACCAACACGCCCTCCGTGGAAGATGAAGACCCTGAGGGTTTTGGTGGGGGTCCACCCATCACTGGCGTGGAGGTCACTGAGGTTGTCAAAAAGCTCATCGGTGGTCGAGCTCCAGGGTTGGACGAGATCCTCCCGGAATATCTCAGGGTTCTGGATGCTGTAGGACTGTCTTCGTTAACATGTCTCTGCAACATTGCATGGTCATCGGGGGCTGTACCTCTGGATTGGCAAACTGGGGTGGTTGTCCCATTTTCAAGAAGGGGGACCGGAGGGTGTGTTCCAATTATCGTGGAATTACACTCCTCAGCCTACCTGGGGAAGTCTATGCAGGGGTACTCGAGAGGAGGATCCGACCCATAGTCGAACCTCCGATTCAGGAGGAACAATGTGGTTTTCGTCCTGGCCGCAGCACTCTTGACCAACTCTATACGCTCCACAGGATTCTGCAGGGGGCATGGGAGTTTGCCCAATCCGTCCACATGGGCTTTGTGGATTTGGAGAAGGCTTTCGACTGTGTCCCTCGCACGACCTTGTGGGGCATGCTTCGAGAGTACGGCGTTCTGGATCCGTTGCTACGAGCCATTCAGTCGCTGTATCATTGGAGCCAGAATTTGGTCCGTATTGGCAACACCAGGTCGAATTCATTTCCGGTGGGAGTTGGAGTCTGCCAAGGCTGTCCTTTTTCACCGATTCTGTTCATAATTTTTATGGACAGAATTTCTAGGTGCAGTCGAGGCGTTAAGGGGTTCTGGTTTGGCGGCCATCGGATCTCGTCTCTGCTTTTTGCGGATGATGTTGTCCTTTTGGCTTCATCAAGTCGGGCCCTCCAGCTCTCATTGGAGCGATTCACAGCTGAGTGCGAAGCAGCCGGGATGAGGATAAGTACCTCCAAGTCTGAGGCCATGGTTCTCAGTCAAACAAGGGTGGAATGCACCCTTTGGGTCGGGAATGAGGTCCTGCCCCAAGTGGAGGAGTTTAAGTATCTTGGGGTCTTGTTCACGAGTGAGGGAAGGATGGAGCGAGAGATCAACAGACGGATCGCTGCAGCCTCTGCTGTTAAGCGGTGCCTGTACTGGTCCGTCATGGTGAAGAAGGAGCTGAGCCGCAAGGTGAAGCTCTCAATTTACCAGTCGATCTACATTCCAACCCTCACCTATGGTCACGAGCTTTGGGTAGTGACCGAAAGAACAAGATCACGGATACAAGCGGCTGAAGTGAGCTTCCTTCGCCGGGTGGCAGGGTTAGAGATAAGGTGAGAAGCTCTACCATCCGTGGAGAGCTCGGAGTAGATCCGCTGCTTCTCCCCATTGAGAGGGGCCAGTTGAGCTGGCTCGGGCATCTGGTCAGAATGCCTCCCGGACTCCTCCCTGGTGTGGTGTTTCGGGCATGTCCATCTGGGAAGAGACCCCGGGGTCGACCTAGAACACACTGGAGGGACTATGTCTCTCGGCTTGTCTGGGACCGCCTCGGTGTCCTCCCGGGAGAGTTGGAGGAGGTGGCTGGGGAGAGGGACGTCAGGACCTCTTTGTTTAGGTTGCTGCCCCCGCAACACGACCCCGGACTTAGCGGGAGACGACGACGATGATGATGATGATGATGATGATACATATAGTAGTGATAAATGGAGTTTCAATAGAAAGTCTTTGTCCTGTCCTTTTATTTTATTTTATTATTTGCTCTACCAAAAAGTATTGAGCACTCTCCTACGGAAGGATCTACTCAGAAAATCATATATATATAGATATTATTATTACTGTTATTATTAAGCAATCAATATTACTCACATTACTACTACTACTAATACTACTACTACTACTACTACTACTACTAATAATAATAATAATATGTGGTATGGTCTTCATCATCATCATATCTTATCCCCATAGGGTAGTGTAGCAATTGGTCTCTTCCGGAGAAGATTAACCGGGATGCGGGAATGCTTGCTACTTGTCCCCAGAAACACACTGACGGCGTTGCAGTCTACTCTTTACAAAAGTCAGCAATGGTTCTTTTACATGCCTCTCACCACAGTCAGTGAGAGACATGGCCCGCCTTTGATAATCCAGTTAGCTGTACTGGGGGGACAGTGACAGCCTTGTGGGGACTCAAACCCTCAACTTTAGGATCAGTGATCCTGCACCTTATCCACTAGACCACCAGTGCCACATTGATGGTATTAATGTGCCCCCCCCCCCCCCCCCCCCCCCCACACACACACACACACACATACAGAGCAGAAAGACAAGTGTCCTTCTTTCCTACTTTGATTCACATGAGTGTATAACTGATATAACATCACTAATAATTGAACTCTTTGAATTTGATCTGCTTTCTTCCCTAACATTTAATGCACTTCTGATCAAATGAAATTGGCTGACATCCAAAATCAATCTTTGATTTTTTAAATTTCATGGCCTGATGGAAAATTATGCCAAAGCACAATTTAATTGTTTTTAAATGTCCTTGAAAAATGTGTCCCATGCTGATGTCCGTGCCAAGTGTTTTTGACCCCCCCCCCCCATGAATGTGTGTGTGTGGTTGTGTGTGTGTGTGTGGTTGTGTGTGTGTGTGTGTGTGTGTGTGTGTGTGTGTGTGTGTGTGTGTGTGTGTGTGTGTGTGTGTGTGTGATTTTGTTTCAGCTTTACGATGTTGGGAAATCAAAAGTGATTTGGGACTGTATGAAGTCGTCTCACAATTGTGCTTGTGCAGCCATGTGCCTATGCATTTGAAGAAAAAACAAAAAACAAAAAAAAAACAAAAAAAAAAAAAAACAGACAAAAAACATTTTGTACCATATTTTTTCTCACTATATTTGCACATGTGGATCCCAAAACTACAGTATTCAGATATTCAGCTGTGTTACATGACATTCTTGAGTATAATCACTGCATGCCACATATGCACAATGATGAATATGACAGTGTCAGTCCTTCAACTTTTGAATTTTCCATGCATGGAGTGATGTGTGGTGAGGTTGACAGCTGGTGAGGCATTGACTTCTTTAGAGTCATATTTACAAATACAGATGAACTCAAAAGAGTATATTATTCATCATTTGATTGATAACTGAGAATGCGCTGTGTTTTATATCTCATGTCAGCATTATTTTCACAAACATGTGACCCATATTTCATTTGAGATTAATATTTTTGTTGTTCTTACTTTAGGTATTACCTCTTATTTTGATTGAAAGTATAGATTTGTGAATTTTCTCAGTTTAGAAATGTAATCCACCATTTTGATAATGTGAATTGTTAACAAATATAAACTAGAAGAGTGTAGGTTGTGCAAGAATCTGTGTGCTCACAAAAGCCCTCTGCCATGAGTCAGGGGTACTATTTGACTCACAGAGGAACTTTTTTATTGATGTTTATGAGAATAATCTGCAAGCCTAAACATGTTAGAAAAATAATTTTCTACACTATCCAGATTATGAAAAGACAGAGCATATAATCGTATTGTTTGAAAGCATTCCTTCTGCGATATATGGAAGGGCAGCAACATCGCATAAAAGTGCAGTTTGAGAGGGGCACGGTCTACGGCGTGCCACAGCAAAATGCTGCCTCCTCATGCATCTCTCTCTGGATCTGAATGGGACATATGGGAATTCTGCTATTCTTTCTTGACAAAATAAATAAACAAATTCATGTAAAAAAAAAAAAAAATGGATTTGAACGGTAAAATGGTTACACAACAATTGATGAATATTAACATTTATTATATTTCAACTTTTCTTCCCTTTGCAAGATTGACAGGAGAGGCTCTGCCTCCAATGAATGCACATCACTGCATGCATGTACACATGCACCATTTGCTCCAGAAGGCAAATGCTATAAAATGGGATGTGTTATGCAAAGAGCAAATTGTAAATAAGCTGACATACTGTTAAACACAGTGTATTAAATTAGCTTCACAGCTGAAGAGGAGCGCACACACTGACATTGTTTCCCTTACACTTCTTTTTGTCTCCTGTTCCAGTTAGTTCTATTTCACTAGCTTGCACCTCTTCATATTTTGCATATTGTCATCTTCCTGTTTTTCTCTTTGTCATGAAGAGTGTCTAGTAGTACTGGAAGCTTAATGGGGTTTTGACATTTTACAAGTGACAAATGATCATCACTCTTGCAGTGGAGTGAGGGGAACCACAAGGAAGATCTTCCAAATGATTGGCCACAGGTTAATCATATGCAACTGATCTAGTGGTTGAGACATTTGATGAGTCGTGATGCCTCCTTTTCATTTTTCATTACCTGGATGAGTGAATGTTACAACTCAGTCAAAATGTTCAGCTGCAGTGATCAGTAGTCAAGTCAATGTGGATGGTGCACAATGGAGAGTTTTTGCATCAATAATGATATGATTCTGGAAGAAAACCAGAACCAGATAGAAGCATACCGTATTGTTTAAATATTTATTTATTTATTTATGTTTGCTATGTTAAACGTTTGTTGCACTTTGTTGCACTTTATTATGGTTGTTAATTTAATTTCCTTCATTCATTGCCTGAACCGATTAATCCTAATTAGGGTTGACGGGAGGCTGGAGCCCATCTCAGCTGACTCTTGGCAGGGTCAGAGTACACCCTGGACAGCTTGCCAGACCATCGCAGGGCAGAAACATGCACATGGCTTTGCATCCTACTCTTGATAAAAGTCAGCAATGATTATTTTATGTGCCTCCCTCTATAAACAGAGAGAAAGATGGTGGTGCTTTGATAACCCAGTTCGCAGCACTGGAGTGCTATTTTCACTATGGGCTCAACTTTTTTAATGAGCTTATACATGATGAACTGAGTTATACAGTACTTGTAGAAGGAGCAAATAAATAAATCAAGACAGTTCTGATGCAAATACAGTTTGTCTTCTTGCTTTTACACATGCATTCATCTAAATAAATAAACTTAATGTTTATATTCATTTGTTTTCTGAACCACTTCATCCAAATTACCTTCGTGGGGAGGCTGGCGCCCATCTCAGCTGACTCAGAGCAAAGGAAGAGTATACACTGGACAGCTTTCCAGGCCATCACAGGGCAGAAACATGCTGACGGCTATGCGGCCTACTTTTGATGAAAGTCAGCAATGGTTCTTTTACATACCTCAAACCATAGACAGTGGTCTCACCATAGACATGGCTGACCATTGATAGCCAAGTTAGCTGCACTGGTGTGGGGGGGGGTAGTGACAACTTGTTGAGAGTGGGGCTTGAACCTCCAACCTTGGGATCAGTGATCCAGCAGCTTAACACCAGGCCACCACTGCCCTTGATGTTTATATTCACATCAATTTGAAGACTCTCTGATCCAGAGCAACTTACAATTATTATTTATATACAGCTGAGCAAGTGAGCTTTAAGGGCCTTGCTTAAGGGCCCAAAAGTGGTGGTACCCGAGGAGTGAACTTCTAACCTTCTGATCAGCTACTCATTACCTTAACCACTGAACCACTTTTAGGAACAGAACTATTAGAGGCTATTCATTTACTTATTGACTGATTCATTTATTCACCATATTACTTAGTTCAATTATCATGGAAAAGGCCATGGAAAGGGTCATGAAAAGGCTGGATTGCATCTCAGCCAACTCTGGGTGAAAATGGGGTACACAGTGAACAGCTCTTCCATTGTAAGGCCAATAAATATCCATGTTCACTCTTACATGTAGAATGCAGCCGTGAGGGAGGGGCACAAGCCAGTGTCTCTCCCTCACACCGGTCCCAAGCCCGGATAAATGCAGAGGGTTGCGTCAGGAAGGGCATCCGGCGCAAAACAAATGCCAAATAAAACATGCGAGTCATATCAAGAAAATTCATACCGGATTGGTCGCCACCAGTGCTGTTAACCAACAGGGTGCTGATGGAAATTGGACTACTGTTGGTCGAAGACGTCGAAGAAGGAGAGGCGGGAGGCGTGTCCGTAGGCAGAGAGAGAGAAGAGAAAAGGCAGGAGTCTAGAACTGGAAGTAGGGACTTTGAATGCTGGAACTATGACAGGAAAAGGTACAGAGCTGGCTGACATGATGCAGAGGAGGAGGGTGGACATACTGTGTGTTCAGGAGACCAGGTGGAAAGGTAGCAAGGCGAGAAGCATAGGAGCAGGGTTTAAGCTGTTTTTTCATGGTGTGGATGGGAGGAGAAATGGAGTAGGAGTCATCTTGAAGGAGGAGTTTGTCAGGAATGTTCTAGAAGTGAAAAGAGTGTTAGACAGAGTGATGAGTCTCAAGTTAGAAATTGAAGGCATGATGTTCAATGTTGTAAGTGCTTATGCCCCACAGGCAGGATGTGAGCTAGAAGAGAAGGAGAGATTCTGGAGTGAGTTAGATTAAGTGATGCAGAATACCTCCAAAGATGAAAGAGTAGTCATTGGGGCAGACTTTAATGGACATGTTGGTGCAGGAAACAGAGGGGACGAGGAAGTGATGGGCAGGTTTGGTATCCAGGACAGGAACGCAGAAGGACAGATGTTGGTAGATTTTGCAAAAAGGATGGAAATGGCTGTGGTAAATACTTTCTTAAAGAAGAGAGAGGATCATAAAGTAACTTATAAAAGTGGAGGCAGGAGCACACAGGTAGACTACATCTTGTGTAGGCAATGTAATTTGAAGGAAGTCAGTGACTGCAAAGTAGTAGTGGGTGAGAGTGTTGCCAAACAGCATAGGATGGTGGTATGCAGGATGATGCTGATGGTGAGGAAGGGGAAGAAGGCAAAGGCAGAAGCAGAAGACAAAGTGGTGGAAGCTGAAAAAGGAGGAGTGTTGTGTTGTCTTCAAGGAGGAGTTGAAACAGGCTTTGGGTGGTCAGGAAGTGCTTCCAGATGATGACTTGTATGCTTGCTTGGAAAGTAAAGAGGGAGAAAATTATTTATACAGGTTGGCACAGCAAATAGAGATGGGAAGGATGTGCAGCAAGTTTGAGTGATTAAGGACAAAGTGGGAAAAGTATTGACTGATGACAGAAGTGTGCTGGGAAGATGGAAAGAGTACTTTGAAGAGCTGATGAATGAGGAAAATGAGAGAGAAAAAAGAGTAGAAGAGGTGACTGTTGAGGACCAGGAAGTAGCAAAGATTAGTAAGGGTGAAGTGAGGAGGGCATTGAAGAGGATGAAGAATGGAAAGGCAGTTGGCCCTGATGACATACCGGTGGAGATATGGAAGTGTCTCGGTGAAGAAGCAGGAGATTTCCTGACAAGAACATTCAACAAGGTCTTAGAGAGTGAGTGGATGCCAGAGGAATGGAGGAGAAGTGTGCTGGTGCCCATTTTTTAAGAACAAGGGAGATGTGCAGAGTTTTGGCAACTACAGAGGGATAAAGTTAATGAGTCATACGATGATGTTATGGGAAAGAATAGTGGAAGCTAGACTAAGGGCAGAGGTCAGCATTTGTGAACAACAGTTTGGTTTCATGCCAAGAATGAGCACCACAGATGCAGTGTTTGCCTTGAGGGTGTTAATAGAGAAGTACAGAGAAGGTCAGAAGGAGCTGCATTGTGCCTTTGTGGACCTGGAGAAAGCATATGACAGGGTCCCGAGAGAGGAACTGTGGTATTGCATGAGAAAGTCTGGAGTGGAAGAGAAGTATGTTAGAGTGGTGCAGGACATGTATGAGAGATGTAAGACAGTGGTGAGCTGTGCTGTTGGTGTGACAGAAGAGTTCAAGGTGGAGGTGGGACTGCATCAAGGGTCAGGTCTGAGCCCCTTCTTGTTTGCTGCGGTGATGGACAGGCTGACAGACGAGGTTAGGCAAGAATCTCCATGGACTATGATGTTTGCAGATGACATTGTGATCTGCAGTGAGAGCAGAGAACAAGTGCAGGAAAACCTAGAGAGGTGGAGGTATGCCTTGGAAAGGAGGGGAATGAAGGTTAGCCTCAGTAAGACAGAATACATGTGTATGAATGCCAAGGACCCAACAGGAACGGTGAGGTTACAAGGAGTAGAGATAAAGAAGGTGGAGGATTTCAAGTACTTAGGCTCAACAATCCAGAACAATGGAGAGTGTGGAAAAGAGGTGAAGAAGCGTGTGCAGGCTGGTTGGAATGGTTGGAGAAAAGTGACCGGTGTGATGTGTGATAGGAAGGTATCGGCAAGAATGAAAGGAAAAGTGTACAAGACTGTGTTGAGGCCAGCGATGTTGAATGGTTTAGAAACGGTGGCCCTGGGAAAAAGACAGGAGCAGAGCTGGCGGTAGCAGAGATGAAAATGTTGAGGTTCTCTTTAGACGTAACAAGGATGGATAGTATCAGGAATGAGCACATCAGAGGGACAGCACATATAAGACGTTTTGGAGACAAAGTCAGATAGGCTAGATTTAGATGGTTTGGACACGTTCAGAGGAGGGATAGTGAATATATTGGTAGTAGGATGCTGAGGTTGGAACTCCCAGGCAGAAGGCCTAGAGGAAGACCAAGGAGACGATTCATGGATGTGGTGAAGGAGAACATGAAGGCAGTTTGTGTAAGAGAAAAAAATGCAGAGGATAGGGTGAGATGGAGGCAGCTGATTCGCTGTGGCGACCCCTGAAGGGAAAAGCCGAAAGGACAAGAAGAGAAGACTCTTACATGTAGAATTAATAGAGTAGACAGTCAACCTAAAGTGTGTCTTTGGACTGTGGGAGGAAACTGCAGTACTCAGAGGAAACCCATGCGATCTTAGCGAGAATATGCAAACTTGAATATGCAAAGTTGAAGAAAAAAAAAAATGCCCTGGGTTAGCTTGGGACTCAAACAAAAGAACCTTTCTGATGTAAAGTTGACATTTAACCACTACATCACCTTGCTGAGTGACCATATGATAAAATCACTCATTAGCAGTAAGCTTTCATGGCTGCTTATGGAATATGCTCAGTACTCTTTATTGCTGATGAAACTCATGATAGTAATATAAGAATAAATTAAGACATTCTGAGAAATGTTCTGTCTGCCAACTTACAAAGAAATGGACCCAATGTTCCCTCGAAGCTGCACACTTGCACAGTCGCACACTGCTTGCACATTACCAGCACACAAGAATATCTATGTAACGTAAAAAAATAAAATTAAACAGAGACGTAGTAATTAATATCTAATATTAAACCAAATTAAATCTAATTAATTAAAATAATACTTTTTTTTTTTCTGTACCATTTTGCAATGTAACTCAGTGAAGGATTTATTTATACGATATTTATATGATATATTTATATTTATATATATTTATACGATACGGTTCACTTATGGTACGCAGCCAATCATAGCATTGGCAGTGCTTGTATATGTGCCCCACCCATACACGCTGTGCAGGTTAGCTAGTTAACAATAATGCGGCGGTGTTAAGAGATGTTAACCACTTGTCATGGCTAAATGAACGGGCAGCAACACATCCACTCACCAAGTCAAAGTTAAAAAGGAATACAGTTCTTTTAAGATGGAATGGGTGTCAGGTGTGATAGTGGTATGTGGCCACAGCGAGCACATCTGATGTTGCTCCCAGTTCTCCTCAATGTGTTCAAGGACCTTGTGTGTATGCCCAGACACATGAAAAATCATATGGAACATTGAATGGATCCAGTGTAATGGAGAAAAATATTGTGAAAACAGCAACATAAAGCATGACAGTGACCAAAGGCAGGGACAAACAAACAAACAAACAAACAAACAAACAAACAAACACACAAGAAACTGTTCCTGATCCTAATCAAAGTTAGCATGCACTTCACTTTCAGAAAAAGAGATTGCAGACATGTGCGTAACTGAATGTTTCATGAAGGTATTTTTCAATCCTGATAAAATTACTGTGTGTATAACAAAGTAAAATTTAAATATCACCAAAATTATTGATATGATACGCTTTTCACTGACTGTACAATGAAGTATGTTTAATACTGAAAAGAACTGACTGTACAAAATGGTCGCTGCACACATATACAAACTGTGTATCAAATGCATATTCTTGTAGAAATAAACATTGCAGATTTATCCGTTAGTAGTTAATTCATTTATTTATTTATTTTTAACATAGTAAATTTAAATTTTAACTAATCTGATTTCTTTGCATGGCACAGAGAGGCAGGATATGCTCCCAAAGATGCAATGAAGCATAAAATGTTTTGTAGTCATCTAGTTTATTTTTTTTTCTCCTTTAATTTGCATATGTCAAGTCTTGATCCAAGCCTCTTCTGCCTTAAGCTTTAATCTGCATTTCCTCAGACTCTTCTTTCAAACGAACCATTGCTGCCAGCATATCTCACTGCTAATTTGCTTTTGTTTTATTTTTAAGTTTGATTATTTTTAAGCCTTTGCATTTCTTAAAATTAATATTAACTCAGATGTTATCACTTGATTCCAGCTTTGTAACATACTACAGAATCTTCTATTTATTAAGGAAAGCAGATAAGACAACCCTGATATGTGTACTGTTCAATAAGTAACAGTATTTTTATAGCATTTTTTTCAGTGTTTTATGGTTAATTGGACTGGTTTTGAAATATAAAAGGCTATACTAGAATTCTTTGATATCAGCGTAAACAACGCCAGTTGTTTGAACTAGCTGCTAGCTTCTATTTGCTTACTTTGCTATGGAATATTTTAAAAGCATATAAGGTTTTGATGTTATAAAAATATAATTGTAACTTATATTGCTGTGGTTATTTAATTATTTTATTGACTGTTTTTTTTTCTCATTTGACAGCAATATACTTAAAGTGTTGGCTTAATCTATTCCTTTTGGCTTTTTCAGGGGTCACCACAGCAAATCATCTGATTCACATGTTTGATTTGGCAGTTGTGGTAACTACAGAGGGATACAGCTGATGAACCATATGATGAAGTTATGGGAAAGAATAGTGGAAGCTAGACTAAGGGCAGAGGTCAGCATTTGTGAACAACAGTTTGGTTTCATGCCAAGAAAGAGCACCACAGATGCAGTGTTTGCTTTGAGAATGTTAATAGAGAAGTACAGAGAAGGCCAGAGGGAGCTGCTTTGTGCCTTTATGGATCTTGAGTAAGCATATGGCAGGGTGCCGAGAGAAGAACTGTGGTATTGTATGAGGAAGTCTGGAGTGGTACAGAAGTATGTTAGAGTGGTGCAGGACATGTATGAGAGATGTAAGACAGTGGTGAGGTGTGCTGATGGTAAGACAGAAGAGTTCAAGGTGGAGGTGAGACTGCATCAAGGGTCAGCTCTCAGCCCCTTTCTGTTTGCTGTGGTGATGCACAGGCTGACAGACAAGGTTAGACAAGAATCTCCATGGACTATAATGTTTGCAGATGACATTGTGATCTGTAGTGAGAACAGAGAACAAGTGCAGGAAAATCTAGAGAATTGGCTGTATTCCCTGGAAAGGAGAGGAATGAAGGTTAGCCTCAGTAAGACAGAATACATGTGTGTGACTGACAAGGACCCAAGAGGAAGGGTGAGGTTACAGGGAGCAGAGATAAAGAAGGTGGGAAAGTGTCCAGTGTGATGTGTAATAGGAGAGTATCGGCAAGAATGAAAGGAAAAGTGTACAAGACGGTTTTGAGGCCAGCGATGTTGTATGGTTTAGAGACAGTGGTGCTGAGGAAAAGACAGCAGGTAGCAGAGATGAAAATGTTGAAGGTCTCTTTGGGATTAACAAGGATGGATAAGATCAGGAATGAGTACATCAGGAGGACAGCACATATAAGAGATTTTCGAGACAAAGTCAGAGAGGCTAGATAGAGATGGTTTGGACATGTACAGAGGCGGGTTAGTGAATATATTGGTTGTAGGAAGCTGAGGTTGGATCTACTAAGCAGAAGGCCTAGAGTGAGACTAAAGAGAAGATTTATGGATGTGGTGAAGGAGGACATGAAGGTAGTTGGAGTAAGAGTAGAAGTTACAGAGAATCAGGTGAGATTGAGGCAGATGATTCACTGTGGCGACCCCTGAAGGGAACAACTCAAATAGAAGAAGAAGAATGCGTTGATTGTTTTGCAGCTACTCTTTCCAAAAGTCAGCAATGGTTCTTTTACATGCCTCTCACCATAGACAGTGAGAGACATGGCCGGCATTTGATAACCCAGTTAGCTTCACTGTGGGGGAGACTGACAACCTTGTGGAGAGTGGGACTCAAACTCCCTACTTAAGGATCAGCAATCCAGCACCCTTTACCAACAGGCCACCACTGCCCCATTTAAGTGTTGGCTTAATATCCGTGCAAAAATTTTCTGCTGGTGATTACTTTTAGTGCATTTTTTGTTGAATATTTTTATGAATTATATGGACTATATAATGTCAATTTACCATTCTCCTTAAAAGTAAAAAAAAGAAAAAAAAACATGCATAAGGTCACTGCTTTAATTAACAAGCAAAAGAAGAGGTAATTAAATAACTAAACAAACAAATAAAGTAGTTATTGCTTCGGAGTACTTACAGTAAAAATTGTAAATCTGCTTGTGATTTTGAATGTGTTTTGTGCCTTGAAATATTTTCTGCATGTGTCTCTTGCCTCTTTCCCTAGAGGTATCCATCAGCATGTGATTTTTTTCAGTGCTAACAGTTGCACGCACCTGGGTTACCACAACAGTAATTTCACTGAAGAATTCCATTTGCAAAATCCAATTTTGTGTTAAGACGAAACAGAAAAAAAAAAAAAAAAGTAATAATAATAAATAAATAAAAATACATTTAAAAAATATTAAGCCTTACATTAATGCCAAGAAAAGGCAGTTGTGTACAGAGGTAAGATGCTGGATTACTGATCACAAGATCAAGGATACAAGCATCACTGCTGTCCCCAAGTACTGGTAACTGGGTTATCAAAAGCCGGTCATATCTATCACTGTCTATGGTAAGAGGCATGTAGCAGAACCATTACCAACTTTTGTCAAGAGTAGGCTGCATTGCCGTTGGCATGGTTCTGTCCTACGATGGCCTGGTGGGTTTTCCAGGGTGTACTCCCCCCATGTCCAGAGTCAGCTGAGATTGGTGCCAGCCTCCCCGTGACCCAATTTGGATTAACAATTCAGAAAATGAATGAATAAATGAATGAATGAATGAATGAATGATGCCAACAACTCATCAGTCCACAGCACTTTGTCCAAGTCAAACATTTGTTGGATAAATAATTTTAACCTTATCATCACGAATCGTGCAGTGAGTTCCTGAGAAGGATGAAAAATTCATGACTTTCATGGAATGATGTCAGAGCATGTAATACATTATAGCTTGTTGTACTAGCAGGTTGCCTAATTGCAGATCAATTAGGTATTTCTGTTATGGCTGATTGGTGTTTATATACTACATGAGAATGGCATGATACATTTGGTTAACTATAATTATGCAATGAAGGCAAGGCGGATAATTCTTATGCAAGTGAAATCTATTCAATTCAGAAACATCTAACTTTTTTTTTTTTTTTTTTTTTTTTTTTTTAGTATTTGATACACTTAAACCCAAGCAAATAAATAAATAAACAAATAAAAATTAAAAAGTACATTAAAATAAAAACAAACAAACAAAAAAATCCATAATCTCTCCTAGGGGCAATATGAAACAACCAACTGGCATCTTTAGACTGGGAGGAAATCAGACTTCCTGAAGAAACCGATGAGAGCATCGGAAGAGGATGCAGTGTCTTTTTTAATCCTTTTCTCGTCTTATGCACATATGTTAGCCAGTGTATAGCTGCAGAAATAGAATATAAAGTAAATTAAAACAAGATTATATTGTTACTGTTATTATCCCTCAGCCACCATGCTGTCTCGGTATTGTCATGGCGTTTTTCTGCATCTGTGTCCACAGTTTTTTTTTTTTTTTTTTTTTTTTTTTTTCCCTGGGTTATATCTTAAGAACTGCTGGGGAGATCATTTTGAAATTTTGCGCGCAGGTTTCCCCGTGGTGGGCAGGTATGTATAGGCTGGTTGGTTTCTCTGTTTGACCTTTGCCCTGTTCACAATAACTTTTACCTTATATATTTTGTCCGGGCTATATCCCAAGTCCTGCTGGCCAGTCCATTCTAAAATATTGCATGTGAGATCTCTATGTTGTATAGGTATGAATAAGTCTCTGACATTAAGGTTGCACATTTTATTTTTGCTATACTTTATTAATTGCACAAGGGAAACTATTCCCTCTGCATTTAACCCATCCAAAGTGAACATGCACACATAAACAGTGAGCACATACACACTTGAAGCTGTGGGCTGACACACATTAGGGGTGCCAGGAGAGCAGTTCGAGTTGAGGCGCCTTGCTCAAGGGTACTTCTGTCATAAAGGAGGAGGAAGGGAAGCACCCCCACCCTCGCCCACTGACAGACATTTTCCTTGCTAGTTCGGCAATCAAACAAGTGACTTTTTGGTCCCTAAGCAGATTCTCTAAACATTAGATGACACCTGACCCTTATTTAGCCAAATTCCAAAGAAGTGTTGGGTGAATCATTCTGAAATTTTCCTATGATGTGTTTTTTTTTGATTGAGGTGGGGGGGCACTAACCAGTGTCTCTCCCCCTCATGCCGGTCCCAAGCCCGGAGAAATGCAGAGGGTTGTGTCAGGAAGGGCATCCGACGTAAAACCAATGCCAATTATTGATGATGCAAATCAAAAGTATTACCTCCATACCGGATCGGTCGAGGCCCGGGTTAACAACGACCGCCATCAGTGCTGTCAATCAACAGGGTGCTGATGGAAATTGGACTACTGTTGGTCGAAGACGTCGAAGAAGGAGAGGTGGGAGGCGTGTCCGTAGGCAGAGAGAGAAGAGGAAAGGCATGAGTCTGGGACTGAGAGTGGGGACTTTGAATGTTGGAACTATGCACAGAAAAGGTAGAGAGCTGGTTGACATGATGCAGAGGAGGAAGGTGGACATACTGTGTGTTCAGGAGACCAGGTGGGAAGGTAGCAAGGCTAAAGCTTAGGAGCAGGGTTTAAGCTATTTTATCAACGGTGTGGATGGGAAGAGAAATGGAGTCGGAGTCATCTTGAAGGAGGAGTTTATCAGGAATGTTCTAAAAGTGAAAAGAGTGTCAGACAGAGTGATGAATCTCAAGTTAGAAATTGAAGGTGTAATGCTCAATGTTGTTAGTGCTTATGCCCACAGGCAGGATGTGAGCTAGAAGAGAAGGAGAGATTCTGGAGTGACTTAGATGAAGTGATGCAGAGTACCCCAGAGGTGAAAAGAGTGGTCATTGGTGCAGACTTCAATGGACATGTTGGGGCAGGCAAACAGAGGGGACGAGGAAGTGATGGGCAGGTTTGGTATCCAGGACACGAACGCAGAAGGACAGATGTTGATAGATTTCGCAAAAAGGATGGAAATGGCTGTGGTGAATACTTTCTTTGAGAAGAAACAGGAGCATAGGGTGACTTATGAAAGCGGAGGTAGGCGCACACAGGTAGACTACATCTTGTGTAGGCGATGTAATTTGAAGGAAGTCAGTGACTGCAAAGTCATCGTGGGTGAGAGTGTTGCCAAACAGCATAGGATGGTGGTGTGCAGGATGACTCTGATGGTGAGAAAGGTGAAAAAGGCAAAGGCAGAGCAGAAGACAAAGTGGTGGAAGCTGAAAAAGGAAGAGTGTCGTGTTGTCTTCAAGGAGGAGTTGAAACAGGCTTTGGGTGGCCAGGAAGTGCTTCCAAATGACTGGACAACCACAGCAAATGTGATCAGGGACACAGGTAGGAGAGTACTTGGTGTGTCCTCTGGAAGGGAAAGTAGATAAGGAGACTTGGTGGTGGAATGAGGAAGTGCAGGAGTGTGTACAAAGGAAAAGGTTAGCCAAGAAGAAGTGGGACATTGAGAGGACCGAAGAGAGGAAACAGGAGTACAGGCAGACACAGCGTAAGGCGAAAGTAGCAGTGGCTAAGGCCAAACAGAGGGCGTATGATGACTTGTATGATAGGTTGGATAGTAAAGAGGGAGAAAATGATCTATACAGGTTGGCACAGCAGAGAAATAGAGATGGGAAGGACATGCAGCAAGTTAGATTGATAAAGGACAGAGAGAAATGTATTGACTGATGACAGAAGTGTGCTGGGAAGATGGAAAGAGTATTTTGAAGAGCTGATGAATGAGGAAAATGAGAGAAAAAAGAGTAGAAGAGGTAACCTTTGAGGAGCAGGATGTAGCAAAGATCAGTAAGGGTGAAGTGAGAAGGGCATTGAAGAGGATGAAGAATGGAAAGGCAGTTGGTCCTGATGATATACCTGTGTGGAGGTATGGAAGTGTCTAGAGAGGTAGCAGTAGATTTTCTGACAAGGACATTCAACAAGGTACTAGAGAGTGAGCAGATGCCGGAGGAGTGGAGGAGAAGTGTGCTGGTGCCCATTTTTAAGAACAAGGGAGACGTGCAGAGTTGCAGCAACTACAGAGGGATAAAATTGATGAGCCATACGATGAAGTTATGGGAAAGAATAGTGGAAGCTAGACTAAGGGCAGAGGTCAGCATTTGTGAACAACAGTTTGGATTCATGCCAAGAAAGAGCACCACAGATGCAATGTTTGCCTTGAGGATGTTAATAGAGAAGTACAGAGAAGGTCAGAAGGAGCTGCATTGTGCCTTTGTGGATCTGGAGAAAGCATATGACAGGGTGCCAAGAGAAGAACTGTGGTATTGCATGAGGAAGTCTGGAGTGGCAGAGAAGTATGTTAGAGTGGTGCAGGACATGTATGAGAGATGTAAGACAGTGGTGAGGTGTGCTGTCGGTGTGACCGACGCAATTCAAGGTGGAGGTGGGACTGCATCAAGGGTCAGCTCTGAGCCCCTTCTTGTTTGCTATGGTGATGGACAGGCTGACAGACGAGGTGGAGACAAGAATCTCCATGGACTATGATGTTTGCAGATGACATCGTGATCTGTAGTGAGCAGAGAACAAGTGAAGGAAAATCTAGAGAGGTAGAGGTATGCCCTGGAAAGGAGAGGAATGAAGGTTAGCCACAGAAAATCAGAATACATGTGTGTGAATGACAAGGACCCACGAGGAACAGTGATGTTACAGGGAGCAGAGATAACTTGAAGGTGGAGGATTTTATGTACTTAGGCTCAACAATCCAGAGCAATGGAGAGTGTGGAAAAGAGGTGAAGCGTGTGCAGGCAGGCTGGAATGGTTGGAGAAAAGTATCCGGTGTGATGTGCGATAGGAGAGTGTCAGCAAGAATGAAGGGAAAAGTGTACAAGATGGTGGTGAGGCCAGCGATGTTGTATGGCTTAGAAACAGTGGCGCTGAGGAAAGGCAGGAGGCAGAGCTGGAGGTAGCAGAGATGAAAATGTTGAGGGTCTCCTGGGAGTAACGAGGATGGATAGGATCAGAAATGAGTATATCAGAGGGACAGCCCACGTAAGATGTTTTGGAGACAAAGTCAGAGAGGCTAGATTGAGATGGTTTGGACATGTACAGAGGAGGGATAGTGAGTATATTGGCAGTAGGATGCTGAGGTTGGAACTACCAGGCAGAAGGCCTCGAGGAAGACCGAAGAAGAGATTTATGGATGTGGTGAAGGAAGACATGAAGGTCCTTGGAGTCAGAAAAGAAGATGCGGAGAACAGGGTGAGGTGGAGGCGGATGATTTGCTGTGGTGACCCCTGAAGGGAGCAGCCGAAAGTAAAAGAAGATTAACTGTTTGGGTTTTACACCCGAGCCTCGCGGCTCATCAGGCCGGTGCTTATCCCCGGTTTCCGTAGCATGAAGCAATTAAGAGTTGAACTCCTCCTGGATGGGATGCTAGTCCATCGCAGGTTACCTTCCCAGTATATTTTTACTGGTACCCATTTATACTGCTGGGTGAACAGAGGCACACTTGTGGTTGAGACCTTGCCCAGGGGTCTTAGCACAGTGAGGGTCTCAGTGGGATTTGAACTCACAACCTCCCGATCATGAGCCCAACACTCTAACCACTCCACCACCGGCTCCACCCATGATGTGTTGGTATGTGTAAACTTGTTAACTATTATATAGTTTCCATATTTTATCAATGACAGGGATTGGTAAGGTTAGCTGTGTGCTTTGAGCCAAGCTAATAATGCAGAAGAGCTAGAAGAATCCTTTGAGCGAGAACATTTAAAGTTTAGCACATACCGCACAGACACCATGACAGCTACTCTAAGACTACAAGAGACGTTCGGCTTCCTTTAAAATGTAGTTTACGATTTCATCAAACATATACACTTATTATGTACATTTCAGTTTTATGGATAGTTCATTCAGAACTAGTAGTAATGTCTGTAATGTTTTGAGAATGTTCTTGATATATTGAACTGCACCTTCTCTGAAGTTTTATGACATTTAAGATGCAATCTGTTTTCAGCACAGCAAAATGAGACATCCATTGGACAAATGCTTCAAAAACTTACTGCCCCAGGATACTCAGCATCTATTTAACTCTACTGGGACATGCTGATGGTGCAAAACTTTAGCATAAACTTGTTGAACAGCTAGATTACTCTTTCTGTATATAAAGGAATTCTCCATCTCCTGGATTGGTTGCTAAAAATGCTAGTCTAGTCTGCCCACACTCCATTTGCCTAGGGTTGGCGTTCAGCGTACCAAAGTATGTCAACACATCAGTGGGTGACGGAAAACTGTTATTTTATTACATTTTTCCTGCCTTTGGCTAGGAATGGATTTATGGAACTATTTTTAGAGTTAATTTCTTTTTTTATGATTGGAGTTAAATGTTTCAGGTTTTTTTTTTTGTTGTTTTGTTTTGTTTTTTTGTATTAGCTGAACTAACCCACAGTGAAAAGGTATCCTGATTGTAAGACAGCTATTAAAAAAAAAAAAAAGTTTGCAGATACAGATATGGCCATGCGACAAAGCCGGCGGGAGGGTGGTTTACTGGTGACATCATTTAATTGAAAGTTATTTATGGAGTAGTAATTAGTCAGTGTCCAAGGAGTGTGATTGTGTGCTATTTCTTTGAAATCACGAAATAGCTGTAATTATGCCTGAATATAGAATTTTCCATCTGAGATGAATAAAGTATCTATCTATCTATCTATATATCTATCTATCTATCTATCTATCTATCTATGCTAATGGAAGGAGGATGCGGTGTGTGTGTGTGTGAGAGAGAGAGAGAGAGAGAGAGAGAGAGAGAGAGAGATATCATTTTTTCAGGTGGGCTCTGGGTTGAAGTTGTGTGGAAGACTAGGCAAGAAAATGTTGCTTCATTTAAAGGCCTGGGGGAAACAGGACCGTGAAAATCTGCAGGGACCAACAAATACAGATAAGATTTTGATGCACTGTCAGAAACATGTCCAGCACAACAAGCACATTGGATGCTCTGTGACCTTCTTCAAACCCCCACAAACTGCTTTCACTCTCACTTTGCCTGCAGCTCCAATGCAAAGGGTTTTAAAAGATTTTCAGACATGTCGTGTCAAGTTGAGCTTTTTTTTTTTTTTTTTTTTTTCTTAACTTGTTTCAAGAAAACCATCATTCCATGCTCCATTCAGAATCAGAATACTTTATTGACCCCAGAGGAAATTGTGTTCACACGGTTGTTGATTGAGAAAAAAACAAGTCTCGATTCAGAATAATTGCAAAACATTTATACAAATTTATATAAATAAAGTTGTGTTCAAAATAATAGCAGTCAGTCTTCACTAACTTGATCAATCCCTGTTTTTAATGGAAATGAAATTTCTACACAGGAAATAATTTACTACCAGGTGCACTAGAGTAATGGAATCCAACAGAACCTACAGACATGACATGCATGCTGCTGATTCTGTATAATTGAATCAGTAATTGAAAGGAGTATATTCAAAATAATAGCAGTGTGGAGTTCAAATAGCGATGTAATTCATTATTTGAAAAGCAGGTGCCAAATATTGCCCTTATTTAAGGAAGGAAGGCAGCAATTGTACATGCTGGTTATAGTGTATTTCTCTTTGAACCCCTGAGGAATATGGGAAATTCCAGAGATTGTTCAGAAGAACATGATACCTGGATTAAAAAATTGACTGGAGAGGGGAAAAATAAAGAAGCGCATAAAATGAGAGGCAGCTGAGCTAAAATGATCAAAACACTTTAAAACTTGAAAGACAGGAAAAAAAAAAAACTACGATTTGAATGGATCGAAGAAGAGTCAAAATAGCAATGACTCAGCCAACAATCAGCTCCAGGAAGATCAAAGAAGGTCTCAAGTTACCTGTGAGTACCGTTACAATTAGAAGATGCCTGTGTGAAGCCGAGCTATTGGGAAGAGGCCCCGCAAAGTCCCACTATTGAAGAAAAAAAAAAAAAAAAAAAAAAAAAAAAGACATGCTGAAGAGGTTACCATTTGCCAAAGAGCATATTGACTTTCTCAAAAGAAAAACGGCACAATATTTTGTGGACTGATGCAAGTAAGATTGTTCTTTTTGAGTGTACTGGCCTGAGACAGTTTGTCAGACAACCTCCGAACACTGAATTCAACCCACTGTGAAGACAGTGAAGCAGGGTGGCAAAAGCATCATGATATGGGATTTTTTTTTTTTTTTTTTTTTTTTCATATTGCGGTGTTGGGCTTATTTATCACATATCAGGGATCATGGATCAGTTTGAATACATCAGAATACTTGAAGGGGTTGTGCTGTCTGCTGCTGAAGAAGAAATGCCCTTGAAATGTGTGTCCCGACAAGGCAACGACCCCAAACACACCAATAAACGCACAACATCTTGGTTCCAGACCAACAAGATTGACGTTATGGAATGATGACCCGATCCCCGGACCTCAATTCAATAGAAAACTTGTGGGGTGACATCAAAAATGCAGTATCTGAGGCAAAAATAAAGAAATACAGAAAAACTGTGGAATGCGGTCTAATCATCCTGGGCTGGAAAACCTGTTCACATGTGCCAGAAGTTGGTTTCCTCCATGCAACACAGATGTACTGTACAGCAGTCCTCAGAAACAGTGGTTATTTATTCAGTCATTCATTTTCTGAACTGCTTAATCCTAATTATGGTTGAGGGGAGGCTGGTGCCCATCTCAGCTAACTCTAGTCAAATGGTGGGATACACCCTGGACAGCTCCCCAGGCCATCACAGGCCCAACATTAACGCAACTATTTGTACTCACACTCACACCTATGGACAATTTGGAACAGCCAATTAACTTAGTGTGCATGTTTTTGGATTGTGGGAAGAAACTGGAGTACCCAGAGGCCAGAGAAAACCCACACAAACTCGAGGAGAACTTGCAAACACCACACAGAAACACCTGGCAATGGAACCCAGAACCATCTTGCTGTGAGGCGGATGTGCTAACCACTACACCACAGTGCCACCAATGGTGGTTATACAACTAAATATTAGTTCAGTGATTCAAAGGAAAGCAAAATCTTAAAACATTTTTTTTTTTTGTTGTTGTTGTTTATACAGTGAAAAGCAAGCAAACTTATTTTTTTTGAACAGTCATATTCAGTTTTCTTCAATTTGTTTAAAGGAATAACACACGTTTGATCCATTTTTCTTCAGGTTTTGATTTGGAATAGAATGTGTAGTGTTCAAAATGCATGTGCGAATGAAAATTATTGTTATGAAAAACTATTAGAAAGATTTTGAGCAATAAATAAAATATATTATACTTACATTTTTGCTCAAAATCATGTTTGATTTCCAGTGCAGTGTAAGACTGTTCTGAGTTGGAAATGTTTTGTAGTATTTAAACTTGAAACTCAGTTGCTTTGGGGTGGGGGTGGAGGGTGCATTATCCAGGGAGTCAAAACATGTAATACTAATGGCAACTTCTTTGAGGCAGGCAGTGTTAAACTGAAAAGTAGTGTGAAACTGACCGGGAATGCAGGGATGATAACCAGGCCAAAATATGTAGCCGGTCAAAATTAAGAGGATATTTTACATTTGAAGTATTAAAAAAAAAAAAAAAAAAAGTTTTCTCATCCAAACAACATAATGTGTTGTTTGTAACAAATTAAATCTATATAAAATTGCTCGATTGAATTATGAAAAGTTGGTAAAATAAATTAAAATCGAATAAACATAAATGATTTTATAAAATCTCATGAGAATGTTGACATCTAAAGCTAATTAATGAGAGCGTGCAAATTAGAACACATACAGCAGCACAGTTGATTTTTGCAATAAAACAAAATTTATAATATTGCAGGATTAATAAAGGCGTATTTTACTTTGCACATCTAAATGTGTCACTGAATACGTATGACTGAGGAAATAACTAAAATCATCTGTGTATATGCAAGATTGAAATCTGTTATAGGCATATCAAGAAAGGACTAGATAAAATATCAGCTGTTTCACAACTCCGTTGTGTGATCAGTCCCATTGATGAGCCAGCCGTCATCAGCCTGTGTGCTGTGTGAGTAATAGGTGCCTGGATATTTGTTCTGGTTCACCATCCATCCTTACTTGTACTTTTTTTTTTTTTTTTTTTTTTTGGCATACCATAAGACCTGTGGTTTTGAACAATCTGTCTTCTAGTCATTATTTGACTTTTATATTTTCTTGCTTTCATGGCATACATTTTAAAAACTGACTGTGGACTTGCTGCCTAACATACCAGACCCCATAATAAATGCCACTGTAATCACTATTATTCACGTTACCCTTTCAGTGGTTTTAAAGTTACAACTGATTTTTTTTGTATTTTTTGTATTTTTAATTTAATTTAATTTAATTTCTTTATTATTATTATTATTTATTTATTTTTTGCACTAGTTTTTTTTTTTTTTTTTTTGAGTGTGTGCATCTACAATATACTCATTGTTCTCAAAAGCTTTCTTTGGTGAAGAAAGTCAGTGCTAGCTATATTCAGCCACTGAGACAGATGTTGGCTGCAAGAGGACAGATGGAGAGCCCATCCATGTTGCTGATTAAGTGTTGTGTTGCTGGATATAAAAGGGCAGATTTTGATGGAGCTGATCTTGGCAATTTGCATCTTATTGATTATGGTCCAAGTGTAACTGATCGCTGACCTTAAACAGTGTGTTATTATTATTATTATTATTATTATTATTATTATTATTATTATTATTATTATTATTATTATTATTATTTACAGTAAAGATTTATATGCAGCAGAGCGGGATCGGGTGATCCTGGCAGTCAGGCTGGTTAGGCTCATCATCAGCTCAGGGCCCTCACCCTCTCCACACGCAGCCCAGACAGCGAATGGGACTTCACCCAGGAAGCACTGCCTAGTCAAACCCACCAAGAACTGTCCGGAGAATATAGAGACTCCCCAACACTGCAGCCTTCTGCATTGCCAAGACGGTCAGAATGGCTGTGGTCAGTGATAGTCTAGTGGAGGCAGGATCGCTGATCCTAAATTTGGGGGTTCGAGTCCCCACAGTGTTGTCACTGCCCCCAATATGCAGCTAACTGGGTTATCAAAGGCGGGCCATGTTGCTCACTGTCTATGGTGAGAGGCATGTAAAAGAACCATTGCTGAATTTCGTAAAGAGCAGGCTGCAGCGTGTTTCTGTCCCTTGCTAAAGGGTTGTGACAGGAAGGGCATCCGACGCAAAAACCCATGCCAGATCAAACGTGCGAATCAGACGATTCGCTGTGGCGACTCTCGAGAACGGGAAAAAGCTGAAAGAAAAGAAGAAGGAGAAAATGGAGACTCCCCAACACTGCAGCCTTCTGCATTGCCCAGACTGTCAGAATGACTGTGCTCCCGGTAGCAAACCCAGGCACACTCTTGATCTGTGCTAATAGATCAGGAGGTACCAAACCGAGGGCGCCGAGAACAATGTGGAGTCGGACGACTTTGTACTTTGGATACAAGTGAGACATTTCAAAGGCGAGGTCTGCATATTTTGCATGCTTCTCCTGAATCTTGTCAATCACATTGCTGTCAAAAGGGACAGAAAATTCAATAATATTAATAATTCCATTGGATTTATCAAAAAGGACAAGATCAGGTTTGTTGGCTTCAATTCTCCTCAGGCTGTATATGGGCCGATTCCAAAGAAGCTTGAAATTATCATTTTCCATGACGCCCTGGCCATGATCAGGGTCGTACCATGGATGGACCTCTGAGTCAAAACCACACGGATGACGGAGACGATAATAAAAGGAACGTGCCATGCCATCATGTCTTTTCAGATAAGACGTTTGTGCCAAAACGGGACAACCACTGACAAGGTGTTGGACGGTTTCACTAAATTCACTACACAAATGACATTTGGGATTTACATTTTCCCTTATATTATTATTATTATTATTATTATTATTATTATTATTATTATTATTATTATTATTATTATTATTATTATTATTATTATTATTATTATTATTATTATTATTATTATGTTACAAGAGTGCCTGATAAAGTGACTGCCAACAAAATAGCTCTTTGCTATGATAGGATCATTAAGATCCACTCAGGTTGCAATTCAAATAAGAGAGAGGGACATCCGGACCTCACTGTTTGGGCTGCTGTCCACCGCAACTGGACCCCAGATTAAGCAGAGAAAGATAAACAATTGTGATGCCAACACAGTTTCTTA
Source organism: Plotosus lineatus (assembly GCA_024760905.1). Taxonomy (NCBI): domain Eukaryota; kingdom Metazoa; phylum Chordata; class Actinopteri; order Siluriformes; family Plotosidae; genus Plotosus; species Plotosus lineatus. The sequence continues at coordinate 19,659,787 of CM045728.1, forward strand.
ACAGATACATGGAAAGTCAAGTAAGGGCACAGATGAACAATGATATTACGGGCTCAAATCCTGAAGTGGAACTTATTTTGACGCAGTTGTATGGCAGTCAAAAGTTTAATACTATATATTAGTACAGTATGGAAATGGATAGGATTAGGAATGAGCACATCAGAGGGACAGCACATGTAAGACATTTTGGAGACAAAGTCAGAGAGGCTAGATTGAGATGGTTTGGACATGTACAGAGGAGGGATAGTGAATATATTGGTAATAGGATGCTGAGGCTGGAACTACCAGGCAGAAGGCCTAGATGAAAACCAAAGAGACGATTCATGGATGTGGTGAAGGAGGACATGAAGGTTGTTGGTGTAAGAGAAGAAGATGCAAAGGATAGGGTGAGATGGAGGCAGATGATTCGCTGTGGCGACCCCCGAAGGGAAAAGCTGAAAGGAAAAGAAGAAGAAGTACAGTATGGAAATAAAATTCATACATTTGTATTTTAAACCCATTTTGAAAAATAATTGCTAAAGACATGAAAAAAATATATTGATTAATTTGCCTGACCATTTAATTCTACTAGGATCGTAGCTGACTCTGGGAGAAGGCAGGGTCCATCGCTATGCCAACGAAAACAGTTTCACACTCACACCTAGGGGTGATATGGAATAGCTAATGTGCATGTCTTTGGCATGTAGAAAGAAATTGGAATAACCTGAGGAAGTGCATGCAAACATAGAGAGAAACTCCAGAAAGAAATGCCCTCTCCGAGCACAGTGCTTGGACTTAGGACGTAGTTGCTATGACAGATATGCTAACCACTATGCCACCATACTCTAAATTATTTCTGGACCTCTAAAGTAAAGCAGTTTTAATCATTTTTTGTCTTCATGGTTGTTTTTGGAAGGGTGTTTATTTTTTGTATGCTCTATGTTCGACTAAAACAATTACATTTCCTAATGCAGTCTGATTGGAATTTGCTTGTGAATCTTCATCTTTCTTCTTTTCCTTTCGGCTGTTCCCTTCAGGGGTCGCCACAGCAAATCATCTGCCTTCATCTCACCCTGTGCTCTGCATATTCTTCTCTTACGCGGGCGACCGTCATGTTCTCCTTCACCACATCCATGAATCTCTTTTTTTGGTCTTCCTCAATGCCTTCTGCCCAGTAGTGCCAACCTCAGCATCCTACTACCAATATACTCACTATTCCCTTTTTGTACATGTCTAAACCATCTCAATCTAGCGACACTGATTTTGTCTCCAATACCTCTAACATGTGCTGTCCCTTCGATGTACTCATTCCTGATCCCATCCGTCCCTGTTAGTCCCAAAGAAAACCAGAACATTTTAATCTCTGCTATGTCCAGCTCTGCCCCTGTCTTTTCCTCAGTGCCACTGTTTCTAAACCATACAACACTGCCTCATCCCTGTCTTGTACACTTTTCCTTTCATTCTTGCTGATATCTTGCTTCAGCTCTTTTCCACAATCCGCCACCTTCTTTATCGCTGTTCCCTTTAATCTCACTATTCTTCTTGGGTCCTTCTCATTCACACACATGCATTTTGTCTTACTGAGGCTAACCTTCATTCTCCTCCTTTCCAGGGCATACATCCACCTCTCTAGATTTTCCTGCACTTTTTTTTCTGCTCTCACTACAGATCACAACGTCATTTGCAAACATCATAGTGCATGGAGATGTCTAATTTCGTCTGTCAGCCTGTCCATCACCATAGCAAACAAGAAGGGGCTGAGAGCTAACCCTTGATGCAGTCCCACCTCCACCTTGAACTCTTCTGTCACACCGACAGCACACCTCACCACTGTCTTACAGCTCTCACACATGTCCTGCACCACTCTAACATACTTCTCTGACACTCCAGACTTCCTCATGCAATACCAGGGTTCTTCTCTTGGCACCCTGTCATATGTTTTCTCCAGATCCACAAAGGCTCAATGCAGCTCCCTCTGACCTTCTCTGTAATTCTCCATTAACATCCTCAAAGCAAACACTGCATCTGTGGTGCTCTTTCTTGGCATTTGTGAACAACAGCTGACCTCTGCCCTGAGTTTAGCTTTCACTATTCTTTCCCATAATGTCATCGTATGGCTCATCAACTTTATCCCTTGGTAGTTGCCACATCTCTGCACATCACCCTTGTTCTTAAAAATGGGCATGAGCACACTTCTCCTCCATTCCTTTGGCATCTGCTCACTCTCTCAGACCTTGCTGAATGTTCTTGTCAGAAAATCTACTGCTACCCCTCATAGACACTTCCATACCTCCACAGGTATGTCATCAGGGCCAACTGCCTTTCAACTCTTCATCCTCTTCAGTGCCCTCCTCACTTCACCTTTACTAATCTTTGCTACTTCCTGGTCCTCAATGGTCACCTCTTCTACTCGTTTTTCCTCTCATTTTCCTCATTCATCAGCTCTTCAAAGTACTCTTTCCATCTTTCCAGCACACTTCTGTCATCAGTCAATACATTTTCCTCTCTGTCCTTTATCACTCTAATGCGTGGCAGTGGTGATGTAGTGGATAGGGTGCAGGATCACTGATCCTAAGGTTGGGGGTTCGAGTCCTCACAGGGCTGTCACTGTCCCCTCAAAGGTTATCAAAGGCGGGCCATGTCTGTCACTGAATATGGTGAGAGGCATGTAAAAGAACCATTGCACAATTTCGTAAAGAGTAGGCTGCAAAGCTGTCAGGTTGTTTCTGGGGACAAGTAGCAAGTATTCCTGCGTCCTGGGTAATCTTCTCCGGAAGAGACCAATTACTACACTACCCTGCGAGGATAAGATATGATGATGGTCACTCTAACTTGCTGCATGTCCTTCGCATATCTATTTATCTGCTGTGCTAACCTTTATAAATAATTGTCTCCCTCCTTACTAGCCAATCTAGAATACAAGTCATCATACGCCCTCTGTTTGGCTTTTGGCACCAGTACCTTAGATTTACGCTGTGTCTTCCTGTACTCCTGTTTACTCAATTCTGTGGAAGCACTTTCTGACCACCCAAAGCCTGTTTCAATTCCTCCTTGAAGACAACACGACACTCTTCCTTTTTCAGCTTCCACCACTTTGTCTTCTGCTCTGCCGTTACCTTCTTCACCTTCCTCACCTTCAGCGTCATCCTGCACACCACCATCCTATGCTGTTTGGTAACACTCTCACACACTACTACATTGCCATCACTGACTTCCTTCAAATTGCATCATCTACACAAGATGTAGTCTACCTGTGTGCTCCTACATCCGCTTTTATTCGTCACCCTATGCTCTTTTCTCTTCTGGAAGAAAGTATTCACCACAGCCATTCACATGGTTTTTGCAAAATCGATCAACATCTGTCCTTCCGTGTTCTTGTCCTGGATATCAAACCTGCCCATCACTTCCTCATCCACTCTGTTGCCTGAACCAACATGTCTATTGAAGTATGTACCAATGATCACTCTTTCACCTCTGGAGTTACTCTGCATCACTTCATCTAACTCACTCCAGAATCTCTTCTTTTCTTCTAGCGCACATCATGCCTATGGGGCATAAGCACTAACAACGTTGAACATCACACCTTCAATCTCTAATTTGAGACTCATCACTCTGTCTGACACTCTTTTCACTTCTAGAACATTCCTGACAAACCCCTCCTACAAGATGACTCCTACTCCATTTCTCTTCCCATCCACACCATGATAAAACAGCTTAAACCCTGCTCCTAAGCTTCTAGCCTTGCTACCTTTCCACCTGGTCTCCTGAACACACAGTATGTCCACCTTCCTCCTCTGCATCATATCAGCCAGCTCTCTATCTTTTCTTTTCATAGTTCCAACATTCAAAGTCCCCACTCTCAGTCCTCGACTCGTGCTTTTCCTCTTCTCTCTCAGCCTATGGACACGCCTCCTGCTTATCCTTCTTCAACCAACAGTAGTCCCACTTCCACCAGCACCCTGTTGGTTAACAGCACTGATGGTGCTCGTTGTTAACCTGGACCTTGACTGATCCGGTATGGAGGTAATATTTGTGATTTGGATATTTTATCTGGCTCAGATTTTACGCCGGATGCCCTTCCTGACGCAACCCTCTGCATTTATCTGGGCTTTGGACCGGCATGATCGAGAGCACTGGCTTGTGAACCCCCCACCCCCCACCCCCGACTGCATTGGAATTTGCTTGTGAATTTATGCACACATTTCCCACTGCCTTAAATTACTGCAGTAATAGGAAACAGGGAACCCCTTGGCTGTAAGATTAATTCTGACTCCTCTCCACTGGTTGAGGTTACACATATCACAGATATCTCTTCCATTTGAAAAAGCAGATTAAAAAAAAAAAAAAAAAAAATACCCTACTTACGAACATTTGTTTTATGAGCATCCGGACATACGAATAGGGCCGTACGAGGTCGAAAGTGAAAGTGAAAGTGAAATGAAACTGAAGAGCAAGTATAAAGAGAAATTGAATAAAATCTATTGAAAGATATTATAAATATAAGTATGAACTATGATTAAACATTAACCTGAGGTACACTTAATATTCAATTAGGCTCCTGCAGAGGGGCTTGGCAGACACATGCGGGCAGATCGCGATCTCACCAATCTACCGTGCTACAAAGATGAGCAGCGTGCTCATCCTGGTGCTAGAAGAATGTACGTCTTCACATCCCTGTTTTCCTGTGATCTCTCTGACTCCTGGTTTTAGTTTCGCCCTCGACCAGTTCCCGCTCAGTAGATCCCTGTATCTAAATTTTTCTTGCTTATCCTCGTCACTAGCAGTGACTACGTTTCCCCCTTGCTCAACTGCCTCCCCTGTCAAAAGAATGCATTTTGGGTTACGCTGAAAGTTCCTGACGTCACAGTTAGCTTGATAACTTATGATACATTGATAAATTCAATAGAATGAAATAAGATGCAGGGTGAGCGAGAGAGAGAGAGAGAGAGAGAGAGAGAGAGAGAGAGAGAGAGAGAGAGAGAGAGAGAGAGAGAGAGATTATATACAGTACAAACTTGTATAAGTTACTTATACAAGCTTTAGACATATGTTCCCCTCTAAAGAACACTCTGTAACGACTTACGAACAAATATATCTAACGAACAACCGTCCGGAACGTATCTCATTCATAAGTTGGGGAGTGTCTGTATTGCGCAAACATTCACTACTTTAAAGTGTTAAAGTCTACGAGGGCCCCATGAAACTAATTAATTGAGTAAAACTGTAGCCATTGTAATATTAGACAGCAATTATTTAAGTGAAAATGTTGATAAAATATGCTACTGATTTAAGAGTCATATTTGTATAAACCAACCAGCACCATGATATAGCTTTTCTTGAAGTTTAAAATTATTTTGGTAAGTCAAAGAGGACCGCTTTTGTGATTGCAGTGATATTTCTGATAGAATAGAGACACTGGCACAGCTGCAGGAAGTTTTCATGCCGATTCTCTGAACTGAAAATGTGTCTACATACAGTTAGGTACACCTAAACACTGCTTTTCCCTGAAATTCTACAGTGTCCACTGCACAAATGTCTTTAATTGTTATTGTTTATAAACAGTATTATCTGAGGTGATCTATTACCATCATAACAAATCATGAAAAACCCCAGTGCAGCTAACTGGGTTATCAAAAGCGGGCCATGTCTCTCACTGTCTATGGTGAGAGGCATGTAAAAGAACCATTGCTGACTTTTGTAAAGAGTAGGCTGCAAAGCGTGTTTCTGTCCCTTGCTAAAAAGGGCTGTGTCAGGAAGGGCATCTGACAAAAAAAAAAAAAAAAAAAAAAACTCTGACAAATCAAACGTGTGTATCAGAAGATTCGCTGTGGCGACTCCCGAGTAAAAGGGAAAAAGCCGAAAGGAAGACAGACAAAAAAAATCATGAAAAACATATTCTTGTTAGGGTAGCATGGCGGTGTTATGGTTAACACGCCTCCCTCACAGAAAGAAAGTCCTGATATGAATCTCAGCTCGAGTATTTCTGTATGGAGTTTGCATTTTCTCCCGGTGCTTGCATAGGTTTCCACCAGGTACTCTGGTTTCCGTCCACATTCCAAAAACATGCACAGTAGGGTGATTGGTAGTTCCAAATCTCCCATAAATGTGAGTATGTATGCTTGTGTTAGTGATGGCCCTGCAATGACTTGGTGAGCTGTTCAGAGTCGGGTGAAATAGGTACCAGCCTCCCCACGACCATAATTAGGATTAAGTGGCTTAGAAAATGAATGAAGGAATGAATAATTCTTGCTATGTTTACAGTGAATGTCTACAATCTATACAGCTAGTATATAGGAAATAAAATATTGTTTGTTTTACATTATGTTAGATTAATCATCAGTCACTTTGATTTTAAATCAAGTTATACAAATATTGTTCTTGCAAAGAAAAAAGATTAAGATAGAGAATTTGTACATAGCACCAGAAGTTACACAATATGTTATAAAGTATTAACTAGTTTATGCTTGTCATAATGCCTCATCCACTTACTCATCCACTTAGCCATTCATCATTCATTCAGCTTACATTTTTCTGAATGTTTCTATATTCCAGATGAGGGTTTCCATCTTTAAAATGAATTGTGCCTAATAAACATAGACTTTGTTCTTAGCATTTTAATGCTGACTTCAGGTAGAGTGAACACATAAATCATGACTGAATCTCTATTTCCCAAAACCATAACACTATAGGCAATGGTGGCCTGGTGGTAAAGGTGCTGGATCACTGATCCTAAGGTTAGGGGTTTAAGCCCCACTCTCCACAGGTTGTCACTACGTCCGCCTCTCCCGTCGATGCTGTGAGGCATGTAAAACAAACCATTGCTGACTTTCAACAAGAGTAGACTACATAGCTGTCAGTGTGTTTCCGGCCTGCGATGGTCTGGTGAGCTGTCCAGGGTGTACTCTGCCCTTGCCTGAAGTCGACTGGGATTGGGATGGGCAATAACCTCCCTGTGACCCTAATTAAGATCAGATGGTTACAAATAATGAACGATTGAATAACTCTATGCTTACCAAGAGTCTTAAACATACGGGTTATGCATCGATTCACAATATTTGTTAGTAAGGTATTCTGAATTCAACTTAAATAGTTGAGATTGTAGGATTTATATTGGCACAGAGTTCCTTTATTCTTCTTTTCTTTTTCTGCTGTTCCTTTTCTCAGGGGTTGCCACAGCGAATCAATCATCGCATGTTTTATTTGGCATAGGTTTTTACGTTGGATGCCCTTCCTGACACAAGAGGCAGAAACGGGCTGATGGCTATGCATTTCTTGATGAAATTTAGCAATGGTTCTTTTACAGCCTCTCACCATAGACAGTGAGAGACATGGTTGGCCTTTGATAGCCCAGTTAGCTCCACTTGGGGGACAGTGACAACGTTGTGGAGACTGGGACTTGAACCACCAACCCTAGGATCAGCCATGTCGCCATCCAGCGAACCACCAGGTCGCCATCGCCCAGGGAATATAGTTCCTTTGAATTGTAAAAAAAGCAAAACTTGCCATTTTTATTTATTTATTTTTTTATACATGACAAACAGTAGACCAACAACTGACTTTTATATATAAATCATAAAATAATCACTAACACCACCATCAACAATAAATGCATTTATTGCAGCTTATGGAATACTTACCCAAGCTATTTTATGTTGATTGTACTGTACTAGAAATTTGGCAAAGTAAGCAGTGTAAGGAGACTTGTAAGCAGAGTTATTTAATCTTCAAATTGTTATTGGTTAATATGATATAATATCAATATGTAATTGGTTATTTGGAAGCTAAAACGTATCTGCCGATAAGAATTTTCACCTACAAAAGTGTAACTTTCTTTTAAGAAGAACGTTTGTAATATCTATTCTAATCTTAATGAATAGTCTGAATGAGCTGTAGGATCAATGAGAAAAGATTGTTTAAACTGGAAAAAGGGTCAACAAAATGAATTTAACTGTCTGACTTTTTACGTTATTTATTTCATTACATTCAATATCAGCATCACTTAATATGATAATTCTTACTGCACACCGATTAAAATTATTTCTACTTAAAGGACATATCAGTTTGTTTAAAAGTTTAGATAACAGTAACCAATTAATCCAGAAACCAAAACTGCGAGAAAAGCAAACAAAGTCACGAGTCTCTCTCTCTCTCTCTCTCTCTCTCTCTCTCTCTCTCACACACACACACACACACACACACACACACACACACACACACACACACACACACACACACACACACACACACTTCTATTTGTATATGAACGATAGCACAATTAAGACACATGAACTAACAAGCAAGCACAAAGTCTAATAATGGTGAAATACATTTTGGATAGTAAAAATAAATAAACCTATGTAATCAATATTATCCTTTTGGAGTCTTTGGAGAATACTCCCTCGGGAGACTCACTTGTTGTCTTGGACGACTTCAACGCCCATGTGGGCAACGATAGTGTGACTTGGAAGGGTGTGATCCGTGGGTACGGCCTCTCCAGTCTGAACCCAAATGGTGTTTCATTGTTAGACTTCTGTGCTCGTCACAGTTTGTCTATCACGAACACCATGTTCGAACATAAGTGTGCCCATAAGTGCACTTGGCACAAAGACACCCTAGGTCGCAGTTTGATGATTGACTTTGTAGTGGTGTCATCGGACTTGCGGCCATATGTTCTGGACACTCGGATGAAGAGAGGAGCTGAGCTATCTACCGACCGATCACTACCTGGTGGTGAGTTGGCTTCAGTGGTGGGGGCCAGCCAGTTGAAGAAGGAGGCCTATCGAGTTTTATTAGCCTGTGTGACTCCTGAGGCAGCAAACAGGTACCGGCAGGCCAAACGTGCTGCAGCCGAGGCTGTCGCAGATGCAAAATCTCGGGCGTGGGAGGAGTTCGGTGAAGATCTGTAGAGTGATTATCGGTTGGCCTCAAAAAGGTTCTGGACTGCCATCCGACGCCTTAGGAGGAGGAAGTAATTCTCCACAAACACTGTATACAGTGGAGGCGGGGAGCTGCTTACCTCGACTGGGGATGTCATTGCGAGGTGGAGGGAATACTTTGAGGACCTCCTCAATCCCACCAACATGCCCTCCGTGCAAGAGGAAGACCCTTGGGGTTTGGGTGAGGATCCGCCCATCACTGACGTGGAGGGCACTGAAGTTGTCAAAAAACTCCTCGGTGGCCAAGCTCCAGGGTTGGACGAGATTCGCCCAGAATATATCAGGGCTCTGGATACTGTAGGACTGTCTTGGTTGACACATCTCTGCAACATCGCGTGGTCATCGGGGGCTGTACCTCTGGATTGGCAAACTGGGATGGTGGTCCCAATTTTTAAGGGGGTCCGAAGGGTGTGTTCCAATTATCAGGGAATCAAACTCCTCAGCCTACCTGGGAAAGTCTATGCAAGGGTACTAGAGAGGAGGAGCCGACCGATAGTCGAACCTAGGATTCAGGAGGAACAATGTGGTTTTCGTCCTGGTCGCAGCACTCTTGACCAACTCTATACACTTCACAGGATTCTGGAGGGGGCATGGGAGTTTGCCCAATCTGTCCACATGTGCTTTGTGGATTTGGAGAAGGCTTTCGACCATGTCCCTCGAACAATCTTGTGGGGCGTTCTCTGAGAGTACGGCATTCTGGACCCGTTGCTACGGGCCATTCGGTCGCTGTATCATCGGAGCCAGAATTTGGTCCATATTGGCAATAACAGGTTGAATTTGTTTCCAGTGGGAGTTGGAGTCCGCCAAGGCTTTCCTTTGTCACCGATTCTGTTCATCATTTTAATGGACAGAATTTCTAGGCACAGCCGAGGCATTGAGGGGTTCTGGTTTGGTGGCCATTGGCTCTCATTTCTACTTTTTGCGGATGATGTTGTCCTTTTGGCTTCATCAAATCGGGACCTCCAGCTCTCATTGGAGCGATTCACAGCTGAGTGCGAAGCAGCCGGGATGAGGGTCAGTACCTCCAAGTCTGAAGCCATGGTTCTCAGTCGGGACAAGGGTGGAATGCACCCTCTGGGTCGGGAATGAGGTCCTGCCCCAATTGGAGGAGTTTAAGTATCTTGGGGTCTTGTTCCCAATGAGGAAAGGATGGAGCGAGAGCTCGACAGACAGATCGCTGCAGCTTCTGCTGTTAAGTGGAGCCTGTACCAGTCCATCGTGATGAAGAAGGAGCTGAAGCACAAGGCGAAACTCTCAATTTACCAGTCGATCTACGTTCCAACCCTCACCTATGGTCACGAGCTTTGGGTAGTGACCGAAAGAACAAGATCGCGGATACAAGCGGCTGAAATGAGCTTAATTCGCCGAGTGGCGGGGTTCTACCTTAGTGATAAGTTACTGATCTTGCTAAGGAACATGTCATGGCTAAATCAATGATATGCACGATCCAGAAGAACAAAGAGAGTGTTAAAGCCAGTGATGTGGCGAAAGGCTCGACAGTTGTCAGCAAACAAAGACCGCAAGTGCTGGAGGAGATGGAGAAATTACTACTCATATACATAAACGAGTGGCAGTTAGCAGGAGATAGTGTTAGCGAGGCTGTGATCTGCTACAAAGCTTGTGAAATCTATGATGATTTGGTAAAAAACTCTAGCTCGAATCCTGAAGGGTTCCACTTTAAAGCAAGTCGAGGCTGGTTCGAAAATAAACAAAAACAAACAAACAAAAAAAGACACAAAATAAATTAATCTATTAAGAATTGTGCACATTTTCCCTGTTGTTTCATCACATTTAATATACAATTTGATATATAAATGGCATTATAAAATAACATTATGTTTAAAAAACAGTTTTCTAGTGTCTTGGAACAGATTAAAACTGTTGACATTATTTGTAATGGGAAAAGTAGATTTGGAATTTGAACAAATCATAATTCGAACAACCTTCTGGAACGGATCAAGTTCGAAAACCAACGTACCACTATGTGCATAAAAACATAATATAAACATAATATGGAGTTCCTGTCATAACAGTTGTGCATGAAAACCTGCAAGAAAAAAAAGTAGCAGTGCACATAAAAGAAGAATAAATACTCCATACAGAGACCAGCATGTGGAAATCAATACAAAAGGCAGTATGGTGATCAGAATGCATGACAGCCCCCCCCCCCCCCCCCCCCCCCCAAATAAATTTCACTTTGCTTTAAAGATCTTCTCATGGAGAACTCTTTAAAGTGATCAGACAGCAGGAGTGTTCAGAATTCTTCTTGAAATTACAAAGAACATATTTTTCCGGAAGACAGGAATCTTGTCATTTCAGATGGAAGCGATATTCGTAACTTTGAAAATATGAAGAGCTCAAAGTGTGCATGAAGCTTTGATATAAGTGGTTCATGCATGATGGTTATGCCAAATGTTCTTATGTCCGAAGGTGTATTGACATCATCACTTGGGTCTAAGTCTGGGGGATGAGATCTCAGACATTTCTGAGTTCCTCCAAGGGAATGAGATCTCAGACATTACTGAAGTGTTCCAAGGGAAGTGGGGAGCCTGGAGTACCTAGAGAAAACATGTTATCAACACGATTTGAACTAAGAAATATCTTTCTGCCAGGCAACAGTGGTAAACAGTCATCATAAGTGGTAGCACATGGATTGAAAAACAAATTGCTTCATTCATGCTTCACTGGGGGGGATTGTGGTGTCATGCACAAGTATGTTTGTGTGTGTGTGGGGGGTCTCTTTGGTTCATTGTGTATTTGTAAAACAATAAACAAAATCTGAGGTGTGCAGAAAAGTCTGTTGAATACTATATTTGAAGCATACCTTTGTTCGGTCAATATAAACAGAGTCACCCATATAAAATGAGTCACTGATTCTTGTGTCACATGAACAATAAATCACCATAATCTAAAATTGCTTAGTGCATACTGTAAATTGTATTTTCTTGATAAAACACAGTTTGCCACCAAAGAGTGTTTGTCTGCCTTTCCAATGATCTTTATCCACTTAGAATATTATGCAATAATTAAATAAGGTGACCAACGGTATTAAGAATTATTTGATTGATGCAGTATTATCTAAAGGCCTCAGAGATATTTATATACAGGGATCCCTCACTACTTCACGTTTCAATTCAAGTTTCTTCAATACATTTCATCTTTCATTATAAAAATATTCATTGAATTAAAAAAAAAAATTAAATTAAAGAAAAAAAGGGGGGAAAGTTAAGGAAAATGCCACAAAAACAAGGACAATTATGCAAAAAAAAAAAAAAAAAACAAACCCTCCCATCAAAATTACTTACATTTTTGTGTGGTGCATGTGCGCGCATCTGCATTTGTGCGTATTTATGTTTTATTTACATCTTATGCATTATTTTTGAATGTTTAATTGTTATTATAACCATTTATATATATATATATATATATATATATATATATATATATATATATATATATATATATATATATATATATATATATTTATTTTTAGTAGTGCCATTGAGCTACTAATACCATTTTCTTTTTGTTTGTTTGTTTTTCTCGGATTAGGTTATCATAAAGAATTTGTCAGTGATGACATCTGAGACAGGCACAAGTGGACTGTTTCGATAAAGCAGTAGGGTACTGTGATAGGTAAGGATACCACAGGGTAAACTTAAAGTGTAAACTATGCTTCATTGGAGTCTTCATGGAGTTTTTAAGTCCCCGTAGAGAATTTGTCATATGGACACTTTTCTTTTTCTTCTTGCCATTCTTTCGCTGTTTTCCCATGCTGCAACATTAGGTGAGGTCTTATGGTATAACACACAGTGTTAGTCTCTATGTTGTTGCTGTAAAACCTGCCTTAGATACTCATATCTAAGCAAACAGGGATGAAGATAAGCTAGACAGGAGTGCACAGTCTGAGCAGTCTGGAAGGTGTTACGATGCATTGCAGATTGAGGTCTTTTCTCTCCTTTATCAGAGATCAACACGTTCTTCAGAAATGAACACAGTACATAAGTTATGCTGAGCCATTTGTATGAAAATCTGCAATACAATCGTCAGTAGAATTAAAAACTTTTTTTCTTTTTTTTTTTTTTTTTTTATTTGTGTGCTGTGGTATTACAATACAAACCACTTTAAAACTGTTTTAACTCATGGTACTTCACTTGGTAACTATTGTACAACGTTTGTGACATAGTTATGAGGGCATAATTGAGTGCCTTCTGCAGACAAAGAAGATGTATACCGAGGGGTAATCAGTTGTGGGCAAACACTATTGTTAAATGAATGATAACCGTGCTATTAAAATATGTCAAGATGGTAAATGATAAAATGATTAATATTTGAACTATAAGTAGCCTATGTATTCGCAGTACAACCTGGACAGTTCACCAGACCACACTGCAATAAATTGACATCCTGTTCAGGGTGCACCTCATCATCAACCTCTGATGAATGGAATCAGCTTCCTGCAACCCCACTATGAATAAGCAGTTTGCCAAATTTGTAAGGGAGTGATTAAATTGTTAATTTCATTCCTCTATTAACAGTAAATATGGGGCAGTGGTGGCCAGGTGGTAAAAGGTGCTGGATCACTCATCCTCATAGGGGTTCAAGCCCCATTCTCAATGGGTTGTCAGCCCCCCCAACCCCCAGTGCAGCTAACTGGGTTATCAAAGGCCAGCCATGTTCCTCACGGTCTACGGTGTGAGGCTGTAAAAGAACGATTGCTGACTTTGGACAAGAGTAGGCTGCATAGCCATCAGTATGTTTTTGCCCTGTGATGGCCTAGTGAGCTGTCCAGGGTGCACTCTGCCCTCGCTCAGAGTCAGCTGAGATGGGCGTCAGCCTCCCCGCGACCCGAATTAGAATTAAATAGTTACAGAAAAATGAATGAATGAATTAATTAATTAACAGTAAGGAATTCCTATAATGTTTATACGGGGTGGACCCCCCCCCCAAAAAAAAAAAAAAAAAAAAAAAAAAAAAAAAAAAAGGGAACTTTTTAATAATACTATAAAACCAATCGTGATGGAAGAAACCTTAAAACATGCCATTTAAGAATAAATGACTAACCTTTCATGGCGAAGTATTTAGTTGTTCAAGGTCACTGTCTTGCAGTTTTGCCACTTGCTCATGTTTAGCATTAAGCAATTCAAAAATTCTCGTTTTTTTGGGTCACTCTGTATATAAGTCTACCATTGCCCACTTTTGATGTAAAGTTTACACTTGTAGTGTAAAGTTTGGATATATCACAGAACAATAGCATAATTAAGACTCATGTAATTTCAATTGCAATGTTTTATTATTATTTTTTTTTTTCATTTTTTTTTTTTTCCCTTGAAATGACGACTCTGAGCAGATTTTATGAAAGACTTCACCGGGTTGACACACATAGATGTACCGTCCAGCAGTACTTCGCCATCGACAAAATCAACGATGACATTGAGATTCTGTCTGGCAGCCTTAGATAACTTTGGAAGTCCTTGCTTTCATCTTGAGTCTTTATATGCTTCACAAGAGGATCATCAGATAAATAAATATGTACAAAAGTACACAATAAAAAACAATCATGAAGTGCCTTCACATTAATCAAACCTCGTCCCCCGGAATTGATTGATAAATATAAACGATTGATAGAGGAACGAGGGTGGTGAGCTCGGTTGTCAGACATGATCCTTCTTGTAAGGCGATCAAGACCGATGATGTCATCCTTTGTCCAATCAACACCACCAAAAGAGTAATAAAGGACAGGCACTGCGTAAGTATTTGTGGCTTTGACCTTGTTTCTCGCATTTAGCTCCGAACTTCAGATCTTTTTCAGACGAGATTTATATTCGGCCCAAAGTTTGTCTTTTATGTGGGCATTCTGGAGCTTGTCTCGAACTTGCATCCCCAAATAGGTGTACGGTTGGCCTTCGACGAGATGCTCAATCACTCATCCATGTAACTCAACTGATCCATAATTGATTGCCTTTCCACGTTTTAAATGAAGAATGTTACATTTATCAAGTCCGAAAGTCATACCAATATATTGTGTAAAGGACTCGACAAGGAGAATTTGTTTCTTCAAGTTGGAATCTCCTTTGGCAATCAGCTCGATGTCATCCAAGTAAAGGAGATAAGTAAGAGGTGTTGGGGATCTGAGGTCCTAGATGATAACCTTCCTCCCTATTGAGCAAAAAACTCAAGGAATTAAGTGACAAACAAAAAAGCAGAGGACTAAAAGAATCCCCCTGGAATATTCCTCTCCTAATTGAAATAAATTCTGACGTCTTAACCTGATCTTGCGAGTACATCTCAAGTTGAGTTGACCAGCAACTCATTAAAGACTTGAGGAAATGGAGTAATCGCTCAGGTAGGCCAACACATTGCAAAGACTTCAGAATCCATTCATGAGGGACAGAGTCGGATGCTTTTTTGTAGTCAATGCAGCACATTGAGAGGTTGCGGTGGTAAGTTTTAGCCCCTTCAAGTATCATTTTCTGGACCAATAACTGATTCTTGCATCCCCAACATACCTTTCTGGCTCCCTTTTGCTCCAGGTAAATAATTTCATTGGAGGAGCAATAGGATGACACCAGATTTGTCAAACACCCTGTAAAGATTCTGTACATAGTATTCAGGCAGGCGATAGGGCGGTAATTTTTAGGATCCGTCAAGTCTCCTTTCTTTAGAGGGAGTATTGTGCAACCTTTAGAGAACCAAGGAGGGACATCTCATGTGTCCATCAAATAATTAAAACAAGTGAGCAGATTTGGTTGGACACAGATGAACAGTTCCCAAAACCAATTTTGAATGCCGTCAGGTCCTGGAGCTGTGTTAGATTTGGACATTTTTATTGTTTTCTTCAGGCAGTCCAAAGTAATGAGACACAGCAACGGTGAATTAACGTTTTCTGATGTATTCTTCCACCCATGGTTCCTCAAGGTTACAGTTGCCGGGTATAGACCACAACTGTGACCAAAACCTCTCTGGATACCATGGGTGGTCTCTGGTCGTCATTACTTGCAGGTGTATTTAGTTGCCTGTAAAATTGTTTTTCGTTGGTTTTAAATATTTTGTTTTGTCTAATGAATTTATTCTTCTTTTCCCATTTTCTTTTTCTCTCTGTCCAGATCTTAACCTTTGCCTTAAGGGAATCAAGTATTTGAAGGAGAATTTTTTCCTTTGTTGTTTTGTATTTTCCCTTTAAATTTCTCCAAATTGTTTTTTTTTGTCTTCTTGACATTGACTTGCCATGAGATCTTAATTTAAGGCAAAGCTCCAGCCACGACATGTCTTTCCTTGTTTCTTTTAAGTTTAATTGAAATCGGTTTTCTTTACTTTTCTTGCTTTTACCATTGTTGGAAGGTTTGGAAACTGTATGTAATTCCTCTAAAGTCCGAATAGCGGCAAACATGCAACAATTAATCTCATGCAGGGAACACTCTGTGTCAAGAGTTACAGAAATTATTTCATTTAATTTATCAATTTCATTTTATGGTAAAGATTTTATTGCAATTTTAACTGGCTTCCTTTTGTCAATCGGTGAATCTAAAATTTCTCTATAGTAACAGTTAAACAAAACAGAAATATGTTCATCATGAACTGAAGATGTGGAAAAATCATTGGTCAAATCAGAAAGTGGAAAGCCAGGGGAATTTTCATTGTTGCCATCAGGTGGAATAACTTCATTGGGAGGAGGGGAGAGAAAGACACGGACATTCATCTGCAATTTAGGGTATGCCTCTATCTGAACGTTGGGTTCTTGAGAAGCTACCTGACCACTTGCAGGGAAATCATCATCTGCATCACGGAGCATGTAGAACTTTAATCGCCGGAGTTGATCTCGCAAATTTTGTTGGGTCAGGTAAGCATACAAAGGTTTGCCATTGTCCCAATGTTGGTTTAGCAACTTGCCATTGATATGTGGATTTTAAGGCCAACCAGTCGCCTTCACACACTCAAGTAGTGTGGATTTTTGATGGTTCGTCCAGGATATTTGTGGATGGGTTCTTTGCCTCCCCCTGGGGCAAGTCCCATTTCCAGTTTGGTAGGTTTGATTACCGGAGGGAGGCTGCCTGGGCTGCGGAAGTAAAAGATTAAAAAATGTTTTCCGTTCAGTAACCCAGTAGTAAACCAGCTTCGGGGGGTCAGCCCTAACTGGGTGATGTATGTTTAGTTCAGGGAAAATCCCCTATGCAGGCCCACCACGCAGAGGCGTACATCATCAAGCCCTTGTTATTATTATCATTATTATTATTATTTTCCTTTTCCACTGAGAAGGTTGAACATCCAAGCATGACTAACTAGCAAACAAACTTGTATCAATAGTTTGAGTACATGTGCCTGGTTAATTGGTGTAAGGATGTACAGTATTAATTGATAGATACTTTTAAATTCGTTGCTAAGGTAGAACATTGATTCCCTTTACCAATAAAATTTGGTCAAGCTTTACTTCAGTGCAGCATTGGTCAAGTTTCATGATAAATAACACAAATCTATGAATACATGTACAGAGACCAAGAGTTGTTGCATGACAAAAACTTTCTCTGATGCTTTGATATATTTGTTGATATAAATGTTTACAGACTATTTTAGAGGGGGGCCCAAATTAGCATAGCATGGCAACTGACTGTTGTCATTTTCATATAAAAGTAATTAAAAAGTAATGAAAGCAGCATAGTGTGCATGCTCACTTTGGATGAGTTAAATGCAGAGAAAATCATTTCTCTCATGGGATTAATACAGTGTATCAAAAAAAAAAAAGAAAAGAAAAGCAAAACAAAAAATCCAGTAGTTTAGTTTCTTATAGCTGCCGATATCTTGTATTTGCTGGAAAAGCCGGCCACCGCTGAGTTAAATAATTTAGCATAGTATTGCCTCCAATGCAAACTGACTGATGAAGCAGCCTATGACAGATCTATCCACAAGACCAGACAATACTCTTAATCATGTGCATTTGGTGGCTGCCATATTGCCAAGTACTAAAATCAACCATATTACTTAATGTTAATTGTCATGTCTTAACCTGTTCAACAAGCAAAATAGCCTTCAGTAAGATGTTGGCAATTTTAGAAAGTTTTCTGTTTAACTCCTTCAGCAGCTGGATGTCAAGTTGTACGTCTGCTTTTTGCCCTTTCAGAAGCATATGTTCCATAGTAGCCCATTGCTCAGTACCCAAGCACACAATTGTACGTGTTAGCCCAGTGCGAAAGCAGGTGAGGCATATGGTGATGTTAGAACAAGAGGTGTGCCACTTTACAACATGCCCGTCTACATGCTTGCAGCATGTGAAGGTAAAGGACGATTTCTGATCAAATTACAGCAAAACATGAAACAATGGTCAAGAATAATCCTCATATAGTAGTTCAGTAATGATCATTCTTGACAAATAGCACATTGTGGGTCTGAACTACAGACAGGTTTGTCTAAGGAATTTTCCCAAAAATCTCATTTACAATTGTACATTGTGTGACTCAATTTGCCCTTGGTCAAATCATGAGTGGGGCAAATTTTATTTTCTGAGCTAGGTGCCCAATAAAAATACTCAAGGGAAAAAAAAATTGAGAATTACTACAAGTTTACAGAAGGAGTTAAATCTAATCCATCTCTGGTTTTACAATCTTTGTGCATAATATCAATCATCTAGGCTAACTATAAAACCCTGGGTGTTTCAACAACAACATTATCAACTTCTGTAACTGCTGATTGAACATTTCAATAACTTTGAGGCATGCAAGTATCTTCTTTACATTCCAAATATATTTAAAACTATCAAAAATGTGGCTAAATATGTACATTACTCAAAGCAATGGTTAAATTGCTCTTCTAACAGCTATAACCTAATACAAGCCATTTATTTACAATAGCCTAACTTAGTCATCCTGTATTGTCTAGGGGGCAGTGGTGGTCTAGTGGTATAGGGCACTGGATCGCTGATCCAAAGGTTGGGGGTTCGAGTCCCACTCTCCACAGGGTTGTCACTGTCCCCCCCCCCAGTGCGGCTAACTGGGTTATCAAAGGCAGGCCATGTCTGTCACTGTCTATGGTGAGAGGCATGTAAAAGAACCATTGCTGACTTTCGTAAAGAGTAGGCTGCAAAGTCGTCAGCGTGTTTCTGTCCCTTGCTAAAAGGGTTGTGACAGGAAGGGCATCCGACGTAAAAACCTCTGCCAAATCAAAAAACGTGCGAATCAGATGATTCGCTGTGGCGACTCCTGAGTAAAAGGGAAAAAGCCGAAAGGAAGACAGACAGTCATACTGTATTGTCACAATAAGACTTTTCATAAATCATAGTTACCACATTTGTTTTGTGTGAATGACTTCTGTGTCATAGGTGAAGAAGAATAAAGAACAGGGTCACATAATTAGCTTTCATTACATGCAAATTATCAGAGAATGAATGTGTTGTTTGTTTATTTTGCGTATTCATGCTGGTTGGTAACTTATGCAGCACTGGTGGCTCAGTGCTATGGTGTTGGATTACTGATTCCAAGGTTGGGGGTTCAAGCCCCATTGTCAATGGTTGCCACTGCTGTCCCCCATTGCAGCTATCTGGGCTATCAATGGCCAACCATGGCTCTCACCGTCTATGGTGAGAGGCCATTGCCGACATTTGTCAAGAGAAAGCTACATGGCATGTTTCTGCCCTGAGATGGCCTAGGCAAGCTGTTTAGGGTGTACTCCCCCCTCGCCCAGAGTTGGCTGAGATGGGCACCAGCCTCCCAGTGACACAATTAGGATTAAGTGGTTCAGAAAATGAATGACTGAATGGTAATGTGTGTGTATTATTAGTCATAGATAGACATTCAGTATCTGCACTGATGAAGGGTTCTTGATCTACAAGTAAACAAACAACTGTTCCAGTGACAGTGTCCTGGCTGAAGTGAATGAGGACTTGACTTTGGATTTAGTAAATAATTACACTGTCAAAATACTATGGTTTACTGTTTGCAGTGTTTAGGGATAGTGGTGGTCTAGGGCGCTGGATTGCTGATCCAAAGGTTGGGGGTTCGAGTCCACTCTCCACAAGGTTGTCACTGACACCCCCCCCCCCAGTGCAGCTAATTGGGTTATCAAAGGTGGGCCATGTCTCTCACTGTCTATGGTGAGGGGCATGTAAAAGAACCATTGCTGACTTTCGTAAAGAGTAGGCTGCAAAGTCGTCAGTGTGTTTCTGTCCCTTGCTAAAAAGGGTTGTGACAGGAAGGGCATCCGACGTAAAAACCTCTGCCAAATCAAACGTGCGATTCAGATGATCCGCTGTGGCGACTCCTGAGTAAAAGGGAAAAAGCCAAAAGGAAGACAGAACTGTTTGCAGTGTTATAAAATCAAGATACAACAGTCCCATGACCTACATTCATGCGCAGGGTTAAATAAATCTATACAGTACATGATATAAGCACTCATGATTTGAAAAAAAAATTATGTACAACTGATCAGAAATCAAAATGCATGTGGCCATTATGCATGTGTAAACAAAACACTCAGTTTGTAATTTGTCACAGATTATCTTCAGCAATTTCTTTGTCATAGAAACAATAGAACTTTGGTTAATCCATTACCTAGAGTATTTGTTGTCCACCGCTTCAGTGGTATAAAATATCTCATCTAATGAGAAAATTGCTGTCATTCAGTTAAAATCTACAAAGCCAATGCACCGAGCATTACGTGTATCGTCTCTTTTATCCCTTTCAACCTTTGACCCACTCATGGGATTTTGAAATTTCACAGTAATGCGATATTTAACATTAACTTTTGCAATATGCTACCTATTTAAATTATACGGTGTTATACTAATAGTATTTTACAATATGGTCATGGTAGACATAACAATATATTTCTAGATCTGTCATATTTATATTGTGAAACTTCAGGGACTAGCTCTGACCATACTCTAAGCCTTGAAACTGTTAAAAAATAAAAAAAAATCGAATATTAATTTAACTAATTGTGTGTATACTAGGCTGGCGATATTCACAGTGGTTTGATTCCGGCTCCTCCCGCGAATAAGGATAATCCACGAGTTCTGTACTCGGAAGTAAATCCCTGTGTATCATATCACATGCGTGAATGATCAACCACAATTAAAATACCATGTATCTATTACATGCACAAAAATATGCTTGTTAAACACATTCTATAGACAGTCTTACTCATTAATACAGTATTAATGTAGTAAAATATAGTAATGATTAAGAAAAACCTTTTAATTTTGTACTGTGATATTTATTAATAAATTATATAAACATTATACAGCATACTTTCTATATATCTGTCTTCCTTTTGGCTTTTCCCTTTTACTCAGGAGTCGCCACAGCAAATCATCTGATTTGCACATTTGATTTGGCAGAGGTTTTTAAGTCAGATGCCCTTCCTGTCACAACCCTTTTTAGCAAGAGACAGAAACACACTGACGGCTTTGCAACTACTCTTTACGAAAGTCAGCAATGGTTCTTTTACATGCCTCACACCACAGACAGTGAGAGACATGGCCCGCCTTTGATAACCCAGTTAGCTGCACTGGGGAGGACAGTGACAACCTTGTGGAGAGTGGGACTCGAACCCCCAACCTTTGGATCAGCGAGCCGGCGCCTATACCACTAGACCACCACTACCCCTTTCCATCTATCTAATTCATATATATATATATATATATATATATATATATACACATATATATATATATATATATATATATATATATATATATATATATATATATATATATATATATATATATTACATACATACACACATACATAAATACATGCATACAGTATGTATATGCTTTCATGTTGTATCTATAATACATTATCCAGTTAAGCTCTATGATGCCACTGAAACGCCAGCTAAGCACTGTCTCTTCTGAAGAAATAAGACTTTCTGCTGAAGAAACGGCAGTTTCCTCTGAAGTGCCTGAACTTAAATTAAGTAATCTCATTTACTCCCTACAAACAAACCACATGCTCACCTCAATTAAGGCATGCTTCTTAAGTCCTTCCCCCCTGGAATGTGAGGCGTTTGTTGCAGGTGACACACAGAGCTTGATCTTGCACATTTAAAAAATCAGAAGTTCGGATAAGCCGTGCTTCGTCTCAAGAGCTCTGTTTGTCACCAGCAAAAACATGAGTTAATTCTCTATCGCAGAGATAAGCATGCTTGTGCTTATTGAGAGTAGATGAGAATCAAATTCAGGTGTGAGCCACGAAGCAGCTCAGCCACGCCCCTCAGCTGGAGCGGACAGTTAGAGTGAGAGAACACCGCAGTCAAAATCAAAGTCCCCCAAAACACAGACCATAACAAAAAAAAAACATAAAAGAACATGGACTGTAATAAATTGGATAAACAAAACAAAACGATAAACGTGCTACACCACAGTACATAAAATCACACTCACAAACATTCTAAACATTAACTTAGGTACTGTACTGGGATAATGATTGAAAAAGACTTTAATACTAGACTGCTTTCAGATGATTATTTATCTTCAGGCACTTCAGAGGAAACTTTCGTTTCTTCAGGAGAAAGTCATATTCCTTCAGAAGAGACATCCAACATCATTACCTTTTCTAGCGCTCAGCCAGAGAAGATGCACAGCATTTCAGTGGCATAATACAGCTTAACTGGTAATTAAAACACTCTAAAAATAAGAGGCTCATTGAAAACTTGTGCGCGAATGAGGAAAAAGGGGGCGTTCCATCATCTCAACCAATCAGCAGAAAGGAGGACAGCCATTGGCTGAATCTGAATGACATGTCAGTTGCTTGGCAGTTCGCGAATACTCAAGCCGTGAGTGCAAAACCGTGAATAGTCAAGGGCCTACTGTACATTTCTACATCGTTTTTGTGTGTGCGCGTGGCCATTTGATATAAGAGCGTTACTACCGACAAATCACAGTGTCTTAATAAATGCCATGATTACATTTTTTATGTCATCTAGAGTAACTTCAGTTTTGTGTATGCAGACAAATTAAGTTTCTTTTACATGTTTTTTTGTTTGTTTGTTTGTTTGTGTTTTTTTTTTTTTAAACTTTAAAGCTTTGTCATAGGTAGTGATTACTTCAACTGTGACTGGCTAAGCAGCTAGTCAATCACTCCAAGAAGCAGCCAGCTGATTTCATTGCAACTTGCTGCGTCTACAGTGGTTAAAACTGTTGCTTTACAGCGAAATGATTCTGGCTTTGAATCTTGAATAGGTGCTTTGGTTTCCTGTCACAGTTTGAAGACAGGCACATTAGGCAAACTGGATCCTCCAAATTGGCCATAGATGTGAATGTGACTGTGAATGATTGTTTGTGTCTGTGTTAGCCCTGCAACAGATTGGTAACCTGTTCAATATGTCCCCTGCTTTTCTCCTGAAGTCACCAGCAATTGCCTCCCGATTTCCCTGTGACTGACTGATAAATAGTACATGTAATAGAAGAATGGAATAATTGCTATGGTCATTATGTGCATGGACCTTTGCACAGTCATGTACGCATGGGTTTTCTTAGGGTTCTCTAGCTTCCTTAAGATATTTGAGGAAAAAAAAAAAAAACATGCAAGTTGTTGGATTAGTAATTTACCTCTGGGTGTGAATGAATGTGCAAATGTGTTTGTAACTGGTTGCCATGACATGAAATGAAAGAACAGGGTAAATCGTATGGCCTTGTATTTTATGGATAACTCATACAAATATGAATAAGTGGTGCAGTAGAAGGTATTGTCACCTCAGAGCTATGCGATCTTTGATTCAAACCTATGCTTGAGTGCATGTTTCCTCTGTGTTTGCTGGCTTTCTTCCACATCCCAGATACTACCTATACTGGCTATACTAAAATGCTAGTAGATGTGAATGGGTATGCGAATCATTAATTTAAAGCAGGAAGAAAAAAAAAAGTATAAAGATCAGACCCCTTCTTATGTCAAGCCAAATCCTGCTTTTTATTTGCTGTCATATAACACTACTCTTTGCTTGAAGTGCATAACTCTTATTTATGAACCAATGTCGTCATGGCAAAAATTCAGTATAAATGTCCTTGCACACACATATGTCCTGCATATATCTCTCTCATAAGTGGATTTGTTTTGGTGAAATCTAATACAACCAAGGCATTTCATATTTCAAAATAAAATCGTTAAGCCCCAGAGATCATTAGATCACCATGAGGCATCTGGCAAAATTGCATATTCTCTGAAGTTATGTCTTTTGGAAAGCACACATACTCCCACAGAGGTGATTATCACCTTATTTAATGTCCCTGTTTAGTTCAAATATTGTTGTGTACTACAATTGTACTAAATGTAAACTAGTATAAAAAAAAACAACAACAAAAAAAAAACAAACAAAAAAAAATCATGAAACTTCACAGCAATGTACATTGGAGCCTTTCTGGAAGCTCATAATA
Organism: Plotosus lineatus; assembly: GCA_024760905.1. NCBI lineage: Eukaryota > Metazoa > Chordata > Actinopteri > Siluriformes > Plotosidae > Plotosus > Plotosus lineatus. The sequence goes on from CM045728.1 coordinate 19,684,063, forward strand.
TTGATAATTTCTATAATATGTCATATAAATGATGGCATTTATTTATTTTTTTTTCCTTTTTCAAGGCTTTACTTTTACTGGATTTACCAGATTATCTTATTAAGAATCTTTTATAACTAACTCTCAGTGCCCAACAAAAAGATTCCCATATTAATACACTCCTATATTGGGGAAAGGGGGTGGAGTTGTTCCCACATCCTGCTGACAGCACATCCATAAGTCTTGTGGGATAGCTTTTCAACACTCTACATTTTCTCACCTGCAGCAGGTTTTGACAGACACCTTTATACCTTCCAGAGTCTCTCAGGATAGACAAGACACTTCTAGCCAAAAGGTGATGGATTTGTGAACCATGCACTTGATCTGTCCTCCTGGAATAGAGACTGCCATGCTGGGTCAGTCCCTGGCTTACTTTTGGGAGTCTAATGCCAGTCAGCACTCCACCTCAGGCAGAGAAAATGGCAGATCACTTGAAGAGGTGACTCTCTGTAAACCTGGTGATTTGCTGTCGTGAGTGCAGTTGTAGTAGTGTCATGGGGTTCTGAACAGCAGTAGGGTTTGTATACTTCATTATGCTCATCAATCAAGGCGGACAGTCTTCAGGAGCAAACTAAAATTACAGAGTTCTCAAAAGACACATGGAACCAGGTATTCAAATGAACTATTATGCTGTTGCATTATTCTCAACTTTGAGCATTGGGTCAATAAAATATGAGAACAATCACTTTTTTTTGTTTGTTTTTTTTTTTTTTTTTAGTGATGAGGGTATTTGGAAGGCCTAATACAGAGTGTTATATTACAGTTGATAAAAATGTAAAATATTCTTCAACATTTTTATTCTTCTTATTATTTTTCCAATGAATTGTACAATTTAGGGGGAGTTTTACAAATACATTCACTGGAAAAAAAAAAAAAAAGCAAAAAAGCCAGACTATGAATATGACTTTTCACTGCTGGTTATACAAACTCTTTTTCCACAATTATTGAGGACTTACAGTTGTATAACCAACCAGACTAAATTTTAGACTGCAATGAATTTCTCATATATATATATATATATATATATATATATATATATATATATATATATATATATATATATAAATAAAATGCAGCCATGAGGTGGGGGGGGGCACTAACCAGTGTCTCTCCCCCTCATGCCGGTCCCAAGCCCGGAGAAATGCAGAGGGTTGTGTCAGGAAGGGCATCCGACGTAAAACCAATGCCAAATATTCATGATGCAAATCAGAAGTATTACCCCCATACCGGATCGATCGAGGCCCGGGTTAACAACGACCGCCATCAGTGCTGTCAATCAACAGGGTGCTGATGGAAATTGGACTACTGTTGGTCGAAGACGTCGAAGAAGGAGTGGTGGGAGGCGTGTCCGTCGGCAGAGAGAGAAGAGGAAAGGCATGAGTCTAGGACTGAGAGTGGGGACTTTGAATGTTGGAACTATGCAAAGAAAAGGTAGAGAGCTGGTTGACATGATGCAGAGGAGGAAGGTGGACATATTGTGTGTTCAGGAGACCAGGTGGAAAGGTAGCAAAGCTAAAAGCTTAGGAGCAGGGTTTAAGCTATTTTATCATGGTGTGGATGGGAAGAGAAATGGAGTAGGAGTCATCTTGAAGGAGGAGTTTGTCAGGAATGTTCTAAAAGTGAAAAGAGTGTCAGACAGAGTGATGAGTCTCAAGTTAGAAATTGAATGTGTAATGCTCAATGTTGTTAGTACTTATGCCCCACAGGCAGGATGTGAGCTAGAAGAGAAGGAGAGATTCTGGAGTGACTTAGATGAAGTGATGCAGAGTACCCCCAGAGGTGAAAGAGTGGTCATTGGTGCAGACTTCAATGGACATGTTGGTACAGGCAACAGAGGGGACGAGGAAATGATGGGCAGGTTTGGTATCCAGGACAGGAACGCAGAAGGACAGATGTTGATAGATTTTGCAAAAAGGATGGAAATGGCTGTGGTGAATACTTTCTTCCAGAAGAAACAGGAGCATAGGGTGACTTATAAAAGCGGAGGTAGGAGCACACAGGTGGACTACATCTTGTGTAGGCGATGTAATTTGAAGGAAGTCAGTGACTGCAAAGTCATAGTGGGTGAGAGTGTTGCCAAACAGCATAGGATGGTGGTGTGCAGGATGACTCTGATGGTGAGAAAGGTGAAAAAGGCAAAGGCAGAGCAGAAGACAAAGTGGTGGAAGCTGAAAAAGGAAGAGTGTCGTATTGTCTTCAAGGAGGAGTTGAAACAGGCTTTGGGTGGCCAGGAAGTGCTTCCAAATGACTGGACAACCACAGCAAATGTGATCAGGGTCACAGGTAGGAGAGTACTTGGTATGTCCTCTGGAAGGAAAGTAGATAAGGAGACATGGTGGTGGAATAAGGAAGTGCAGGAGTGTGTACAAAGGAAGAGGTTAGCTAAGAAGAAGTGGGACATTGAGAGGACCGAAGAGAGTAAACAGGAGTACAGGGAGACACAGCGTAAGGAAAAAGTAGCAGTGGCTAAGGCCAAACAGAGGGCGTATGATGACTTGTATGATAGGTTGGATAGTAAAGAAGGAGAAAATGATCTATACAGGTTGACACAGCAGCGAAATAGAGATGGGAAGGACGTGTAGCAAGTTAGATTGATAAAGGACAGAGAGGGAAATGTATTGACTGATGACAGAAGTGTGCTGGGAAGATGGAAAGAGTACTTTGAAGAGCTGATGAATGAGGAAAATGAGAGAGAAAAAAGAGTAGAAGAGGTGACCATTGAGGAGCGGGATGTAGCAAAGATCAGTAAGGGTGAAGTGAGAAGGGCATTGAAGAGGATGAAGAATGGAAAGGCAGTTGGTCCTGATGATATACCTGTGGAGGTATGGAAGTGTCTAGGAGAGGTAGCAGTAGATTTTCTGACAAGAACATTCAACAAGGTACTAGAGAGTGAGCAGATCCGGAGGAATGGAGGAGAAGTGTGCTTGTGCCCATTTTTAAGAACAAGGGAGACGTGCAGAGTTGCAGCAACTACAGAGGGATAAAGTTAATGAGCCATACGATGAGGTTATGGGAAAGAATAGTGGAAGCTAGACTAAGGGCAGAGGTCAGCATCTGTGAACAACAGTTTGGTTTCATGCCAAGAAAGAGCACCACAGATGCAATGTTTGCTTTGAGGATGTTAATAGAGAAGTACAGAGAAGGTCAGAGGGAGCTACATTGTGCCTTTGTGGATCTGGAAAAAGCATATGACAGGGTGCCAAGAGAAGAACTGTGGTATTGCATGAGGAAGTCTGGAGTGGCAGAGAAGTATGTTAGAGTGGTGCAGGACATGTATGAGAGATGTAAGACAGCGGTGAGGTGTTTAAGGTGGAGGTGGGACTGCATCAAGGGTCAGCTCTGAGCCCCCTTCTTGTTTGCTATGGTGATGGACAGGCTGACAGATGAGGTGAGACAAGAATCTCCATGCACTATGATGTTTGCAGATGACATCGTGATCTGTCGTGAGAGCAGAGAACAAGTGCAGGAGAATCTAGAGAGGTGGAGGTATGCCCTGGAAAGGAGAGGAATGAAGGTTAGCCTCAGAAAATCAGAGTACATGTGTGTGAATGAGAAGGACCCAGGAGGAACGGTGATGTTACAGGGAGCAGAGATAACGAAGGTGGAGGATTTTAAGTACTTAGGCTCAACAATCCAGAGCAATGGAGAGTGTGTAAAAGACGTGAAGAAACGTGTGCAGGCAGGCTGGAATGGTTGGAGAAAAGTGTCCGGTGTGATGTGCGATAGGAGTGTCAGCAAGAATGAAAGGAAAAGTGTACAAGACGGTGGTGAGGCCAGCGATGTTGTATGGATTAGAAACAGTGGCGCTAAGGAAAAGGCAGGAGGCAGAGCTGGAGGTAGAGGAGATGAAAATGTTGAGGTTCTCTCTGGGAGTAACGAGGATGGAAAGGATCAGAAATGAGTATATCAGAGGGACAGCCCACGTAAGATGTTTTGGAGACAAAGTCAGAGAGGCTAGATTGAGATGGTTTGGACATGTATAGAGGAGGGATAGTGAGTATATTGGCAGTTGGATGCTGAGGTTGGAACTACCGGGCAGAAGGCCTCGAGGAAGACCAAAGAAGAGATTTATGGATGTGGTGAAGGAAGACATGAAGGTCGTTGGAGTCAGAAAAGAAGATGCGGAGGACAGGGTGAGGTGGAGGCGGATGATTTGCTGTGGCGACCCCTGAAGGGAGCAGCCGAAAGTAAAATAATATATATATATATATATAGCTTCATTTCAAGGCGTTAGCTTGAGATGTGGTGAAGATCTCGATTCTTCTCTCTTCAGGTTGGTGTGTGATGCGTTTTTGAGCATCATCCTGGCTTTATTCTGACTCCTCAATCCCTCTGATCAAGTCTGTGCTGGATGAAAGCATGCACTTGGGCACATGTTTGAAAATGTTCAAAAGCACGTTCGTGGAAAATTTTGGCCTGACAGAAGAGAAGGAATACCTTTGGAATCGTACGGAAGAACACAGAAGATGACGAACTGACTGAGGCCCATTGGAGGATGACTACACTTTTGCTTCCGCGAGTCTGCCGCGCTCAAGTGAAATGGAGGTATAAGCTAGTTATCAGCTGACACTTAAATGCTGACTTGACATTGACTTCAGCTCAATAGTCAACATAAATGTATATTTTAAAGTTATTAAGCATTTAATGTAACCCCCCCAAGACTCTAAGTGAACTTTTCTTTAAATCAACACCCAAACAATCCTCAAGCTGAAGTTTGCCTGCCACAGGTCTTGTTGTTACTACATCAGAAGAGGTGTCTGAATTCAAAAGTATTTCACTCATCCGAGTGCAGGTTTATATTTTATTTTCCAAGTTTTACTTGCTTGTGTCAGGTTATACAGAGAATACAGAGAATACAGTTGAGTGAATATTCCATGAGGTGAAATATTGAACTGAGGATATATATATATATATATATATATATATATATATATATATATATATATATATATATATATATATATATATATATACACATATACATACATATACATATACACACATACATATATACATATACATACATATACATATACACACATACATATATACATATACATACATATACATATATATGATAGATCTCTAAGATGATCCTGAACACATCATCAGTGATTTAACCCGAGGTCCTCGGGTGTTTCGGGTCTTTCAACATCAGACACCCTGGGTTCCTGGCTTCTACGGTTTTTCCCAACCACTCACCAGCCTCCACGAAGGTAATCAACTGAGTGGTGGGGCAGGACCGTCTGCTGCTGCTGCTAATTCCCATGCTGATGCCTGCCCAAGGGCTACTGTGCAGCAGCTCAAAATGTGCTCCGACATGCCTCTGCCTGGGCACTGCGGGCAGTTGGGAGACTCTATTTTACCCCAAATGGAGAGGTTTGATGGACTGGGCAGAATGTCATAGATCGCCTGGACAAGGAACTTTATTCGGTGCGGCTCTGCCTGCCAGAGCTGTGTCCATGTGACTTTTCATTCCATGGCCTGCTCCCACCTTGTCCAGGCACCCTGCTGCCTCAGGCCGACCGCTCTGCTGCTCCTCCTCTCCTCCACTTCTGCCCTCACCTCCTCCTGCACCAATCGCCGTCTCTCCTTCCCCTTGGCCTTCTCATACTGTGGCGTTGTATATGTTCCCAGACCAGCTCTACCGTGGGTCACTGCTCCGACCAGGGCTCTGTGTCGTATCTGCAATTCAGCCTGTGTGACAGCTTCATCAGCTCTCCACTTCCTACCGGTTTTCACTCTGACCCCTGCCTGGGCCACCTTGGGGTCACTGGAGTCCCGGTACATCATCACTTCTCTTGTCCTTGTCACCTTAAACTCTTCCTCTAGTGATCTCAGGGGCAGTTGGAGCTTGGTGTTGTGTCCATAGAGAGCAATGCTGCTAAGACTCCTAGGCAGACCCAGCCACCTTCTGAGGAAACTGCTAACCTTCCTCTCTAGGCCCTCCACGATCGAGATTGGAACCTCGTAGATGAGTAGAGGCCACAGCACTCTGGGCAGGATGCCATGTTGATAAATACAGGCCTTGAACTTCCCAGGTAGCCCAGACTGGTCTACTGCTCTCAACCAGCTCGCCAGCTCCTGACAGGTTTCCTTAATGGATGCTGAATCCTTCAAGCTGCTGTTGAACACCTTGCCAAGACTCTTCACTGGTTTTTCAGAGACAGTTGGGATTGGTGTCCCGCCAATGCTGAAGCGAAACCTGCCCACAACTTTGCCCCTCTTCAGCACCAGTGACCATGATTTCTCTGGCTAAAACCTCATCCTTGCCCATCCACATAGCTCCTCCAGCCCTTGAAAAATCCACATGCTGCCTGGTACTGACTCAGTGGTAATGGTAAGATCGTCCATGTATGCCCTGATTGGTGGTTGTCGCACTCCCGTTGCAGTCTTTGGGCCCCAACACTGAGCTTCAGCAGACTTAACTAGCATTTTCATTGCCAAGGCAAAAAGGATCACAGAGATGGTGCAGCCTGTGATGATCCCAACCTCGACTCTGTGCCAATCTGTAGTAGTCCATAATGAGTTGTGCGACCTGGCCTGGCACATGATGCCTCTCCAAGCTTGCTTGGACCAGCTTGTATGGGATGGATCCATAGGCATTAGCGAGGTCGAGCCAAAGCACTGCCAGGTCTCCTTTGTTCTCCCAGGGTTCCCTGATGAGCTGGGTCAACACTCCCGTATGCTCCAGGCAACCTGGCACCCCGGATATGCCGCCCTTCTGCACTGAGGTGTCGATGTAGCTGTTGCTAGAGAGAAAGTCGGTCAACCGCCTTGCTACTATTCTGAAGAAAATTTTTCCTTCCACACTCAGCAAGGAAATGATCCTGAACTTGTCGATGTTCTTGGGATTTTCTTCTTTTGGGATCCAGACTCCCTCAGCATATCGCCACTGCTGCGCCACCTTCCCTCTTCTCCAGATTGACTTTCAACGTCTTCCATAGCCGCTTCAGTAACAGGGGACAGTTCTTATAAACCTTGTATGGCACTCCACTTGGCCCGGGAGCTGAACTGGATCGGGCTTTCCTCACAACATCCTGTACCTCTTTAAGGAGCAACTCTCTTCCATCAAACTCCTTCGTGGGGGGTGGTGGTTGTATCAGGGTGTTGCAATGGCCCAGCTCCTGCTGCCTGTCAGGATCGCTGTAGGTGGTCTGGATATGCCGATCTATCTTGTCCTTGGAACAAGTCAATCTCCTTCAATGCTTCTGTCCCAAGAGTTGCTTGGTGAAGCCATAGGGGTTGGCGATGAAGGATGCCCACTTCCTGGTCCTTTCCTTTCACCTCTGCCGGTGCCACTCAGCTCTTCGGAGAGTCAACAGCTTCTTTCTCAGGATGGTTCACAGCTCTGCCAAGGGGCATTGGTCCTCGCTTGCCTCCTTGTGCTGCCTCTTAAGAGACTTGAGCTCCTGCCAGATCTGGTTCATGGTGAAGGGTGCTCTTTCCGTCCTCTTCTCCACTGCTCCGAATCATTCCACAGCCAGACTAATGATGATTATTGTCATTGTTTGAAGTCCTCGCTCCTCGTAGTTGCCTCTAACACGGAGTCGACATCCCCGTCGAACTGCTGCCAGACTGCCGTCTTGCAAGCCTGCGGCCATTTGACTCGAACCCTCTCCGGAAGTCTGTTCTGAGGAATTGGTTGCAGCACTTCGAGGTTCCTGGCTCTGTGGGGTATCTCCGGGCCTGACTCCTCCTGCGTCTCACCAGGTGTGTTCCCTGTGTGTTGTGGCGTTTGCTCTCCCTCTAAACAATTCATCCGGGTCTGGTGAATCTTAAGATCTCGGCTGTTCTTGGAGACCTTTCCACATCTGCACTTCACACTTGTCTTCAATTGTCCATTGCCAATGTTCGTTAACCCTAGGTCCGTCCGGTTGGGATGCTCACCCCCCCATATATATATATATATATATATATATATATATATATATATACAATATATATATACAAGCAAACACCAGGTAAATGTTAGGTAAAATGTGACAATTTTAAGTTGAAGCACTAAAATGATTGGGCGGTTAGGGTGCTAGGCTCATGTTCAGGAGGTCATGGGTCCAAATTCCACTTAGAGCAACAATGTGCTGCAGGCTTTTAACCTCAAGTGTTCCTCACTTCACAGAGCAGTTTTAATGGGGATCAGTAAAAATGCTGGGAAGGTAGCTTGCAATAGACTAGCATCCCATACAGGAGGAGATAAACCCCTAGTCGCTTCACGTGACAAGAAATGGAGATAAGCACTGGGTCTGATGAGCCACTAGGCTTGGGTGCAAAAAAGCCTACCTTACTAAAATGATATTTCCTTTTTTTTAAACAATTTTAAACAAACACATACACATAATGAATACACACACACACCACACACACACACACACACACACACACACACACACACATTGCCCATTTGTCTTTACAGAACTCAATTAAACTGGAACGTGGACATTGGTGGAGTGCAATCGTCAAATCTTTTCTCAGATTTTCAATGGGGTTTAAGTCGGGGCTCTGTCTAAGCCACACAAGAACATTAAACATTTTTCAATTTAACCATAGTGTGGTTAACTTAGGATCACTGTCACATTAGAAGGTGAAACTTCCCATTGATAAGAGTCTTGCAGAGTATACACTCATGAACTTAAGTTAATGTATATATATATATATATATATATATATATATATATATATTTTTTTTTTTTTTTTTTTTTTTTTTTTTTTTCCAGGGGTCACCACAGCGAATCATCTGATTTCATTTTTTATTTGGCATGGGTTTTTACATCGGATGCTCTTTTTCGCACAACCCTTTAGCAAGAGGCAAAAACACACTGACGGCTATGCAGCTACTCTTTACAAAAGTCAGCAATAGTTCTTTTGCACGCCTCTCATCATAGACAGTGACTTTGATAAGCCAGTTAGCTGCACTGGGGGGACAGTGACAACCTTGTTGAGAGTGGGACTTGAACCCCACCCCCCCATCTTAGGATTAGTGATCCAGTGCCCTTTACCAACAGGCCACCACTGCACTATATACATACCTACACTCAGTCTTGTGAAAAATTAGGATCCCAAATTGAATGGTGAAGTTTCTTTCTAAATAAATTTTGACATAACAATGTATAATTATGTTTTTTTAATTATTTAATTATTCATAGAAATAAACTTAGATAAGGTGCTGGATTACGGATTCCAAGGTTAGCTGTTCAAGCCTAACTGAACAATGTTTGTCACTTGTAACAATGTTTGTCACTATTGTTCCCCCTGTACAGTTAACTGGATTATCAAAGGCCACTCTCCATGGTGAGAGGCATGTAAAGGTATCCTTGCTGACTTCCATAAAGAGTGGGCAGCATAGCTGTCGGCTTATTTCTACCCTGTGATTGCCTGGCCAGCCTCCTTGTGACCCAAATTAGAAAAAACTACTTCACGAGTTGTCCGAATTTTTTCACGTGACCATTATGCACTCAGTATCCGAGTTACAATGTACGTGAGTTACGACCACCCGTACTTATGACCACGTCTAGCAGATGCTTATTATGAGTTTAGTGTATCTGTCTCGCAGCGCATAAGACAGTTGTTGCAGCACAGCATCTCAGCATCTCACACTCATGGCATTCTACCACCACACTCAGTGACTAGATACCATCGCAGTAACATCTCTTTTACAGTACAATTTTACATTCATTTACTGTACACCGTTACCATGGCCCCAAGAGGAAGTCCAATTCATCAGATGAAAATTCTACCAAGAAAGCAAGAAAGGCACTGCTGTTGGAGACGAAGATGAAAGTGAAAGTGATATCTTCATCTCTCTCACTCCACGGTGTGTACAATTCTGGATGACAAGAACCGTATTAAGAAAGCAGTAAAAGGAGCAGCCCCAATTAAGTCAACTAGCATCACAAAACAGTGTGTAGGACCAAATGCAGAGATGGAAAAGATGCTATACGCGTGATTGGAAGATAATAGGCAAATAAATGTGTTCGTGATGTTGCGAGCAGTGCAAAGTACGACTATACGTTTAGTTCACAAGTTGAAAGAACGTGCAAGTGAAGAATACGCTTAACATGAATTCATAGCCAGTGCTGGGTGGTTTCAGTTTTGTTGTGTTAAATATCCGACTTACGACTGGTTGGTTGGAATTGATTTATGTTGTAACTTGGATAGTGACTGTATATACATTGCCCTTAACCACGATTGGAACCCCCGGTTAAAATGTGTTAAAAACATTAAAATAAATTCATTTTTTTAATTGCAGAACCTACTCTCACACTAAAAATTGTAAAATAAATAAATAAAGCTAACTTTCAACTCAATTCTAATGTTCCACAATTATTGGCACCCCTAATATTTACGAGGAAATAACTGTAATGTAAGTATTTCTATCATTGCTACAGTAATTTACAAAGTTGATCAGAGTATCTAGGAACATTTAACTAGTAACTCATCACTTCCTATTTCCCTGAGTTATAAATATGACATGACACAAAGGCCATTTCTCTTATTAGAAGTGAAAGAACACATCTTAACCAGGGGTGCCAATAATTATGGATGGTAGTGTAAGCACTCATGAGTAGACAATAGCAATATATATATATATATATATATATATATATATATATATATATATATATATATATATATATATATATATATATATATATATATATATATATATATATATATATATATATATATATATATATATATGTGTGTGTGTGTGTGTGTGTGTGTGTGTGTATACATATACACATAGATAGATTGATAGTAAAGACACAAGAAATCGAACATCCAGAGAGTCCTAGCATAGCCTGCATCGCAAGCAGTTTCCTTTGGCCTTACCCTACAGGACCTTTTAGCATGTGGCTGACTGTGCAATGGGCTTGATTAGTGAATATTCTCCACTGTTATCAGCATGAGTGATTTGGTATGAGTGACTCTGGTGATCAAGTCAGTCCTACTGCACTTTAATACACTGTCTGTAGAACTCATTAAAAGTGATGCATCTTTTTTTAAGCCAAGACATAGGCTACTTGAGTAATTGTTACTGGACTGGCAAAGAATCAAAGGGGACATGGGAAGTACAAAACTGTGGTGTATCAAAACCTTGCATGCTGTTAAGATAATTTGCTTCACTTTAATTAAGCAGACCAACAGAGACATTTCAGCATTGTGATCATACAAGAAAAAACAAAAAAATGCATGGTCACAAATTTAATCTACGCAAACACACCAGAAGCATTTTGAGTTTAAATTGGATTCTAACTAGCTGAGTTTAGTAGCAATAAACACACAACTCTTCACATTGAGTAAAAAATTATTAAAGTATTTAGCTTCATTGCTGTTCCATATTTTTTTTTTCATCCGATATGCTATTGAGTATCAGATAGTGAAACGTAGTTTACTAGTATATCTAATCATGTGATTGGTGATGAGCCAACATCATTTGAATATTTTATACCACAGCATTGTTAAATAACTGAATCAGATTTGTCATTTACGCATTTCCTCCTGTTTTCTTTCTTTCTTTCTTTCTTTCTTTCTTTCTTTCTTTCTTTCTTTCTTTCTTTCTGCATTTAATAGTAAGCATGTTTTTCTGCCGTAAAACATACATTGTTACTGCAAAAAATAACATATGTTCTTTGAGTTGAATCATATGATTCATAGCAATGATTAGTATCAATAATGTTCCATACAAATACTGAGTAGATTCACCAACAATTCCAATTGGAATATATCTTCTTTTCCTTTCTGCTTTTTCCTTCTGGGGTCGCCACAGCGAATCATCTGCCTTCATTTCACCCTATCCTTTGCATCGTAGCTGGTATAAGAGAAGATTACTAGCATCCCATCCAGGGGGAGTTGAACTCCTGGTCGCGTCACGCTATGGAAACTGGGGATAAGCCCCGGCCCGATGAGCCACAAGGCTCGGGTGTAAAAACCTCCAAAAAACCCAGTGTTGCCTGACTTTATTACTGAATGCATAGTGTATGTTCAAGCATATCTGCATCACCTCACAGGAGAAATATAGAAATTTATCTTGATACATTTTCCTTGCAGTTGTACAAATAGAGTATTCATTTCAAATTGTATAAATTAAAAAAAAAATAACTAATTATTTCCTCTCATTTTTATAAGTAATAGCTACTTGTAAAAGCAATATATAGTGGTACCTCACTTCACGAAAGTCTCACCAAACAAAAAATGCAGGTTATAAAATGCATTTTCCTAAAATTTATGTCTCTGGATATGAAACAAGGTCACGTTACGAAAGCACCATCTTAAAAATTCAAACATACCATTCAAAAATTAAAATGTTCCATTCAAACATTAAAATGTGCAATTCAAACATTCAAACAATGCACGAGCTGCTCTCCCATCAATGACGTTTAAAAAATCTCACCTTGCTGGCCTCCCATTGGCTAGGAGGGATGACACAACTCCCTCTTCTTGGCTATTATGGAGCTGCATTTCCCATAATGTTTTCATGTAAAGGACAGAGTTACTGTTGTTTCATGCTTTATTTCTTGGCTCAGGCTTTTAACCTTCCACAAACATTTGTAAGATTATAACTGTACAAAAAAGACATGGTCAACACACGCGTGCATGCGCACACACCCACAAACACACACCCACACACCCACACACCCACACACCCATACACCCATACACGTGTCTTTTCTGGTGCGAGTGAGAAGAAGAAATGGGCTCAAGTGATATCGCAAAAGAATATGGCCAAACCTGTCTACCATTGGTACGATATTGAAGCAGAAGGAGGTCTTAAAAGGTATGCTTTTATAATTTTTAAAGGGTTTAGGGGTAATATTGGGGACCTTGGAATGAATCACATGTTTTACGTGTAAAATGCAGTTCAATTTACAAAAAAAATATGTTAAGAAAAAAGCTTGGGAACGGATTAATTTTGTAACGTGAGGTACCACTATACACTGATCAGGCATACAATTAACCCAACCTGACTGGTTAGTTTCTAAAGCATAATGCAATGTTCTAACACCGTTGTATCATTGCTATTATTAATAGTTTCTGCAGTTTGGGCTTCGGTAGCTCCTCTGTGGAGTAGATCAAAGATATTACCCTTCACTCTCCATGTGACTGAACAATCCTTGGGTATACCCATTCATGTCAGATGGTGTTAACATTATGGCTGCTCGGTGTATATTTAAAATGTTATCTGTGATGACTGGCAGTTTTCCCCCTCAGTATTTCTCACTTTTCAAATACAGCTCTCTTGTCAAAGTTACAATGGGGTGATCAAAAAAGTTGGCTAAAATTTCCCTCCCCTTGCAAGAGTACATGCCTTCAATTTAGTTTATGAAGCTAGTGGTACTATTTAAATATACCACAGCAGAATTCCCCCTTCAGTCCTGCTGTATTATTACTTTGCGTTTTGTGTCAGTCAACCATGTCTCACAGAATCCTTAGTTTCTGTTTTAATTTTACCTTCATAAGGAAGTGAATTGGAGCCCCAGTGCAGCTAACTGGGTTATCAAAGGCAGGCCATGTTTCTCACTGTCTATGGTGAGAGGCATGTAAAAGAACCATTGCTGACTTTCGTAAAGAGTAGGCTGCAAAGTCGTCAGCGTGTTTCTGTCCCTTACTAAAAAGGGTTGTGACAGGAAGGGCATCCGACATAAAAAAAACCTCTGCCAAATCAAAAACGTGCGAATCAAATGATTCGCTGTGGCGACTCCCGAGTAAAAGGGAAAAAGCCGAAAGGAAGACAGAAGGAAGTGAATTGGAGCACAATGTAGTCCTTTCATTTATTATCATCCTTTGACAGAAATCGCCTTTCCAGATTGAAAAATGCAACTATGACAGGAGTTAATACATTCCCATCTCTTCTTTTCAAAGGTTTATAGCTGGAATAACACAGCTTGTTTTCAGGCCATCAAAGATATGAATACTCTTGCTGACAGGCAAGGGATGATGGATAAACAGAGAACTGCAATGTATGAGTTAAGATTATGGTTAAAGGTGGCAGGGTAGAGCAAAACTGCATTTCCACATCATGACACTCAGACATTTTTAAATCACCTGAAAAGAAATCAAAATATTGATCATTGATTGATATATTCTAATCATTGGAATTCTGTATAAATTGTGCAATATATAATGGTGTGTACATTGTGTAATCATTTGTGATCTATTAACTAGCTCTACTCTCCACAGGGAGATTTCTAGTCTGCACAAAGAAAAAAAAAAAAAAGAAAAAAAAAAAAAAAAAAACTTGATGCCACTGGTATATTTTGGGAGGAAAAGTACATTTTGAAAGGGATAGTGCCACAAACCAATATATTTGCTGTCCTTGAGGTCTCATTATAATGAAGTGCAGTGACATACATCTTGGACATACACTCTCCTCCACAGTTATTGGATCAAGCCAGAGCTACAATGGAATGGTTTAGATCAAAGCATACTCATGTGATAGAATAGCGCAGTCAGGGTCCAGACCTAAATCCAATTCAGAATCTATGGTAAAACCTCAAATTTATGTTCTGCATCCAGTATGACTGAGCTCGGGCTATTTTGCATAGAAGAATAGATTAAAAAAAATGACTGAAATTCAAACAAAGACACTACATGACAAAACATAACAGTACTAATATGTTAATGAGCCCGTATGATACATTACTTGATAACAGCAGGTGCTTGGTTATTATACATGTTACAAATATTATACACCAATTCTGTGTATTGTAGAGACATCTTATCACAATGACAGGCAAAGACTGATCAATAAAATTAAAGTACACAGTTATATTTTCATACAATTACAGATTTTAAAATGTCTATCAGTGGAGACAGTTTTCACTGGTTCTAGCCCATCCTCTAACACAGAGGTGCCCGATCCTGTTCCTGGTGAACTACCTTCCCAAAGGCATTCATTCCAAACCTTCCTCTGCCCACCTGACCACCCCATCAAGACTTGAGACTTGGAAATGAAGACTTAAAGTGAAGATTGGATTTACAGATGGGTACCATTAGGGTTGGAACAAAAACATATTTTGCCATTAATTTAAAATAATCACATTTGCTAAGGTATCTCAGTGTTTAGTGAAAGTATTTAGTTTAGTTAATGTGTTATGTAAAATTTGGGGGGGGGGGGGGGGGGGGGGATGGTAACGTTTAAATGCTGTGTAAATATAAAGACTTACAGAAATGTCTGAAAAATGTGTGGTATTGAGGGCAGCATGGCAGTGTAGTGGTAAGTGCATCTGCCTCACAGCAAGAAGGTTTTGGTTCAAGTCTCAAGCTTGGTGAGGGAAGTTCAGAGTTTGCATGTTCTCCCTGAGCTTGCAATAATTTATGATGGGTTTCTCTCACTATCCAAAACATGCATATTGGTTTTTCCAAAATTTCGTTAGGTGTAAATATGTGTGTTTGTGTGTGTGTGTGTGTGTGTGTGTGTGTGTGTGTGTGTTGGCCCTGCATTGGATTGGTGAGTTATTTTGGGGCATGCCCTGCTTTCACCCAGAGTCAGCTAAGATAGGCTTCAGCCTCTCCTGAATCCTAGTAGGATTAAGCTGTTCAGAGAATAAATTAATGAATGTGTGCAGTTAACATCATTAGAGTAAGACTGCTGAGCAGTAAATACATAAATAAATAAACAAAGTAAATAGCACAAGGCATATGCCAGCAAATGCCATATTTAGCTGTTAGGCTAAATAAACAACTGGAGTCGGGCATCTTTCAGCACAATAAACAGTGAGGAGTGAAAATGTGAATAATATGGGATTGGTTCTGAAATGCAGAGCCCAGCCCAAGTCAACTCATCAGTTTTAAATGAGAGGATTGTCTAGGTTCCAAGGCCAATGTAAAACATATCAATAGTGGACATTGAAGTAATCATTCATGACTAGATATGTATGGATACATTAGAAAGGAAAGATTAGATCCTACCCTATATTTTACCATTGTTCTCTCTGTACAAACATCAAGTGCAGTGCCCTATGTAGGGTGTACAAATTAGTCATCTTATAGCCTGAATGGAAATTGGTATTTTAAATTCAAATCAAACATTTTACTAAGACTCTTATTCCATATTTCTGGAAGACTATATGCGGTAGAAGCAAATGTGAATAACAAAATAAAACAAAGCCCAGGATGGGGCCTTGAGGTAAAGCATAGGTAATATTAGTATAAAATTATACACATTTACTTATCTGAATGGCAAATGTAAAGCGAGCAGAAAAAATAAAATATTGAGAAATAGGAGTTTCAGATTAAACATGCCTGTTAATTTTGAATTTGTTGAAAAATGTACCACTTGTAAGTATTGACATCAAGTCAGTTTCTTGATATGTTGTGTGATGTCAATCAGCGGTATAACAAAATGTATGTACTAGTATTGCATTTCATATCTGTTGATGCATTCATATAACATACATATGGCAGATGTACATCAACTGGATTTTTGATAGAATGAAAACCAGCCTACTGTTTTGTTCTAAATATCAAAAATTAAAACTATTTAATTATGCTGTGATTAATGGCATCACTCACAACAGAAAAGACAAAATTAAGATGGGACAGTAGCTATAACTAAGTGAAAGCTATATGTTAAGTTATTCTTGGAACGACAAACCTTTTACTCTTATATATGCCTTTAAAACCTGACTAAAACTCATCCACAATATAATTTCCACACTGCTAGGAAGAGGTCACTTTCTTTGCAGTTGATAGAAACAATAATTCCCAGATCAGTTTGCAATTAATAGCTCTTGTCCAGTATTTTCATGAGGCTAAATCAAATATTTAAAATTTGGTGGGCTAGTTTTACTGATAATGATTAAAACACTAGAACCAAAAGCATTTCAAACATCATTAAGTGGATGAAGAGGAACAGCATTGAGCAAGGAAGCAGTAGCTACAGGTTACAATATCTGGAGAGAAAAATGACTGATAAATTGATGGAGGAATTGTGGATTTAATCATCAGTGTTTTTAAGTACTTACAGAATACTGTATTGGTTTTCTTCTGATTATAATCAATTTAGTATGTACAGTATTTAGGGTTGGCTCTTTGGCATGGTGCTATTCTGTTTGTTTCAATGTGCTATTAGGCTTGGTTCAACCTGTTGTTTAGCCAGGTTTAGCTGGTTGGGCCTGACAGATCCCATGATAAAAACGTTTACTGTGCTTATAGACTACAGTTTCTAAAATTATAAATTTGTTTTTTGCAAACTCTTTTTTTGTTTGTTTGTTTGTTTTTTTTTTTTTTGTTTTGTTTACAGAATCATTTTTTAAATTTAGTATACATGTAGTGATCAATGCTCAATGTTAAAACTTGCTGGTATTATGCAGCAGGAAATGAAGATGGCAAACACCTGGAAGTTGGTAGAGGGTCCTACTCTATCCAAGACCTAGAAGATTGGTTGAAGACTATTTGAATCAGTAACGTTTTTAAATATAATTTATTGTTCTAGCTAAACATAAAAAATAAATAAATAGCTGAATATTTGTCAAAATCTAAACAGTGTCCAGCTGGACAATGCTTTATCTACTAGTATATGAGCTACACTAAAGATACTCCACATAAAATGAAAATAAATAAATAAAATAAGAGACGATTCATGGATGTGGTAAAGGAGGACATGAAGGTCGTTGGTGTAAGAGAAGAAGATGCAAAGGATAGGGTGAGATGGAGGCAGATGATTCGCTGTGGCGACCCCTGAAGGGAAAAGCCGAAAGGAAAAGAAGAAGAAGTCAGTATGATAGTGATAAATGATGATTGATGATAGTAATGATTGATGAATGATAATGTGGATAATTTGAATTTGAACTGTTACCGACCAGACCTTCACTGCCAGATTTTGTATTTATTGTGAGATAAAATATACGATCTGAAGATTCATCTGATGTGATAATTTTGTCATTTAATAAAAATTTGACTTGAAGCACTACTTATTTTCAAACAGAAAAACTAACTAACACTTTTATTTTAGCTTGCAATGGGTCATAATCACCATCATCATGTGTCAGTTGTGACTGTTCCTTTTTGAGGTTGGCCATCATCTTTGCCCCTACTGGCACCATCCTCATCTAATTCAGCTTCATATCCACTATCCTGTTTGAAAAAAGAGTAGAAGAGGTGACTGTTGAGGACCCGGAAGTAGCAAAGATTAGTAAGGGAGAAGTGAGGAGGGCATTGAAGAGGATGAAGAATGGAAAGGCAGTTGGTCCTGATGACATACCGGTAGAGGTATGGAAGTGTCTAGGAGAGGTAGCAGTAGATTTTCTGACAAGAACATTTAACAAGGTCTTAGAGAGTGAGAGGATGCCAGAGGAATGGAGGAGAAGTGTGCTGGTGCCCATTTTTAAGAACAAGGGAGACGTGCAGAGTTGTGGCAACTACAGAGGGATAAAGTTGATGAGCCATACGATGAAGTTATGGGAAAGAATAGTGGAAGCTAGACTAAGGGCAGAGGTCAGCATTTGTGAACAACAGTTTGGTTTCATGCCAAGAAAGAGCACCACAGATGCAGTGTTTGCCTTGAGGATGTTAATGGAGAAGTATAGAGAAGGTCAGAGGGAGCTGCATTGTGCTTTTGTGGATCTGGAGAAAGCATATGACAGGGTGCCGAGAGAAGAACTGTGGTATTGCATGAGGAAGTCTGGAGTGGCAGAGAAGTATGTTAGAGTGGTGCAGGACATGTATGAGAGATGTAAGACAGTGGTGAGGTGTGCTGTCGGTGTGACACAAGAGTTCAAGGTGGAGGTGGGACTGCATCAAGGGTCAGCTCTCAGCCCCTTCTTGTTTGCTATGGTGATGGACAGGCTGACAGACGAGGTTAGACAAGATTCCCCATGGACTATGATGTTTGCAGATGACATCGTGATCTGTAGTGAGAGCAGAGAACAAGTGCAGGAAAATCTAGAGAGGTGGAGGTATGCCCTGGAAAGGAGAGGAATGAAGGTTAGCCTCAGGAAGACAGAATACATGTGCATGAATGACAAAGACCCAAGAGGAACGGTGAGATTCCAGGGAGCAGAGATAAGAAAGGTGGAGGATTTTAAGTACTTAGGCTCAACACTTCAGAGCAATGGAGAGTGTGGAAAAGAGGTGAAGAAGCGTGTGCAGGCAGGTTGGAATGGTTGGAGAAAAGTGTCTGGTGTGATGTGTGATAGGAGGGTATCGGCAAGAATGAAAGGAAAAGTGTACAAGACGGTGATGAGGCCAACAATGTTGTATGGTTTAGAAACAGTGGCCCTGGGGAAAAGACAGGAGGCTGAGCTGGAGGTAGCAGAGATGAAAATGTTGAGGTTTTCTTTGGGATTAACGAGGATGGATAGGATTAGGAATGAGCACATCAGAGGGACAGCACATGTAAGATGTTTTGGAGACAAATCAGAGAGACTAGATTGAGATGGTTTGGACATGTACAGAGGTGGGATAGTGAGTATATTGGTAATAGGATGCTGAGGCTGGAACTACCAGGCAGAAGGCCTAGAGGAAGACCAAAGAGATGATTAATGGATGTGGTGAAGGAGGACATGAAGGTCGTTGGTGTAAGAGAAGAAGATGCAAAGGATAGGGTGAGATGGAGGCAGATGATTCGCTGTGGCGACCCCTGAAGGGAAAAGCCGAAAGGAAAAGAAGATCCAGTATCCTGTTTAAATGCCCCAGATTCATTTCAGTCTTCAATAAAGTATTGGGAATAAAATAGCTCCTTTGAAATGTCAGAATCAGATGAGTTTGAGTCAGATATTGACATCCTCATATGTATAGCTATGTACATTCATCTTGCTGTGAGAGGCGAGATTAATGTATTCGTATCAACAGATTTGTGACTAGTCAGTTGCTATCATTGAACTTCAGCAGACATGCTGAGAATTTTAAATCAGGATGACAGTGCTGAAAGAGATGCAGGAGGACTTACTTTTTTATTCCATTCATTTATTAATTTTCTGAAGCAATTAAGCCTGATTAGGGTTGCAGAATGGGGCAGTGGTGGTCTAGTGGATAGGGCGCTGGATCGCTGATCCTAAGGTTGGGGGTTCTCTGCCCCCCCCCCCCCCCATCCCCAGTCCAGCTAACTGGGTTATCAAAGGCGGGCCATGTCTCTCACTGTCTATGGTGAGAGGCATGTTAAAGAACCACTGCTGACTTTCGTAAAAAGTAGGCTGCAAAGCCATCAGCATGTTTCTGACCTGGAGAAGGATGAACTCCATCAGCCCAAGTCTTGCCATGAAGGTGCCCCAACGACATCCCCGGATGTTAAGAGATAAGTGAAATGAAGGGTTGCAGGGAGGCTGGCATCCATTTCAGACAACTCTAGGTGAGGGCAAGAGTACACCCTGGACAGCTCACCAGGCCATTGCAGGACATTTAATGAAATGTAGGTTATTAATTGTTGGTAGCTCATTGAAAAGAATATCTTCAGGCAACAACCCTGATAGATTCATTCTAGATGTTAAAACGTGTGTTTCTATAGATATGTAAAAGTTTAAAGTTTATATATAAGTAAATACAGACGTTCCCCCACTTACGAACATTTGTTTTACGAACATCCAGAGATACAAACATCTGGTCCGAGGTTGAGAGTGAAAGTGAAATGAAATTGAAGAGAAGCAGAACGATACATTTCTGAACTCCTGCCAAAAGTTTCAAAGAAGAAACAAATTGACTCCAGTATTATAATAAACTGGATAAAGGTGAAACTCTGTAAATCTGATCAGATCCGCTGTGCTGTGCTTGAGAGGAACCAGGAGTTTAAACACGGAAGTTGATCAGTTCAATTGTCCAGTTGTAGTGTTGCCTGTGTGTGTGTGTGTGTGTGTGTGTGTGTGTGTGTGTGTGTGAGAGAGAGAGAGAGAGAGAGAGAGAGAGAGAGAGAGAGAGAGACAGAGAATGTATACAGTACAAACTTGTATAGGTTACTTATACAAGGTTTGAACACACGTCCCCCTCTAAATAATGTCCTGTAATAACCTACTGACAAATTCATCAAACGGACGGCTGTCTGGCACATAGCTCATTCATAAGCTGGGGAGCGCCTGTAGTGTGTATTATACTTTAGAGAGGTTTTCCATTGCAAGGTGTCTCAAATTATTCTTATGAGATACTGCAGCAAGTGAGGAATGCTTTTGAAAAATGTGAGCTTTGGTCAAATTTAATTAGACCTAAATTTAGACTTGCTTTTTTTTTTTTTTTTTTTTTTTTTTTTTTGGAATTTTATCAAGTTTAAATGTACATTATTCCATAGTTTAGTGATTTTTGTCTGTAATAACCTGACAGGTCTCATTTACTTGTATAAACTTACTATATATAACCTCTCTCATGGGAGAAAGGTATCTGCATATAGCAGTGAAGAAATGCACAGTATCTCGTGTTGCATTTTGTCATCAGAATGTGCACAGCCGTTATGAGCATTTTGGAGGAAAATAGAGAGAAAAAACCTCTGCTGAATATGGGAATTATGTTTGATTTGACATTTTGATTTGAACTTATTTATGCATTATTTGTTGTGGTAACATTTACTTGATTGCATTTAGTTGATTGCTTGTTCAAGGAAGCTGTTTTTTTTTTTTTTTTTTTTTGTTTTTTAATATAAATACCGTATCTCATCATTATGCATTCAAAGTCTTCACCTGACCCAATGTTTAAACTTGACCTCAAAATGTATACATTTGTTTTATTATTTTTACAAAAAAGTGTGGAACAATTGTGATAAGACTTTTTTTATATAGGGACATCTATCTATCTATCTATCTATGCCCTGCGATGGTCTGGCAAGCTATTCAGGGTGTACTCTGCCATCACCCAGAGGTGGCTGACATGGGCACCAGCCTCCCTGTGACCCTAATTAGGATTAAGCAGTTAAGAAAATGAATCAACTATATATATATATATATATATATATATATATATATATATATATATATATATATATATATATATATATATATATATATATATATATATATATATATATATAGTATAGTATTGCATGGGAAGAAGACGGGACACATACATACATACATGTATGTATGTGTGCCGTCTTCTTCCCATGCAATACCATCTGCATGTGTGTTTTTATATTTTATTTACATCTTAAGTTATATTTTTCATGTTTAATTTTTATTATCAGCATTTATAGCATTGAATATGTATTTATTGATATTATACACATATACATATATGTATACATCAGTTGGGAACGGGGTGGGGGGGTGATACTACTACTATATATATAAATGGGCACCAGTAAAAATATACAGGGAAGGTAACCTACGATGGACTAGCGTCCCATCCAGGAGGAGTTGAAATCCTGGTAGCTTCACACTGTGGAAACTGGGGATAAGCACTGGTCCGATGAGTGAGCATCCCCGCGACCCTAAGTAGGATTAAGCGGTTACAAAAAATGGATGGATGGATGGTATGGACACACATCTCTAGTTGCACAGTGAACTGAATGCAAATAGCCATATGTATGAAGATGTCACTATCCCACTCACACTCGTCAGCTTCTAAAATGTCTGAAGAGCTATTTGATTTTGGGATAAATTGAATAATCTGATGTGACTGACAAAGTTTATACATCTAAAGAATGTTCAGTTCGTAAATGTTATCCTAAACTGTAAAATCTAATCGTGGGAGTCCAGAGGGTAATAAGTCAAATTCCATTTTGTCATTATTTCACTACTGTGCTGAGGCAAGCCATGGCTAACTGTACCTGAGGCTTGTAGCCTGGGGCTTTAATCCTCAGGCCAAAAACATGCTCCTGTTTCTATGATCACACTTATTGCTTAACCTACTTCCCATTTGTAAAATGCAGTACAGGGAAATAGAGCAATCTACTGGTATGCAGAGTTGTTTACCAATCTAAAAGATGTACCATCATTTATCTGAAAGAAGATTACAGTAGACAACAATAAGTTCTACTTAGCAAACTGTTTTAAAAATGGCCTTCACAGCAAACACATACCAAGTTCTCTACATGTAACTTTTTACATGAAGAGTCCACATATAACATAAAATCTATATGGCCTTTAGCTCCATCCCAGGCAATGATTCACAATGTTATGATAATTTAATTTATCATACCAATGGTTCTTGATTTGAATTTGCCATAACATTTTAAGCAGCTAATCCAGCCGTTCTAACAGATGTGACTCCATGAAAAAGTGGCTAACTTCTCAGGTTGCATGCATTTAACATCAATCAATCACACACACACACACACACACACACACACACACACACGCACGCACGCACGCACGCACGCGCACACACACACACACACACACACACACACACACACACACACACACACACACACACACACACACACGTTATTTCCTATTTCCTGGCACTGATGGCTCCTCTGCCTGGCGAATAGTACTGTTTGGGATAAACCAGACATTAGTATATTTAGATCTTGTATCTGCACATGCATGTGTTGCTGAGGCATGGAGGACAAACTTTCTATGCTACACTATGGGGATATTGTGAGAAAATAGCTTTACTTGATGTAGCTTTCAGTGTTAT
This sequence comes from Plotosus lineatus, assembly GCA_024760905.1. Lineage (NCBI taxonomy): Eukaryota > Metazoa > Chordata > Actinopteri > Siluriformes > Plotosidae > Plotosus > Plotosus lineatus. The sequence goes on from CM045728.1 coordinate 19,707,604, forward strand.
GGTCTGTGCTTGCTGGCAGTGTTTTAACTCTTTCTCTCTTTCTTTCTCTCCATACACTGCAGGCGCTGGTGAGGGGTGTGCTATTACCTGCAGGTGAAATCCAGTGAGCGCACCTCAATTCACTCAGCAATCAGCGAGCTAAAAAGAGGAGCGGCACGCTCCCCTCCGGCATCAGAAGCTTGTCCTTTCCATTGTCCTGTCTCCCCGTGATCTCTCTGACTCCTGGTATCCTGTCTTGTGCTCGACCAGTTTTCTGTTTAAGAATTATCCCCAGTGATTTTGGTTTTCCCTGTGCTAAAATAAAGCCGTTGAATCTTCGTACATGGTCTTCTGCATCTTTGGGTCTGACTCATATGCTCCCACCATCACATTTAGTAGATTGAGTTTAAAGGACAAAATTCTATCTATTGATGAGTGTACAAATGCAGATATACAGTTTGTAAACTAACTGCGTACACCATTTCACCAGAGCAGAAGAACGCCTATTGCTCATCTGTAGTAGTATAAACTCATCAGTGAATCATCAGTGTGGGTAATAGCGGTGAAATCTTGCCGAAATTGAAGTCTTCTCATAGCCCAGGTAAGTTTTCTGCTAAACTTTAACATGAATATGTAGGCAGGCAGCTATTGCTGTGTTTGTGCTCGAGCCCTACTATGAATAGGTTGTCACAGCTGTCCCCGCCAGCTTACCCCCCCACCCCCTCCCAGCAACAGCTAACCGGGTTATTGAAGCCTGTCTGTACCAAAGATCTTCCCTGTGATTTCCTGGACACCAGCCCATTAGGATTAATTAGGATTAAGCGGTTCAGAAAATGAATGAGTTCTGAACTGTTGACATGTTTTTACAATTAAATCAAACACTAAAACAAGCTAAGAACAGACATGATTTGTCTGCGATATACCTATTTGTAATGAGTGTCTTATTTAAAAAATAAACAGCTTATTTTTTGGGTAAATAAAATGGCTCCACATGTGTCGGGGTTAAATAAACACCATAACAGCTATGACCTGATTCAATACAACCTACACTCACTGCAGCTAAAGCAACTGAAAAAGCTCACAACACACACTTTCCCCCAGTCTGCAATTTGCTTTGCGATATAATTATTTATGAGTTTCTTTTTTATTAATATAACCAAATCATGTAAATTAAATAGTTATAAAATAATCACTTCAAATGTGAATCTTATCCTTGTTTACTCCAAAATTCTTGACTTATTTCCTATGACTGATAGCCTCTGTTTTCCAGTCAGCTGTGCATATTTGCGGATTGCCGAGCAACTGGCACGTGATTCAAATTCAGCCAATGGCTGTCTTCCTTCTTGCTGATTGGTTGAGATGATATATACGCCCCCATTTCCTCATCTGCACAAAAGTTTTCAATGAGCCTTTTTTTCGTGTATTTAAATTACCAATTAAGCTATGATGCCACTCAAATGTGGGCTAAACGCCACAAAAAGGTAATCATGTTGGGTGTCTCTTCTGAAGAAATAATTTTCTCTGAAGAGGAATACTCATCTGAACTGTTGTAAAACACTGTACTATTAAAGTGTTTTTTTTTTCAATTATTATTTCACTACAGTACCTAAGTTAATGTTTAGAATGTTTGTGTGTGTGATTTTATGGACTGTGGTGTAGAATGTTTATCCTTTTGTTTTGTTTATCCAATTTATTAAACTTCAAGTTCTTTTATGTTCTTTTTGTTATGGTTTGTGTTTTGGGTGACTTTGATCTGCTGTGCTTCTAACTCTGTTTTCTCTCCGCTCCGGCTGAGGGACATAGCTGAGCTGGTTGGCTCACACCTGAATCCACTCTTCTCATTTATTCTCATTTTTAACTGTGGAAAGTGAGGGATCCGTATATATATATATATATATATATATATATATATATATATATATATATATATATATATATATATATATATATATATATATATAACAAAGGACAGGACAAAGACTTTCTATTGAAACTCCATTTATCACTACAGATCTGTTTCGAGGGGTGGTGAAACCATCCTCTCTCTTCAGGTGATTATAGAAGAATAAAGATAAGAATTATTCTTCTATAATCACCTGAAGAGAGAGGATGGTTTCACCACCCCTCGAAACAGATCTGTAGTGATAAATGGAGTTTCAATAGAAAGTCTTTGTCCTGTCCTTTCTACTCAGAAAATCCTCTCTCTCTCTCTCTCTCTCTCTCTCTATATATATATATATATATATATATATATATATATATATATATATATATATATATATATATATATATATATATATATATATATATATATATATAGGGTGACCCAAAAAAAAAACGGAATTTTTGAATTGCGTATTGTGAGACATGAGCAAGTGGTAACACTGCGAGACAGTGACCTTGAACAAGTAAATACTTCGCCATGAATGGTTAGTCATTTATTCTTAAATGGCATCTCTTCCATCACTCTTGCTTTTATAGGACAGTAGGCCCTTGACTATTTACGGTTTTGCACTCACGGTTTGAGTATTCACGGACTGCCGAGTCAGCTCGCACATGATTCAAATTCAGTCAATGGCTGTCCTCCTTCCTGCTGATTGGTTGAGGTGATGAAATGCCCCTTTTTCCTCATTCACACACAAGTTGACAATGAGCCTTTTTTAGTGTGTTTTAATTCCCAGTTAAGTTCTATGATGTCACTCAAACACCTGCTTGAGCACCAGAAAAAGGTAATAAAGAGGATGTCTCTTCTGAACAAATAAGACTTTCTCTGGAAGAAACAACAGTTTCCTCTGAAGTCACATCATTGCTGAAGAGGAATACTGTAATGGTTTGAACTGTTGTAAAACACTCCACTATTAAAGTATTTTTTTAAATATTATTCCAGTACATGACCTATAGTAATGTTTAAAATGTTTGTGTGTTATATTTTATTTACTGTGGTAAATACATTTTTTTTAAATAAAACTTCTATTTTATTTTATTTACTGTGGTACGGGGCAGTGGTGGTCTAGTGGTATAGGGCACTGGATCGCTGATCCAAAGGTTGGGGGTTCGAGTCCCACTCTCCACAAGGTTGACACTGCCCCCCCCCCAGTGCAGTTAACTGGGTTATCAAAGGCGGGCCATGTCTCTCACTGTCTATGGTGAGAGGCATGTAAAAGAACCATTGCTGACTTTCGTAAAGAGTAGACTGCAAAGTCATCAGCATGTTTCTGTCCCTTGCTAAAAAGGGTTGTGACAGGAAGGGCATCCAACGTAAAAACCTCTGCCAAATCAAACATGCAAATCAGATGATTCGCTGTGGCGACCCCCGAGTAAAAGGGAAAAAGCCGAAAGGAAGACAGAATTTTATTTACTTTGGTGTAGCATGTTTCTCATTGTGTTTTGTTTATCCAATTTATTACAGTTCTTGTTCTTTTATGTCCTTTTTGTTATGGTCTGTGTATTGGGGGGGACCTTGATTTTGGTGCTGTACCTCTCACTAACTGTTTACTTCCTGAGGGGCATGGCTGAGCTGCTCTGTAGCATACACCTGAATTCACTATTCTCATTTACTCCCAATAAACAAAAGCATGCTCACCTCTGCGCCAGAGGATTAACTCACATCAACGCTTCTTTGGTTGGTAACGCTTCTTACTCTATCACTCTAAAACTCTGTTTTGTACTTCAGCTCCGGCTGGGGGGACGTGGCTGAGCTGCTCAGACTTAATGCAGTTAATACCTGAATTCAGTCGTGTCATGCCTAACAAAATACATTATGTTCTTCTTCTTCTTCTTCTTCTTCTTCTTCTTCTTCTTCTTCTTCTTCTTCTTCTCCTTTTCCTTTCGGCTTTTCCCTTCAGGGGTCACCACAGCGAATCATCTGCCTCCATCTCACCCTACCCTTTGCATCTTCTTCTCTTACACCAACGACCTTCATGTGCTCCTTCACCACATCCATGAATCATCTCTTTGGTCATCCTCTAGAACTTTTGCCTGGCAGTTCCAACCTCAGCATCCTACTACCAATATACTCACTATCCCTCCTCTGTACATGTCCAAACCATCTCAATCTAGCCTCTCTGACTTTGTCTCCAAAAAGTCTTACATGTGCTGTCCCTCTGATGTGCTCATTCCTAATCCTATCCATCCTCGTTACTCCCAAAGAAAACCTCAACATTTTAATCTCTGCTACCTCCCGCTTTGCTTCCTGTCTTTTCCACAGGGCCACCGTTTCTAAACCATACAACATCGCTGGCCTCAACACTGTCTTGTACACTTTTCCTTTCATTCTTGCAGATACCTTCCTATCACACATCACACTGGATACTTTTCACCAACCATTCCAACCTGCCTGCACATGCTTCTTCACCTCTTTTCCACACTCTCCATTGCTCTGGATTGTTGAGCCTAAGTACTTAAAATCCTCCACCTTCGTTATCGCTGCTCCCTGTAACATTACCGTTCCTCCTGGGTCCTTCTCATTCATACACATGTATTCTGATTTTCTGAGGCTAACCTTCATTCCTCTCCTTTCCAGGGCGTACCTCCACCTCTCTAGATTTTCCTCCACTTGTTCTCTGCTCTCATTATAGATCACATGTCATCTGCAAACATCATAGTCCATGGAGAATCTTGTCTCACCTCGCCTGTCAGCCTGTCCATCACCATAGCAAACAAGAAGGGGCACAGAGCTGACCCTTGATGCAGTCCAACCTCCACCTTGAACTCTTGTGTCACACCGACAGCACACCTCACCACTGTCTTACATCTCTCATACATGTCCTGAACCACTCTAACATACTTCTCTGCCACTCCAGACTTCCTCATGCAATACCACAGTCCCTCTCTCGGCACCCTGTCATACGCTTTCTCCAGATCCATAAAGGCACAATGCAGCTTCATCTGACCTTCTCGGTACTTCTCCATTAACATCCTCAAGGCAAACACTGCATCTGTGGTGCTCTTTCTTGACATGAAACCAAATTGTTCACAAATGCTGACCTCTGCCCTTAGTCTAGCTTCCACTATTCTTTCCCATAACTTCATCGTGTGGCTCATCAACTTTATCCCTCTGTAGTTGCCACAACTCTGCACGTGTCCCTTGTTCTTAAAAATGGGCACCAGCACACTTCTCCTCCATTCCTCTGGCATCCCCTCACTCTCTAAGAGCTTGTTGAATGTTCTTGTCAGAAAATCTACTGCTACCTCTCCTAGACACTTCCATACCTCCACCGGTATGTCATCAGGAATACCTGCCTTTCCATTGTTCATCCTCTTCAATGCCCTCCTCACTTCACCCTTACTAATCTTTGCTACTTCCTGGTCCTCAACAGTCACCTCTTCTACTCTTTTTTTCTCTCTCATTTTCCTCATTCATCTCTTTCCATCTTCCCAGCACACTTCTGTCATTAATCAATACATTTCCCTCTCTGTCCTTAATCACTCTGTTTACTCTCTTTGGTTCTCTCAATGTCCCACTTCTTAGCTAACCTCTTACTTTGTAGACACTTCTTTCACTTCCCCATTCCACCACCAAGTCTCCTTATCTACTTTCCTTCCAGATGACACACCAAGTATTATCCTACCTGTCTCCCTGATCACATTAGCTGTAGCTGTCCAGTCATCTGGAAGCACTTCCTGACCATCCAAAGCCTGTTTCAAATCTTCCTTCAAGACAACCCAACACTCTTCCTTTTTCAGCTTCCACCACTTTGTCGTCTGCTCTGCCTTTGCCTTCTTCACCTTCCTCACCATCAGCGTCATCCTGCACACCACCATCCTATGCTGTTTGGCAACACTCTCACCCACTGCCACTTTGCAGTGACTGACTTCCTTCAAATTACATTTCCTGCACAAGATGTAATTAACCTGTGTGCTCCTACCTCCTTTTTTATGTCACCATATGCTCCTCTCTCTCTGGAAGAAAGTATTCACCACAGCCATTTCCATCCTTTTTGCAAAATCTACCAACATCTGTCCTTCTGCATTCCTGTCCTGGATACCAAACCTGCCAATCACTTCCTCATCCGCTCTGTTTCCTGCACCAACATGTTCATTGATGTCTGCCCCAATGACCACTCTTTCACCTCTGGGGGTACTGTACATCACTTCATCTAATTCACTCCAGAATCTCGCCTTGTCTCGTCGCTCACATCCTGACTGTGGGGCATAAGCACTAACAACATTGAACATCAGACCTTCAATTTCTAACTTGAGACCATCACGCTGTCTGACACTCTTGTCACTTCTAGAACATTCTCTTCCCACCCACGCCATGAAAAAACAGCTTAAACCCTGCTCCTATGCTTCTAGCCTTGCTACCTTTCCACCTGATGGCGGTCCTTGTTAACCCTGGCCTCGACCAATCCGGTATGTCATTCATTCTTGTGATTCGCATATTTTATTTGGCATTTGTTTTATGCCGGATGCCCTTCCTGATGCAACCCTCTGCGTTTATCCGGGCTTGGAACCTGCTGTGTAATGGAGAGACACTGGTTTGTGCCCCCCCAACCACCACCACCCTCACGGCTGCATTAGTATGTTCCTCTTGTGGCCATTTTTGAAAACTACAGTGCTGTATGTTTAAAAAGAGAATGCACTGAAAGGTGTTTTTTGTGTATGCTGTATCATGTTTATATTTTAGCATCAATATATATATATATAAAACTCTAAAGATTGCAATGTTTTTCTTAATGATTACTACATTTTACTACATTAATACTGCATTAATGAGTAAGACTGTCTATAGAATGTGTTCAAGAAGCATATTTTAGCACATGTAATAGATACATCGTATTTTACTGACAGCTGCTCATTCGCGCATATGTCTTACATGGGGTTTTACTTCCGGGTACAGAACTCGTGGATTATCTTGATTCGCGGGAGGGCCCGGAACCGGACCCCCACGAATGTCAAGGGCCTACTGTATTGTTAAAAAGTTCCCATTTTTTGGCGTCACCCTATATATATATATATATATATATATATATATATATATATATATATATATATTCCCCTGGGAAAATATATGCCATGATCTTAATGTACTTTTATTTTGCATGTATTCTACAACAGAAGTATAAGTGCATAAGTTACCTCCAACAAGAACAATAATAGAGTGACATAGCTTAACAAACACTTTGCACTAGATGTTCATATTAATAGATTGGACCTTGTACAATTTGAATATGCTGTCTATGCCTTAAAAAAGTCACAAATTACTGATAGGTCTCAAAAAAACAAAAACAAACAAAAAAAAAAAACATATTTTGCAGTACTTGTCTAAAAATTAAAATGCACATAAATGTGAAGACAAGCATTGCATCTGATGTAAAAAATGACAGAGAAATATATTGAGTTTTGATAGATGTTTTAATTATAGCAAACACATCTTTAATATTGCTCAAGCATTATGCTTTTGTGAAGAAAGCCTCTTGTCTGAATGAAATTATAAAACAGTAAAAAGAGATGCATGAAAACAGTATGAGTTACTGATCATCAAGTTGTCATACAGTTCTAATCTCAAGAGCCTACTCGTATTCAATAAGTGTGCTTTATTACTGGGTAACTGAAACACCACTAATTAAGTCGGTTCAGACATTTTAAATATTGTTTTGGGATTTATATTTATTTATTTTTATTCAAGCTGCAAAGATCATGTGCAAACACAACTATTTGCTTTCCATAATGTGTTCAGTGAAAAATAAACATGACAAGCTGTGGTTTGTGCTGCACAAAAAAATAACAAAGCTGGAGAGACAAATCTGACAAAGCTGACAAATTACAATACCCTCTCCGTTAGTTCATAAGACTTGCATTGAATATGTTTTATTTGTAAATTAACATCCTCTGATACTTTATGCACTGATATTCACAGTGATGGTGGTGAAGTGCTAAGTGGAATCATTTTAATCACATTTAGTGATGGTATTTGAAAATAAACAAATATATCTGAAATAGGGGCAGTGGTGGTCTGGTGGTAAAGGGCGCTGATTCGCTGATCATAAGGTTGGGGGGTTCGAGTCCCACTCTCCACAGGGTTGTCACTCCTCCGCATTGAGAGGGGCCATTTGAGGTGGCTCGGGCATCTGGTCAGAATGCCCCCCGGACGCCTCCCTGGTGTGGTGTTTCTGGCATGTCCAACCGGGAAGAGACCCCGGGGTCGACCTAGAACACGCTGGTGGGACTATGTCTCTCGGCTTGTCTGGGACCGCCTCAGTGTCCTCCTGGGAGAGTTGGAGGAAGTGGCTCGGGAGAGGGACGTCTGGACCTCTTTGCTTAGGTTGCTGCCCCTGCGACCCGACCCTGGACTAAGCGGAAGATGATGATGATGATGATGATGATGATGATGATGATGACGATGATGAAATAATCAATTAAAAGTGAAATGCATCAGGGGTCAATGAAAAAAAAAAGTTACCCAATGCAAGCAATTTCTTGAACAGTTTTATTTTATTTTATTTTAATATTTATTTTTTTAATCAAATATTTGTTCAAGAAAATTTCTCTGAGGTACACATCATAATCCAGCACGTGCTTTATTTGACAAATCCAAAAATCATAAACCAAGCCCATATCAAAGGTGTTAAAGGACAGCTAGGCAAAATTAACATATAAAATAAAATAAGGTCACATTTTAAAGTTTCTAGCATTGTTCTTTGCTATTGATTACTAAGGGAAACAAATATGTCCATTTATGATTTAAAATTAAATATTAAATTATTTGCCTTTAGTGTCCTGGGATAGAATTTATCCTCTCACAATTCTAATAAGGGACAATGCGGTTTGGAAAATAAAATGTATGAATGATTAGGTACAACTTTGGGGGCAGTCATAGCCTAATGGTTAGAGAAATAGCCTTGAGACCAAAAGGTTGCTCGTTTGATTATCGGACCAGCAGGAAAAATGTATGGTAATGGGGGAGTGAACACCTTCTCTTCCTCTGCATTAATAGATGAAGTGTCCTTCAGCAAGGCACCTAATCCCCAATGTATGTGGCAGAGTATGTGTGTACGTGTGCCCACTTTGGATTGGTTAAATGCAGAGTGAATAACTTCTCTTACCAGATTAATACAATATATGCTTAAATAAAAAGGTTACAGGTTACAAAAACGGATTGGTAAGATTGTATCTTTGTGCTATGCGTAGACGCATATGCAGATGCAAATTATTTAATTCTGATGAATACATGGATGATACGCAAAAAGCAAGCATGCTGTTTCTAGAAACTGCCTGAAATGTATGTAGTCATTAAAGTAGTATATGGGCAGTGGTGGCCTGGTGGGGGCTGTGAGGCCTAGAGGTAAAGGTGCTGGGTTATTGATCCTAAGGGTGGGGGTTCAAGCCCCACTCTCAATGGGTTGCCACTATCCCCCTCGTGCAGCTAACTGGGTTATCAAAGGCCAACCACGGCTCTCACTATCTACTTTCTATCTACTTCTACTATCTACTTTCATCGAAAAGAACCATTGCTGACTTCCATCAAGAGTAGCTGCATAGAGCTGATTCCGCCCTGTGATGGCCTGGCGAGCTGTCCAAGGTGTACTCTGCCCTCACCTGGAGTCGGCTGGGATGGGCCCCAGCCTCCCCACGACCCTGATTAGGATTAAGCTGTTACAGAAAACAAATGAAAGAGTTAAATAGTATGCACCATTCTTTTCAGAAGGAAACAACATCATGACCAACGTGATGGCATCATAAACTACTTGGTCTCAAGTACAGGTAAAACATATTGGTGATAATTTCAGATATGAAATGCAGTTATACAGTAATGATGGGTGAAAGATGATGGCACTGAAGGTTTAGTGTCTCACGTAGGGCATGCCCTGTTATTGTCATCAGACGTTTTTTATTTGTGTTTCCAGTTGCCATGAGACAACAGCAGTCATGCTGGCCAAGTGTTGTTCAGAAATCCTTATAAAATAACTTGACTTTCTTTTGTCATTTTAGAATATATCATTAGTAAATAACTAACTCTCAGCCCTTTATGTTTATGTAAAGCAACCATGTCTATGTCAATAAAAGGATATTATGATGAAAACCTTGCCTAAAATATCTTCATTAGCGATGTTGTTTTCATGATTGTAGCAGACCTTGTTCCCTCTCCAGTACTTCTTCGCTGTATTTTAGACCCCATAGTGGCTGTCAAGAGGAGTAGAAGTGCCTCTCATATTGCTGAGGCATGGCAGGCCACTTTCTCGGGCACCCTACTCTCTCCCACCCCTTCCTCATTGTGCCTCTCAATCTCTGATGATGAGAGGCTGCAAAGAGCTCCTTACAAATGGAAGCGTCCAGCACGAGTCCTCTCAATGTGCACAAAAGATAATAGATCTCTTGATAGCAATATGCTGAAACAAGGTTTTTCACAATTCCACAATGTCTAATATGACGGTCAATGTGCAAAAAGTAGATCTTGAAGTAAAGCTTTAGAGATAATGTATCATTCTTAGTCTCATTTGTAAGCTATACGTAAATGGATTTTATGCATGGCTTTGTTTCCTGACATGAAAGTCTGAGTCCTTTTGTTTATTTTTTTATAGAATTATTTAAATTCTAAGCTAGAAATGACAGCAAATAGTGTGTGTGTGTGTGTGTGTGTGTGGGGGGGCTTTGTACCCGAAAACAAGTGAGTCAGCAAACATTTTTAAATTTTAGTCACATCTTTAATAAAAATAATAATTAAAAAATAATAATAATTAATTAATTTAAAAAAAAAAAAAGTCATAAGGAGACCTCCCGGTCAACATTTGTCAGAAAATTTGAATTCCAGAAACTTAAGATATCAAAGTCACAACTACGATGCCTATTAGATACAACTGGCAGTTTGATGAAGAAATCTCAAGTATTTATCAAGTTCTGGCCCCTAATTTAAATTATTACAGAGAGACAAACGGGCACTTATGACTATAGCAGACATTGAGTTTATTGACAATAGCAAATTTTGCTCTCTACCTCCCTTCACACACACACACACACACACACACACACACACACACACACACACACACACACACACACACACACACACACACACACACACACACACACACACACACTGGGGTGGGGGGCATGGATCTGTATTCTTCTTGGAATTTCCCAGCACATTTCTGATGGCCAAATAGCAGTATTTGCTTTATGATTTATACGTGAGGCATTTATCCTTCATCAGGAACACAAAAGTAGTAAAAAAAAAACAAAAAAAAATTTTTCTTTTAATTACTTATGTCAATTGATACGCTCGTAAAAGTTCGAGTAAAAGTTATTTATTATTATTATTATTATTATTATTATTATTATTATTATTATTATTATTATTATTATATTTAAATATACTCTCACAGTCAATGGCAAGAGATGTAAAAGAACCATTGCTGACTTTTGTCAAGAGAAGCTGCATATCCGTCAGCGTGTTTCTGCCTTGTGATGGCTTGTCGAGCTGTCCAGGATGTATTCTGCCCTCACCCAGAATTGGCTGAGATGGCTGTCAGACTTTCTGTGACCCTAATTAGGATTAAGCAGTTCAGAAAATGAATGAGTATTTATAGTGACGTGACTTCATTTGTCCATTATTTTTATTATTTATATGTCAGGGTCATGGGGAAGCTGGAGTCCCAGCGCCGCAACTACACAGAGTCCCTTGGCTGAAACTTAAACCATGAACTCTCGTTGAAAGGAAACAGTGCTAACTACTGAGACAAGACTGCAGTAACTACTTTAGGAAAAAAAATAAAAAATAAAAAAATAAAAATAAAAAAAAAAATTAAATGGGGAATACAGAGCAAGATCTGCAGTGTCAAATTAATACATACAAAGAATGTTTAATTGGAGATGAACTAACTCTTAAACAAGTATTTAGTGACTGCCTGTCTCTGCAGGGATATGCAGCAACTGTTGCATATGTGTTTTCCTTTTTTTCTTAGTCTTTTCTTTTCTCTCTTGATTTCCCAAGCCTTGCTAATGGGAACTGGAGCCTCATTAAAGTTTAAAGAGTGGAATAAGAAACATGCATATCACCTTCAGCAGTGCTCCAGTCACTCTGAGTTCAAACACCCAGGAGAGCAGATGTGAAACAGAGAGTAACAGAGACTCTTCTACCTTCTGCTGAAACCTGAATCTACAGAAAAGTAAACAAAATAAATAAATTAATTAATTAATTTATATTACAAACCAACAAGGACAGTGGTGGTCGAGTGGTATAGGGCACTGGATTGCTGATCCAAAGGTTGGGGTTTCGAGTCCCACTCTCCACAAGGTTGTCACTGCTAGCCTCTCCGTGACCCTAATTAGGATTAAGCGGTTACAGAAAATGAACTGAAGATGATGAACAAACCAAAAAAAACAAACAAAAAAAAAAAACAGCATTTGAAATGTATTTTCTATCACCGTAGTATGGCTGCCTATATATATGGCGTAACCATCCTCTCTCTTCAGGTGATTATAGAAAAACTTCTATAATCTTATAAAAACTTCTTCCTCTATAATCACCTGAAGAGAGAGGACAGTTTCACCACCCTCGAAACAGATCTGTAGTGATAAATGGAGTTTCAATAGAAAGACTTTGTCCTGTCCTTTTATATATATATATATATATATATATATATATATATATATATATATATATATATATATATGCGCAGGTACTGTTTGAGTAAAGAGACAAATCTCCCTCGTTTTGATCAGCTCATTTCCACGATGCCAAACATAGCTGGCAAGCAAACACAAATGGATAGACATGGAAAAACTTCAACCTGCAGACCAACTGATTGCGAAAACTTGGGACGCACTTCCTGTCACATAAACACTGCAGCGTGTGAGTCCAATAAAATTAGAGTTTCAAGGTATCGGACCTGCCCACACAGAAAGGATTGGCTCTCCATTTCGTGCCACAGTGACGTGGCATTGAAAGTAGATGAATAGATTTGTTCTGAGCAGTTAGAAAGTGAAGCTGCATCATCTCCTGCTTGGCCTTTTAAGATGCTGGCACTTATTTATTTATTTTCAATGTATGTCCTATGGTCAAAGGTTTGTAGACACCAAACTATCGTGGCCATATACACACTGTAAGACTGGTACTGTCAGACTGAAACACAGTGCATAGTTCTGAAAACATTAGTACAGCAGCATGCAAAGACATTCTGGACAATCTGACAATGAGGAGAGTAACCATATATGAGTGTAACAGTAAGTCTCTTCAGAATATTGGGCATATGTTGCATGTATCATTCTTTAGTCTATTTGCAAAAATTTGCTACGGCCAAAATCGTCGCATGATGAAAATGAGTTTTTTCACTATATTGAGATCAAATCTGAGAACAACATCAAAATGACTGGAAGTAATTTATTTTCTACTTTGGCCTGCACCGCTTGGCAGCAAACAACATCATAAATATGTGTTATGCTTTTCAAGTGGTGAGGGAAGCAGAAGAAAGTTGAAGTCATGCTAAATGTATGATGATGTGCTATGAAGCTGCCTTGTAACAAACAATCGACATTTAACATGCTCCACACTCAGAGGTAAACAAACAAAACCGCTGTGAAAAAAAATATATATATAAATTAATTAATTAATTAATAATAATAATAATAATAATAATAATAATAATAATAATAATAATAATAATAATAAAAATGATTTTTTTTTTAAGTCATAAACACCTGGGTTCAATGAAAAAGGAATTCATAATTGCAGAGGCATATTTCTCCATTATTTCTGACATGTTGGTTTTTGTGTATGAATTTTCTGTGTGCCAGGCATGGTGGCGAAGTACTTCTTCTTCTTTTCCTTTCGGCTGTTCCCTTCAGGGGTCGCCACAGCAAATCATCCGCCTCCATCTCACCCTGTCCTCTGCATCTTCTTCTCTGACTCCAACGACCTTCATGTCTTCCTTCACCACATCCATAAATCTCTTCTTTGGTCTTCCTCGAGGCCTTCTGCCTGGTAGTTCCAACCTCAGCATCCTACTGCCAATATACTCTCTATCCCTCCTCTGTACATGTCCAAACCATCTCAATCTAGCCTCTCTGACTTTGTCTCCAAAACATCTTACATGGGCTGTCCCTCTGATGTACTCATTTCTGATCCTATCCACCCTCGTTACTCCCAGAGAGAACCTCAGCATTTTCATCTCTGCTACCTCCCGCTCTGCCTCATGCCGTTTCCTCAGTGCTACTGTTTCTAAACCATACAACATCGCTGGCCTCACCACCATCTTGTACACTTTTCCTTACATTCTTGCTGACATGCTCCTATCGCACATCACACCAGATACTTTTCTCCAACCATTCCAGCCTGCCTGCACATGCCTCTTCACCTTTTCTCCACACTCTCCATTGCTCTGGATTGTTGAGCCCAAGTACTTAAAATCCTCCACCTTCGTTATCTCTGCTCCCTGTAACATTACCGTTCCTCCTAGGTCCTTCTCATTCATACTATTCTGATTTTCTGAGACTAACCTTCATTTCTCTCCTTTCCAGGGCGTACCTCCACCTCTCTAGATTTTCCTCCATTTGTTCTCTGCTCTCACTACAGATCACAATGTCATCTGCAAACATCATAGTCCATGGAGATTCTTGCCTAACCCTGTCTGTCAGCCGGTCTATCACCATAGTAAACAGGAAGGGGCTCAGAGCTGACCCTTGATGCAGTCCCACCTCCACCTTGAATTTGTCGGTCACGCCGACAGCTCACCTCACCACTGTCTTACATCGCTCATACATGTCCTGCACCACTCTAGCATACTTCTCTGCCACTCCAGATTCCACTTCCTCATGCAGTACCACAGTTCTTCTCTTGGCACCCTGTCATGTGCTTTTTCCAGATCCACAAAGAAACAATGCAGTTCCCTCTGACCTTCTCTGTACTTCTCTATTAACATCCTCAAAGCAAACATTGCATCTGTGGTGCTCTTTCTTGGCATGAAACCAAACTGTTGTTCACAAATGCTGACCTCTGCCCTTAGTCTAGCTTCCACTATTCTTTCCCACAACTTCATCGTATGGCTCATCAACTTTATCCCTCTGTAGTTGCCGCAACTCTGCAAGTCTCCCTTGTTCTTAAAAATGGGCACCAGCACACTTCTCCTCCATTCCTCTGGCATCCTCTCACTCTCTAAGACCTTGTTAAATGTTCTTGTCAGAAAATCTACTGCTACCTCTCCTAGACACTTCCATACCTCTACCGGTATGTCATCAGGACCAACTGCCTTTCCATTCTTCATCCTCTTCAATGCCCTCCTCACTTCTCCCTTACTAATCTTTGCTACTTCCGGGTCCTCAACAGTCACCTCTTCTACTCTTTTTTTCTCTCTCATTTTCCTCATTCATCAGCTCTTCACAGTACTCTTTCCATCTTCCCAGCACACTTCTGTCATCAGTCAATACATTTCCCTCTCTGACCTTTATCAATGTAACTTGCTGCACGTCTTTCCCATCTCTATCTCTCTGCTGTGCCAACCTGTATAGATCATTTTCTCTCTCCTTACTGTCCAACCTGTAGCCACTGCTACTTTCGCATTATGCTGTGTATCCCTCTACTCCTGTTTACTCTCAATGTCCCACTTCTTCTTAGCTAACCTCTTCCTTTGTACACACTCCTGCACTTCCTCATTCCACCATCAAGTCTCCTTATCTACTTTCCTTCCAGAGGACACACCAAATACTCTCCTATCGGTCTCCCTGATCACATTGGCTGTAGTTGTCCAGTCATCTGGGAGCACTTCCTGGCCACCCAAAACCTGTTTCAGCTCCTCTTTGAAGACAACATGACACTCTTCCTTTTTCAGCTTCCACCACTTTGTCTTCTGCTCTGCCTTTGCCTTCTTCACCTTCCTCACCATCAGCATCATCCTGCATCCCACCATCCTATTCTGTTTGGCAACATTCTCAACCAATATGACTTTGCAGTCACTGACTTCCTTCAAATTACATCGCCTATACAAGATGTAATCTACCTGTGTGCTCTTATCTCCGCTTTTATAAGTCACCCTATGCTCCTGTTTCTTCTGGAAGAAAGTATTTACCACAGCGATTTTCATCCTTTTTGCAAAATCTATCAACATATGTCTTTCTGTGTTCCTGTCCTGGATACCAAACCTGCCCATCACTTCCTCGTCCCCTCTGTTACCTGCACCAACATGTCCATTGAAGTCTGCACCAATGACCACTCTTTCACCTCTGGGGGTACTCTGCATCAGTTCATCTAACTCACTCCAGAATCTTTCCTTCTCTTCCAGCTCACATCCTGCTTGTGGGGCATAAGCACTAACAACATTGAACATCACGCCTTCAATTTCTAACTTGAGACTCATCACTCTTTCTGACACTCTTTTCACTTCTAGAACGTTCTTGACAAACCCCTCCTTCAAGATGACTCCTGCTCCATTTCTCTTCCCATCCACACCATAATAAAACAGCTTAAACCCTGCTCCTAAGCTTTTAGCTTTGCTACCTTTCCACCTGGTCTCCTGAACACACAGTATGCCCACCTTCCTCCTCTGCATCATGTCAGCCAGTTCTCTATCTTTTCCTGCCATAGTTCCAACATTCAAAGTCCCTACTCTCAGTCCTATACTCATGCCTTTCCTCTTCTCTCTCTGCCTACGGACATGTCTTCAACAAACAGTCCAGACAATTTCCATCAGCACCCTGTTGATTGACAGCACTGATGATGGTCGTTGTTAACCCGGGCCTCGACCGATCAGGTATGGTTGTCATACTTCTGATTTGCATCATAAAAGTTTGGCATTGGTGTTACGTTGGATGCCCTTCCTGACACAACCCTCTGCATTTCACCAGGCTTGGGACCGGCATAAGGAGGAGAGACACTGGTTAGTGCCCCAACCCCGCCTCATGACTGCATTATGGTGGTGGCGTACATCCTAGTAATATAGTAATACAGTGGCAACTTGCAAGATAAGTTTAATTTGCTCTGAGACATGGCTCATAGAAGAACATGCTCACATCACGAGGTGAGATTTCCCACAAGAAATAATGGAAAGCCATTGCTGACTTTCGTAAAGAGTAGGCTGCAAAGCCGTTAGCATGTTTCTGTCCCTTGCTAAAAGGGTTGTGACAGGAAGGGCATCTGACGTAAAAACCTATGCCAAATCAAACGTGCGAATCACATGATTTGCTGTGGCGACTCCCGAGAAATAGGGAAAAAAGCCAAAAGAAAGAAAGAAAGAAAAAACCTTGTATTGAATCTGGCACAAGCGACATGAGGAGGACAGGGGAGGAGGTGGTGGGGAGGGGTAGTTTCGGTTCAGTTAATTTTATGTAATCACTTAATCCTAATTAGGGTCACGGAAAGGCTGGCGCCCATCACGGCCTTTTCCGGGCGAGGGCAGAGTATACCCTGGACAGCTCGCCAGGCCATCGCAGGGCGGAAACACATTAACGGCTTTGCAGCCTTCTTTTGTCGAAAGTCAGCAATGGTTCTTTTACATGAACCTCTCACCATAGAAAGTGAGAGACATGGCCGGCCTTTGATAACCCAGTCAGCTCCACTGGGGGAACAGTGACAACCTTGTGAAGAGTGGGATTTGAACCCTAGGCCACCATTGCCCTGAGGGGTAGTTTTTGGAAGGAAAATCGCTGATCTTTTGGGCGGGGGGATATTATGTTGGCCTCACTAGCATATGGGCGTGTAGCATATCAATACGCTCTTCAATTCGACAGTTGTTTTATCTTTGCATTTCTTTTTATTACGGTCCTTTCTAACATCATTTTATTCAGTTTTCTAACACAGTTTTCAATGTAGTAATTATCACCAAAAAGTACAAACTTAACAATAAACTCACAAGAAATGCTTACATGATGAAAAAAAGAAAGAAAGAAAGAAAGAAAGAAAGAAAGAGATGCTATGTGACTCGCCCAGTATTGTACAAATTTTAAAATAAATGTTGAATGATCAAATGAACGAGTGATTCTTTTTTTCAATCTACTCGTGTTATGAGTCATTCCTTGTCCTTCAGTGCAGGAAATACTCATATGAGTCCCTCAATGAGTCACTTCTTCATATAAAGGAACACTCATCCCATGAGGTGCTACTGAATTAATCAATTTATTATTTAATTTGCTAAACTGCTTACTACTACTACTACGGTGATGGGGCCAGACAACTTCGGGCAAAGGCAGGGTATACCCTAAACAATTTATCACAGAGCCAACACACAGAAAACCATTTAGACTCTTACCTAGGGGAAAACTAAACATTTTGGACTGGGGAAGAAAAAAAGTGTACACAGAAATGAACTCACCCAATTCAGGACTCAAACCAAGGACATGAGGCAAAAGCACAAACCATGATGCCAATATTAATATATTTTACCCAAAGCCCCATAACATGAAAATCAGTATGCTTCTTTTAAATACGTAGCGGTCTTGTAGCCCGCTAGTTTATCTAATAGACTGTATAACTTCAATATACTGTACTGTACTTTGGCACTGACAGTAGCAGGGCAGCCATAAGTACTTACTTCCCCCAGAAAAGTCTATTTGGGTAACACTGAAAATAAATAAATCTCAGATTTTTCTATGAACTTCTCAAGAAACTTAGAGATACTTTCCTATTATCGTCATTATCTCTTGATCTTTATTCGCATACTAAAATTAGTAATCTAATGATATCAGTTAGTCAAATGTTTGAACTGTTTATATCATAAAAACAATACATACTTATTTAAAACCCTTGGATTACAAGTAAAGTAAAGTAAGCTCTGGCAAGCCAAAGCACTCTTGATTTAGTTTCTCTCAGAACTGAAGTACGCTGAAGTAGGACAATGTACCTCACAAGCAAGGATTCCCTGCTTAAGAATTTTTCTTTATTTCATATTCATTTTTCTGGCATTTATTGATTAAACTCTCTTTCCCCATCATCAAAACAAACTGCTACAAGCATCTGCCATACTACAATTTTTTTTTATGATAATAATTTTTATAACCCCCTCCCTGAATCGCCAGGGCAGGTGGTGTAGTGGTTAGGGAGCTGCGCTCATCATTGGGAGGTTGTGAGTTCATATTCCACTGAGACCCTCACTGTGCTAAGACCCCTGGGCAAGGTCTCAACCACAAGTGTGCCTCTGTTCACCCAGCAGTATAAATGGGTGCCAGTAAAAATATACTGGGAAGGTAACCTGCGATGGACTAGCATCCCATCCAGGAGGAGTTGAACTCCTGGTCGCTTCACACTATGGAAACCGGGGATAAGCACCGCCCTGATGAGCCACTAGGCTCGAGTGTAAAACCCAACAGGCTTTACCTACTTTTACTCTGAATGACCACCTTATCGTGGTGGAGGGGTTGGGGTGACCTAATGATCCTAGAAGCTATGTTGTTGGGCACCTGGTAGAGTCACCCAAGGCAAACAGGTCCTGGGTTAAGGTCCAGAGGAAGTGCGGTTCAGAAAACCTCTATGCGAAAGGAAAGGACACAGTTTCCCTTGCCCGGACGTGGATCACCGGGGTTCATCCCTGGAGCCAGGCCTGGGGGAGGGGCTCGAACATGAGCGCCTGGTGGTCAGGTTTCTGCCCATGGAGCCCGGCTGGGCCCAGCATGAAAAGGAGGCATGGAACTGCTCTCCCATGGACCCACCACCTGTCAGGTGTAATGTGAGTTGGGTGGCAGCCAAAGGCATGGGTTCTGTCAGACTGATCCTCGGTTACTGACTCTGACTCTTAGGACATGGGATGTCACCTCTCTGGTGGTAAAGGACCTGAGCTGGTATGTGAGGCGGCGAGATACCAACTAGATATAGTCAGGCTCACCTCAATGCATAGCTTGGGCTCTGGAACCACCCATCTCAAGAGAGACTTGACCTTATTCCATCCTGGAGCTGCTCATGGGTAGAGGCGGCAAGCCGGTGTGGGCATCCTTGTTGTCCCCCGTCTCAGTGAGGTCCTGCCCCAAGTGGCGAAGTAAGTATCTTGGGGTCTTGTTAACGAGTGAGGGAAGGATGGAGCGGGAGATCGACAGACAGATCGCTGCAATTTCTGATGTTAAATGGAGCCTGTACCGGTCTGTCAAGCTGAAGAAGGAGCTGAGCTGCAAGGCAAAGCTCTCAATTTACCAGTCGATCTACATTCCAACCATCACCCATGGTCACAAGATTTGTGTAGTGACCGAAAGAACAGGATCGCGGATACAAGTGGCTGAAATGAGCTTCCTTCGCCGGATGGCGGGGCTCTCCCTTAGAGATAATGTGAAAAGCTCTACCATCCGAAGAGAGCTTGGAGTGGAGTCGCTGCTCCTCCGCATTTAGAAGGGCCAGTTAAGGTGGCTCAGGCATCTGGTCAGGACACCTCCTGAACACCTGCCTGGTGTGGTGTTTCGGGTATGCCTAAACGGAAAGAGACCCCGGGGTTGACATAGAACACACTGCAGGGACTATGTCTCTCGGCTTGTCTGGGAATGCCTTAGTGTCCCCCCAGAAGAGCTGGAGGAAGTCGCTTGGGAGAGGGATGTCTGGACCTCTTTCCTTAAGTTGCTGCCCCTGCGACCTGACCCTGGATTAAGCAGAAGATGATGAGATGAAAGAATTTTTTTTTATGTCATTTTTATGATATATTTAGTTTCCAAATTGAATACCAGATACAAACCCTCATTAAAAAAAAAAAAAAAACAAAAAAAAACAAACAAAGTTTGGCTAATTACAACACAATAAAGTGGTAAAAAATGTTTGTTTTTTACCTTAAACATATTGACTGTGCATGTAAGGTTTGACGAGTGGCATGGTAGTGTAATGGTTAGCACAGCAAGAAATCTTGAGTTTGATTCCCAGCTCAGGAATTTCTGTGTTGACTTTTCTTGTTCTCCCGTGCTTGCATGGATCACCTCAGGGTAATCCGGTTTCCTCACACAGTCGAAAAACACACAGATTTTAACATAGATTTATTTGGGTCATTTGAAATAGTTATTAATATTTTATATAATATTCATTAGTTGACTGCACTGATGGGGGGGGGGGGGGGGGCAGTAACAACCCACTGATAATGAGTTGGAACCCCTGATCTTGGGATCAGTGATCCAGAACCCTACCACCAGGTCACCACTGAAATTACATTTATAATGTATAGTATACATGTTCACATGAAAGTGCACATTTATATTACATATAAATTTTATCCATTTTTCATTATAAGATTTATGAACATTTTATGAACATTTGAACAGCACTGCCATTTTCGTTCGTGGATCTCCACCTTACATAGGTTGTATGACGAGTCTAAAACTGTTATGAGCAGTACAGCCAAGACTTGATAAACTCTGCCAACAATTGAAGTTTTAGATTTATTTCCGCATTTACTTAACTTCCTGAAATAAATAAGGAATTTAATATTTGCATTTAAAGGGAAATGTGTGTATTAATTTGGTCTGGGGAACATAAGTATTGGGGAACATAGGCACTAGGACTGGGGAATATAAGCATTACCCCTCAGGCCGACTCAATCAGGGAGAGCTGCATTTCTTTAGGGCCATCTAGTCTGAAAAATGTATGATCTTAAGATCGTACAATCTTCCTGACAGATGGACAGATAGCTGGATGGCTGGACAGATAGATGGATGATAAGGGGGTTTATCACTACTTGTGATCTATCTATCTAGCTAGCTAGATAACCAGCTATCTATCTAGCTAGTTAGCTATCAATGGCTTCAGAGGTGTCTTCAGAATATTTTAGTCAGAGAAGAAAGCTTTTCAATAGACTTTTCCAGTGTCTGTGGATGAAATGATTTATTAGTAACTTTGCATGGCTTATGATCCTATATTAAGTCGCAAGTGTACAGTCAGTTCTTGAAGATGATACACTGCAAACAGGAAACATAGACAAGTTTAACCATCTAATTGACACCAACAAGTGCCAACTCAGAGAATCTCCAAAACCATGGATCTTGTGGGATGTCAATGGTATGCAGCACTTTGTACTGTGATGTGATTATTATCACCTTTGTAGTAGTAATAGTAAGAACAATTATCAAAGCAAATAGTATTAATTTATTCATTCTTTCATTCATTTTCTGAAACTGCTTAATCAAAATTAGGGTAGCGAGGGTGGTTGGTGCCCATGTCAGCCGACTCCAGGCAAGGGCAGAGTACATCCTGGACAGCTTGCCAGGCTATCACAGTGCAAAATCATGCTAACGGGTATGCAGATACTCTTGATAAAAGTCAGTAGTTTTTTTACAGCCTCACACCATATACAGTGAGAGACATGGCCGGCCTTTGATAACCCAGTTAGTTGCACTTGGGGGGACAGTGACAACCTGTGGAGAGTGGGGCTTGAACCCCCAACCTTATGATCAGTGAACCAGCAGTTTTACCACCAGGCCACTGCTGTCCACAAAGCACATAGTACATAATGCAAAATATAGTTCCATGTATCATTCACTGTTATTTCTCAAACCCAAATCCCAGACAATTCAATTTAATGTTTACTCAGCAAACAACCCAGGTTAAATCTTTTTGTGACCCAGAATTATTTATTAGAAGCAAATTTTAAATTATTAATATTTACACGCCCCCAGTGCAGTTAACTGTCTTATCAAAGGCCTATACCTCTCACTGTCTATGGTAGAAGACATGTAAAAGAACCACTGCTGACTTTCGTCAAGAGAAGGCTGCATAGCCACAAGCATGTTTCTGCCCTGCGATGCCTTGGCCAGCTGTTCAGGGTCTGCCCTTGCTCAGAGTCAGCTGAGATGAGCACCAGCCTCCTTATGATCCTAAATAGGATTAAGCAGTTCAGAAAATGAATTAATGAATATACATGGAAAACTACACTTGTTTGTTAATTTATTAGAATGTCCATTTGAGCTTATGTTTCATATTAGCTGGTGAGGCTGTTTGAAATGCTTGATGAAAATTCAGCCACACTCTGAGAATGCACCAAATATCAGTCCTTCATTCAGAAAAGATTCAATAATCAATGACTGCAATACCTAACAAAGACGGAATTCTCGCATTTGATGGGTTCTTAGATCCAGTGCCTACATTCTTTGTTAAATTCTTCTGCTATAAGCCATAACCTGTTTGCATGTCATTGTATTAATCTGTTTTATTTAAAAGGAGCCTTATTGTATCCTGATCTGCATAGGAAATGATTGTGAAGATTTTGTAATATTTTCCTTGCTCTCCTCCTCCTCCCTCTTCTTCTTCTTCTTCTCTTCTTCTTCTTCTTCTTCTTCTTCTTCTTCTTCTTCTCTTCTGCTTCTTCTTCTTATACTTTGTCTTCTTCGTTCAGTGTAATTTTGACCCACCATTGATTGAAGCAGGACTGATTAATTCTCATCAGCCACATCAAAAAATTAGATTGAAGCATAATATTGCCACTGTATAATCAAGTGAAACGTACTGTGACATATCTGATCATCAAGCGTAGCCAGTGAGACTTTCCCCTGCAAGTACAAATGAAAAGTGTTTGCTATCTCTTTCAAGATACTGAATATTTCTGACAGAGGAATGTTTCATGTTTTTTAATTGTGATAGTTAGAGTGTATATTTTTCAGCTTGGGATAAAACTGCGACATTGGCTAGCCCAAAAACATTCAGCTTATGCTAATTGGCTTTAATCTTAAATTAACAGAAAACACATGGTTTGAGTGCGCTGTAGGATAGATTCCTATTTTATCGTTTAAAATAAAGAATGCTTTTTTTTTTTTTTTTTTTTTTTACATAAAACGTTCAGAACATAAGAAACAACTTTCCAGAACATAAAAATTGTATTTGGTTCAAATGGACTTCACAGCAAAAGCCATTAAACAACCTTTTCAAGTTTTCTTTTCCCCCTTTTCTTTTACTGTATTAATCTTGCAAGGGAAATTATTTTGTCTGCATTTAGCCCATCCAAAGTGAACAAACATGCACATGAACAGTGAGCACACACACTTGGAGCAGTGGGCTGCCACACATATCGCACCTGGAGAGCAGCTGGGGTGCCTTGCTCAAGGGGAATTCAGCCATGAATTTGGACTTTGCCTTCCTTCACATTCTTCTTTTTCTTCTTCTTCTTCTTCTTCTTCTTCTTCTTATTATTATTATTATTATTATTATTATTATTATTATTATTATATACTGTAATAATCCCAAAAAGAAAATATTTCCCCAGCATTTGACCCATCAAATGTGAACACACACACAGACATTGACATTGACATTGACAGACACACTTGGAACAGTGGGCTGCCACACATGGGGCACCCTATAAAGCAGTTAGGAGTCAGGTGCCTTGCTCAAGGGTATGCCAGCCATGAAGGTGGAGGAAGGGAAGGTTTGAGCAGTAATTAACATCAGGCATTCAACTCAAAACATAAACACAAAATTTAACCTCTTTGTGGTGCTCAGCACAGTTATTCAAGATACTGACATTCTTGAACCACTTTCATTGTGGAAATGAACTTTTAATCTGTTTGATTTTGGAGTAATGTCCTTAAAAGTGTGTGGTGAACTCCTTAAGTTTTATTGTTGCTTGGTTAGTGTGCTCTCTCTCTCTCTCTCTCTCTCTCTCTCTCTCTCTCTCTCTCTCTCTCTCTCTCTCTCTCTCTCTCTCTCGCTGTCTGTGTGTGGCATATATATATATATATATATATATATATATATATATATATATATATATATATATATATATATATATATATATATATATATATATATATATATATATATATATATATATATATATATATATAGTCCCAGCAAATGAAACATTCAGGTTACAAAACCATTTTCCAATTTTTTTCTCTCTGTATACGAAACAAGTTCTCCTTATGAAACGCGTCAAAAACACCATTCAAACATTCAAACTTCAAACGCACCAAACGCTTTTTGTGTAAAGGAATAGAGTTACTGTTGTTTCATGAGTTTTTTGAGTGTGCTCAATGCAACTAGATTTTTTGACTCAGGCTTTTAGCCTTCCATAAACATTTGTAAGATGTGTAACTCTGCTAAGAAGACATGGTCAACACACCCACGCACGCACGCACACACACACACACACACACACACATGTGTGATTTCGGGTGGAGTGAAAAAAAGAAGCAGGCTCGTGGCATGCAGTTGATATCGCAAAGGAATATGGCCAAACCCGTCTACCACTGGTATGATATTGAAGCAAAAGGAGGTCTTAAAAAGGTATGATTTTATAAATTTTAAAGGGTTTACAGGATGCTATTGTAGGCCGTGGAACGAATCACACATTTTATATGTAAAATGTGGTTCAATTTCTGAAAAATTCAGGTTAAGAAAAAGGCTCTGGAATGGACTAATTTCATAAGGTGCAGTACCACTATATATATATATATATATATATATATATATATATATATATATATATATATATATATATATATATATATATATATATATATATATATATATATATATATATAGATAGATTTTTTTTTTTTTTTTTTTTTTTTTTTTTTTGAAACACTTGATTCTAATTGATGTCAAAAGGAGGCCGGTGCACATCTCAGCTGAATCTGGGCATGTGTAGAGTACATCGTGAATAGCTTGCCAGGCCATCACAGAGCAGAAGCATGCTGATGGCTATGCAGCTACTCTTGATGAAAATCAGCAATGGACTCACCATAGACAGTGATAGACATGGCCAGCCTTTGATAACACACTTAGCTGCACTGCAGGGACAGTGACAACCTGTTGAGAGTGAGGCTTGAACCTCCAAATGTGGGATCAGTGATCCAACACCTTACCACCAGGCCACCACTACCAATGCTTGCAAAGTATGTTTAATATGGGGATATAATAAAAATCATCTAAGTGTACCTGTGCAATTTATTTAAATTAGCTTATTTTCCCCTGACTTTCACTAATTATTATTGTATGAAAAAGCAAACAAACACAGATACGATTTTAGTCGTTGTGCTTAGCATCGTAAAGCACACTCGAGCAATGCCTTGAACATCACACAACTTGGCAGAAAGTGCACTCAGAGAATGCATTTGGCATTATAGCATACCCTATAGAAGTGTTGATGATGGGGGCCAATATTAAACCAAATAATTTATTTGTTTCCTTTTTTAAAGTGAAGTTATTGCATTGATGCAAAATTTGCTCAGATCTTCATGGGTGTCATGACGTCATCTTGCCCCCTATATAATATCACTTACCCACGATACTGCAATATATTTAAAGTGAAGCTATATGCACTTACAAAATGCAACCAAGCACAGCTTTAACATAAGGTAATAGAGTGTTTAGCCTAGGATATGAATTTGTCTTTCACATTTAGATATAGTTTTAGATACATGCTAAGCCTTTGGCAAAGTTGTATATGAGAAATTGATTTAGTGAGCCTAAAGTTGATATAATTGTTGTTAATGACTCTGTGAGTGGGGGAAAAATACATTCATAATGAAGAGTGTTGAAACTTACAGTGCACGACTGACCTTTTGTAGATCATACCAGATGTCTTCATTTTCAGAGTGTGAGAAAAATAGCATGATGCAAATTAATACTACTTATTATCTCACCAAATCAGCCCACACACAACATAATAATAATATATTCATTTAACTAAAACGGAGTTAGGATCCTCAACTTATGATGAATCCACATACAGAAATGATTATTTGATTAATTGTGCTGATTAATTATAAATTACAGCAAGCTGATAATGACAAAAAAACGGATAGCAGTAAGCATAGGTTTAACCAGAGACAGCACATATTTTTTAAAAGATGTGGCACAAATGGAAGTTTCAATTTCTGCTTGGAAAAACGTACTCACATGAAATTCAGAAAAACTGTCTCAGCTCGCTTTCTTGACCTCATTTTGTGCTTGCATTGGGCCGCCATCCATAAAAATTCCAAATAAATGAGAACAGTTATAAGCATGGAATTTTCCCAACATTACTGAATATGAAATTAGTTTTTAATTTATTTACTGAGCATGGAAATGAACAGGGAAAATTTGCCCACATCTGGATTCATTAACAATGAATATGGCATGTAATTCAAAATAAGTAAATAAAAATAAATAAATAAATTCAGTGACTCTATTTCGCATCTGTAAAAATTGGGATGCAGTTACTATATGATGAAGAAAAACAGTCATGCCACATTTCTGGAATGAAATTGAAAGTGGCTGAAGATCCTGCATTAAATAATGACACACACTACCATCTTCACAGTGAAGTAAAAGTAAGTGATAGAAGCAAATCTTTTTCATGAAAAATGTTACATTTCAAAAGCAGAGATTGGTAGAGATAACCACTGATTAGTCCTGGTGAGTGCAGTTCACTCTTTTTAAACATTAGCAAAATTGAAGCAGCTTGGCTTTATGTAACCTGTAACCTTGACAGAAAAACAAATCAATGTGAATGATACAAAATATAATGTGGATCTTAGATCTTGGCTTTTTAAACTTTTTTTATTCATATTTTTATGAATTCATTTTTTAAGCTTGCAGCCTCTGTTGACAAAAGATGCAGAATACCGGTGCCACCTGTTCAGTCAAACAGATATTCATTATCATACCTAATAAAATGGAACTAACTTCTTGAGCTCTCTGTGCTTACTGAATGCTTTAAATGTTTACCAATGAGGTCCACTTCAGTGACTGTTTATTGCGAATGCTTATCTTACTAAAGATGATCTAACTACACTATTCATTGAAACTTTGATGAGATCTCTTAATATAACGCAACTACAACAAATAATTATTGGTAGTTGTAAGTAAATCTCAACTATTTATTTATTTACTTATTTATTTATTTTCATCAGTATTCTGAAATACTGTATTGCAGAACATGGCACCATGGATATGAGATGGATGGATGGATGGATAGATAGATAGATAGATAGATAGATAGATAGATAGATAGATAGATAGATAGATAGATAGATAGAATCTGAATTCACAATTTGCCTCAGCCCTATATGAGCTCTAAACAAGAACTCACATTTTGATGACACCATCAGACAGAGATGGTGCAGTTGTAATATGAAGAAAAGAGTTTTACAATAAGGCAACAGACACACAGTATTCTGATATGACCATCAATAAATGGAATTGAATTGCGTCCACTTACCAGCTACAGGCCTCCATTTAGGCAACTATGACTGATTCCATTTCAGCAAGACTTCCCCTTCTGTAAAATAATTGTGGATAATCCTTGGTGAAGTGTTATGTATTTTCCTCCACAAAAACACAAATAAAACAGCAATGTACGTGGAATGGTTAGAGAAAAGTGTCTGGTGAGATGTGTGATAGGAGGGTATTGTGTATAGTGGGCCATGTTTCAGAGGGGAACGAGCTGGAGTACCAGTCGGTCATCGTTGACTTCGTGAACTGGTGTGAGCGCAACCACCTGTGCTTGAACACTAGGAAGACGAAGGAGATGGTGGTCGACTTCAGGAGAAGCACTCTAAAACACACACACACACACACACACACACACACACACACACACACACACACACACACACACACACTCACTAGTGAACGTCCAGGGACAGGATATTGAGAGAGTGGACAGTTTCAAATACCTGGGCGTTCACCTTAACAATAAACTGGACTGGTCCCACAACACCAACGCCCTGTACAAGAAGGGCCAGAGTCGCCTCCACCTTCTGAGGAGACTTAGGTGGTTCGGAGTATGCAGACCTCTGCTCAGGACATTTTATGACTCTGTGGTAGCCTCTGCAATCCTCTACGCTGCCATCGACTGGGCCCCGGGCAGCACAGAGCGGAACAGAAAGAGACCGAACAAGCTGGTCAGGAGGGCCAGCTCTGTCCTCGGCTGCCCACTGGACTCTGTGGAGGAGGTGAGTGAGAGGAGGATGGTAGCAAAGCTCACATCCATCATGGTCAACAGCTCTCACCCACTGCACCAGACTGTAGAGAAGCTGAGTAGCTCCTTCAGTGGACGACTGAGACATCCTCAGTGCAGGAAGGAGCGCTACCGCAGGTCGTTCATTCCCACCGCTGTCAGACTGTACAACGCCACTTTGTAACTGTCTGTGAAAATACCGGTTATGTGCAATAAAAACCCCGTGCACTTTAATCAACCACAACTACCCAACTGCCTGTGAACCATATCAACCCATCTACTCTGCACTCAGATACATTACTTTAATATAGGCCATATTAATATATATAATACACTTTAATATAGGCCAGTCCACAAAGTTGTTCCCTTCTTTTCTTTTATTATTTATTAATTTAAACCATTTATGTATCTATTTATTTATTTACTTATATATGTATGTGTGTATGTTGGTATATGTATCTATTTTTTGCACCCCCTACTGATGGTACCTCAAGAGCCTGTAACAGTGAATTTCTCCATTGTGAGATTAATAAAGCTGTATCTTATCTTATCTTATCTTATCTTGGCAAGAATTAACGGAAAAGTGTCCAAGATGTGATGAGGCCAGCGATGTTGTATAGTTTAGAAACAGTGGTGCTGAGGAAAAGTCAGGAGGCGGAGTTGGAGGTAGCAGAGATGAAAATGTTGAGGTTCTCTTTGAGAGTAACAAGGATGGATAGGATCAGGAATGAGTACAGCGGAGGGACATGTAAGATGTTTTGGAGACAAAGTAAGAGAGGCTAGATTGAGATGGTTTGGACATATACAGAGGAGGGATAGTGAATATATTGGTAGTAGGATGCTGAGATTGGAATTACCAGGCAAGAAGGCCTAGAGGAAGACCAAAGAGAAGATTTATGGATGTGGTGAAGGAGAACATGAAGGTAGTTGGTGTAA
This sequence comes from Plotosus lineatus, assembly GCA_024760905.1. Taxonomy (NCBI): domain Eukaryota; kingdom Metazoa; phylum Chordata; class Actinopteri; order Siluriformes; family Plotosidae; genus Plotosus; species Plotosus lineatus. The sequence continues at coordinate 19,737,282 of CM045728.1, forward strand.
AAGAAGAAGATTCAGAGGATAGGGTGAGATGGAGGCAGATGATTCACTGTGGCGAGCCCTGAAAGGAACCGCCGAAATATTTTATTTACATCTTATGCATTATTTTTAATGTTTAATTGTTATTAAATGCATGTATTGCATTGAATATGTAAATATGTATTTATTGATATTATATACAGTGAGTTGTCGACTTATGACAGCGTTTGGTTCCAGCCGACCGGTCGTAACTCGATCTGGTCGTATGTCGACTTTCCATCCAAATACACTCACGCCAAACAAAAACAGATGAATAAATCTTGTGTATTTAAATCTATACATCTATTTTCAATTCCACGTCACTGTGACACGCAGCAGAGAGCCAATCCTTTCTGTACTCCACTGTGTGGGCGGGTCTGATAGCTTCAAACTCCAATTTTATTGGATTATAACAACAGCCACAGACAGCGCGTGTTGTTTGGGTAAAGAGATACATTTCCCTCATTTTGATCGGCTCATTTCCACGAAGCCAAGCACAGCTGGCAAGCAAACACAAATGGACAGACATGGAAAAACGTCAACCCGCAGACCAGCTGATGGCAAAAACTTGGGAAACTTCCTGTCACATAAACACTGCAGCGTGTGAGTCCAATAAAATTAGAGTTTCAAGGTATCGGACCCGCCCACACAGAAAGGATTGGCTCTCAGCTTTGCGCCACAGTGGCGTGGCATTGAAAGTAAATGAATAAATTTGCTCTGAGCTGTTAGAAAGTGAATCTGCATCATCTCCTGCTTGGCCTTTTAAGATGCTGGCGCTGCCGGCAGCACAAACAACCGTCGTACACAACACTCGCACTGCGCTGCCATGAATCATGCTTCACCACTTTTGTGGTCGTAAAGTCGATCAGAAGTAACTTGCATAGGTCGTAAGTCGACAACTCACTGTACACATATACATATACATTTATGTATATGTCAGCCGGGGGATGGGGGGGTGTTTGGATGATTGATTGATAGAACCAGAAAGGGTTTCATTAAATTGGGTAGAAACCTGGGTCTTTTGAATGCTGTTTGTACATGACCAAATGATATGGAGTTATTGATAGTGATAAAGGGAAGAAGGTCTTGAGAGATAGTCTGGGGTATTGTGGAAGGAATAGTATCCAGTGAATATCATATAACATTTTAGCATGATGCACTTAATGATTAAAAAGCTATACTTCTAACCCAATGTATACCATGCACATACCATGCTGGGCCAGAATTCTGGCGCAGGCGGAAACCATAACAGCCTTTGTCATGGCTGTATATGAAGCACATGGAAAAAAAAAAAAAAAGGCCCAAAGTTCTTTCTGCAGGGTGTTTTTATTGAGACACCATCTCTTGCCATTGACTCTAAAGAGTTCTTGATCGGTATTGTTTTTATTCCTCCTGGGTTGCTAGCCACCCTACTCACTGAATTTATAACCTGGTGGGGAAGCCAGTTTAGCTGGTATCAGACATCAGCAATTACAGACCATATCACTTCTTTCTTTCCTTTCTAAAATTCTTGAACATACTGTTTATAACCAAATGTCCTTCTACATTTTGCAGAATGATCTCATTGACCCTAATAAATATTTCTTCAAAACAGTACATTACACAGAGACTACACTCTGCCATCACAGAGAAGCTACATGCTGCAAGATCAGCCAAGATGTCATCAATCCTCATCCTTCATGACTTTTCAATAGCATTCGACAGGGTCAACCACAGAACTCTTTTGTCTATCCTGAGGAGTCTAAGAATCTGTGGTGCAGCATGGCAGTGGTTTACTTCCTACTTGGAAGATTGCTCATATCAGGTTACAGGGATGGGATCTATATCTCTTCCATGCGGACTTTCCACTGGCATTCCCCAGGGCTCAATTCTTCCTTCACTTCTGTTCCCTCTTTATACTAGGTCCCTTGATGATGCCATATCCTCACATGGGTTCTTATACCAGTCCTTTGCAGATGGCACTCAACTTGATCTCTCTTCTCCTCCCTCAGACACTAATGTTTCTGCCCGGATCGCTGCAAGTCTGGCACATATCTCCTTATGAATGGCAGCTCACCAGCTGAAGCTTAATCCCAGCAAGACTGAATTTCTGTTTATCCCGGCTGACTCATCCTCACATCAAGATCTTAGAATCTCCTGGAACAATGCTGTGATCTCTGTTTCAGGCACTGCATGAATACTTGGAGTGTCCATGCCTTTCCTTCTCCTCTCATATCACAAATCTTTCTCAACTGTGTCACTTTCTTCTCCTTAACATCAGAAGGATTGATCCATTTATTTACACTAAGGTCACTCAAATACTTGTTTTTCCTATACTTGTCATCAAGGGCCAAGACTAGATTGTTACAATTCACTTCTGGCAAGTCTACCTTTGAGTGCTATTCGACTTCTGCAACAGATCCAGAATGCAACTTCATGACTTGTTTTCAACTTTTTTCAAGGAAATGGAATGAACTTCCTCTGGATGTCCAGACAGCTGAGTCACTGGGTATCTTCTAATAACGGCTGAAAATGCATCTTTTTCGGAAGTACTTAGAGTAGCACTATGCTGTA
>CM045728.1:19744849-19807349 GCA_024760905.1 Plotosus lineatus
ATTGACGTTTGTTGAATGTTAATGAAAGGAATCTGTGTGTTCAAAAATAAGCCTATTAAAATTAATACAGATAGCATGGTGGCTCTGTGTTTTTTTTTGTTTTTTTTTTTGGGGGGGGGGGGTTCAAGCCCCACCGTCATCGGTTGTCACTTCTGTCCCCCCAGTGCAGCTAACTAGGTTATTAAAGGCCGGCCATGTCTCTCACTGTCTGTGGTGATGTAAAAGAACCATTGCTTCTTCTTCTTCTTTTTCTTTTCCTTTTGGCTGTTCCCTTCAGGGGTCGCCACAGCGAATCACTTATCGTTTAAACCTAAACAAAACACAAATACAACAAGGGTCACAAAATATAGTCACCAAGCAGCTGCAGTATAATTTAAAGACCATTGCCGATGGCGGTAAAAGGCTTGGAATCCCGCGTATCGAAAGGAACAAATGATAAAAATCCTCGCGTTGGCTGTGGATGAACGGCATGATGAAGTCTTGAACGACGAAACTTGGATGAAGCGCTTTGAACGATACGCCTTAGATGATTTTCCTTAGCTGATCCGTGTGAGCCGGTCTGCAACGGTTCCTTACATAACTTCCATAAAGTTCAGGCAAGTTCCATTCTTGAATATTGTAAATCACCTGACCCGTCACCACGGTGCATGCGCAACTAGGTCCATCTTGAAGTTTTCCTAATATGCTGAAAAGTTCCAGACCAAATTGACTAAGCAGGCAAAAAAACAGTGACCCAAAAACAGCTGAGTATTACATACACTCCCCGACTCAATTTTACGTTTTTTTTTTTTTTTTTCTCAAAAAAAAGTCAAATTTTGAGTTTAGACGTACCTACGTAAGATGCTGACGTAATGACGCAATGAGGCTGCATTCATTGTTTACAGACTACAGACTGAGTGTGCGTGTGTGTGTGTGTGTATATATATATATATATATATATATATATATATATATATATATATATATATATATATAGCGTGTTACCCGTGTGTTAAGACGTCGTCTCTGTGATCTTTGTGTTTACACTGTTTTGCGGACTTTTGTAACCCTAAGCAAATAAGGTTGGTCAGAAGTGTAAGCCTACTAGCATGGGTGCAAGTCTCATACACAGAGTTGAATTAACTATCTGCTCAGATCGGCACGATCGACCATTCATACTCAGTTAAGCAAAAAGAGTTGTAATATGAATGAAAGTCCGAATGCACAAATTACAGAACAATTACTGATATTTACTGTATTATCTTTTAGCAGAATCCTAAGAGTGTATACTTATTTTTATATTAATATTTATTAGGATTTGTACTTGTTCTTTGTATGCATCTCTTGAATAAAATGTACTTACTTACACAAAAGAAAGAATGCTCCGCTTTGCTGGGAGACTGTATCAGTGCAGGCTGTGTTCTAAACTAGTTCAACAGCACCCTTGTGCACTTAAAAGACCGGAAGTCTGTATAATCCACAGCAAGTACACTACTTTTGCAAGTACACTACTTTCGGGATTGAGCACTTCACATATTGTAAGCAGTGATTGGCTGTTTTAAGCTTCATGTAAAGCAACTCGGTATAAATGAGTGACTTATTTGAAATGAATGTTGATTTGTAATTATTTTACAATGTTGTGTTTATGATAATTGATTTAGGGGTGTTTTATGAGCTATGGTAATGGTATTTATGGATGTATAGTACAGTATGAGTATCATACGTCAGACGTCATAAGTCATTGTAACAACTTACATTCATTTTCTACTTACGTTCGGCCGTCTGGAACCAATTAAAAACATAAGTCGGGGAGCGTCTGTACTATGCACCACCATTTACAGCACACCAATTGAATATAATTACACTCAACATTTATACATTCATAATATTTATATTTACATTTATACATTTATTTACATGCCCATAACACCAACTACCATCATGTCCTCCTTCACCACATCCATAAATCTTCTCTTTGGTCTTCCTCTAGGCCTTCTGCCCGGTAGTTCCTACCTCAGCATCCTACTACCAATATACTCACTAACCCGCCTCTGTACATGTCCAAACCATCTCAATCTAGCCTCTCTGACTTTGTCTCCAAAACCTCTTACATGTGCTGTCCCTCTAATGTACTTTTTACATTCTTGATTCTATCCACCCTTGTTACTCCCAAAGAGAACCTCAACATTTTCATCTCTGCCACCTCCAGCTCTGCCTCCTGTCTTTTCCACAGTTCCACTGTTTCTAAACCATATAACTTCGGTGGCCTCAACACCATCTTATACACTTTTCCTTTCATTCTTTCCGATACCTTCTTATCATACATCACACCGGACACTTTTGTCCAACCATTCCAACCTGCCTGCACATGCTTCTTCACCTCTTTTCTGCACTCTGGATTGTTGAGCCTAAGTACTTAAAATCCTCCACCTTATTTATCTGTACTCCTTTAAACCTCACCGTTCCACTTGTGTCCTTCTCATTCACACACATGTATTCTGTCTTACTGAGGCTAACCTTCATTCCCCTCCTTTCCAGGGCATAGCTCCACCTCTCTAGATTTGCCTCCACTTGTTTTCTGCTTTCACTACATATCGCAATGTCATTTGCAAAGACCACAGTCCATAGGGACTCTTGTCTAACCTCGTCTGTCAGCCTGTCCATCACCATAGCAAACAAGAAGGGGCTCAGAGCTGACCCTTGAAGCAGTCCCACCTCCACCTTGAATTCTTCGGTCACAGCGACAGCACACCTCATGACTGTCTTATACTCTCATACATGTCCTGCACCACTCTAACATACTTCTCATCCACTCTAGACTTCAAACTATACCACAGCTCCTCTCTCGGCTCCCTGTCATATGCTTCCTCCCAGAGCCACAAAGGCACAATGCCCCTCTCTCTCTGACCTTCTCTGTACTATTAACATCCTCAAAACAAACTGTTATTTTTTTTGGCATGAAACCAAACTGTTGTTCATAAATGCTGACCTGTGCCCTTAGTTTAGCTTCCACTATTCTTTCCCATAACTTCATTGTATGACTCATCAACTTTATCCCTCTGTAGTTGCCACAACTCTGTCTCCTTTGTTCTTAAAAATGGGCACAAGCACACTTCTCCTCCATCCCTCCGGCATCCTCTCACTCTCTAAGACCTTGTTGAATGTTTTTATTAGAAAATTTACTGCTACTTCTCCTATACACTTCCATACCTCTACTGGTATGTCATCAGGACCAACTGCCTTTCCACTATTTGTCCTCTTCAATTCCCTCCTCGCTTCTCCCTTACTTATCTTTGCTATTTCCTTGTTCTCGACAGTATTCTCTCCTACTCTTTTTTCTCTAGTTTTCCTCATTCATCAGATCTTCAAAGTACTCTTTCCATCTTCTCAGCACACTTCTGTCATCAGTCAATACATTTCCTTTTCTGCCCTTAATCACTCGAACCTGCTGCACATCCTTCCCATCTCTATTTATCTGCTGTGCCAACCTGTACAAATCATTTTCTCCCTCCTTACTGTCCAACCTATCATACAAGCCATCAGATGCCCTCTGTTTGGCCTTTAACACTGCTACCTTCGCCTTATGCTGTGTCTCCCTGTACTCCTGTTTACTATCTTCGGCCCTCACTATGCTCCATTTCTTCTTAGCTCACCTCTTCCCCTCTACACACTCGTGCACTTCCTTATTCTACAACCAAGTCTCCTTATCTACTTCCCTTCCAGAAGAAACACCAAGTACTCTCTTACCTGTCTCCTGGATCACATTAGCTGTAGTTGTCCAGTCATCAGGAAGAACTTCCTGACCACCTAAAGCCTGTTTCAACTCCTCCATGAAAACAACACGACATTCATCCTTTTTCAACTCCCAACATTTTGTCATCTGCTCTGTCTTTGCCTTCTTCACCTTCCTCATCATCAGCTTCATCCTGCACACCACCATCCTATCCTGTTTGGCAACACTCTCACCCCGTACGACTTTGCAGTCACTGACTTCCTTCAAATTGCATTGTCTACACAAGATAAAGTCTACCTGTGTGCTTCTACCTCCGCATTTATATGTCACCCCGTGCTCCTGTCTCTTCTGGAAGAAACCATTCACCACAGCAATGTCCACCCTTTTAGGCAAAATGAATCAACATCTGTTCTTCTGCTTTCCAAACCTGCCCATCACTTCCTTGTCTCCTCTGTTGCCTGTAGCAACATGTCCATTGAAGTCTGCACCAATGCCCACTCGTTCACCTCTGGAGTATTCTGCATCCCTTCATCTAACCCACTCCAGAATCTCTCCTTCTCGTCTAGCTCACATCCTGCCTGTGGTGCATAAGCACTAACAACATTGAACATCACACCTTCAATTTCTAACTTGAGACTCATCACTCTGCCTAACACTCTTTTCACTTTTAGAACATTCCTGACAACCTCTCTTTCAAGATGACTCCTACTCCATTTCTCTTTCCATCCACACCATGATAAAACAGCTTAAACCCTGCTCCTAAGCTTCTAGCCTTGCTACCTTTCCACCTGGTCTCCTGAACACACAGTATGTCTACCCTCCTCCTCTGCATCATGTCAGCCAGCTCTTTACCTATTCCTGTCATAATTCCAACATTCAAAGTCCTTACTGTCAGTCCTAGACTCATGCCTTTCCTCTTTTCTCTCTGCATATGGACACGTCTACCGCCTCTCCTTCTTCGACCAACAGTAGTCCGATTTCCACCGGCACCCTGTTGGCTAACAGCACTGATGGCCGTCGATAACCCGGGCCTCGACCGATCCGATATGGAATTCTTATTTTTGACTCACATGTTATATGTGGCATTAGTTTTACGCTGGATGCTCTTCGTGATGCAGCCCTCTGCATTTATCCGGGCTTGGGACCGGCGTGAGGATGAACACTCTGTGGCATTATTGATGCATTATAAGTTCAGAACTGACTGTTGAATTCTTAGCTCTGTTTTCATTCTGAACAGTTTTGAATGTTTTTATTTGTTTTGGATGGGCTTTTCTGCAAGCTGCAGTTTGCTGTAGTTTACAATTCATGGTTTATTGCATATAATTATTATTATTATTATTATTATTATTATTATTATTATTATTATTATTATTATTATTATTATTATTATTATTATTATTATTATTATTAGTTATATTATTATTGTTGTTGTTGTTGTTGTTGTTGTTGTTGTTGTTGTTGTTGTTGTTTACAATGTGTAACAAAAAAGAATAAATAAATAAATAAACAAATGTTGAGAATGATGTAATGAGACAATAAGGAAAGGCCCTTCAATGTTTAATATAAATAATTGAAGGGGGGGGGGTGTTCATTAGTCATGCACATTATATATTTACCCAACAAACAAATGATTATGCAAAACAAATTACTTTAAATATATGAGTTGTAGAATTCATAAAACACACTGAAATACAGTTTTCGCACTGTAGCGTGCAGACGAGTTTAGATTTTATTGTGCAAGATAATGGAAGCAAAGTATCCAAAAGTTGTCATCTTCAAGGTCATTCTGGGGGAATAAATGAGCTTTATCCATTCTTGTCTTGCTCTGCGAATAGGCTATGAATATTCTAGCTGTGCCTTTTTGTTGATTCCTCACTCTCTTGCCCTATCTATCTATGTGTTTCACATAACCCCATCCTGCAGCTGATGATAATGCTTGTGTGCTAAAGGGGGAACAAATGATGATTTCAGGGTTTTTTCCTCCTTTTTTATGCAAGATGACTGAAAATTACAGGATGTGTGCATGTAAAGTAAGTTTAATCAGTATGTGTGTGTGTGTGTGTGTGTGTGTGTGTGTGTGTGTGTGTGTGTGTGTGTGTGTGCTCGCGCGAGGGCGTTGATGGATACACAGACTTAAACTGGATCGTCTGGAGTAGTCTTTCCTAATCATTGAAACACTGTAAAACAAATATAATAATAGAGTGTGCCCAAGTACACTCATAACCCAATGTAGTTTCTACCCAGGATCTGAAGCAATTACAGAACCATGACAATTAGTTCTGTTTCCTTGTGTCAATAAAGCCAGTTTCTCATCCCCAGTCACGTAATATACAGAAACCAAACAAATCCTCATTCATTCATTCATTTTCTGAACAGCTTAATCCTAATTAGGGTCGACGAGAAGGCTGCCGCCCATCCCAGCCGCCTCCAGGCGAGGGCAGCGTACACTCTGGACGACTTACCACCTCATCCAGGGCAGAAACACTGACAGATATGCAGCTACTCTTGTCGAAAAGTCAGCGATCGTTCTCTTACATGCCATGCACTGTAGACAGTGAGAGACATGGCCGACCTTTTTATAACCCAGTTAGCTACACCTTCAAACAAATCCTTTATTTACTAATGACGAACAAGAAATTAACATTGTTTTTAGATTTTTTTTTCTTCTGTTTTTCTATTTTTACATGCTTTTAACATGATTGAAAATTCCTGTGAGTTTTGTTTCAAGTGGGGATATTCACCGCAAGTGCTACCAGCTAGGCATGAACTGTAATTAAGCTTGAAATTAAACTTCCAGTTCATTGTAATGTGAATTCCTTTAAGGACCATTACACAAACCGAATATCCCTGAAGTTTATGGCAACAGGCCTGCAGCATCACTGCCACGGGAAACAAGCGACATCATCCTGAAGGTTACAATCAGTAAACAGGAACAAAATGTGATATAAAATGTGCAGCTTGAGTTGCAGCCCTCCAGGGACTGTCTTCTTCCTGAATTGATTTTTATTTTTTATTTATTTATTTATTTTTTTTAGTATTAACAAAGCACCAACCATAAGTTATGCAATACACAGGTTATAGTTCTGTTTTACTTCCGAATTATCTTTCAATTGTCCTGTAAAACGCCTTGTCGTAAAAGCCAAAAATGCAACACACATTTCAGAAAATTAATACTCAGCAGATACTATCCGCTGATAGCAATACTATCTCAGCAGACGGAGGTGGGGTACATCCTGTACAGCTCACCAGCCTACAGCAAGGTCAAAACACACACAGACTCTCTCTCTCTCTCTCTCTCTCTCTCCCATTCCCAAAACTAACATCTGCATCAGATTAGATCTGCTCATTAGTCTGCAGTTAAACAGGAGTGATCACACCTTGGGGAGCTGTTGCATCAAGTGGACTGGCATGAATCATGTCTCCAACACGAGAGATGTCAATTGAAACAAAGGAGGGGAATATCAAACTTCGTAAAGAAAGTAAATCATCAAGCAATGTTGCAAAACATGTTGGTGCAGGCCATGACATTGACCCTTTGTGTCTTTCTTCAAGTAATGTTTTAACATTTTTTGTTCTATGGCACAATGCATCATCATCTTGAAAAATGATTTCATCATCCCCAAGCATTCTTTCAATTGATGGCACATGAAAAGTGTCTAAAATTTCAACATAAACCTATGCATTTATGAAGATGCAATGACAGTCATGTCCCCAGTGCCTTTACCTGATATGAAGCCCAATATTATCAATGACAGTGGAAATTTGCATGTTTTCTTCAGGTAGTCATCTTCTTAAAGTCCATTGGAACGGCACCAAACAAAAGTTCCAGCATCATCACCTTGCCCAATGCTGATTCGCAATTCATGACTGAATATGACTTCCATTCAATCATCCACAGTCGAGGATTGCTTTTTCCTTACCTTAGCCCATTGTAATTTTTTGTTTGTTTGCCCCCCCTCCCCGTTTAGGTGTTAATGTGGCTTTTGTTTCGCATTTCTGTATGTAAATCCCATTTCCTTGAGGCAGTTTCTTACAGTTTGGTCATAGATGTTGACTCTAGTTTTCTCACATTTGTTCCTCATTTGTTGTTCTGTACATTTTCTGTTTTCAAGGCATATTGCTTTGAGTTTTCTGTCTTGACGCTTTGATATCTTCCTTGGTCTACCAGTATGCTTGCCTTTAACAACCTTCCAATGTTATTTGTACTTGGTTAAGATTTTAGACACTGCTGACTGTGAACAACCGACATCTTTTGCAATATTGAATGATGATTTACGTTCTTTAAGAAGTTTGGCAATCCTCTCCTTTTTTCCATTGACATCTTTCATGTTGGATCCATGATTCATGTCAGTCCACTTGGTGCAACAACTCCCCAAGGATTGATCACTCATGTTTAATGTCAGACTAATGAGCAGGTCTAATCTGATGGAGGTGTTAGTTTTGGGAATGGAAATTTACAGGGAATTCCAAAAATTTTCCTTGAAATTTAGTGATTCAGTAATTTATTCCCTTTGCTTGGTCTAAAAAAAAAAGTAACTGTTACTGATGTGCACGTTTTTTTCTTGATTTATTTTAGTGTTTCTGAAAGCCAGAAAGTTGCCATTTGAAATAGCTTTAGTTTTGTGTCATGTCGGTGATCTGTTTTTTTTTTTTTTTTTTTTTTTGTTTTGCATCTAGTTTTGGTTGACCAGGCGTCCAGTGGATATGTAAGCCACGGACTCCTACTCAGGTGCCAGACAGAGAAAGTAGTTCATCGGCACCACGGGTACACAGACTTAAAAGGACCAAAAGGGTACCACGTGCGCATCATGTGCATGAACTCTGACTTTACTAGTGAAAAATTGTGTTAACAAATATTGTTGTGAGAAAATGTGTCTCCTATTTTTGTTTGAATTGCAATACCCGGAAGTACATGTATTAATTTGGGAAGACTGTGTCACAGAACGCTGAGATAAGTCATTAATTTTCTTATTACTTTGTGTAAACCTTGTATTTTGTTTCTTTTATGTATTGATTAAAATTTCTAATGTGTCACTTACCATCGTTTTCCATAATTGGGACCTCACCCCATCTGTCTGTCCGATCCTACCATTGTGAGCATGACAAGCTGCATAGCCATCAGTGTGTTTTTGCTCCTTGCTAAAGAATCGTCAGGAAGGGCATCCAACGTAAAAACCTATGCCACATTGAATATGTGAATCATTTAATGACTTCCATGAAGATGGAGGCAGATGATTTGCTGTGGCGACCCCTGAAAAAGGGAACAGTTGAAGGGAAAAGAAGAAAAGACTGCTTCAATTCTTTATAAAAAGGTCAATTCATTATCTGCACATTATCTTATATATTATTAATTGGAAGACCTTGTCTCATTGGAGATTCGTCAGGCAATACAGTAATTTTTTAGGCATATGTAAGCTTAAAGTTAAGTTTAGAAGTTTATTTCTTAATGCAGGTCTATTAAATATGACTGGCCATTTTTACTGAGGTGAGTGGAAACAAAAGTCTTCTATTGCAATAGCAGAGGCTACATTCAAAGTGACAGATTTACTAGAGGAGAATGTGTCCTATCTTGCATTATCAGTTCATTTTGGCTACAAAGCTTCCCAGGTAACATCAACCCTGCTCATCCAGTTAGTATTTTTATATCCACATGTTTTGTGTCTGTGTCTGGTTACAACAACAGTAATAAAAAATAGTAGTATTGTTTACAATAATAAGCAATGAACTTGCAAGTATACCAATTTGTAGAAAGTGGAAAATAGTCAAACCTTAAGAAACCAAAAAAGGCCCAAGTTTTCAATACAGCTTTTCAATAGATTCCATTGCAGGGATCATTGATACATGTGCAGAGGAGCAGGCAAACAATTCCAGAATATTGTGGCCAAATATATTTTATTTACAAGAGATCACTCTGCATTCCATCTTTATCTAATATGACTGGTAAGTTAATGGACACCTTTTAATGCGATCTTATTTACTTGAATTAGCAATGACCTGCTGTATATTTTAAGAACTCACAGCTCACCCCAGGCTCTTTATTTACTGTGATTAAAACCAGTACGGTATATCTACCATACTACTTAAAAAAAAAAAAAAAAAAAAAAAAACATTCATCCTCTTCCACCTTTTTTGAGTTATTGACCTGCAAAAGAAGTTAACTTGTCATCCACATGACTACTTAGTGTGTTTTAAAAAAGTTTTTGGAAATATGTCCTGAGTCTTATTTGTCTGTCATTATCCCCCTTGTTGAATTGACTTGAGTTTTGGAATCAAAGATGGTCCTGCTCAGTAATGTTTCATAAGAGAGTCACAGAATGTCTAGCCATTGGTTATGAGCTATACTGTTTTTTTTTTTCTTTACATTCAGAACTCAAAACAATTACACATTTTCTCATGTTTCCTCTTTCGCCTTGATTCTTTATAACAAATTTTCAAAGGACTGAAGTACCGGAACTGGTGAAGTGGATCACTCACACTTAAATATGCTATCAAAGTGCCGATATAAGCCTGAGTTCAAGCTTCTACTTGAAAAATCTAGGTCGATGGTGCTGAGGAAAGGAAAGGTAGAGGACAAGTTATGTTTCAACATTGCAGGCACAACCATTCCAACAATCTCAGAGAGGCCAGTCAAGAGTCTGGGCAAGGTTTTTGACAGCTCTCTCAAAGATGGGGCATCCATCCAGACAGCGTGTGGTGAGTTGGAGGGCTGGCTAAAGTCTGTGGACAAGTCCGGTCTACCTTGAAAATTCAAGGCATGGGTTTATCAACACGGTATCCTCCCCAGGATCCTGTGGCCACTCCTCATCTATGCTGTCCTACTATCCACAGTAGAGATCTTGGAGAGGAAAATCAGTAACCACCTTCGGAGATGGCTGGGGTTACCAAAGAGCCTAAGTAGCATTGCAGCTGCCCTTTAAATCCTTGGAGGAGGAGTTTAAGGTTACCAGAGCAAGAGAAGTGGTGCTGTACAGGGACTCCAGCGATCCAAAGGTGGCTAATGCTGGAATCCAAGTGAGGACGGGCAGGAAGTGAAAGGCGGAAGAGGCTGTTCAAATGGCGGAAGCTAGGCTGTTCCACAAGGCTCTGATGGGAGTGGTCTCGAGGGACCGAGCTGGCTTAGGTTCCTTCTCAACTCCACAAATGAACATCAGGGGGGAAGGAGAGAAGGTGCCTGGTCCAAGAGGAGATGAGAGCTGCTGTGGAAGAAACAAGATCCTGCAAGGCAATGGTCATGAGACAACAGGGAGCCTGGACAAGATGGGAAAATGCGCTTGAGAGGAAAGTAACCTGCACTGAGATCTGGAAAGCTGAGCCTCACCACATCAGATTTCTCATCCAGGCAGTGTACGATGTGCTGCCTAGTCCATCGAACCTGCACACTTGGTGCTTAGCGGAGTCTCGAGCTTTCCCATTGTGTTCCAAGAGAGGCATCTTAGAACATGTCCTAAGCTGTTGCACTACAGCATTGGGAGAAGGGCGCTACCGGTGGAGGCATGACCAAGTCCTGAAGACCATCGCCGAGGCCATTAGCATGGGATTGGCTTGGGCAAAACAATTCCGCCCCCCCAAGAACATCATTGCCTTTGTGAGGGCTAGGGAGCAGGCTGCCCCAGCTAACAGACCACCAGCAGGCATTCTGACTTCTGCAAGAGACTGGCAGCTGTTAGTGGATCTTGAACATCAGTTGAACTTCCCTAGCCATATTGCGGTCACCACCCTCCGTCCTGACATTGTCCTTGTGTCAGAGACCACCAAGCAAGTGACGCTGCTGGAGTTGACTGTCCCGTGGGAAGACCGTCTGGAGGAAGCCTTTGAGAGGAAGCTTTCCAAGTACACGGGACTGGTGAAAGACTGTCAGCAATCAGGATGGAGGGTGAAATGCCTTCCAGTAGAGGTTAGCTGCAGAGGCTTTGCGGCCCGGTCCTTCGCCAAAGCTCTGGGTTGTCTAGGCATCGTCGGGCAACAGAGGAGAAGAGCCATCCGCAATACCACCGAAGCGGCAGAGGGCCTCGAGATGGCTGTGGCTCAAGAGAGGAGAACCATGGAGTTGTGGTAGCTCGTGTGCCAACTGGACACAAGCCAGACCTGAAACACCCAATGATTCCAGGAACATCACTGATGATGTGTCCAGTCGCATGAGAAGATGTATTTACATAGTACAGTTGTCATGGTGATTTTGTATTTTGGTTATTTTTATATAGTCTACTGGTAAAAAGCATATTGGTGATACATATGCATTTCATCACATAAGTGATACTCACACATTGGATAGTGTTAGTGACCAATCATGGGCAGAAGAGTTCATATAGTGATGTCAAATTTTACCTTGGGGGACCCTTCAAACTCACCAGCTATGGCCTTGAAATGGAACTACTGATGTTTTATTTGTATTTATTTCCCTGGACATGCACATGATTCCAACACTGAAAACAGTGCCCGAAGCAATTTGGGTTATTCAGAAGAAAACAGCGCTCATCACTATCCGAGTAGACCACACGACAGAATAAAGTGCATTTAGTTTTTCTTTAGGTTTTACTTGAAGTCAATGTGTTTTTGATTTTGTTCTGATACTGTGGATTTAGTGACTGCATCTTCTCTATCACTGTGTGTATGTGTGTGTGTGTGTGTGTGTGTGTGTGTGTGTCCTTACTGTATTCATCTGTAGTAAATACATTTTTTGTAGTATTATTACTTAGGGGCAGTGGTGGTATAGAGTGTTGGATTGCTGATCCTAAGGTTGGGAGTTCTAGTCCCACTCTCCCCAAGGTTGTCACTGTTCCCCCAGTTTAGCTAACTGGGTTATCAAAGGCATAGGTGTTTGCATTGGATGCTCTTCCTGACACAACCCTTTAGCAAGGGCCTGAAACACACTGACGCCTATGCAGCTACTCTTATGAAAGTCAGTAATGGTTCTTTAACATGAACCTCTCACCATAGACAGAGACATGGCCGGCCTTTGATAACCCAGTTAGCTGCACTGAGGGACAGTGACAACCTTGTGGAGGGTGGGACTCAAACCGCCAACCTTAGGATCAGCGATCCAGCATTCTTTACCACCAGGCCACCACTGCTACACATTTTTTGTGCCTTGGCCGTAGGTGTTTTATTACCATCTAACACAATAGCATTGAATTACATATATGTTTGTTACAGATGTATAAAGAAATACAAACGTTAATTTATCTTTTTTTATTTTTTTTTCACTACATCTAACTTTGCAGATTCAAATTTTATATGCTTGTTTTGTTTAAAGAAATGATGCCTTCTTCTATCTTTCTCATTTATTATTTTTTTAATTACTTAATATCTTGATTTGCTTTTACAGGACAGTGGTGGCACAGTGGTAGGGTGGTGGATTACTGATCTCAAGGTTGGGGGACTAAGTCTCGCTATCAACATGTTTCACTTCTGATTCCCCGCTACAGTTTTGGGTTATCCCAAAACTCTGCCTACTCTGCCTACACGAAGAGTCGGCTGAGATGGGTGGAGATTAATTTCCATCTGCAAAACAGCTGATAATGGTCGTGTTGGCTGCAAATTTGATGATGCTGTTAAAGTTCTGTGTGGCGGTATAGTCATGCGTGAACTGGGTATACAAAAGGAGACACCAGTGCTCAGCATCAGTGTAGAGGATGTCACACTACTGATCCATAAAACTTATTGTAGGCCCATCAGGTTGTTAAGGATCCTGTCGTATAAGGAGACTCCGATAAATAGAGCTCTGAGCTTAATTACAACCTCGGTGGAATTTTGTGTTGAAAGTGGAACTGTAGTCAATAAACGGCATTTGCACATGAGCATGCCCAGGTGTGAGAGGGCAATGTGCATTGTCAGTGGATCTGGTTGACCAAAATCTCTAACATATGGGGCACTGGTGGCCAGGTGCTAATGTGCTGAGTTACTGATCCAAAGGCCGGTGGGTTCAAGCCCCACTGTCATCGGTTGTCACTGCCAACCCCCCCCCCCCCCCCCCCCCCACCCACCCACCCCTTCGTGCAGCTAACTGGGTCTGTGGTGAGAGGTATATAAAAGAGCCATTGCTGACTTTCCTCAAGAGTAGGCTGCGTAGCTGTCAGTATCTTTTTGTCCTGCAATGGCCTGGAAAGCTATCAAGGGCATTTCAGAGTCACCTGAGATGGGCACCAGCCTCTCTGCAGTTCTAATTAGGATTAAGCGGCTCACAAAATGAATGTGTGAATGCATTAACATATTTTTAACTCTTCAAACAAAAGATATTAACAACAATGCATATTTCAATGGAGGAAAAAATAGATCACCCCCACAGATTTCCCATTTAAAACAACTATAATCACACACAAGTGTATCAGATCAGGTGCACATCATTACCCAACATTTTGAAGAAGGCTTCCCCTAGTCAAACCTTAGATTTAGTTTGGATTTTCATCAATTTCATTTGGTGTTTCCCTGTCTGTTGAAGTGAGACTGAGCACCATGGTGAGAGCAAAAGAGCACTGCTTATGAGTCTGGTAAGGGATTTAAAATGATATCAAAAGAATTTGAAATCAGCCAATCTACCATCCGGAAAATTGTTTCCAAGTGGAAGACATTCAAAACAACTGCCACTATGCCAAGGTCTGGCCGCCCAAGCAAGTTCACCCCAGAGTAAACTGCAAGATGTTAAAATAAATTATAAAAAGTAATAAAACTTCATCATGGGAGCTACAGTAGGCCAATGCAAAAGCGCATGACTCTACCACACAATAAGGCAAGACGTGAAGTTTGCCAGAGAGAACATGGACAAAGACCAGGTGCCAGTTGTTCAAAACACGGTTATTTTTTAACCACTGGTTAAGTAGAGTTAACCGACCGTTAAATTTAACGCTGCCGTTATCTTGTTGTTCAAAACTCGGTTAACTTTAACCGAGTGTTAACTTGATGTTAAAGTTAACACACCTAAGGACCTCCGTTAAATATTTAACAGTGTGGTTAACTTGCAAGATGGCGTTCATGGCTAACGCTGCATTCATGCTGCTGCATCAGCGGGGAGTTGGATTCTTATAAATATTATTAATATTATAGTTCAACCAAAAACATTCTCAAATATATTTCAAACTACATCTGCAAGTACATGTGCTAAATACATTTACAAATTGAGCTAAAGTTATTTATCTATTCAAAGGCACAAACAAATATTAATCATATTTACAGCACACAAAAAAATACTATTAATTTTATAAAAGTACTGAGCATTAGGCTGTAGATCCAGGCTGGATGGCTTATGATTATTTTAGCCGTTTATTCTCTGTGCATCAATATTTGTGTTCTAACACATGTGCAGGAGCTGGAGGCGGTACTAACAAACTGTGCTTTATTCTCACACTCACACTTTATTTGATTGACAGTTAGCAGCTATTATTGCTTACTGATAATATTATGTTTATTGATTGGTCAGCTCGGGCGTGCACGTGCGCAATGTACGTTACACGTTAACTTTTGGTTTATTTCCTGACTCCAGTCATGCGGAACTTATCGCCAACTTTCTCTTCAATAACAGTTATTAAATTTATTTATAAGATTGTGAATACACATCATTTCTTGTCCAGCGGAACTTAACTCCTGCTGTGGGGGGATGCACGTGCACCCTGTTGTTCTGATGCTCTGATGTTTCAACAGGTTGAGTAGTATTCATTGCAGACGTTGCAGATATGCAACACTGCAGGTGGTTGGCGAATCGCGCATTGAGAGTTTCAAACGTACACGCACAAAAAAAATTATATAATCACGAGCACATGTATTATTGTTGATCGATATTTTTATAATATTAAAAAGCGTACACCGACATCTTACCCCCCACTCCCTAGCGCACGTTTTGTATGCTTAGGAAAATGTTGAAAATGTTGAATGACCCCTTAGTGCTAACCAGTAACGTTAACCACACTGTAAACTTTGACGGCAACGTTAACTAACAACGTGACTAACCATGCTTTGAACAACACAAATGTAACGGTCGGTTAGCTAACGGCGGGTTAAAAATTTAACCAGCTGTTAGGGGTTAACCGGTGGTTAAAATAACCGTGTTTTGAACACCCGGCCCCAGGTTGTCTGGAAAAGTGATCTTTGTACCGATAAGTCTTGGACATGAGGACAGAAGAAATGTTTGGTGAGGAACAAAATACAGCATTCAAAGGAAAGAACCTCAGGTCAATTGTAATGTATAGTGGTGGAATTGTCATCATTTGGAAATGCTTTGCTGAAGCAGTACCTGGCCAGTTCACCACCACAGAATCCACCATGAATATTATTGTGTTTCAGAGGGACGTTTGAATGACATGTGAAACTGTCTGTAATAAAAATATCTGAAAAACTAAGAAGTGAAGAGTTCTGGAATGGCCCAGTCAAAACCCGAATCTTAATCCCTTGAGATGCTGTGGGGTGACTTGAAATGGGCGCTAGAAACCCCTGAAACATCTCTTACAGCCTAAAGAATTCTGTATTGAGGACTGAGACAAACTATTCAAGTATAATCTCACTAAAGTTATTTCAGTCAATGGAGTTAACACTAGTTATTAGGGGGTAGGGTGTCCTATTTTTTTTTTTTTTTCCTCCACTGAAATATACATCGTTGTCCATATATATTTGATGAGTAAAAATATTTTAATTTATGTGTTTATTTTTTATTTTTTCCTGTTTTATGTTCTTTTCCAGAAATAAAAACAAGATTGGACATTGTTATGTGAACATTTCTTAATAGAGTTGACTTTAGAATGGCTTTCTATTTTTTTTTTTTTTTTTTTTTTTTTTTTTTAACGTGTGCGTGTGCGTGTGCGTGTGTGTGCGTGTGTTTCATATATAGATAGATTTCAGATGTATGTTTCTAATTTTTAAGGTCTTCATCAAGACCTTATGTTTATTTCATTCTTACCTCGTATTGAGCAACTGTATGCAAACAATTTCTCTGGGAACAATCAAGGATTCAGATTTAACTTTTAACATATATTTACACATGTTTGCCTGAGAGATCTGAAAAGGACAGTTGTATTCCCCTGACAGAAACTCCAGTTTGTTGTGGTTCTCAAATCATGCATAGAAGGTATTCAGCTCTTTAAGTAGAAAATAAGTCACCTTGCCCACATTAAAGTTCTTCCCCTTGTAGTGCATGATGGTTTTTAGCCCACTCCACATATGCTTAACTTTTGCTCTGTCCTGCCCCAGGACCATTTTCATTGATTTTTTCAGCTCATACCAGACTTTCCTGTACTAAAATGGATCTCCAAATGAAAATGAGGCTGCCCTTGCTCCAATGACCCAGGGCTTCTGGTTGGGATAAGTCTGTAGATTTACCCATGGTTAGTGATGCATTTGTGAATGTTTGCGATAATGTATTCAGCAAACTCATTCACATTATTGCTGGCAGCTATTTGGAAAACGTTCCAATCTGTTGTTCAGGAGAAGTGACACAGAACAATGTCTGATTGGTCAGTCCAGTGATAATCCAAGCATGTCTTTGGCTGCTGGCACTTCAGCCTCTGCCTTTATGCTAGATGCAGCAGGACCAAGGAGTGATCTGATTTGACAAAGACTGGTCAGAGATGAGCTTAGGCATGTGCAAGTGAAGTGTAAATTATCCAGAAAGTTATGGCTGCACATTGGAAAGTCTATGTCCTGGTATTTCTTTGGCACTACTTCAGATTATCCTTGTAAAGTCACCAGGCATGGTGAAAACTGGGTGTACTTCTTCATTCCAGTCAAGAATATTATGCAATTTTTATTGATGATAAAATATAAACATTATACAGCATATACTGTTGTAAAGTACTAGTATTAAAGTCTTTTTCAATTATTATTCCAATACAGTACCCACGTTAATGTTTAGAATGTTTGTGCATGAGATTTTATGTTCTGAAGCATATTTAACAAATGATACCAAAAGGATAAACTTTATTACCCTTCATGTCCTTTTACATTGAACTTGGAGTGACGTCTCCAAGATGGCACTGCCTAGAGGGTGACGTCACGGAGTTCTCAGAGTCAAATTGTTTCTTTGTTAATTTTAATTTGTTTTATTTCTTGTTTTGTTTGTTCATGTTTTGCATTATGCTGGTCTATAACCGGTCGGCCCTACTACAGCTATGAGATTGGAGTCTTCAAGTCCTATCCTGAGCAAATATGCTATGGTAGCTCAGTGCTAGCCGCACCCCGGTTAAAAATAAGCCCAGGCGGGAAGGGGCCGAACGACGACTCCGGCGCTTGGGATCGCAGGGGATGAAGGCCGTGTTACTGGTTGGTGCAATCGCCTCATCGGGTGTACTCTCCTCGAGCCATGTTTCACAGAAACACAGCATGGAGCAGTCCTGTTGATCTCTCTGTGCTGCAATCTGAGCATGAAGCTCATCCATCTTGTTTCGCAAAGACTGAACATTTTCAAGTAGTATAACCGGAAGTGCTAACTTTCCACTTCAAGCCAAGCGCCGGAGACTCTGAGAACTCTGCCTGAGCTTATTGTTAGCTGAGGTGCTGCTAGCATTGAGCTACTATAGAATATTAGCTCAGGATAGGAGTTGAAGACTCCGATCTCATAGCTGTAGTACATAGACGAGCATAGTGCAACACAAGAACAAAGAAAACAACAAATAAAACAAATTAAAGCGAGCCAAGAAACAATTTGACTCTGATAACTCCGCGACGTCGCCCTCTAGGTAGTGCCGTCTTGGAAACGTCTCCACAGGGCTGTCACTGCCGTTCGAGTCCCCACAGGGCTGTCACTGTCCCCCTAGTGCAGCTAACTGGGTTATCAAAGACGGGCCATATCTCTCACTGTCTATGGTGAGAGACATGTAAAAGAACCATTGCTGACTTTTGTAAAGATTAGGCTGCAAAGTCGTCTGGGGACAAGAAGCAAGCGTTCCTGCGTCCTGGTTAATCCTCTCCGGAAGAGACCAATTGCTACACTACCCTACGGGGATAAGATATGATGATGATGATGATGATGATGATGATGGTGATGATGATGATGATGATGATGATGATGATGATGATACACACATACAGGGATCCCTCATTTTCTGCAGTTAATTGGGACTGAGATCCCCCCACGACCATCGAATTCTGCGAAGTAGGATCCCCCCGACTGACATATATGTACATGTATATGTGTATATAATACCAATAAATACACATTCAATGCTATAAATGCTTATAATAACAATTAAACATTAAAAACAATGCATAAGATGTAAATAAAATATAAATACACACACATACAGACGCACGCATATACATGCTCATGAACGTACTCAGTTGTGCACCTCACAAAAATGTAACTTGTTTTTGGCTTTGGCTTTGTTTTTGTGGAATTTTTCTTAACCTTTTCCCCCTGTTCTTCCTTAATTTCCTTATTTTTTAATTCGATGAATATTAAAATTTTAAAAAATTCAAAAGGAGATGCACTGAAGCCGTGATTGGGCAGTAGTGGTCTAGTGGTATAAGGCGACGGATTGCTGATCCAAAGGTTGGGGGTTCGAGTCCCACTCTCCACAAGGTTGTCACTGTCCTCCCAGTGCAGCTAACTGGGTTATCAAAGGCCAGCCATGTCTCTCACTGTCTATGGTGTGAGGCATGTAAAAGAACCATTGCTGACTTTCGACAACAGTAGGCTGCAAAGCCGTCAGCATGTTTCCGCCCTGCGATGGCCTGGCGAGCTGTCCAGGGTGTACTCTGCCCTCGCCCTGAGTTGGCTGGGATGGGCACCAGCCTCCCCGCGACCCTAATTAGGATGAAGCGGTTACAGAAAATGAACTGAACACTGAAGCCGCATGAATTGAAGCAAGAAGTAGCAAAGGATGTTCTTGGATGTCCAGAAGAATCTGATTTAAGTGACCATCACAGTACATGTTGGCAGAATAGCTGAAAATAGCACAAAAACACTAGGAAATTGAACAAAAAAATTGAGGAAGGTGCCAAGCAACAGTGGCCATGTTCCATGCTGCCATCTTGGAATTGAAACAGTGATAGCAAACAATCTTGTCACATCTTCTTTCACTTGAAAGCTCTCTGTCAGCTAAATGACTCTGCACAGCATTTCATGATTGTAGTTCCTAATCAGGTTAATGAATTTCTGAGGATTATGCAATACCATACCACTTTCGACAGTATTTCTCTGTCTGCACTCCCAAATGTTTGCTTGTAGTTCACAAAGTTGACATGCACTGATGAAGTTTGTGTAGTGGACTGCTTTATACTGATGTGTAGCAACACTATTTGATCAAGTGGCTTGATCAGCTTGATCAAGTGGCCCTCTATCCAGTCTTGTAAGCTCACGTGCTTCTCCCACATCTTCCAAAACAGATGGTAGCATTACCCCACTGTTGTGTCTGAGTGTGCATAGCTGGATTCCATCTAATCCTGATGCTTTTCCCTTCATGATATGTGTAATTGCTTCCCCTCATCTCAGATCTTGCTGGTCTGCAGCAGTTGACGGGAAGATGGGAAGGACTAGATGGGATTCAGCTATGCACACTCAGACAAAACAGTGGAGCGGTGCTAGTGCAGTGCCAGGAAAGCGCAATATCTAAGGAAACAAAGGAAGACTCAAAGCACATGGACAGCAAATTTCACAAAGTTCATTCAGCTAAATAGATCATCCACAGAGGCCAAAACACTAATCATCAGGAATATTGAGGAACTGGAAACATACCATTGATCATCAGGAACAAAACGGCAAGGTCACAACCAATTTTACACAACATTACACGTCCTGATAGAACGTGCTCTGTTACACCCAGAGATAACCACATCACCGTAACACTGAAGCTTAATGACTCAGTGAATGGAACCACATGGAGTTACAAACATTTGAATACACATATTAAAATCAGCAAGATATGGAATAGGACATTGACCCAGACAACCATTTTTTTTTTCTACACCATCAAAAATAACTGCAACTACTATACTTATTTAACTACTATCTTATACTAACTTTGACTACAAAGACAAATGATCAATTATTCACTTTAATCGTACAAGTCTGGAAACAAACTTTAATAAGACGGGAATTTGATCTGGATGGGTATGAACTCAGATATAAAAATAGACAGAACAAGGGTGAGAGAGGAGTATGTATTTATGTGGGAAAATCTCTGGACTATAACTGTTTTGGCTCGTATGATCACTGTGTCAAATATCCTTTTACAATGTGTAACACCTGAAAACAACATGGGGGAAAAAATGTCACAAGCTGTATAGAGCACCAGATTCAATTACTGAAATATTCAAAGACTGGATGGAAGGCATGTTTACAATAAAGGAGTAATAAACCA
This sequence comes from Plotosus lineatus, assembly GCA_024760905.1. Lineage (NCBI taxonomy): Eukaryota > Metazoa > Chordata > Actinopteri > Siluriformes > Plotosidae > Plotosus > Plotosus lineatus. The sequence goes on from CM045728.1 coordinate 19,765,841, forward strand.
ATTTTCATATTTGGGAATTTCAATATTGACTTGATGAATCCAAATAAAAATAACAATGAAAGAAAAAGTGTACAAGACGGTGATGAGGCCAGCGATGTTGTATGGTTTACAAACAGTGGCACTGAGGAAAAGAAAGGAGGCAGAGCTGGAGGGAGCCGAGATGAAAATGTTGAAGTTCTCTCTGGGAGTAACGAGGATGGATAGGATCAGGAATGAGTACATCAGAGGGACAGTACGTGTAAGAGGTTTTGGAGACAAAGTCAGAGAGGCTAGATTGAGATGGTTTGGACATGTACAGAGGAGGGATAGTGAGTATATTGGTAGTACGATGCTGAGATTGGAACTACCGGGCAGAAGGCCGAGAGGAAGACCAAAGAAAATATTTATGGAGGTAGTGAAGGAGGACATGAAGGTCGTTGGTGTAAGAGAAGAAGATTCAGAAGATAGGGTGAGATGGAGGCAGATGATTCGCTGTAGCGACCCCTGAAGGGAAAAGCCGAAAGGAAAAGAAGAGAAAGAAGTATAAATGCGTTTATTAAAATAATGTATGTATACCAGTAACCTGCGATGGACTCACGTCCCATCCAGGAGGAGTTGACCTCCTGGTCGCTTCAAACCTTTGATTTTTTTTTTTTTTTTTTTTGCAAATGTTGCATTCACACACAGATTAAAAAAAAAAAAAAAAAAAAAAAAAAAAAAAACAAGAAATAATAATAATAATAGAAATACTACCAGTGACACACCCAACATGTGCAAGTATATTTCTGACATGTGCAAGTATATTTCTGACATGTGCAAGTATATTTCTGACATCTATGCGTTTTTCTTGGCTTCTGATTTTTTGTGTAATGTCTTTAGACGTTTCCCCTTCCCATGAAATATCGCCTTATAATAGTAATGTTATAGTCTTTAAATGGGAAGAGAGCATTCACAAATACTTTGGTATTACAAGCCACAGCAAACAACTGAGGTAAACATGTGATTAATCCAATGTTCTATCTAGTTTCTTTAGAACAAATTTAAGAAATGTATTTCCCCCCCCTTACTTTTTTTTATATTTTGTTTCCTTATGACTTGTAAATGTCATGGAGGGTTGGCACTTTTATTGGCCTTAAGGAGGCTCTGAAAAGCTGTTTAGTGACTCAGAAGGAGAAAATAGGAGCCCATCCAGGCTATACTTGGTCTGGGAGGAGAACTACTAACCACAGGCTGGGGATCCCTCAAATCCGCCACCATGTGCTCCACCGAGAAAGCAGAGGTTGAACAGTTGGAGGGAGATAGGTCCTTGCATTTCGGTTTTTCAAAAAGTTTGATGTGAAACCGTGATTTTTAAATTTGACCTAATGACACTTGAAGTAATGTTTTTCATTCATCAAGGCTGGGAATAATGGATGGTGCTAAACATGGGCATATCCTTAGCTAATCTACTTACTCATTTGCACAATCACTTAATCCTACAAAGGTCAAAGGGAAACTGGTGCATTTCTAAGCCATCAGTGGACAAAGGTGGAGTACACTCTGAATATCTCGACAGATTATTGCAAAAAAAAAAAAAAAAAAAAAAAAAAGGGATAGATTTTCCAAGCTTATAGAGATATGCCCAAAGAAACTTGAACCTATTACTGCTTGCTCCACAAAGCACTCATACTTGGTCCCTTACAATATTCATATACAGTATATTAATTTCAGGTTTTAAGGTAACTCAAAAGAAAACATGGCAACAGGAAGAGTATTTTTTTTTTTTTCAAGCAACTGTATGAGATTGCTGGAACGGGAAAAAAACAAACAAATAAACAAACAAACAAAAAAAACAGGATGCATGAAGGAAAAGAAAAGCATTGGTATGAAATTTGACAATTTCTTTAGACAGTATGGACTGATTTCAGCCAATTCCACACAGAATACACTAAAAATAAATGATTCATGGGTGGGAAATATGAATCTCAGTCTTGAACTCACAATGTTTATGTGAAAATACCTTAGCAAACTGATTCACCAAGAGTTTTTTTTTTTTTAATCAAATCACATAATACAATGTAATGGAATTCAGTTTAGCATCCAATCAGAAGTGCACAGATCAGAAAGTGCAATATATATATATATATATATATATATATATATATATATATATATATATATATATATATATATATATATATATATATATATATATATATATATATATATATATATATATATATATATATATATATATATATATAATTGGGACTGAGATACTGAGATACCCCCTTGACCACAGAATTTCTCATTAATTCAGATCTGATTTTACATGATTTTCATATAATATATGCAGTATCTCCCCAAGAACTCAGTTTATCAGAATTCACAACATCCTACAAATATGCAAAAGATGTTACCTACTCCCTCTCTCATGTCCCAAATTACTAGATTACTAATCACTTACACCTGCGCCTACCTCACTGCACATGGTATTTAAGGACACCCTGTTCACCAGTTCATTTTGAAATGAATACTGTTTGTAGTTCTTGCCAGATGTTAACAAGCTTTCATTAGTGGTTTGCTTCCATGTTTATTTATTTGTTTTTGTACTTTGACTTATGTGTTATTGACTGTTTCCTGTGATATCCTGTTTGCATATTGCTTAATCTTTGCTTGTTGTTTTTTTTTGTTGTTGTTTTGTTTTGGTTTGTTTGTTTTTTATTTATTTATTTGTTTGTTTGTTTTTGTTGTTGTTTTTAATCTGCTATTCGAATCATGGTTCGGATTTGTCTGTCTGTGAGTTTATTAAACTTCCTACTGCAACGATATCAGTGGTCTTTCTGCATTAATAACAACAATATACCTGAAATACAAGGCTGCTAGTCTGACTGGATATAATTTCATGCATTCACTCATTATTGGAATTATTGAAGGTGTGTTAATGGCAGTAAATTGGCAATTTATTTTATACAGCAGTGAAATTAGACATTTAACACTCCTGAAAGTATTTCGCGATTCATTTCAATTTTACAAGATAATCTTCAATCAATAGATTAGACCTGATTTCTTGTTTTTATCCTGAGGTACCTGTTTAGATGATGAAGAAAAATATTTTATTTGAATATTAAACATTAAACTAACATCTAACAGGTTGACCTGAGCAACCAACTTCATACGGACATGTACAAATTGGGCCACAGCGGCAGGCTGGTTCAAAAACACATACATACTCAGACCAACAGATGCAGTCACAGGCACAAACACACCCATACAAATACATTCGGGTGCAGGAACGTTCTTAAACTCAGAATCATAAACTGACCTAAAGTCAAAATTGCCCACTGACTAAATCATCTATATACTAGTATAATGGATAAGGTTGCTAATTCGACGGTCAGCAGTTTAATCGCACTATCACCACTGTTGGACCCTTGATCAAGGCCCCTTAACTCTCAGTTTTTCAGCTGTATAAAAAAGTGATAATTGAAAGTCACTCTGGATAAGAGTGTCTGCCAAATGCTGTAAATGTAAATGTAAATATATACTCTTGGTGTCACAAGCTTTCACAGGCACAGAAGCAATGTCATGCACAGAAACATTCTTTGCAAATGTCATGCATCCAAAAAGAAATATATTTTCTGGTATACAGTCTTGAGCAGAAGTACTCACATATAGTAAAACAAACCCAGCTAGAATTGCACTTTTCGGAAGCAGACTAGCTGATTTACCCACATGTGTGAATGTTTGGTTCTTTTCTTCTTGTAGAGGACAATGGGGAAGCTAATACCCATAGGCTTCACAGTAAAGGTAGAGAACAGTGTGTTTGTGATGACTCAGTAGATGCTCACTGGTTGACATGGGAAATCTGCAAATCACCATCACATTATTCAGATGGACCAAGGCAGTTGTAAAGCTGATGTCTGCAGTGAAAAAAAAACAAAAAACAAAAAAAACTTGCACTTGCTAAAACTTAGTGTAGAACAGATAAAGGAAGTCACTGAGGCTCGTGGTAATACTCAGCTCTGTGCTAGATTGTCATATTGGAGTCTAACTGTGGAATTGAGAGACACTGGATGATGAGAAGAATGTGCTGTTCATCATTCAGTTTAAGGTATTTCTCATAGTATACATGCTACATCAGAATCAGAATACGTTTTTGACCCTGGCAGAAATTGTGTGCAGACAGTTGTTCCACACAAGTAAGAGTGAGGTAAAGATAAAATCTTGATTGAAACTTTAAAGGAAATGACAAATAATTAAATATATATATAAACATACATATGGAATCTACATATACAGTGGTATCTTGACTTGTGAATTTAATCCGTTCTGAGGGCAAGCTCGTAAGCCGAAAAGTTCATAAAATGAAACTATTATTCCCGTAGAAAATAACAGAAAACCAATTAATCCGTTCCAACCCCCTCCCAAACTCATATAACCTGCCACAAAGGGATATATTTAACCTAATATATTAAAGATGAAGGAGGACATGAAGGTTGTTGGTGTAAGAGAAGAAGATGCAAAGGATAGGGTGAGATGGAGGCAGATGATTCGCTGTGGCGACCCCTGAAGGGAAAAGCCGAAAGGAAAAGAAGAAAAAGAAGTTGTAAAAATAACAGATATTTTATAATAATAATAATACACGTACATTATCATTAATAATAATTAAGAATAGGTAAGGTAAAGTCTGTTGGGCTTTTTACACCCGAGCCATAGTGGTTCATCAGGTTGGTGCTTATCCCTGGTTTCCATAGTGTGAAGCAACAATAATTAATAATAAATAATAATAAAACAAAAATAAACAATAAGTCAACTCACCCTTCCGATCTTCAATTGCGGCGAAGATGTCACGTGGGCAGGCAGGAGGTGGTGCATAACAGAGGAGGAGGAGGAGGAGGAGGAGGAGGAGGAGGATAATTTTGTGTGTGCGCACGCTACGAATGCCAGTGAGAAAAGGCTCGTGGTGAGCTCCCACAAGGCCAGTGCTTCTGAAATATTGGGGCATGCCCCCCTTGGGAGGTGTGGTGTGATGCCGGAGGGGCATATGACTCTGGGGAACATGTTTTTTTGAGTGATACTGTACTAGAATTAAGTGTAATTTAGCAGCCACTACACTAGTTGGCAGAGGCACTCTCATTGTCACACCATGGTGCAGGGAAAAAACACCAAGCAAGTGATATGACGTGCAATCAACACTATTTATAGTCACATGTGGGGCACTAGGCGGGGTGGTGGTGTTCTTCATAGATGGGGCATCACAGAAAATAATTGAGAGGCACTGCACAAGGCGTTCTAGGAGCGCAGAGGGATACATGCGGAAGAATACAAGGTTAATCGGCACAAAAAGGCCATTTCCCCAGCAGAGCTTGTAAATCAAAATTTTGTTGTTGAATGTGGCTGATTTTTGGTGGGATCGAAGCTCGTATCATGGAAAATTTGTCATAAAGGACACTTGTAAGTAAAGGCACCACTGTATAACATGTTATTAAAGTATAACGCTAGAAGTTACTAATATGCTAATATCTACAATAGTTTGCAAGTTATAAGTCTCACCCAATTATAAGGCGCACCACCAATGAACACCACAGAAAAGTTCATTTACACACATAAGGCGCACCGGATTATAAGGTGCATTAAGCGAAACAAAAGTCAGATCCGTCAAACTTTATTCAACTCATTCACAACAACTCTCAACATTGTTCAGTTGTAACAATATAAAAAATAAATTCACTTTTTCAGTTCATTCCTCTCCCACAAATCCATCAAATTCTTTATCTTCAGTGTTTGAGTTTAACAGTTTCGCAATTTTGGCATCAACCCCAGATCCTTCTAAGTTCACGACCTGTTGACACCAATATATAGTAGTTGGAGTTTTTTGGTTAATCCACGTGGAATGATGGCAAACTCCAAATTAGTTTGCTTCACTTGGGTTTTGACGGTATCAGTGAGATGAGCGAGCATGAAGCCGCAGATTAATAGAAACGGAGATTTGTGGAAAAAGCCTTGCGGTCTCTTTATGTCAACTTCTGTCAGCCACTCATGTATTACTCAGCAGGTCACCTGACGATGGTAGCTGTAATGCTCTGACAATCCACCAAGCAATGCGGTTTCATCAATACATAAGCTGCAGGGGATTATAAGGTGCACTGTCAATTTTTGAGAAAATTAAAGGATTTTAAGTGTGCCTTTCGTCAAAAAATACGGTGTATATAAACAGATATAGCATGAATCATGTCAGTGAGTAATGTGTACAGTATTATCAATCTGATAAACAGTCGGATGTAAATGTAGTGCGATTTGTAAATGTATGACAGTGGATGTTGTTGCTATATTGGAGAGGATGTACAGTTTAATGGCCACAGGTAGGAATTATTTCCTGTGTCATGCAATAAAGCATTTAGATGGTATCAGTCTCTCACTGAGGGGCCGGCGGTGTAGTGGTTAGGGTGCTGGGCTCATGATTGGGAAGTTGTGTGTTTAAATCCCAGTTAGACCCCCACTATGCTAAGACCCCTGGGCAAGGTCTTAACCACAAGTACCTCTGTTCACCCAGCAGTATAAATGGGTACCAGTAAAAATATACTGGAAAGGTAACCTGTGATGGGCTAGTGTCCCATCCAAGGTAGATTGTAGTCCTCGACCCTTTACACTATGGAAACCGGGGATAAGCACCGGCCTGATGAGCCACTATGACTCGGGTGTAAAAAGCCCAAAGAGTCTCTCACTGAACCTGCTCCTGTGACTGATCAACAGGTTGTGAAGCAGGTGGGAGGTACTGTTCAATATGGTCTTAATTTTGAACAACATTCGCCTCTCCGACACCATCGTCAGAGAGTCCAGCTCCATTCATGCAACATTACCGGCCTTGTGAATCAAGTTCAGTTTTTTTCATTCTATTAGTGCCTGCAACCCTCAGCCTGCTGCCCCAGCATGCAACAGCATTGAGGATCGTGCTGGCCACAACATACTCATAGAGCATCCTGAGCACTGTCCGACAAATGTTCAAAGGGATCACATGTGTTTTAGAAAGTATTCTGCCACATCTGTATTGGGATTTTGTGTGCAACCAAACAGGGAAAAAAATGCACAACTTAGAATGTCTAATCATAATCAAAGGAACAACAATTAGTACTCAACATAGAATGAAAATAATATATAACTCTCTCTACACACAAGCAGACAGGCAGACCAGGAAGCATCTACTCACACTGCAATGCGGAATGCATACTGAGGCAGGCCTGGCAGCAGCATTCTGTATAAGGTGATGTTTATTTAATGTCTCATTTGTCAGTTCAGCAAAAAGTGCATTACAGTAATTAAATCTGCTGAAAATAAAAGCATAAATTAGTATTTTAACTATCTGGTTGAGATAGCAAATGCTTTAATTTAGATATATTTCTGAGATGGAAAAAAAAAAAATAGAGATATTAGTTGCATGCTTCTTCAACTTAAGCTCAGCACCTAAAATTATACCCTTACTTGGCATGCTTACAGAGTTTTAATGACTGTGGAGCTAATAATAATTGAATCTGGTGAGTGAAAGTCTTGAGACCTATGCAAAGAATTTCTGTTTTATCCTCATTTAGCGGTTAGAAAAATGAGCCAGCCATATTTTAAAATGAGTAATGCATTGGATAAGGTCATTCAGTGAGGTGAGATTATTGGTGAAATTAATATGTATAACTGTGTTAGCATAAGACTGAAATTAAAATGAAATGTTGTGTTTGTCGATAAAGGACACAAGTGTCAGGATACAGAGAAAAAAAATCCTATAAGTAAACCAAATTGAATTTCAAATTTATCTAATGTGAAATGTTCTACATGAATATCAATACATAAATCAATATTGATGCACAAATATGTAAACAGTGCAAAGCAGAAGGGTTTTGTTGAGAATTTTTGATTTTGCAAAAAACATTAAAATTGAACAAACTGAAGTACAGAGAAGGTCAGAGGGAGCTGCATTGTGCCTTTGTGGATCTGGAGAAAGCATATGACAGGGTGCCAAGGGAGGAACTGTGGTATTGCATGAGGAAGTCTGGAGTGGCAGAGAAGTATGTTAGAGTGGTGCAGAACATGTATGAGCGATGTAAGACAGTCATGAGGGGTGCTGTCGGTGTGACCAAAGAATTCAAGGTAGAGGTGGGACTGCATCAAGGGCCAGCTCTCAGCCCCTTCTTGTTTGCTATTGTGATGGACAGGCTGAGAGATGAGGTTAGACAATAATCCCTATGGACTGTGATTTTTGCAAATGACATTGGGATTTGTAGCGAGAGCAGAAAACAAGTGGAGGAAAATCTAGAGAGGTGGAGGTATGCCCTGGGAAGTAAGAGAATGAAGGTTAGCCTCAGTAAGACAGAATACATGTGTGTGAAAGAGAAGGAACCTAGAGGAACGGTGAGGTTACAGGGAGTAGAGATAAATAAGGTGGAGGATTTTAAGTACTTAGGCTCAACAATCCAGAGCAATGGAGAGTGTGGAAAAGAGGCGAAGAAGCGTGTGCAGGCTGGTTGGAATGGTTGGAGAAAAGTATTCGGTGTGATGTGTGATAGGAAGGTACCGGCAAGAATTAAAGGAAAAGTTACAAGATGATGATGAGGCATGGGGGAAAAAAATGTCACAAGCTGTATAGAGCACCAGATTCAATTACTGAAATATTCAACGACTGGATGGAAGGCATGTTTACAATAAAGGAGTAATAAACCAATTTTCATATTTGGGAATTTCAATATTGACTTGTTGAATCCAAATAAAAACAAAAATGAAATAAAAAGTGTACAAGATGGTGATGAGGCCAGCAATGTTGTATGGTTTAGAAACAGTGGCGCTGGGGAAAAGACAGGAGGCAGAGCTGGAGGTAGCAGAGATGAAAATGTTGAAGTTCTCTCTGGGAGTAACGAGGATGGATAGGATCAGGAATGAGTACATCAAAGGAACAACAGATGTAAGAGGTTTTGGAGACAAAGTCAGAGAGGCTAGATTGAGATGGTTTGGACATGTACAGATGGGGGATATTGAGTATATTGGTAGTAAGATGCTGAGGTGCGAACTACCAGGCAGAAGGCCTAGAGGAAGACCAAAGGGAAGATTTATGGATGTGGTGAAAGAGGACATGAAGGTAGTTGGAGTAAGAGTAGAAGATGCACAGGATAGGGTGAGACGGAGGCAGACGATTCGCTGTGGCGATACCTGAAGGGAAAAGCTGAAAGGAAAAGAAGACGTATAAAGGGATTTATTAAAATATTGTATGTATAGCATTAATTAATTTATTTAAAAAAAAAATTACTAGATCCAGAAGAGTTATATTGTGCCACTTTGATTAATAACATTTTCACTATTAACAAAGAAAAAATTAAAATTGAACAAACTAAAATTAATAAGTACCGATCAAAGGTGCTCTTTTACACAAGTTTTTTGTTTTTTTGTGGAACTATGAAGCACACACACACACACACACACACACACACACACACACACACACACACACATACACACACACACACACACACACACAATTGTATTTTTTTAATACATATTTCATACATATATTTTTTCCCCTATTATCCCGATATTTAAAATATAACATAAAATCCATCTACTGTCATCTGTATTTTGATTTAAATACGGATGGGTCCTCCATATTTGCAACTATTTTCTGATTTGTTTATTTTTGTTTACTTGTATCACTTCATAAATGCATTGCATGTATTACAACCAAATTTATATTTTCTTAACAATCTGTGGCTTTATCGTTGCATTAGTGCTCTATTATACCTCTCTGAATACCCTTTCTAGAAATAAGATTTTAATCATATTAAAACTAATTTATTTTCAGGATAAATACACAATTCAATCTATTAAGCTTTCTCATGAGGCCCAAATCCTTAAACCTTTCCATCAACAGTATGTATGCAATCGCATATTATCCATTTGGACATCAGAGGGAATGGAGCAGATTCAGCCAGGTCTCCAGTTCTATACTTCCCTCTGCTCCTATATTAAAAGTCAGGCACCTCTCTGTATGCTTAAGGCAATGATATCAATCAAGTTCCAAGCTTCCCCTGCAACTGACTTCAGAGCAGCCATGAAAAGGCATCCTTATTTTCAGCTCGTTCAGTATTACCCATGTGTCCTCTATATCTGATAAAGGTTAGAAGTGGAGTCTCCCAGTGGTAAATATGTCTTTCCTGACCATGTGCTGGAAGCCACAGATAGCAGTTTGCTTGGTGAAATCAAACAATGCAGCACAAATTGAACTTCTCTCAATAATCGAGCAAGGTCAGGTGTCACTCATGCTGCTACGCATAAGAGTGGATGAGCAGGAAATTGACAAGTCACTTGGTAGATGTACACAGAGAAATTTTATTTCCATGAGTTCATACATAGCTTCGTTTTTGTAGACATGGTTTTCATGACTCAATAGTTCAAGTTACTGTTGGTAGACACCTTTATGATTCATACTGTGAACTCAAGTTTCTGCCCATGCCAATTTTTTTTTTTTTTTTTTTTTTTTTTGACAGTAAGTCTGTTGTTTCTAAATTACCCTTTGCTCTGAATAAGTGTGTGCCTGTTTACTTGGTGCCTTGCCATCCCATCCATGGCATAGATGCAGGTCCACCATGACCTTGAGTAAGATAAAGCTTAATAGGATGAATGAATTTATCAGAGAACATAAGGAACAATTAGCTTTGGCCTGATCAGCATACAGTCCAGCAGTAAATTAATAATTCTAAGAATTTAAAAAAATATATTTTGCAGAAATATATTTTGGAGAAAAAAAATGTAATAAAACTAATTTGAGCCTGTAACGCAGAATAGTTTCAAAATTCTGAAAACAGTGTGCGCATGTCGCAAGAAGGTCACAAAATGGATATTTTTCCCACAAATGATTCGTTTTCATTTTGTAAGGAAAAACAACAAATTGGGACTTCCAAATGGGAAGTTTGAGACTTGAGGCTTGAGGCTGACAATCACCATATTCTGTATATTTTCCCATCATGTATTTTATACGCATCATGTTTGCTGTAATAAAACATGAATGAAAAGTGTTCGAAAGCAAAAAAAGCAAACGCAACACAACTGATTTACAACAGGAAATTATTTGTTATTTATTTATTCGTTTATTTTTGGCAAACATTCACAAACCAATTGCAAATTACTTGGAAATCAGTTGCTAAAACTGTCAGGCAACTTTTACAGGATATATGTATTTAAGCTACAAAATATTCACCTGCATGTGAATTTGCAAAACATCTTGATGCAAATTTCACAATTTGCAAAATAAATGAACAAATAGATGAAAAAAACCCCACAAAAATAGCATTGGTCACACATGTATCGGTTGTAGGGGGCAGTGGTGGTCTAGTGGTATAGGGCGCTGGATCGCTCATCCAAAGGTTGGGGGTTGGAGTCCCACTCTCCACAGTTGTCACTGTCCCCCCCAGTGCAGCTAACTGGGTTATCAAAGGCGGGCCATGTCTCTCACTGTCTATGGTGAGAGGCATGTAAAAGAACCATTGCTGACTTTCATAAAGAGTAGCTGCAAAGTCGTCAACGTATTTCTGTCCCTTGCTAAAAAGGATTGTGACAGGAAGGGCATCCGACGTAAAAACCTCTGCCAAAATCAAAATGTGCGAATCAGATGATTCGCTGTGGCGACTCCTGAGTTAAAAAGGGAAAAAGCTGAAAGGAAGACAGACAGACAGACACATGTATCGGTTGCACATCTGGTGTGCTCACCACAAAAGTGACCTCAGTGTTTCCAGGACAAAGACAGCATTGAAGATGGTATCTGTTTGTATCCGTGCTAGGCCGGTAATGTTGAGGGGATAGGCTGGACTCTCTGACAGTAGTTGTCCAAAATGAAGATAATATTGAATAAATTCCTCCTACCTGCTTCACAACCTGCTGAGCAGTCACAGGAGCACATTTAGTGAGAGACTGATAAAACTGAATGCTCTCATGATCAACAAGATATCATTCTTGCATAGGAACATTAAACTGTACAGCACTGCACTGGGCGGGGGGGCCAGTAACAATCCATTGAGAGTGGGGCTTGAACCCCCAACCTTAGGATCAATGATCCAGTACCTTTTACCACCAGGCCACAGCTGCCCAACAACAACATCCAGTGTCATATATTTACTTTCTACTGTTTATAATATTGCATATTGATAATACTGTACATATCACTCACAGACAGTATTCATTTTGTATCTGTTTATATGGATATTGTTAACTTCTAATTTTAAACTTGTATGTTTATTTAAATTATGTATGTATATTTCCTTCATTCATTCATTTTCTGAACCTCTTTATCCTAATTAGTGTTGTATGCAGGCTGCCGCCCATCTCAGCTGACTCTGGGTGAGATCAGAGTAAGCCTGGACAGCTAGACAGGCCACTGTAGGGCCAAGACTCACAAAAACATGCACATTCACACTTAGGAGCAATTTGGAACAGCCAACTCAATTACTGTACACCTACTTTTATACTGCGAGAGGAAACCCCTGCAGCACAGGGAGAACATGCAAACTCCACAGAAAAAAACACCCGAGGTGGAAATCGAACCTAGGCCTTCTTTATGTGAGGCGGATGTGTAGCCACTACGCCACCATGCTATGTATACTTGTATATATATTTATTATAAATTTAAACTGAATTTATTAAACTGAATTTATTGTATGCTAAAGAACACATCTTAACCAGCGGTGCCAATAACTATGCAGGGCCATGTATATATATATATATATACATGGCCCTGCATAGTTATTGGCACCGCTGGTTAAGATGTGTTCTTTAGCATACAATAAATTCAGGTGTTTTTTTTTTTTTTTTTTTTTTTTCTCTCTAAATAGTATAGGACCTCAATGGAAAAGATAGGAAAATCCAACCTTTAATTAAAGTGCATTTAATACATTTTGAATTGAATATGATACTACTTTTAAACTATAAAAAAACTTAACGATCTCATACCACATTATCTTAGCAAAGTTCTTGTTGTTGATGATCCAGCACAGCCCCTTAGATCAAAAGGTGCAGGATGCTTAGTTTCTGCCCTGCAACGGCCTAGCGACCTCTCCAGGGTGTACTCTGCCCTCACCTGGAGTTGGCTGGGATGAGTGCCAGCCTCCCCGCGAGCTTAATTAGGATTAATAAGTTACAGAAAATTAATGAATGAGAGTTTAAGGATAGGCTGACTCTACTGCTTGGTGATAATATTTTGGGTTTATGACAAACCCATCTTACTTCCAAACCGTCTTACAACCTGTTGGTCAGAACCAAATGCATAAGTCAGACACTACCTGTACACCATTACACTGCTATGAGTAAACCTAACAATCTCTCTCTCTCTCTCTCTCTCTCTCTCTCTCTCTCTCTCTCTCTCTCTCTCTCTCTCTCACGTTGTGTGTTTTTTTCTCTTTTTTTTTTTTTTTTGTTGAGGTACAGGGATGTCGATGATCCTGGTTGCAATGCATTCGATTGAATTGAATTGAATTTCTCAGTGATTAAAAAAAAAAAAAAAAATCTCCCATCAAGAAATAATTATTTACATCAAATCATGTGTGCCACAATTATTAGCACCTCTGATGTTTATACGTTGCATAACCTCTTTTTGCTAACAAATGTTTGCCTAATCTTGTTCTTATAATGATTCACATATGGGAGAAGACAGAAAGAGGGATCTTTGACCATTCTGCACAACCTCTCTAAATCACCCAGCGACCTGGGTCCTCCCCTCTGCAGTCTCCTCTTCAGCTCACTCCACAGGTATTTGATGAGATTGAGGTCTGGGAACTAAAAGGGCCATGGGAGGAGCTTGACTGTGTGTCAAGTGAACCATTTCTGTATAGATTTAGCCACCTGCTTAGAGTTATCCTTCTAAAAGACCCAGTGACATCCCATCTTTAGTTTTGGGCAGAGAACACCAGGTTTTTATTTAAAATGTTCTGGTATTTCAAAGCGTGCATGATGCCAAGCACCCTCACAAGGTTCCCAGGGCCTCTGGAAGAGAAACAGGCCCACAGCATCACCAATCCTCTCCCATATTTTACAGTGGGCGTGAGATGCTTTTCTGCATACTCATCCTTTGTGTCTCAACAGATCAATTGGGAGAGTTTGTTGCCAAAAAATCTCTATTTTGGTCTCATTTGACCAAAGCACACAGTCCCAGATGAAGTCCCAGTACCGTTTAGCAAACTCCAGATATTTGTGTTTATGACTTTGAGTGAGGTTTTCCCTACATGCCTCCCAAACAGATTTTTGGCATGTACATGGTGCCCGATGGTTGCTTTGGGGACTCTGCGAGCCCAAAATTCTTGTGATTCTTTAACATTTCTTGTGATTCTTAAATGGTGAGCTTTGGAGAACTTTTCATTTACCTCATCATCATCCTCCTCACTGTGCATGGTGGCAAAATAACCTTGCATCCTCGTTCAGATTGTTTTTACACTGTTCCAGTTGTTTTAAACTTAATAATTCCCCTAACAGTAGATAGGCAGGTGCAGACGAGCAGCTATTTTCTTATAGCCATTTCTTGACCTGTGAAGGTTGACACACATCTGCCTTACTTGAATGGTGGGTTCCTTACTAATTACATGTTCTTTGTTGTACAAGACGGTGGTGAGGCCAGTGATGTTGTATGGCTTAGAAACAGTGGCGCTGAGGAAAAGGCAGGAGGCAGAGCTGGAGGTAGCAGAGATGAAAATGTTGAGGTTCTCTCTGGGAGTAACGAGGATGGATAGTATCAGAAATGAGTATATCAGAGGGACAGCCCATGTAAGCTGTTTTGGAGACAAAGTCAGAGAGGCTAGATTGAGATGGTTTGGACATGTACAGAGGAGGGATAGTGAGCATATTGGCAGTAGGATGCTGCGATTGGAACTACCGGGCAGAAGGCCTCGAGGAAGACCAAAGAAGAGATTCATGGATGTGGGGAAGGAAGACATGAAGGTCGTTAGAGTCAGAAAAGAAGATGGACAGGGTGAGATGGAGGCGGATGACTTGCTGTGGCGACCCCTGAAGGGAGCAGCCGAAAGTAAAAGAAGTTACTCTGATCACCGTTGTAAACTACTGTACAAGTATTTTACTTACATTTATTTCCTAGGAATTATTAAGGGTGTAAATAATTGTTGAACAAGCGATTTTATGAAAAAAAAAAATAATAATAATTTCAATAATCAGAAACTGCCACTATGAGAAGCTCTTGTTATACTCACTCATGTTGCCAATGGACCTCATTAGTGGTAATTGGTCTTCCAGCTGTTTGTTATAAGTGCAGTTGACTTTTCCAGCCTCTTATTGCTATCTGCCCCAACTTTTTTGAGACTTGTTGACACCGTGAAATTTAAAATCAACATTTTTTTTTTCAATTAAAATGATACATTTCCTCAGTTTAAAGGTTTGACCTGTCATCTATGTTCTAGTCAGAATAAAATATTGAAATTTTGCACTTCCACACCATAGCATTCAGTCTTTATTCACAATTTGTACAGTGTACCAACGTTTTTTGGAATCTGTTTTGTAAACAGTGTAGCATGGCGTATACATTAACCATCATGAGCTTAATCAGTTGATCTCTTTGCAATAGGTTTTGCTCGATGATTATTACACATATATTTTGACTGAATTCAAGCAGCTGGTAGCTTGACCCATTGTCAATAATTCTTACCATGTTCCAGTATTCCCAGTTTGTGCTTCAAGGTCACTGTGACATTGACCAAGTAGTTGATGAAGATACATGTAAGAAAATGCAAGTCTTCACTAAGTTATAACATTTTACAGACAGAAAAAAATACTGTCGGTAAGGTGAGAACATTGAATTTATTTCTGTATTTTGTTTTTTTCTTTTTTCATTTTTTTAATATTGCTTACCAACCATAAACCATAAATTTAGAATATTCAAAGCCTACACATCCACCTCCACAACAAAGATGTGTACAACTGTATGAAAAAAAATATATAAAAGCTTAGGTACTGCTAAAGTTACTAATTTCACAGGTTTAAACTTCTCATATTATTCACTGAGGACAATCTTGCATGTGTCTTTTTCTCAAACATGTTTTAAGGTTTTTTTTTTTTTCTTTGTTTTGTTTGGTTTGTTTTGGGTTTTTTTTTCCATCTATAGATTGACTTCAGAAAAAAATAATGCAATCATGAAGGGATGGTGGGATGCACATCTCTGCAGATCTCATATTAGTGCCAAGCACAGAGCTGTATTTATAAACAGGGACAAAAGCTGAGATTAATGAGTCATCACAGAACCCTGTGGAGAGTGAAGTGAGTCGTTAGCAGTGCTCCAGCAGCCACAGGCACTTCAGAGAGGATATAAAGCAAAACACCAGCATGGCAACACATTTCCAGCTCACAGCATAGCATGCAGTGTCAGGCTCTGGTATGAATATGATAGGATGGCCTCTGATAGGATTTGGTAAAGCATTGAGAAAGTAGTGGTTTTTTTTTGTTTTGTTTTTTCTCAAGTAGAATTTTTGACCCAGAAAGGCTATGATGAATTTAAAAGCATTCCTCTTCAAATGAAAACATGTGTATAATGAACATTTTACATTTTATTTAGCACTTGTAGTGTAAGTGTTTGTTGTACCCACCAAAATACAGAGTACTTTCAGTTACGTGGTTTCTAATGTCAAGATGAAAATTGAATTAAAATAAATTAAAATTTGGGCAACACAGTTACATAGTGGTTAGCACATCCTCCTGACAGAAAGAAGGTGAAGCTCGGGTGGAGTTTGCATGTTCCTCCTGTGTTTGTGTGGGGTTTTTTTTTTGTTTTATTTTCCCCGAGGTACTCCAGTTTTCTTCCACAGTCCAAAAACATGCACATACCGAATTACCAATAGATGTGAGTGTAAGTATAAATGGTTGTGTGAGTGTTGGCCATGTGATAGCCTGGCAAGCTGTGCAGAGTGTACCCTGCCATCGCGCAGAGTCAGCTGAGACAGGCACTAGCCTACCCAAGAGCCTATTTATGATTAAGCGGTTCAGAAAATGAATGAATGAACACATGAATGAATGAATGAGAATTTGAATGCAAAACAAATGAAAAGAAATATGTTTGAAAACTCTGAAAATGCTGAAAACTGGTACAAATTGATATATGTACTCATAGTCTTGATTACTCTGACAAATGATGAAAACTGCTGTCACATCCAGTTGTACAGATAATTAATGATTTTTAAAACCCAGCGGGTTCCACAAAAAGCATTATAGAAGGCAATTTTTAAAGTGAAATGAAAAGTGAGCCTCCAAATCTCACATGTGCACATGAACACATATATATATATATATATATATATATATATATATATATACACACACACACACACACTAGGCCCTTGACGATTCGTGGTTTTGGACTCATGGTTTGTATATCGTGGGTCGCCAAGCAGCTGTCACATCATTGAATTTCAGCCAATGGCTGTCCTCCTTCCTGCTGATTGGTTGAGATGATGTAACGCCCCTTTTTTCCTCATTTGCACACAAGTTGTCCATGCGCATTTTTTAGTGTTTTCATTACCAGTTAAGTTCTATGATGCCACTTGAACGCTCTGCGTCTTCTCTGGCTAAGCGATAGAAAAGGTAATGGCGTTGGATGTCTCTTCTGAAGAAATAAGACTTTCTCCTGAAAAAACAGCATTTTCCGCTGAAGTGGCTGAAGAGGAATAATCATCTGAACTGTCATAAAGCTGGAGTATTAAAGTTTTTTTTTTTTAATTATTATTCCAGTACAGTGCCTAAGTTAATGTTTAGAATGTTTGTTGTTTGTGTGTGCGTCTGCATTCTGCCACTCTGGCTGAGGGGCGTGGCTGAGCTGCTCAGACTGAATGCAGTTCATACTTGAATTAAATAATCTCATTTAAGTAATCTCATTTACTCCGTATAAACACAAACCGCATTCTCACCTCAATTAAAGCGCACTTCTTAAGTCTTTCCCCTTTGAATGTGAGGTGTTTGTTGCAGGTGACATACGGAGCTTGATATTTTAAGTGCGCAAGTGCAAGTCCTCAAGACTTGCTAACTTGAAAGATATAAGTCCGGATAAGCCACTTCATCTCACAAGCTCTGTTTACATCCAGTATGTATAAAGTATGCTGTATAGCATTTGTATATTTAATTAATAAATATCACAGTACAAAATTAAAAGGTTTTTCTTCATCATTACTACATTTTACTACATTAATACTGCATTAATGAGTAAGACTGTCTATAGAATGTGTTCAAGAAGCATATTTTTGCGCATGTAATAGATACATAGTATTTTACTTATGGTTGGGGTTTACTTCCCGGTGCAGAACTCCATTGCAGTTTGCCTTCCCAGTATAATTTTACTGGTACCCATTTATACTGCTGGGTGAACAGACACACACTTGTGGTTAAAACCTTACCCAAAGGTTTTAGCACAGTGGGGTCTAACTGGGATTTGAACACACAACCTCCTCATCATGAGCACAGCACCCTAACCACTATGCCACCGGCCGTACTCAGCCTAGTTTAGTAGCTTACAATTATTCCACGAGAAATTCTGATTTTTAATGTCAAAATCTGTATCACACATTTTTAAATGCTTTGTCAAACAGAATTAAATCAAAGTTTCGTTCAAAATGCCATACATAATCATGTATGAATTGCTTTTTAAATGGCATGTAGTTGATCTGCAGGGGGGAAAAAGGTCCATCACACAAAATTTCCTCTTCGGTCTGCTCACAAACATTGCAACTTATTGCAACACTTTAGTGTTCATGCTTTAACCTTCTGCAAGCAAGTTACACAACATGCACACTATTTTCCAATTCAAAATTTATACTAATGAAACATTTATCTCCTTTCAGTGTAGACATACCATTATCTTATAGTCTCATTGTGATGATACTCAAAATTTCAATGATGCTATTTTTTTTTGAGGTGGTCTCACAGCAAGAAAGTTCTGGGTTCAAATCTTGAGCCTAGGCGCATCTCTGTGATGTTTATGTGTTCTCCCCATGCTTGTGTGGGTTTCCACCCACGGTTCAAAGCCATTCACATTTGTCTGCAACAAATTGCCCCTAACTGTGAGTGAGTAAATTGTTGTGTGTGCTCCCCTGTGGTGGTCTGGTGAACTGTTCAGGGTGTACCATGCCTTCACCAGCACCCTGTGTCAATTGAGATAGGCCTCAACCTCCAAATTTGTTTGTCAAATGAGTGACTGATTTATTTTCCTTGGATTGAATTACTCATGGGGATTGATGGCGCCGTGGTAAGGTTTTAGATTACCAATCTCATGGGGGGGTTCAAGCCCCACTGTCATCCATTGTCACTGCTGTCCCCCCAGTGCAACTATCTGGGTTATCAAGGCCGACCATGTCACTGACTGTCTGTGGTGATGTAAAAGGACCATTGCTTCTTCTTCTTCTTCTTCTTTTCCTTTCAGCCAATATACTCACTATCCCTCCTATGTACATAGCCAAACCATCTCAATTTAGCCTTTCTGACTTTGTCTCCAAAACGTCTTACATGTGCTGTACCTCAGATGTGCTCATTCCTGACCCAATTCATTACTTCCAAAGAGAACCTCAACATTTTAATCTCTGCTACCTCCAGTTCTGCCTCCTGTCTTTTTCCCAGGGCCACTGTTTCTAAACCATACAACATCGCTGGCCTCAACACCGTCTTGTACACTTTTCCTTTCATTCTTGCCAATACCTTCCTATCACACATCACACTGGACACTTTTCTCCAACCATTCCAACCAGCCTGCACACACTTCTTCACCTCTTTTCCACACTCTCCACTCCTCTGGATTGTTGAGCCTAAGGACTTAAAATATTCCACCTTCCTTATCTCTGCTCACTGTAACCTCAGCATTCCTCTTTGGTCCTTGTCATTCATACACATGTATTCTGTCTCACTGAGGCTAACCTTCATTCCCCTCCTTTCCAGGGCATACCTACACCTCTCTAGATTTCACTGCACTTGTTCTCTGCTCTCAGTGCAGATCGCAATGTCATCTGCAAACATCATAGTCCATAGGGAATCTTGTCTAACCTAATCTGTCAGCCTGTCCATCACCATAGCAAACAAGAAGGGGCTCAGAGCTAACCCTTGATGCAGTCCAACCTCCACCTTGAACTCTTCTGTCACACCGACAGCACACTTCACAACTGTCTTACATCACTCATACATGTCCTGCACCACTCCAACATACTTCTCTGCCACTCCAGACTTCCTCATGCAATACCACAGTTCCTCTCTCGGCACCCTGTCATATGCTTTCTCCAGATCCACAAAGGCACAATGTAGTTCCCTCTGACCTTCTCTGTAGTTCTCTATTAACATCCTCAAAGCAAACACGGCATCTGTGGTGCTCTTTCTTGGCATGAAGGCAATCAATCTGTTGTTCACAAATGCTGACCTCTGCCATTACTCTAGCTTCCACTATTCTTTCCCATAACTCCATTGTATGGCTCATCAACATTATCCGTCTGTAGTTGCCACAACTCTGCACATCTCCCTTGTTCTTAAAAATGGGCACCATCAGACTTCTCCGTTCCTCTGACATCTGCTCACTCTCTAAGACCTTGTTGAATGTTCATGTCAGGAAACCTACTGCTACCTCTCCTAGATACTTCCAGACCTCCACCGGTATGTCATCAGGACCAACTGCCTTTCCATTCTTCATCCTCTTCAATGCCTTCCTCAATTCACCCTTACAAATCCTTGCTACATTCCTGTCCTCAACAGTCACCTCTTCTACTCTTTTTCCTCTCTCATTTTCCTCAGTCATCAGCTCTTCAAAGTACTCTTTCCAGCTTCCCAGCACACTCCTGTCATCAGTCAATCCATTTCCCTCTCTGTCCTTATTCACTCTAACTTGCTGCAC
The DNA here is from genome assembly GCA_024760905.1 of Plotosus lineatus. Classification (NCBI taxonomy): domain Eukaryota; kingdom Metazoa; phylum Chordata; class Actinopteri; order Siluriformes; family Plotosidae; genus Plotosus; species Plotosus lineatus. Next base: position 19,786,674 of record CM045728.1, read on the forward strand.
ATCTTTCCCATCGCTATTTCTCTGCTGTGCCAACCTGTATGAATCATTTTCTCCCTCTTTACTTTCCAACCAAGCATATAAGTCATCATACGCCCTCTGTTTGGCCTTTGACACCGCTACCTTCATCTTATGTTGTGTCTCCCTGTACTCCTGTTTACTCTCTTCAGTCCTCTCTATGTCATACTTCTTCTTAGCTAACCTCATCCTTTGTACACACTCCTGCACTTCCTCATTCCACCACCAAGTCTCCTTATCTCCTCTCCTTCCAGATGACACACCAAGTATTCTCCTACCTGTCTCCCTGATCACATTAGCTGTAGTTGTCCAGTCATCTGGAAGCACTACCTTACCACCCAATGCTTTTTTCAACTCCTCCTTGAAGACAACACAACACTCTTCCTTTTTCAGCTTCCACCACTTTGTCTTCTGCTCTGTCTTTGCGTTCTTCATCTTCCTCACCATCAGCGCCATTCTGCACACCACCATCCTATGCTGTTTGGCAACACTCTCAACCGCTACTACTTTGCAGTCACTAACTTCCTTCAAAGTACACCACCTACACAAGATGTAGTCTACCTGTGTGCTCCTACCCCAGCTTTTATAAGTCACCATATGCTCCTGTCTTTTCTGGAAGAAAATATTCACCACAGCCATTTCCATCCTTTTTGCAATATCTACCAACATCTGTCCTTCTGCGTTCCTGTCCCCGATACCAAACCTACCCATCACTTCCTCGTCCCCTCTGTTTCCTGCACCAACATGTCCATTGAAGTCTGCACCAATGACCACTTTTTCACCTCTGGGGGTATCTGCATCACTTCATCTAACTCACTCCAGAATCTCTCCTTCTCTTCTAGCTCACATCCTGCCTGTGGGGCATAAGCACTAACAACATTGACCATCACGTCTTCATTTTCTAACTTTAGACTCACCACTCTGTCGGACACTCTTTTCACTTCTAGAACATTCCTGACAAACCCCTCCTTCAAGATGACTCCTACTCGATTTCTCTTCCCATCCACACCGTGATAAAACAGCTTAAGCCCTGCTCCTAAGCTTCTAGTTTTGGTACATTTCCACCTGGTCTCCTGAACACACAGTATGTCCACCTTCCTCCTCTGCATCATGTCAGCCAGCTCTCTATCTTTTCTGTGCATTGTTCCAACATTCAAAGTCCCTACTTTAAGTCCTAGACTCATGCCTTTCCTCTTCTCTCTCTGCCTACAGACACGCCTCCCGCCTCTCCTTCTTCGACATCTTTGATCAACAGAAGTTCAATTTCCACCAGCACCCTGTTGGTTAACAGCACTGATGGTGTTCATTGTTAACCCGGGCCTCGACCGATCTGGTATGAATTTTTTTGTTGTGACTCGCATATTTTATTTTTGCATTTGTTTTACACCAAATGCCCTTCCTGACACAACCCTCTGCATTTATCTGGTCTTGGGACCGGCGTGAGGGAGAGACACTGGCTTGTGCCCCTCCCTCACGGCTGCATTTTAAAGGACCATTGCTGACTTTTGTTAAAAGTAGGCTGCATAGCCATCAGTGTGTTTCTGACCTCCAATAGCCTGTTCAGGGTGCATTCTTTCCTCGCACAGAGTCAGTTGAGATGAGAAACAGCGTCCCCACGACCCGATTAACTATTAAGCGAGTCAGAAAATATACATATGTTCATACATATGTGTGTGTGCTTATGCAAGCACTTCCGTATGTGTGCTTCAGAATTCCACCCAAAGACTTCAAATTCACCTTCAGTCAGCATGGAAATTCAGTATATTGCAGATATTCTCTTACATGCCAGATTTAGTGGAATGTAATGTATTGCTAAATTTCTTTCCATCACTGCTGTAACTCATCAGGATCCCAACGTGATCCAATACATTCCAGGTTAAAAAGATGAGGAAATCTTCTTACTGCTTGCTAACGACCAAAGCATTTCCGTTTTTTTCGTTTTTTTTTTTTGTTTTTTTTTTTTTGTAGCTTATATCTAGGTACAACCTTGATGGAAATGTGGTATACATTAACTGCTGATGGCCTATTCTATATTGAGATAAAGAAGAGGAGTATGCCCTTAATTGAATGTAATTGTTTAAAATTATTATTATTATTATTATTATTATTATTATTATTATTATTATTATTATTATAGTTAAAAATTCCCATGTCCCGAGGGTCAGAGTAAGTAGCCGAGGATCGGTCCAACAGAACCCATGCCTTCGGCTGCGACCCAACTCACACGGCACCCGACCCCTAAAACTCGTTCCACGAGTGGTGGGTTCATGGAAGGATGGACCCATGTCTCCTTTTCAGGCTCGGCCCGACCAGGCTCCATGGGCAGAAGCCCGACCACCAGGTGCTCGCCTTCGAGCCCCTCCCCTGGGACTGGCTCCAGGAGAGAACCCAGGTGACCCAAGTCCAGGCATGGCAGACTGCTTCCTTTGATGTCTCTTAGATATCATAAGGGTCTCCTGAATCGCACTTCGTCTGGACCTTCACCCAGGACCATTTTGCCTTAGGTGACCCTACCAGGGGCATTATGCCCTCGACAACATAGCTCCGAGGATCATTCGGTGACGCAAACCCCTCCACCCCGATAAGATGGTGATTCAGGGAGGGGGGGACGAAGCTCTCAATCCAGTCGATCAACGTTCCAACCCTCACCCATGGTCATGAGCTTTGGGTAGTGACTGAAAGAACAAGATCACGGCTACAAGTGGCTGAAATGAGCATCCTTCGCTGGGTGGCGGGGTTCTCCCTTAGTGATAAGGTAAGAAGCTCTACCATCCATGGAGAGCTCGGAGTAGATCCGGTGCTCCTCCGCATTGAGAGGGGCCAGTTGAGGTGGCTCGGGCATCTTGTCAGAATGCCTCCCGGACGCCTCCCTGGTGTGGTGTTTCGGGCATGTCCACCCTCGAAAAGGCTGGAGGGACTATGTCTCTCGGCTTGTCTGGGACCGCCTCGGTGTCCCCCCAGGAGAGTTGGAGGAGGTGGCTGGAGAGAGGGATGTCTGGAATTCTCTGCTTAGGTTGCTGCCCCTGCAACCCAACCCTGGACTTAGCGGAAGATGATGATGATGATGATGATGATGATGATGATGATGATGATGATGTTGATGATGATGATGATGATGATCGTTAAAAAATGATATGAGGCAGAGAGGGATCCGGTGATCTTGGCACATCAGACTTGTGAGGCTCACCATTAGCTCAGGGCCCTCACTCTCTCTACATGCAGTCCAGACAGCGAATGGGACTTCTCCCAGGAAGCACTGCCGAGTCGAACCCACCAAGAATTTTCCGGAGAATATGGAGACTCCCCAACACTGCAGCCTTCCGCATTGCCCAGACTGTCAGAAGAGCTGTGTTCCTGGTAGCAAACCTGGGCGCTCTCGTGATTTGTGTCAGTAGATTAGGAGGTACGAAACCAAGGGCACCGAGGATAATGAGGAGTCAGACGATTGTGTAATTTGGATACAAGTGAGACATTTCATTGGCGAGGTCTGCATATTTTACATGTTTTTCCTGAATCTTGCCAATCACATTGCTGTCAAAAGGGGCAGATTATTATTATTATTGTTCATCATTTCAGTTCATTTTCTGTAACCGCTTAATCCTCATTTGGGTCGCGCGGAGGCTGGTGCCCATCCCAGCCAACTTTGGGCGAGGGCAGAGTACACCCTGGACAGCTCGCCATGCAATCGCAGGGCAGAAACACGCCAACGGCTTTGCAGCCTACTCTTTACGAAAGTCAGCAATGGTTCTTTTACATGCCTCACATCATAGACAGTGAGAGACATGACCGGCCTTTGATAACCCAGTTAGCTGCACTGAGGGGGACAGTGACAACCTTGTGGAGAGTGGGACTCGAACCCCCAACCTTTGGATCAGTGATCCAGTGCCCTATACCACTAGACCACCACTGTCCCGCACTAGACCACCACTGCCCTGTATTATTATTATTATTATTATTATTATTATTATTATTATTATTATTATTATTATTATTATTATTATTATTATTATTATTTCAAATGATATAATATGTAATCTCATTTAAGATAAATCAACTATTATGTAGTCCGCTGAATATATTTTTTGATCCTCAGACATATCCACTGAGAGATGCCTATCAAACAATACACCATATCGTGACACCATTAGTCGCTACTGTTCATCTGAAATGTTAATAAATGTTCTGTAATGATAAGTGATTTAAGTTAAGTAGTAAAACTGTATGAATCCAAAGATTTAGCACCAGGGACTAACAGTTATAAAACCACAGAACAATTGGTAAAGTATTATGTCTTCGGAATTAGTCTATTTATTTATTTTTAAATATCGTGTGACTGTATCTTGTCAATGCCTCCAGTGGCAAGACCCTGAACCACACCAACACTGCTCGTTAAATCTGTTGGAGGAAAAGGGGGAGATGAGAAACTTTTTGAACCTGTTTAATTACAGAACACTTTATGCAATCTTTAAATCATTAAAATGTCATTAATTATTATTGTATTTTCCTACATTATCGCATTTTCCTTGACCTGTGAGCTTGTAAGATACATGTAAAGTTTATGCAGTCGTTACTTGCTCAACTTTGATCAACTATCTTCATTGGAAACATAAGGTGTCTCGTGCAAAATTACAGTGTCCATAAAGTTAATTCCCTTTTAATTTGGTTCTGTAATGGCTATTTGAAGGGCATCTTAAAGGATATGCATATATTTTGTGGCTTTTTAATAGTTTGCCGTAATGTTAGGGGTGAGACGATGTAATTGCGAATGATTGCTATTATAAATCTTATTCATTATGGCGGCAACAGCTACAGTGTTTGAGTAATACAGCTGAAAAGATTCCAGATTTTTACTGCTATGGCATTTCTGTCATATTTAATCAATGCACTGTATATTATTCTGGAGCTACCATGAAGACTTTCAGATAAGGATATCCAGGGTTGTTCATGTGAGATCTTACAATGTCATTTAAAGGAATGAAAATGTATTTTTCTATGTTGAATTTATTTGTTTTGTTTTGCTTCCTTTGTTTTTTAACATTACAATTTGCAGAAATGTGAATTATTTATGTGCAATGTGCATGATGTTGTTTTATAATGCTGCCTTGTCGTTTTATAGTAAAGCTAAATCATCCAATTATAAGAGACAAATGGTTCAGTTAACATGACTGAGACATGCAAACAGTCACAGTTACTGCTGCACTTTCAGGCCAAACTGAACCAAGTGCCCTTTGTTCTTCCTCACTGCATCTCTCTCTCTCTCTCTCTCTCTCTCTCTCTCGTGTGCATAATTGTATTTTTTATCAGTGCATTGAGCTGTTTGGTATGTATCCCGCCTTTGCACAATATAGGCTATTAATATAGGTTCCAGCCATTTCTCTGGATTAAGCGGAAAATGAATGAATAAGAAAATCAGAGCTTTATGGATATGTTGAATCAATACCAATGTCTGCTATGTTCTATGATAACTTCATGTAAAACATATATACATATATATATATATATATATATATATATATATATATATATATATATTCACACATCAGTAAAGATCTCAAACATTATCTAAAATAGTTCAGTAAATATCAATTAATAATTGACATCTTGCTAATGATGACTTTTTAAGGCCCCTCTCAGCCGACTCTGAGCAAGGGCAGAGTACACCCTGGACAACTCTCGAATTAGATTACATAAAAATGCAGTGGCAGCATGGTGGCATGATTAGTACAACCACCTTAGAACAAAAAAGTCCTTTGTTCTAGATCCAGTCTCAGCAAAATATATTTTTCTGTGTGGAGTTTATCTTCTACTTCGTGTTTGTGTGGGTTTCCTTCGGGCATGCTTTTGCTTTGCTTGTTTTTTTATTTTTTTTTTGTATGTGAATTTCCCTTTTAGGATTAATGATCAATCAATCAATCAATCAATCAATCAATCAATCAATCAATCAATCTATCTATCTATCTATCTATCTATCTATCTATCTATCTATATATCTATCTATCTATATATCTATCTTTACTCCCTCGATACAAAGATGTGTACACTAAGCTGTTCCAAATTGCCCGTTAAGAGTAAGTGAAAAGTGTGTGTGTGTGTGTGTGTGTGTGTGTGTGTGTGTGTGTGTGTGTGTGTGTGTGTGTGAGTGTGTGTGTGTGTGTGTGTGTGTGTATTGGCCCTATGATGGACTGATGAGCTGTTCAGGGTATACCCCCCCTTTGCTCACAAATAACCAATATAGATTCCAGGTTCCCAGCAACCCTGGTTAAATTAAATGGTTTAGTAAATGAACAAATATAAAATACAAATGAAGGATTTGTTTTAAAAGACTGCTTAAACAAAGGCTCTGCTTTTCATTGCCATATACATCAGAGTGTTAGATCAGAGTGATGTATAGCATGTGCACCTTTTCATTTTAGGATCAAGCCTAATTCAGGGTATAAAAATGCTGTAGATGAGTACAGTTGGTATCCTTTAAATCTTTTTATTTTACCAACCATTTATGTGTGTTGCCTCATCATGATCCATCATTATCTTTGTCAGTCTGTATATGGATGTGCTATGCGAAGGCAAGGTCTGGCCTTCTGGATGCCATATATGAAACACAGGGCCGTTATCTTCCAGTCTTCCAGTTGTTCATGCATGACTAAAGTCTGCTCAATGGTCCAACTCCACCGATGGCATTTCAATTTCTAAGGCTACTGAAGATCATGACTAGCTGGCAAAACCCCAACTCATGCATGTACTTATACACAAACATCCTTTTTTTTTATTTTTTTATTTTATTTTATTTTTTTTTCCAGTGATAGCATTTCATTACATGTGTTGGCATTTTATTGTATTTCATAACACTTTTAATTTCTTCTCATGTGGCATATTTGTTTGCTTGCTTTTCTGTGTGTGTGTGTGTGTGTGTGTGTGTGTGTGTGTGTGTGTGTGTTGGTGTATTTGCGAGTGCAAATTTTAAAGATTAGTAAAATTTAAGTGACTTATAATCCTCATCTCATTAAAATCCTCATCTGATTCATATCCTCATCTGATTCATAATCAGAAACCAGCGCTGTCAGTGACCTGTTGTAGTTGTAAATGTAGGCTGGTGTCAGAGGTGATGGTGACTTGCCAGTACCCCTTGATAAGGTCAGACTGTGGGTGTGGCCTAGGCTGTACCCAGATACTTAGTAAAGTCATTCACTTGAGGCATAGAATAAATGTGGAATTCTGACGCCTGATTCAGTTTCTGAAAGTCCATCATCATCGTTCATATTCTGCAACTGCTTATCATAATTAGGGTAGCAGGAAGGCTGGCACCCATCCCAGCTGACTCCTGGCGAGGGCAGAGTACACTCTGGACAGCTTGCCAGGCCATCGCAGGGTGGAAACACGCTGACGGTTTTGCAACCTACTATTGTCGAAAGTAAGCAATGGTTCTTTTACATGTCTCACACCATAGACAGTGAGAGACATGGCTGGCCTTTGATAACCCTGAAAGCTGCACTGGTGTGTGTGTGTGTGTGTGTGTGTGGGGGGGGGGGGGGGGGGGCAGTGACAAACTGTGGTGTGTGGGACTTGAACCCCCAACCGTAGGTTCAGTGATCCAGCACCTTTACCATCAGGCAATCACTGCTCTCGTTTCCAAAAGTCATTACACAGATAACCTCCTCATAGGATTCAATTAGTTTGGGTACAAGGGGATGGTGGGCTGATTTATTCTGTCATTCTACAAGGGTACTTCTGTGTCATTTCCATTGTTGGGCCGCTATCAGACTTTTTTTTTTTTTTTTTGTAAGTGTGTGTGTGTGTGTGTGTGTGTGTGTGTGTGTGTGTGTGTGTGTGTGTGTGTGTACTGTATTAATCCTACAAGGAAAAGTATTATATATTATTAAACGTAAACATCCAGATGTGTTTTGATGTCACTGTGTAGGATGTGAGTCTACGTAGACTGCATTAAAGACAAGTCCCTAAACTTCAGTAACCTGTTTAGGGAACAAATACGCCACGTTTTTGTGTTTGATGTGTAAACCAATTGTAAGCTTGTGTGGTGTTAGATCACAATAACAGAACTCCCTCAACAGTACTGAGCTACATTTGAACTACAAGTGTCGGTTGAAGTTTTAATAATGCATGTCCTATAATCCTGACTATAGCATATACATATGGGTAAGAAATTAAATGCCTCAATACACTGGATTTGTATCCAGTTCACTGAGGGCTTTGATGAAGATGTAAATTAGCCAGAACACCAGTGGGGGTGGGGGTTAAAGTTGATGTGTTGCACACTCTCCACCACATTCATCAACATAAAATGACTGAATATCTTTTTTTTGGGGGGGGGTGCTCCAGTACAGTCCAAGAGGTAAAGAGTATAGTAGTGTTTCAAATGCTATAAAATACACAGGTGACTTCAAGAAAATTGAATGATTGCACAATTGTTATACAAATCGGTTTATTTACTATCCAGCAGTCTTTTCATTCGAATAAAATCAACTAGGAATTTCATGAATATCAGCTGTATTATAATAAGTCCGCTGGACTTGTTTACTTGTTCGAACACAAGTCTTCTTCTAGAACTTCAATCATTGGGATATTTATCACCTCATTACTGATTTTGCATTTCTTGTTTGTCAGTCCACTTCTGTGTTGCATTTGAATTGCAATTTTCCAAGCACACAGAATCATTTAAACCATAATATACAGTACAGCATTTCATTTGACCACCCTGAACCAAATGTCATTCAAAAAAACCCTAGTTGAGACCCATATATTATACACAGTCATTGCAAAAACACGTGTTGTCAAATTATCAGAATCTAATCTTGGTTTACACTAGAGCATGATATACACAAGCTCCATAATTTGAAAGAGTTGTGATGTGTGTGTGTGTGTGTGTGTGTGTGTGTGTGTGTGTGTGTGTGTGTGTGTGTGTGTGTGTGTGTGTGTGTGTGTGTGTGTTGGGGTCATGGCATCCAATTGTGATGTTCTTGAAAGAACTTGATGGAGTCTGGATGATTCTGTTGATCCTACCAGCATTTTTTGACCACACTGGGATAATTACAACATATTATGATTTGACTCCAATCATGAAAATGTGGACATCATAGTTGATTGCCCTATAGATTGACAGGCCTTAACAGACCTTACCACAGTATAACATACCCTGGTGCGTCATTGGAGGGGATCTGGATTGATTTGGGAAAACAATTTCTTCAAGTTTTATCTCTTGGATGCACCCTGCCTCCTTTGTATACCACAATCATGCTTCAAGCATGGTCATTAATCATGGAGTCCCATGCTTTAAAAAAAAAAAATGAGAAGATCGCAGAGATTGTGCCCCATGTAAACCCAGGGTTACTGATCACAGTTATCCAGTACTTGCTGCAGTTCATATTAAACAAAAATTAGCATGAGACTAAATACAACAAATTTCAGCATTAGATAATAAGTATTAAACTACCATTTCTTTATTTATAATTTTAATACATTAGTATTACATTTCCTCAGCATGGAGACGTTGCTAAGTGTTGCCAGATCAAAGTCCTTTTGGGTTGGTTTCTGGAGGTGATGGAGGGGATAGAGAATCCAGAGGAGTTTGGACATTCTAGGTTGTGTTTTGGATGTATCTGGACTTCATGTGCTCACTACAGGAGGGTTGAATAAATTTATTATGACCGAAAAGTGGAATGCCTTAGTGGGCATGGCTACTCAATCGGGACAGGAATGAAGTGAATAAAGTTGGGGCCACATTTTCAATTACCCTCCTCAGACTAAGATGGGCAGTGCAATCTCTGAATTCCATCTAAAATCTTGCCCTACTACCTTCCTGCCAGTCACCACTGGACTTATTGTAGGGGTGACGAAAGCAGTAAAGAAGGTGATGTTAAAAAAAAAAAAAAAAAAGTAAAAGGTCCTGTATGATGAGAAGCTAGACTAAAGTGAGAGTGGAAATGTTCATTTCATCAGCCTCAAAATCTTGACTAAATGGGGTACAATGACAAGCTGTTACATCATAACAGAACCCAGTCACTGGTTCGAAACTGTGTACTGTGAAGTCGGCCAAGTTTGGATGACAACCAGCCAAGACCAGTGAGCCCATCCTTTGTAGGGCAAAAGGGAATGGGGACTGGAAGAAACCCCTCACCAGCAGAGATCCGCTGTTGGCTAATTTCGCTTGGATTTGACCACTGAATGAAGAGGTTTCCCATGGTGGAGCTGCAAGAGTCCATCCCAGCTACTTGGAGCTACATGTGAGAGTAGAGTGCCAGTGTTGGTGACTAATGTTTAGAGGCCACGTCCTTCAGTTGTTATATAAAGGTTCTACCCAAGAGAACACCCCATACAGCCCAATAACAATAATTAATAATTATGGAAAAGTGTTCAAAATAGTTTAAAAATAGTTTTATTATTATTATTATTATTATATATAAATATATATAGCGTAGGCCTCCGTCAGTCCCGAAGGACTATGGCTGCGCTCTGGTTGGTATCCCGGCTGGTGATACTCCCCAGTGCACAGAGCCTGGGTAGGGAGTAATGAAGGACAGGCTGTTACCCAAGCAGCAAGTCCCCCCCTGTCTCGGCACCACTGGAAGGATCCAATGGAAAGGCAAGTGCTGATATGACTGGTTTCCAGTGCCGCTGCAGGAGAGAAACTACAGTCAATTTAGAACAGCCAATTAACCTACAGTGCACGTCTTTGGATTGCGGGGGAAACTGGAGCACCCGGAGGAAACCCGCACAAGCACGGGGAGAACATGCAAACTCCACACAGAAACGCCCAGGCCGGGAATCGAACCCGGGCCTTCTTGCTGTGAGGCGGACGTGCTAACCACTACGCCACCGTGCCGCCTATATATATATATATATACACCGTGCCGCCTATATATATATATGCAGCACAGGGAGAACATGCAAACTCCACAGAAAAAAACACCCGAGGTGGAAATCGAACCTAGGCCTTCTTTATGTGAGGCGGCTGTGCTAGCCACTACGCCACCATGCTATGTATACTTGTATATATATATAACTCCGATCAAACAGATACACAGAAAAGAAAAAAAGGATAATTAAATACAATTCAAAATCTTCTTCTTCTTTTTTTCCTTTTGGCTGTTCCCTTCAGGGGTCGCCACTGCAAATGATCTGCCTCCATCTCACCCTATCCTCTGCATCTTATACTCTTACTCCAAGTACCTTCATGTCCTCCTTCACCACATCCATAAATCTTCTCTTTGGTCTTCCTCTGAGCCTTCAGCCTGGTAGTTCCAACCTCAGCATCCTACTACCAATATATTCACTGTCTCTCCACTGTACAAGTCCAAAACGTCTCAATCTAGCCTCTCTGACTTTGTCTTACAAATGTTGTCCCTATGATGTGCTCATTTCTGATCCTATCCATCCTCGTTACTCCAAAAGAAAACCTCAAATTTTCATCTCTGCTACCTCCAGCTCAGCCTCCTGTATTTTCCCCAGGGCCACTGCTTCTAAACCATACAACATGGCTGGCCTCATCACTGTCTTGTACACTTTTCTCTTCATTCTTGCTGATACTCTCCTATCACATATCATGCCGGACACTTTTCTCCATGCATTCCAACCAGCCTGCACACGCTTCTTCACCTCTTTTCCATACTCTCAATTGCTCTGGATTGTTGAGCCTAAGTACTTAAAATCCTCCACCTTATCTATCTCTACCCCTGTAACCTCACCGTTCCTCTTGGCTCCTTGTCGTTCACATACATGTATTCTGTCTTACTGAGGCTAACTTTCATTCCTCTTCTTTCCAGGACATACCTACACCTCTCTAGATTTTCCTCCACTTGTTCACTGCTCTCACTACAGATCGCAATGTCATCTGCAAACATAATAGTCCATGGAGATTCTTGTCTAACCTTGTCTGTCAGCCTGTCCATCACCATAGCAAACAAGAAGGGGCTGAGAGCTGACCCTTCATGCAGTCCCACTTCCACCTTGAACTCTTCTGTCACACCAACAGCACACATAACCACTGTCTTACATCTCTCATACATGTCCTGCACCACTCTAATATACTTCTCTGTCACTCCTGACTTCCTCATGCAATACCACAGTTCTTCTATCAGCATCCTGTCATATGCTTTCTCCAGATCCACAAAGGCACAATGCAGCTCCTTCTGACCTTCTCTGTACTTCTCGATTAACATCCTCAAAGCAAACACTACATCTGTGGTGCTCTTTCTTGGCATGAAACCAAACTTGTTGAATATTCTTTTCAGGAAATCTACTGTTCCCTCCCTCCCTTAGACACTTCCATGCCTCCACCGGTATGTCATCAGGACCAACTCTAAGTCATCATACCCCTCTGTTTGGCCTTTGACACCGCTACCTTTGCCTTACGCTGTGCCTCCTTGTACTCCTGTTTACTCTCTTCGGTCCTCTCTGTGTACCACTTCTTCTTAGCTATCCTCTTCCTATGTACACACTCCTGCACTTCCTCATTCCACCACCAAGTCTCCTTATCTACTTTCCTTCCAGAGGACACACCAAGTACTCTCCTACCTGTCTCCTTCATCACATTGGTTGTGGTTGTCCAGTCATCTAGAAGCACTTCCTGACTACCCAAAGCCTGTTTCAACTCCTCCTGGAAGACAACATGACACTCTTCCTTTTTCAGCTTCCACCACTTTGTCTTATGCTCTGCCTTTGCCTTTTTCACTTTCCTCACCATCAGTGTCATCCTGCACACCACCATCCTATGCTGTTTGGCAACACTCTCCCTCACTACTACCTGCAGTCACCGACTTCCTTCAAATTACATCTCCTGCACAAGATGTAGTCTACCTGTGTGCTCCTACCTCCACTTTCATAAATCACCATAAATCACCTGTTTCTTCGAGAACAAAGTATTCACCACAGCCATTTCCATCCTTTTGCAAAATCGATCAACATCTGTCATTCTGTCTTCCTGTCCTCAATACCAAACGTGCCCATCACTTCCCCGTCCTCTTGTTTGCCTGCACTAACATGTCCATTTAAGTCTGCACCAATGACCATTCTTTCACCTTTGGGGGTATTCTGCATCCCTTCATCTAACTCACTCCAGAATCTCTCCTTCTCTTCTAGCTTACATCCTGCCTGTGGGGCATAAGCACGAACCACATTGAACATCACATTTTCAGTTTCTAACTTGCGACTCATCACTCTGTCTGACATGCTTTTCACTTCTACAACATTCCTGACAAGCCCCTCCTTCAAGATGACTCCTACTCCATTTCTCTTCCCATCCAGACCATGATAGAACAGCTTAAACCCTGCTTCTAAGCTTGTAGGCTTGCTACCTTTCCACCTGGTCTCCTGAACGCACAGTATGTCTACCTTCCTCCTCTGTATCATGTCAGCCATCTCTCTACCATTTTCTTTTATAGTTCCAACATTCAAAGTCCCTACTCTCAGTCCTAGACACGCCTTTCCTCTTCTCTCTCTGCCTACGGACACGCCTCCCACCTATCCTTCTTCAAACCAACAGTAATCCAATTTCCACCAGAACCCTGTTGGTTAACAGCACTGATGGCGGTCGTTGTTAACCCAGGCCTCGACCGATCCGGTATGAATTTCGTTTTGATCATTGGCATGAGAATTTTGGCAGGAGTTTTATGACGGATGCCCTTCCTGTCTCAACCCTCAGAATGAATGGAAAAATACTGTAAATGTGTTCTGAGTTCACTTGAAGTTGAAATTGAATGTACAATTTGCAAAGAACCCAACAGAGATGGAATTCCCTGCACTGGATATTTTTTTTTTCTGGATATAAAACTCCATGGACTGTTCTTGGACAAGCATTAGAAAAGACTGGAAGCTTCCTGAATTACATTGCAGACGCTGGCATTGATGTCGGTTGTGGAATTCTCAAGCATCCATATGGAAGCGCAGGAATTCTGTGATTGCCTTGCTCATTTCTTGGAACTGATCCATGGTCAGCAGACTGTTTTATCTTTCGAGACTTGAATCACTTTTGTTGATTGTCACAGCACAGATATTTTTTGTCTCTTGCTGACAGAATATTTACTATAGTAATTATAATGCAGTTTTGGTATAATAAGTATATGGGCCAGCATTGACAAATATTTTCTTCATCATATTTTCTATGATGTGGTAGGAGAAGCATTGAATCACAACCTAACTGCTGTGAAAGGGGTACATTTGAAGCAGCTTCTGAAAAAGAACCTGGCTTGATTCCAGTGGGACAAGTAGGCTTTCAGAACTGCAACAGGGCATCAAAGCAACACTTTGTACTTAAATATTCTGCCATTCAAAGGATCATCTGTGCCATCCAGCCTTGTTTGGTTATTGATTATGATTAAAGAATCATCTGGGCCATCCAGCCCTGTTTTAGTTATTGGCTATGATTAAAAGATCATCTGGGCCAGCCAGTCTTCCTTGGTTAGAAACTACTCCTAATTTTTCTTTGTAAAACTCAAAATACTCTTTTCAATTAGCTAGGTTTCTCAACAAATTCAAAATGTGCTTTAAGTTAAAAAAAAAAAAAAAAAAAAATTGAAAGTTTGTGTCAACTAGTTTACCAGGTTTACCCTCCTCTGCGGTTTATCTGGGGGTGGGGGGTCTCAGAGGATGTTTATGAACTTTTGGATGACTTTTATTTTTTTCTTCCAAACACCGTAAACCCTTTTCAATAAGAGTTTAGTGCTTTATTGTCATTAGTGAATTCCTGAGTGCTTATGATGGAAAAGGGTTTATTGTTTACTTCTTCTTTTACTTCTTTTTGGAAACAAGACGATGGCACAGTCAGGCACAGCAGATTGGTGCTCTTCACATATTAGCAACTATGTCTTGTATTTTCTTCACTGTGTATTCTCTTTTGTTCTTTCTCGGGCTCAATCCCTGATGGCTGCACATGTGCATTATAGTAAGGCCGTGCTCAATGTTCCTGATAATTACTGCTCCACATTCAGAAACAATTGTGGGATTTTATATCATCAGAGATCCGTCTGCGGAGCTCTCACTCCATCCCTCGCTGAAATGGCACAGGCGATGTCACAGAAAATTAAAGAGGGGGAAGAGAGTGGGGCTAAGGGCTAAACTAAATTCTTACCCTTCCCTACAAACCAGCCATTCTGAGCTTACTTCTCACCAACTCCCGGTCATTCAACAACAAGATGGATGACTTGCCACTGCACTTTAATTCATACCAGTGGGCTATTGTGTTACAGTGATTTTTGAAACTTGGTTGGACACTTTCATCCTGGATGCCGCGATTGAGCTAGTGAGCCATACTACTTACAGAGTGAACAGAACCAGCATGTAAGGTAAGAAAAGTGAAGGAGGCCTGTGTGTTTACATCAACAGCAGCGAGTGATCCAACTCCATAATCTTCACTGCTGTCCAGATATAGATTATTTGATAATACAGTGTAAGTCTTTTTTATCTGCTGAGAGAGCTCAAACATGTCTTCACAGTTAATGTTCTACCCGAAGCTAATGCTAAGCTAGTCATGGAATGACTACAACACTCCATAAACAAACAGCTAGCAACACAGCTGGACTGTGTTATAATCATGGCAGGAGACGTTATCCATGCAAATCTGAAGTCTGTTTTGCCTGGATTTTACAAAAATGTGAGTTTTCCAACAAGGGAAAAAACACTCTGGACCAATCCATCCGTGTGCCACATCTCAGGCTCTCAGACCACATTTATCTATCTCTGATTACTGATTATAAACCTAAGATCTATAGCTAAAGACCAGTAGTTAACACAGTCTAGGTGTTGACTAAGGAAGCCACTGCAGTTCTCGAGGATTGTTTTGACTCTACAGACTGAGAAATATTCACAGAGGAGACAGACCTGGAGGGTAACACATCAGCTGTGCTCTCCTACATAAAATAATCTGCACAGAGTAGGTGACCAGAACAAGGCCTGTTGGCCAGGGTGTTGCCAGAGCATTGCCAGAGCATGGCCACCCAATGCAGCTGAAGTAGTCTCCAGGTGTATTAACTATTCATGCCACTGGACTGTCTCTCTGCAAAGGCTTTTCCACTATAATTCTCTTCATGCATAGCTTTCTATGTGCATCGTCATTTCTTCTTGTCTTTCCTCAAGTCCTGCGGCAATGGGGTCGTGGCGATGCAACAGGTGGTGGTAACCAGTAGTTGTCACAAACCCGCATGTGGATGGCCCATAAATATACGGTCATTCATCTCCAAAAGCCAGGGAGGTGGAAAAGTCTGGCAGCTTCTTGGGCAACTGAGCATGATTGCACTGCTCACCCTGGTAAAGGAGGTGCGTATTAAAGGTGCCCCAAACATCGCCTTTTCTTTAAGCACCTGGCCAGCATCCCGTAGTTGGCAGTTCAAAATCATAGCGGTTAAAACCAAATCAAAACTTCTGCCAAAATTCTCATGCAAATTATCAAAATAAAATTCAGACTGGATCGGTCAAGGCCTGGGTTAACAACGACAGCCATCAGTGCTGTTAACCAACAGGGTGCTGGTGGAAATTGGATTACTGTTGGTCGAAGAAGGAGAGGCAGGAGGCGTGTCCGTAAGCAGAGTGAGAAGAGGAAAGGCGTGTCTAGGACTGAGAGTAGGGACTTTGAATGTTGGAACTATGAAAGAAAACTCTAGAGAGGCTGACATGATGCAGAGGAGGAAGCTAGACATACTGTGCATACAGGAGACCAGGTGGAAAGGTAGCAAGGCTACAAGCTTAGAAGCAGGGTTTAAGCTGTTTTATCATTGTGTGGGTGGGAAGAGAAATGGAGTAGGAGTCATCTTGAAGGAGGTCTTTGTCAGGAGTGTTCTAGAAGTGAAAAGAGTGTCAGACAGAGTGATGAGTCTCAAGTTCGAAACTGAAGGTGTGATGTTCAATGTTGTTAGTGCTTATGCCCCACAGGCAGGATGTGAGCGAGAAGAGAAGGAGAGATCCTGGAGTGAGTTAGATGAAGCAATGCAGAGCACCCCCAAAGGTGAAAGAGTGGTCATTGGTGCAGACTTCAATGGACATGTTGGTGCACGCAACAGAAGGGACGAGGAAGTGATGAGCACGTTTGGTATCCAGGACAGGAACACAGAAGGACAGATTTTGATGGATTTTGCAAAAAGGATGGAAATTGCTGTGGTGAATACTTTCTTCCAGAAGAAAAAGGAGCATAGGGTTATTTATGAAAGTGGAGGTGGAAGCACACAGGTAGACTACATCTTGTGTAGGCGATGTAATTTGAAGGAAGTCAGTGACTGCAAAGTAGTAGTAGGTGAGAGTGTGGCCAAACAGCATAGGATGGTGGTGTGCAGGATGACACTGATGGTGAGGAAGGTGAAAAAGGAAAAGGCAGAGCATAAGACAAAGTGGTGGAAGCTGAAAAAGGAAGAGTGTCATGTTGTTTTCAAGGAGAAGTTGAAACAGGCAT
This sequence comes from Plotosus lineatus, assembly GCA_024760905.1. NCBI lineage: Eukaryota > Metazoa > Chordata > Actinopteri > Siluriformes > Plotosidae > Plotosus > Plotosus lineatus. The sequence goes on from CM045728.1 coordinate 19,804,075, forward strand.
TGGGGAGTCAGGAAATGCTTCCAGATGACTGGACAACCACAACCAAAGTGATGAGGGAGACAGATAGGAGAGTACTTGGTGTGTTCTCTGGAAGGAAAGTAGAGAAGGAGACTTGGTGGTGGAACGAGGAAGTGCAGGAGTGTGGACAAAAGAAGAGGTTCGCTAGGAAGAAGTGGAGACACAGCATAAGGCAAAGGTAGCGGTGTCAAAAGCCAAACAGAGGGCATATGGTGACTTGTACGATAGGTTGGACAGTAAAGAGGGAGAAAATGTCTTATACAGGTTGGCACAACAGAGAAATAAAGATGGGAAGGACGTGCAGCAAGTTAGAGTGATAAAGGACGGAGAGGGAAATGTATTGACTGATGACAGAAGTGTGCTGGGAAGATGGAAAGAATACTTTGAGGAGCTGATGAATGAGGAAAATGAGAGAGAAAAAAGAGTAGAAGAGGTGACCGTTGAGGACCAGGAAGTAGCAAAGATTAGTAAGGGTGAAGTGAGGAGGGCATTGAAGAATATGAAGAGTGGAAAGGCAGTTTGTCCTGATGACATACCGGTGGAGGTATGGAAGTGTCTCGGGGAGGTAGCAGTAGATTTCCTGACAAGACTATTCCACAAGGTTTTAGAAAGTGAGCAGATGTCGGAGGAATGGAAAAGTGTGCTGGTGCCCATTTTTAAGAACAAAGGGAGTCGTGCAGAGTTGTGGCAACTACAGAGGGATAAAGTTGATGAGCCATACAATGAAGTTATGGGAAAGAATAGTGGAAGTTAGACTAAGGGCAGAGGTCAGCATTTGTGAACAACAGTTTGGTTTCATGCCAAGAAAGAGCACCACAGATGTATTGTTTGCTTTGAGGATGTTAATAGAGAAGTACAGAGAAGGTCAGAAGGAGCTGCATTGTGCCTTTGTGGATCTGGAGAAAGCATATAACAGGGTGCCAAGAGAAGAACGGTGGTATTGCATGAGGAAGTCAGGAGTGACAGAGAAGTATATTAGAGTGGTGCAGGACATGTATGAGAGATGTAAGACAGCGGTGAGGTGTGCTGTCGGTGTGACCGACGAATTCAAGGTGGAGGTAGGACTGCATCAAGGGTCAGCTCTCAGCCTCTTCTTGTTTGCTATGGTGACGGAGAGGCTGACAGACGAGGTTAGACAAGAATCTCCATGGACTATGATGTTTGCAGATGATTTTGTGATCTGTAGTGAAAGCAGAGAACAAGTGAAGGAAAATCTAGAGAGGTGGACGTATGCCCTGGAAAGAAGAGGAATGAAGGTTAGCCTCAATAAGACAGAAAACATGTGTGTGAATGACAAGGACCCAAGAGGAACTGTGAGGTTATAGGTGGCAGAGATAAAGAAGGTTGAGGATTTTAAGTACTTAGGCTCAACAATCCAGAGCAATGGAGAGTGTGGAAAAGAGATGAAGAAGCATGTGCAGGCAGGTTGGGATGGATGGAGAAAAGTGTCCGTTGTGATGTGTGATAGGAGAGTATCGGCAAGAATGAAGAGAAAAGTGTACAAGACAGTGATGAGGCCAGTGATGTTTGGAGGTAGCAGAGATGAAAATGCTGAGGTTCTCTTGGGAGTAACAAGGATGGATAGGATCAGAAACGAGTACATCAGAGGGACAGCACATGTTAGATGTTTTGGAGACAAAGTCAGTGAGGTCAGATTGAGATGGTTTGGACATGTACAGAGGAGGGATCGTGAATATATTGGCAGTAGGATGCTGAGGTTGGAACTACCAGGTAGAAAGCCCAGAAGAAGACCAAAGGGAAGACTTATGGATGTGATGAAGGAGGACATGAAGGTAGTTGGACGAAGAGTAGAAGATGCAGAGGATAGGGTGAGATGGAGGCAGATCATTTGCTGTGGAGACCCCTGACAGGAACAGCCGAAAGGAAAAGAAGAAGAAGAAGATCAGTTGTGCTCAATCTGAGAGCAGTGTGTTTAAAAAGTGAAGAAAGCACAACATTACTTCAAGAGCCTGTAACAGTGAATTTCTCCCTTGTGAGATTAATAAAGCTCTATTTGTATGTGTATATTTTTCATATATTCTTTTCATACACACAAATGCACTGCAAGCATTAAATATTCTATTACAAATCAAAACTTCTTTCTTCTTCTTCTTTTCCGTTCGGCTGCTCCCTTCAGGGGTCGCCACAGCAAATCATCCGCCTCCATCTCACCCTGTCCTCTGCATCTTCTTTTTTGACTCCAACGACCTTCATGTCTTCCTTCATCACATCCATAAATCTCTTCTTTGGTCTTCCTCGAGGCCTTCTGCCTGGTAGTTCCAACCGCAGCATCCTACTGCCAATATACTCACTATCCCTCCTCTGTACATGTCCAAACCATCTCAATCTAGCCTCTCTGACTTTATCTCCAAAACATCTTACGTGCGCTGTCCCTCTGGTATACTCATTTCTGATTCTATCCATCCTCGTTACTCCCAGAGAGAACCTCAACATTTTCATCTCCGCTACCTCCAGCTCTGCCTCCTGCCTTTTCCTCACCGCCACTGTTTCTAATCCATACAACATCGCTGGCCTCACCACCGTCTTGGACACTTTTCCCTTCATTCTTGCTGACAATCTCCTATCGCACATCACACCGGACACTTTTCTCCAACCATTCCAGCCTGCCTGCACACGCTTCTTCACCTCTTTTCCACGCTCTCCATTGCTCTGGATTGTTGAGCCTAAGTACTTAAAATCCTCCACCTTCGTTATCTCTGCTCCCTGTAACATCACCGTTCCTCCTGGGTCCTTCTCATTCACAAACATGTATTCTGATTTTCTGAGGCTAACCTTCATTCCTCTCCTTTCCAGAGCATACCTCCACCTCTCTAGATTTTCCTGCACTTGTTCTCTGCTCTCACTACAGATCACGATGTCATCTGCAAACATCATAGTCCATGGAGAGTCTTGTCTCACCTCGTCTGTCAGCCTGTCCATCACCATAGCAAACAAGAAGGGGCTCAGAGCTGACCCTTGATGCAGTCCCACCTCCACCTTGAATTCGTCGGTCACACCGACAGCACACCTCACCACTGTCTTACATCTCTCATACATGTCCTGCACCACTCTAACATACTTCTCTGCCACTCCTGACTTCCTCATGCAATACTACAGTTCTTCTCTTGGCACCCTGTCATATGCTTTTTCCAGATCCACAAAGGCACAATGTAGCTCCCTCTGACCTTCTCTGTACTTCTCTATTAACATCCTCAAAGCAAACATTGCATCTGTGGTGCTCTTTCTTGGCATGAAAC
>CM045728.1:19812349-19842349 GCA_024760905.1 Plotosus lineatus
ACACTCTTTTCACTTTTAGAACATTCCTGACAAACTCCTCCTTCAAGATGACTCCTACTCCATTTCTCTTCCCATCCACACCATGATGAAATAGCTTAAACCCTGCTCCTAAGCTTTTAGCTTTGCTACCTTTCCACCTGGTCTCCTGAACACACAGTATGTCCACCTTCCTCCTCTGCATCATGTCAGCCAGCTCTCTACCTTTTCTTTGCATAGTTCCAACATTCAAAGTCCCCACTCTCAGTCCTAGACTCATGCCTTTCCTCTTCTCTCTCTGCCTACGGACACGCCTCCCACCTCTCCTTCTTCGACGTCTTCGACCAACAGTAGTCCAATTACCATGAGCACCCTGTTGATTGACAGCACTGATGGTGGTCGTTGTTAACCCGGGCCTCGACCGATCTGGTATGGGGGTAATACTTCTGATTTGCATCATAAAAGTTTGGCATTGGTTTTACGTCGGATGCCCTTCCTGACACAACCCTCTGCATTTCTCTGGGCTTGGGACCAGCATGAGGGGGAGAGACACTGGATCGTGCCCCCCCCCCCCACACACACACACACCTCATGGCATCATTTATTATTCCAGTACAGTACCTAAGTTAATTCTTCGAATGTTTGTGCATGAGATTTTATGTTCTGTAGCATGTTTAACAAAATATACCAAAAGGATAAACTTTATTGCGCTTTATGTCCTTTTACATTGAACTTGGAGTGACACCTTTGAGTGAATGTCACGGAGTTCTCAGAGTCAAATTGTTTCTTTGTTTGTTTTAATTTTTTTTTTATTTGTTTGTTCATGTTTTGTTCTTTGATCGGTCGACCCTACTACAGCTATGAGCAGCTTCAGCTTCGGGCAATTATGCACGCAACAACTTCTATCGTGAGCTGCTATGGGAGCTCAATGCTAACTGCACCGCGGCTGGCAATAAGCCCGGGCGGAGTTCTCAGAGGCTTGGTTAGCACTTCCGGCCATACTGCTTGAAACTGTTCAGTCCCTGCAAAACAAGATGGACAAGCTTCATGCTCAGATCGCAGCGCAGAGGGATCTACAGAACTGTGTTTCTGTAAAACATGGCTCGAGGTGATTGCCCCAGCCGACTTCATAGCCTTCATCCCCTACAATCCCAAGCACCGGAGTTGTCGTTCGGCCCCTTCATGCCTGGGCTTCTTGTCAGCTGGGGTGCGGCTCGCATTGAGCTGCCTACTGTAGCATGTTAGCTCTGCTAGCCGCACCCCGGCTAACAAGCCCAGTTGAGCATGCTTAGTTATACATGCCCAAAAATATTCCGTTCTTATGGCTGTCGTAGAGTCGACCGGTCGTAGACGAGCATAGTGCAAAACATGAATAAACAAAACAACAATTAAAACAAAATTAAAACAAATTAAAACGAATAAAGAAACAATTTGACTCTGAGAACTCTGCGACGTCGCCCTTTTGGCAGCACCATCTTGGAGACATCACTTCGAGATGTCACTCCAAGTTCAATGTAAAAGGACATGAAGCCTAATAAAGTTTATCCTTTTGGTATCATTTGTTAAACATGCTACAGAACATAAAATTGCATGCATAAAAACAAACATAGGTACTGTACTGGAATAATAATTGAAAAAGTTTTTAATACAACAGTTCAGAGAAAAAGTCATAAGAAAGTCTTATTTCTTCAGAAGAGACATCCAGTGTTTTCTATCACTTCGCCAAAGAAGATGCATAGTGTTTGAGTGGTATCAAAGAGCTTAACTCGTAATTAAAACACACACAAAAAAAGAGGCTCATTGACAACTTGTGCACGAATGAGGAAAAAGGGGCAGAACATCAGCTCAACCAATCAGGAGAAAGGAGGACAGCCATTGGCTTAATTTGAATCACGTGCCTGTTGCTCGGCAGTCAGCGAATACTCAAACTGTGGGTTCAAAACTGCAAATAGTCAAGGGCATACTGTGTGTATATATATATATATATATATATATATATATATATATATATATATATATATATATATATATATATATATATATATATATATATATATATAATACACACACACACATATATATTTGGGTCCAGCTGAATGTTCCTGGCATCATAGAAGGGTTGATTCTGAGATGCCAGGAACATTCAGCCGAACCCAAAAATGTAGGAAGCAATGTGATGAAAACGGATGAGCTTTATTGTTCACAGGAAGGCACTAGAGCACAGGGAAACCATAGTCAGTGGTAGAAAATCCCAGTGTGACAGCCACGCCCCCTCCAACACACAGATAGAGAGAGTCACCAAAACCAGAGTGTCTCACAACACAGACCATAACATCGTGTACTGTATTCAATATTTTTCACTTAATGTGCGGACCTATGGTATGAGTTACGGTACCGTTAACTTCTGTTCAAAAGATGATGGAAGGGGTTTAGACCATTACATTATTTTTATGGGAAAATTGGATTTGGAATTCAAACAAATCCGTCTTGAATGGGTTATGTTCGAGAACCAAGGTATCACTGTATATGTATACATTAAAATAAAGTGCGGTTTTATTGCAGAAGCTACTCGAGTGATTTTTAAGGTCGAGGGGGAATCCCTAACTCAGACATTTTTTTTTTTTTTCTCACAAAATCACGTGTTCCCCAATTATTGGCACCCCTCCTAAATTAAATATCTCTGTCATTAGCAAAGTAGTTTACAAAGTTTTTCAGAGAATCTAGGAACATTTAATTCAGAAACCATCACTTCCTGTTTCCCTGGGGTATACATATGATGGGACACAGAAGCCATTTTTCTTTTCTATTCTTAAACGTGGTGAAGAAAAAGGAACACACTGTTCAAGTGAGCCAAGCTACTCGTCTGCACTGGCCCATATCTACTGTCAGAGGGATTTTTAAGAAGTTTAACACAACCGAAACAGAGGTAAACAAGCCTGGACAAGGGGCAAGGTTATTTTGCCACCATGCAGTGAGGAGGATGGTAAGTGAAATATAAAGTTATTCAAAGCTCACGGCTCAAGAATTATAACACATGGCTGCATCCTGGATCACAAAGTCGCCAAAAACAACCATCAGGTGTTAGCTACATGTGAAGAAGCTGTTTAGGAGGCATGCATGGAAAAAACTTTTCTCACTCGTAATCATGAACTCAAACATCTCGAATTCGGTAAGCAGTACTAGGACTTAAACTGGGACCATGTGCTTTGATCTAATGAGTTTGGGCTTTTTGGCAGCAAACGCTCTAAGTGGGCATGATACAACACAAAAGGTAAGTATGCAGAAAAGCATCTCATGACCAGTGTGAAGTTTTGGGGAGGACCAGTGATGCTGTGGGCCTGTTTCTATATCAGAAGCCTGGGAACCTTGTTCGGGTACATGACATCTGAAGGCTTTGAAATACCATGCCATTTTAAATCAAAATATACTAACCTCTACCTGAAACTGATGATGGGTTGTCACTGGATCTTTCAGAAAGATAACCCTAAGCATGTGGTCAAATCTACACAGAAAGGGTTCACTAGACACAAAGTCAAGCTTCTCCCATGGACATCTCAGTCCCAAGATCTCAACCTCATTGAAAACCATGAGCTGAAGAGGAGAGTGCAGAGGAGAGGACACTGGTTATTGGATGATTTGGAGAGAATGGGCAAAGAGGAATGGTCAAAGATCCCTCTTTATGTCTTCTCCCATTTGTGAAACATTATAGGAAAATATTAAGTGTGGTGTTATTGGCAAAATGGGGTTGTACAAAATATTAACATCAGGGGTCCTAATAATTGTGGCACACATGATTTTATGGAAAATAATTATTTCTTAATGTGTTTTTTTTTTCCCACTGAATAAATGCACTTGATTTAAAGATCAAACATTCCTCTTCTTTTCATTGTGATACTTTATTATTTAAAAAAAAAGAGTAAGAAGAAGAAGCTAAAGAACACATCTTAACCAGGGTGACAATAATTATGGAGTTAATTATTCATTCATCCATTTTCAGTACCACTTAATCCTAATTAGGGTCACAAAGAGGCTGGCACCCATCTCAGCCGACTCTGGGCAAGGGCAGAGTACACTCTGGACAGCTTGCCAGGCCATCACAGGGTGGAAACATGCTGACGGCTATGCAGCTTACTCTTGTTGAAAGTCAGCAATGGTTCTTTCACGTGCCTCACACCATAGACAGTGAGAGACATGGCTGGCCTTTGATAACACAGTTAGCTGCACTGGAGGGACAGTGAAAACCCGTTGAGAGTGGGGCTTGAACCCCCAACCTTAGGATCAGTGCTCGAGCACCTTTTCGCACCAGGCCACTACTGCCCGAAAAGAAAAGTAAATCAGTGAAATTAAATTTAATTTCCTGAAATTGAAAGGGAAAATACTAGCTTTCCTGTGCCTTTTACCACAATCTTTGCATAAACAGCACCTTTTTTAGGTGCAAAGAACATCATAAGGTCTCCAAGATGAACGCAAGATCACTCCATTGGAATTAGATTGACCATATCATCCTACACCGTTGCAATGGTGCTTAAGTACACCCTGTTTCGCTGCAACTTTCATAGCACTGACTGCAACAGCAACCACACTCTACTGGCCAGCAAAGTAAGCCTTGAACATGTACACAGAACATGTACACACGTATCAACAAGGCCAACATAAATTGGAATCTGTATCACTGAAATAGAAAATGTGCGAGCAAATTACATACCAGGCTGAGCAACTGAAATTATGCGTTTAACACTTCTTCAACTTCTTCTCCACTCACAGTGTTGTATATTCTGTTGTCCTGGAGACAATCCCCTCTCGCCCTTTCCTTGAAGATGTCAACATGATTATTTTCATAGAAGTTATTCAAGCCATAGATTATATCTCATCAGGCAGATCCTCTGGCATGAATGGCATCCCCTCTGAGGTCTAAAGTGTGCCAAGACAACTCTCTTACAACCTCTGAAAAACCTTCTCTGCTTTTGTTGTGAACAAAGCCATCTGCCTCAAGAAGTAAAGATGCTTGTATGAACATCGCATATAAGCGGAAAGGCAATCAAAGAGACTTCATCAGTCATCATGGGATTTCTCTTCTTGTGATCATCGATAAGATTTTTGCACCAAGATTTTAGTCTTGCCTTGTCTGCTGCAGGTTGCAAGGAGAGTCTACCCAGAACACCAATGTGGTTTTAGATCTGGACGTTCAATTACTGACATGATTTTTTTTTCTTTTCTCTCCACCAACTTCAAGAAAAATGTCGCAAGCAGCAGCATTCTCTATATGCCGCATTTATCAATCTAACCAAAACTTCGGCCTAGTTAGTAGAGAAAGTCTCTTTGCAGTACTTAAGAAGTTTGGCTTGTCTAAAGTGGTTAAATCTGATCAACGCCTTTCATGAAGGCACACACACCTCTATTCTTGTAAATGGTACATCTGATGCCTTCCTTATTCCTAATGAAGTGAATCAATCCTTTCAAAGATCTTCTTGGTCCTTTTCCACTATGCTTTTTCTGAATTCTACAAAGTGTATATCTCCACACTAGATCTGATGGCTTCCTATTGAACCTTGCTCATCTACATGCAAAAGAACAGAGAAGTTTATGTATTTGTGAACTTCATTTTGTGGACAAGTTTGCCATAGCCACCAATACTGAAGACAGACTACAATAACTTCTGGACAAATTCTCCTGAGCTTATGATTTTGGACTAATTATCAGTCTCAAGGAGACCAACTAGCACAAGGAATGCCAGTCGCTCCTTGTATGAAAGTTGAGGGTTCCATTATTTGGGTGGTCGATAACTTCACATATCTTCATGCTTTTCATAGATGTTAAATATTTTTCATCTGTGTTGTTTGGGATGCATTACAAGAATCCCCTTTCAGGCCATGATACCATACATCAAAGTTTGAGAGCACATAATGATACCAAGCATACCTGGTTGGCTCAGTCAGAGGGACCTCACGTGGCTTGGCCATGTAGAAAGAATGGATGATGGAAGATATTCTAAAGATCTTGTTTATGGAGAGCTGCGTATCAGCAGCAGACCTGTTTGTTGTGCATAAGTGCAATTCAAGATGTCATCAAGCGGGACCTTAAAAAGACTAAGATTGGCGAGTTAGACTGGAAGCAGAAAGCTGCAAGGTGTTAATGAGTGAGATACAACTAGGAAAGCTGCATTTGAAGTACAAACTCAATGGGAAAGGAAGAGCCAGCAGGACCAACAGACTTCAAGTGTCATTTAAGTAACTCGGACTGCCATTGCAAAATTTGCATGTTGAGCCAATCGCATAAGTGCCGCTAATGAGTGTAGGAATCATCTCATGATCATCAGAGAGCTAATTAGTACACACATATTACAGATAAATTCATCCCATATGATGGAGGGAGAACTACTAAACATCCTGCACTCAACACACCAAATAAGCTCTACAGTATGCATGACTAACCTTAGCTGGAGCTGCTGTGGATAGTAGCAGGGTGCTGTTGCATCATACTTTGATGTGAAGAAGAATTGGCATTCGAATAAAACAAATTATAAATAAAAAAATTAGTGCTACTTCTACTGCAAAGAAAAAGAAAAGTCTATCATCATCTTCTGTGACGGCTTAATCCTAATTAGGGTCGCAGGGAGGCTGATGCTCATCCCAGCTGATTCTGAGCTAGGGCAGAGTACAACCTGGACAGCTCACCAGGCTATTGCAGGGCAGAAACATGCTGACAGCTATGCAGCAACTTTTATAAAATGTCAGCAATGGTTCTTGGCCGACCTTTGATAACCCAATTAACTGCAGTGGGGGGGTACTGACAACCCGTTGAGAGCGGGGCTGGAACCCCCAACCTTAGGCTCAGTGATCCAGCCCATTTACCATCTGGCTACTATGGCCCGAAAAGAAAAGTAAAGCACTGAAATTAAAATCAATTTCCTAAAATCAAAACTGGAAAAACTAGCTTAATCCGCCGACAAGCAATGCTGGTGCGTGATCTGAAAACAGGAAATGATGTTTTCAAGAGATGTGATGACAGAGACAGAAAAAAAGGTCGCAGATGTTGAAGATTTGCAGGTGGGGTTTTGAATTCCTCACGATTTTGAAGTCTTCAATAAAATTCTAACATTACTAATACAAGTCTTCATCTGCTGTAAATTGTTGTACTGCTGATTGTTTAATGCCAATACCACAAACATGACAATCTGCCATCAACTAAAATACTCTCATAATAGCAAGCAAAATTTTTATATATATATATATATATATATATATATATATATATATATATATATATATATATATATATATATATATATTATAATTTTTTTTTTTTTTTAAATAAACAGCAGTTAAATTAGTGAAGCACCAAAATAAATAAATGTCTGTCTTCCTTTCGGCTTTTTCCCTTTTACTCGGGAGTCGCCACAGCGAATCATCTGATTCACACGTTTGATTTGGCAGAGGTTTTTACGTCGGATGCCCTTCCTGTCACAACCCTTTTTAACAAGGGACAGCAACACGCTGACGGCTTTTCAGCCTTCTCTTTATGAAAGTCAGCAATGTTTTTTTTACATGCCTCTCACCATGGACAGTGAGAGACATGGCCCGCCTTTGATAACCCAGTTAGCTGCACTGGGGGGGGGACAGTGACAACCTTGTGGAGAGTGGGAATTGAACCCCCAACTTTTGGATCAGCGATCCAGTGCCCTATACCACTAGACCACCACTGCCAAAGCAACAAAATAAATAAAGAAATTCATCAAATTAAGCCTTTAGCATCGAGCCGATCCATTGCCAAAAACTGTTGCTTCCACAACCTTAAAAAGTGTTGTGCTCTTTTGACTCTTTGTTCTAACCTACAACATTCAAGAGCAATATATAATGTCAGGACACTGAATTTATGTCAAACTAGCTTATACAGGACTTTTAAAAAAGATCATTTTAAAGATAATTGCAAAAAAAAAAAAAAAATACAAAGTGTCATCAATGGTTTCCTGCCAAGAAAGAGCACTACAGATGCAGTGTTTGCTTTGAGGATGTTAATAGAGAAGTACAGAGAAGGTCAGAAGGAGTTGCATTGTGCCTTTGTGGATCTGGAGAAAGCATATGACAGGGTGCCGAGAGAAGAACTGTGGTATTGTATGAGGAAATCTGGAGTGGCAGAGAAGTATGTTAGAGTGGTGCAGGACATGTATGAGAGATGTAAAACAGTGGTGAGGTGTGCTGTCGGTGTGACAGAAGAGTTCAAGGTGGAGGTGGGACTGCATCAAGGGTCAGCTCTCAGCCCCTTCTTGTTTGCTATGGTGATGGACAGGCTGACAGACGAGGTTAGACAAGAATCTCCATGGATTATGATGTTTGCAGATGACATCATGATCTGTAGTGAGAGCAGTGAACAAGTGGAGGAAAATCTAGAGAGGTGGAGGTGCCCTGGAAAGGAGGGGAATGAAGGTTAGTCTCAGTAAGACAGAATACATGTGTGTGAACGACAAGGACCCAAGAGGAACAGTGAGGTTACAGCGGGCAGAGATAAAAAAGGTGGAGGATTTTAAGTACTTAGGCTCAACAATCCAGAGAAATGGAGAGTGTGGAAAAGAGGTGAAGAAGCGTGTGCAGGCAGGTTGGAATGGATGGAGAAAAGTGTCCGTTGTGATGTGTGATAGGAGAGTATCGGCAAGAATGAAGGGAAAAGTGTACAAGACGGTGATGAGGCCAGCGATGTTGTATGGTTTCGAGACAGTGGCACTGGGGACAGGAGTCAGAGTTGGAGGTAGCAGAGATGAAAATGTTGAGGTTCTCTTTGGGAGTAACGAGGATGGATAGGATCAGAAACAAGTACATCAGAGGGACAGCACATGTTAGATGTTTTGGAGACAAAGTCAGAGAGGCTAGATTGAGATGGTTTGGACATGTACAGAGGAGGGATAGTGAGTATATTGGTAGTAGGATGCTGAAGTTGGAACTACCAGGCAGAAGGCCCAGAGGAAGACCAAAGAGAAGATTTATGGTTGTGGTGAAGGCGGACATGAAGGTCGTTGGAGTAAGAGTAGAAGATGCAGAGGATAGGGAGAGATGGAGGCAGATCATTTGCTGTGGCGACCCCTGAAGGGAACAGCCAAAAGAAAAAGAAGATATATATATATATATATATATATATATATATATATATATATATATATATATATATATATATATATATGCAAATTCTGATATTTTTGCACGTTTGTCACTGTCACCCAGTTCAGAACAAGCAAACCTTTGAACAGTGTGTTGTATGCAAGAAGTTCTAAGAAAGGCAGAGTACTGAAAATCCATCAGAAGAAGCGGGATTATCTGGTCTGGTGGCAATAGCTGCTGGCGGCGCCAGGCCAGGGAGTACCACCGGAAGTCGCCGAAACCCATGCTCATAGAAGTAACCCGGCCTGGACGGTGGCTGACGAGGACCAGAATCCCTATCAGTCCGTGTCTGCCTTTGAGGAGACTGGGCCACCATTAGGCTGGCCCAGGTAGGTTAGTTCAACTAACTTTATTATTTCTATATATAAGTGCAAATGTTTTTTGCCCCTGACCAAATTCTGACATTTTTGCAAACCTAAATAGTATACAAAGAGAAATCACAAGTAAACACAAAATGCAGTTTTCAGTGCCAATTACATTTATTAAGGGGGGAAAAAACAAACAAACAGGATGCTGGAAGATAGTCAATGAAAAAGCAGCGTGTGCATTGTTTGACTTTTTGAATGGTGCATTTTAATGTTTGAATGGTGTGTTTGAATGTTCGAACGGTGTGTTTGGCACGTTTCATAAAGATAACTTGTTTTGTATACCTCGACAAAAAGTTTTGGAAAATCTTTTTTGTAACCTGGATTTTTCATTTGCTGAGAATACTGTGTGTGTGTGTGTGTGTGTGTGTGTGTGTGTGTATATATATATATATATATATATATATATATACAGTGGAGCCTCGGTACTCAAACTTAATCCAGTCCAGACAGCTGTTCGGATTCTGGATACGCTTTTCACATTACAAATAATGTAAATGGTCTTAATCCATTCCGTCATCTTTTGAACAGAAGCTAACAATACCCTAACCCATACCATAAGTCAGCTGATTAAGTGCAGAAAATATTGAATACAGTCCACTATATGGTCTGTGTTGTGAGAGACTGGTTTTGGTCTCTCTCTCTCTCTCTCTCTCTCTCTCTCTCTCTCTCTGCAAGTTGAAGTGACATGCGGATGAAGCGCTAAACACACACACACACACACACACACACACACACACACACACACACACCTCAGTCCACTTAATCACGGGCTATAAAGACTAGCAGAGTGCACATCCCGGTTCTAGAAGATTGTCCCTCTTCCTCGTGATCGCTCTGACTCTCAGCTCCATCCTCCACCAGTTCCCACTTTAGTTTGATTTACGTGTTTCTCCGCATCTCTAACTGTGACTACGATTTCCCCATGATTTATTGCCTTCCATGTGAACAATAAAGCACACCCGTTTTGTTGTTGTTGTTTTGTTTTGTTTTTGTTGTTGTTGTTGTTGTTTTCCTTTTTCTTTTTTGTTTTGTTTTGTTTTGTTATGAAATACCCTATGATAGAAATCAAACCTTAAACTACAATGTTTAGTCGGATAAAGTTTCTACAATATGCATATTTAACAGTTCTCCAAAGACCTTTGATGTGAACCAATATAGCCATTAAGGCTGAGAGCCAAGGGCATAATTGTTTTATCATTTTGTTATTTATTGTCTTGCAAGAAATGAAGCATTTTCAGTACTTTATTAAAATCTAAAAAAATACAAAATGCACTCTTACAATTTAAAAAAAATGCACATATCATGTGAGGCATAGAACTTATCATTACAATGTAGTTATTACAATGTGAAAATAAAGTTTGGGACCCTTGGTAAGTTGTTGATGTCGGAATAAGAAGGAATCTGGAGCCAGATGGAGTGATTGTCCTGCAGGGATATTTTTTCTTATTTATTTATTTATTTATTTTACAAGTAAAGGCTTCTTCACATCAGAGGGCAAATCACCCATATACAGTGTGGCCATAACAAAATTTGGTTTCATTTCACCTAAAGAAAAAAATAAATAAAAATAAATCAAGCTGTCAGTGGTGGAGAAAAGCAATAACACCAACTGAACTGCCAACTGAAAATTTAGTTGGTCTACCAATGTCCTAACTTATTGCTGGAAAGCAAAACAAAACAATATTATAGTGATATCAAAATTATTTTTCTGCAATGAAATTGCATGGATTATAAAAGGTATCAATCTAAATACTCTACAATTTACCAGGACGATGATAAACATGATTAACATTCATGTTATTCGTGTATGTAATGTTTGTATTAAAATATAAACAAACAAACAAACAAACAACAAACAAACAACAAATAAATAACACTTACATAAATAAATGAATGAATGAACGAATGAATGAATGAATGAATAAGTAGATCAATAAACAAAATAATAAATAAATGGATTTTTGGATAGGCCGCAGTATGTACAAGATTAAATACTGTTCGACATAACTGTTGATGTCTAAAATGAAGAAACAAAAATGGGCAACTCATTCCCTTGGCTTTAGAATCCTACTAATATCAAAAGAACTTATTTTGTTGACTGCGTCTGAAAATGCACTTGAGATACTCTTGAGAGATTAGTGCATTGAACAGTGTTTAATAATTGCTAAATCTGCTGTAATTGCTGTGAATCATTATTAAACTGCTACTTAATCACTGCTGTTCTGCTGTGTCACTGGTTATCAATGGTCTGTAGAGAGGTACAAATACTAGGATTAAATGTGATTCAATAAAAGGGGAAAACTGTGTTTTCATTTCATTGTATTATTTTCCAAAAGATTTTAGATTTTAAAAGTGAACTTGTAAACCCATTGACATCTGTCTGCAGGTCATATCTGGCCCTGAGGCTGAATTTTGGACACCCCAGTTTAGAGGTAATATGTATACAAAATATGTTTGCAATGTAAGAACAAGAAAGACAAGTTCAGTGTTTTAAAGCCAAACAAAAAATAAACTTTACTGTTCAATTTAAAAATTGAATACAAGAAAACGGAAGTTGAAACCAGGGTAATCTGATCTCTTTCTGTCTTCTTCAGTAAATAACTAGTTAATCCCAGCAATCAGGGAACGCAGATCATGCAGTAAAATAAAATGTTTTAAATTGCTTTTTATATGAAACCTATCGGTCAAAAATCAGGTCCAGATTTTAGAATTGATTGTTATAAGACATAGGTGACAAACTCAAAGCCCGTGGGCCAAATCTGGTCCACCAACTCATTTATGAGTTATTTATTATGGCCCGTATGAGTTTTCAAAGATGATGATTATCATACATCCTTTGCATCAACTATTACCATGAAACTTAACTCATCATCTTTTGCATCCATCATCCATTCCACTAGACGGCAGCAGCAGCCTTTTTCATGTAACAAGCTAGTCATTCATGACTCAAAAAAATTGCATACTTGTTTGTTACTGTTAAGCTTTGTCAGAAATGTGAGTAAAGAGGAAAAGAGGTCAAAATTCTGAACATATCATTTTACAATGGATTTCATGGTTGATTTTTAGAACATATGTTCGTGATTTATTCGGCCCATGATCACCTTTAAATTTAATGTAGTATCCCTCAGTGAAGATGACTTTGACACCCCTGTATAAGACATACTTTGTAAGAAAATTAAAGTCATTTAATGAGTAAAGAATATATATTTTTCAGTGTAAGCAATGTATACATTATTTCCTCATTAGAGTAATGCTAAATTGCAGTATTAATCAAACACTATTATATTGTAATTAGGAATGCTGTGAAAGTGTGCATTAGAAGACAAAGATTTCTACTGATTAGTTGGGAAATGTTAACATATGCCTGTACCTCTTAGTGCCAACATAATAAAAATGCATAGCATGTCCCACAGGCTGATGCTTGTCCCTTTGGACACAAAAGAGACCATCAGGCTGCAAACCTCTCAGTCCAGTAAGATGCTTCTGTTTTTCCCTGTTCACCACTGTGGATTATAAGGCACTCACACTGCTGTCATGATCTTACACAAACAACATTTGTCAGCTCATTTATCAGCGTTCCTGTTACTTGTCTCCTCTGGTGCAGTGGCTATTTCTGGATTGTAGCCTAAAGCCGACTATATATATATATATATATATATGTAATTCACTGTAATTCACTCCCACATTCACATATTTTCTATATACATTATTAGCAATAATTCTGGCAGAATAACAATAATATTTTTTAAAAGTATATATATATATATATTTATATATATATATATATATATATATATATATATATATATATGTGTGTGTGTGTGTGTGTGTGTGTGTGTGCGCGCGCACACACACATGCGTAGAGTCATCCCTTGGCGCTAATTAGTGCTTCAGCTTCTGTGGCTTCAGTGTATCATGGGTTTTTCATCGAAAAATAAGGGAATTAAGGGGAAAATAGGGGCAAGTTAAGGGAAATGTTACAAAACAAGGCCAATTATGCAATAAATATATAAATAAATAAATAACTATGTGAGGTGCACATCTGAGTGTGTGCATGCATCTGTATGTGTGTGTATTTATATTTACATCTTATGAATTATTTTTGAATGTTGAATTGTCATTTAAAGCATTTATAGAATTGGATATGTATTTATTGATATTATATACATATATACATACGTCAGTCAGAGGGATCAATCGTACTTCGTGGAAATTGGTGGTCGTGGGGGTTCTCAAGCCCAATTAACTGCAGAAAGTGAGGGATCCCTGTATATATAGTTAGGTTCCAGACAGCCGTTGGATTAGTTTTTTGTTGAATGAATTTGTTCGTAAGTTGTTAAAGGGCATGCTTCAGAGGTAACCTATGTTTAAACCTTGTATAAGAAACCTATGCGAGTTTGTACTGTATATAATCTCTCTCTCTCTCTCTCTCTCTCTCTCTCTCTCTCTCTCTCTCTCTCTCTCTCTCTCTCACACACACACACACACACACACACACACACACTCAGGCAACACTACAACTGGTCAATTGAACTGATCATCTTCCGTGTTTCAACTCCTGGTTCCTCTCAAGCGCAGCACACCGGATCTGATCAGATTTACAGAGAGTTTCCCTCTTATCCAGTTCATTATAATACTGGAGTCGAATTGGTACTTCTTTGAAAGTTTTGGCACGAGTTTTGGCATGAGTCAAAAATGTCTCAGTTTTGCTGCTCTTCCTGGAGCTCTGGTGTAAAGCACGTCTCAGCCACGCCCCTCTGCTGGAGCCTAGTATTAAGTGTATCTCAGGATAATGTTTAATCATATTTCATACTGATATTTATTATATATCTTTCTATAGATTTTATTCAATTTCTATTTCTACTTGTTCTTCAATTTCATTTCACTTTCACTTTCACTTTTGAACTCGGATAGCGAGTGTGTGTGTGTGTGTGTGTTTATATATATATATAATTTTTTTTGACTAGTAAGTAAGAAAGTGACAATATTAATGTCATTACGAATCTTCATGGTCAATTAATTAATTGATTAATTTACTGTACCACTTTTTGCATGAATGCTGAAGTCTATCTGAGCCAACTCCAAGACTAATTAGTCCGTCTTAAATGCAGCACATTCCACAGAGACTGCCCTTTTCACTTTTACAGAGAAGCTACATTCAGCAAATCACCCAAGGTGACATGAGTCCTCATCCTCCTTCACCTTTCAGCAGCATTTGACATTGTCAACAAAAAAGGCAGTTATGTCCATCCTCAGCCGTCTTTGATTTGTGGATCAGCATATCACTAGCTTGTTTCTTACTTGAAAGGTCACTCATATCAAGTAATATGAAGGGGTTTCACATTTTCTCCACACAGACCCTACACTAGCATTCCCCAGGGCTTAGAATTTGGTCCACTTATGTTCTCCCTTTATAGTAGGTTCCTTCGTGATACCATATCTTTACATGAGCTTTTAATTCAATGCTATGCAGATGACACTCAACTTGTCCTCTCTTTTCCCCCTGAAAAAAGACAATGATATATATGTCTGGATTTCTGCATGTCTGGCAAATATTTCATAATACATGGCCATCATCATAAATTTTGACGCCCTCGCCTGGAGTTGACTGAGATGGGCGCCAGCCCTACCGTGACCCTAATTAGGATTAAGCGGTTCTGAGAATGAATGAATAGTACTTTGTGAACCTCTAGCAGCTATTAAATTTAAAAAATATGCATACCTCTATTTGCATGTGCTTTTCAGATCATAGTGTCTTACCAGGGATTTAGCTCAGTTGGTAGAGAGTCCACTTTATCCTCTGGAAGGTCGGAGTTCAAATCCGGCTGCGTCATACCATGAGACGTTAAAATTTGGGAGTTGTTGCTTCCTGCTTGGTGCTCAGCATCAAAAGGATAGAACAACACAACAACTGGTGCTGTTCAGTGGCGATATGGGTGCCTGGAGTGCAGGGAGTGCTGGGGTCTCATGTGCATTGAGCATATGCATGTATGAAATTGTGCTATATAAGCATCCACAATAATAGTGTTACCAGTGTTTAACATTTCGTCACATTTATTATAATAATACCACTAAATAATCTATATCTATATCTATATATATATATATATATATATATATATATATATATATATATATATATATATATATATATATATATATATATATATATAGTTTATATAATAAATAGATATGGAGATATTTTTTTAAGATAAAGTTGAGCTTGTATTGGTCCATCGTATTGAAGAGGGAGCTGAGCCACAAGGCAAAGCTCTCGATTTAGCAGTTGATCTACATTCCAACCATCTAGTTGGAATGCCTCCCGGATGCCTCCATGGTGTGGTGTTTCCAGCTGGGAAGAAACCCAGGAATCGGCCCAGAAAATGCTGGAGGAATGTCTCTTGGCTGGTCTGGGACCACCAGGGAAAGTGACGCCTGGTTTTCATTGCTTTAGCTATAACCTGACTCTTAAGCGGAAGAACTTGATGCTGCTGATGATATTTTAAGATTTGTGTTACAGTCAAAATGTGTAAATATTTATCAGTTCATTTTCTGTAACCGCTTAATCCTAATTAGGGTCATGGTAAGACTGGCGCCCATCCTAGCCAACTTCGGGCAAGGGCAGAGTACACCCTGGATAGCTCGCCAGACCACCGCAGGGCGGAAACAAGCTGACGGCTTTGCAGCCCACTCTTGTCGAAAGTTAGAAATGGTTCTTTTACATGCCTCACACCATAAACAGTGAGAGACATGGCCAGCCTTTGATAAGCCAGTTAGCTGCACTGGGGGGTTGCAGTGACAATCTGTGGTAAGTGGGGCTTTAACCCCTAATCTTAGGATCAGTGATCTCGCACCTTTTACCACTAGGCCACTACTACCGCTGTACATATTTATAAAAAAATCCATTCATTTATTTATTTTATGAGTAACAAGTATGAAAAAACTAATATGTTAGCACTGCTATAATAGACACATGTGGTATAAAAAAATAAATAAATAAATAATTAAAAATTAAAAAAAAAAAAAATCACTGCAAGTGAATGAGACAAAAATGTTTTTCTTTGTCGGATGTTTAACACAGAATACTAGTATATGAAACAGTGAATGTGAGGGGGAGTTGTTGAACTGATGTATTTATGCTCAGTAATACAATCTTTGTCATTTGCATGAGCAGATTTATTGGGGATGAATACACTTCAGAACGAGAGTACAAAAAAAAATCTCATTCTTTTTTGGAAAACTCCTTTTTCGGAAAATTTAAAATACCACCAAATAAATCAAAGCATTTTTCTTACCACTATGGCACATTTGAGAAATAGTCATATATACATGAGAGTAGTTAAATGACACCTTTGCGATGGCCTAGCAAGCTATCCAGGGTGTGCCCCACCCCTCATCCGGCATCGGATGAGATGAGCGCCAACATCCCCGCAATCCTAAATAGGATTAAGCGGTTCAGAAAATGAATGGCTGAATGAATGGATAGTTAAATAACACCCACTAAATTATGGCTGAAATTTGAATATGAATTTTCATTTTCATTTACCATATTGCTTCCTACTTCTAGTGGGGCCGGCGGCGTAGTGGTTAGGGTGCTGTGCTCATGATCGGGAGGTCGTGAGTTCAAATCCCACTGAGACTCTCACTGTGTTAAGACCCCTAGGCAAGGTCTTAAGCACAAGTGTGCCTCTGTTCACACAGCAGTATAAATAGGTACCAGTAAAAATATACCAGGAAGGTAACTTGCGATGGACTAGTGTCTCATCAAGGAGGAGTTGAACTCCTAGGTGCTTCACGCTACAGAAACCGGGGATAAGCACCGGCCTGATGAGCCGCTATGGCTTGGGTGTAAAAAGCCCAGACTTTACCTACCTTCCTACTACTAGGGTTGTGGGTAGGCTGAAGACTATCTTAGATGAGGCTGGGAATTGCAGGGTACACTATGAGCAGCCAGTCACACTCACACGTAGGAACACCCAATTAGCCGAATGTGTATATCTTTGGACTGTGGGAGGAAACTGGAGTACGCTCAGAAAATATGAAAACGCCACAGAGAAATATTCTCGCCAAGCCCAAGGCTCGAACACTGAACCCGTTTGCTGTAAGAAGGTCCCACCTAGTATGAATTTAAATATTCTAATTTTATTAAATCTGTATATCAAGAAGTTTTTAGACACTTTGTCTTGAATTATTTTTCTTTTTCTTCCGGCTTTTTCTCTTTTTCAGGGGTTGCCACAGTAAATCATCTGATTGCATGTTTGATTTGGCATAGGTTTTTACATCCGATGCCCTTCCTGAAACAACCCTTTGGCAAGGGGCAGAAACACACTGATGGCTATGCAACATACTCTTTACCAAAGTCAGCAATGGTTCTTTGACATGCCTCTCACCATAGAAAGTGAGAGACATGTCCCGCTGCACGGGGGGTGTCGAAAGTAGGACTCAAACACCCCAACCTTAGGATCAGTGATCCTGTGCCCTTTGTCACCAGTCCACCACTGCCCCAGAGCCTATCACAGCCTAGCCCTGGCAAAGCCAGGGTACACCATGTACGAGAGCATGGGTATTATGAACTAGGGTGTATTTTGACCCTTTGTGATTCTGGAAAGTCTTTTGGTGTTGAAACCCCCACACACACACAACTTCCTGTTGTGCGAAGCGTTTGCAGGCAGGTTGGAATGGTTGGAGAAAACTATCCGGTGTGATGTGTGATAGGAGGGTATCGCCAAGAATGAAAGGAAAAGTGTACAAGATGGTGATGAGGCCAGCGATGTTGTATGGTTTAGAAACAGTGGCACTGAGGAAAAGATAGGAGGCAGAGCTGGACGTAGCAGAGATGAAAATTTTGAGGTTCTCTTTTGGAGTAACGAGGATGGATAAGATCAGAAATGAGCACATCAGAGAGACAGCACATGTAAGATGTTTTGGAGACAAAGTCAAAGAGGCTAGATTGAGATGGTTTGGACATGTACAGAGGAGGGACAGTGAATATATTGGTCGTAGGATGTTAAGGTTGGAACTACCAGGCAGAAGGCCAAGAGGAAGACCAAAGAGGAGATTTATGGAAGGGAACAGTTGAAAGGAGAAGAAGAAGAAGAAGAAGAAGAAGAAGAAGAAGAAGAAGAAGAAGAAGAGGCAGCTTCCTGTTTTGGTGCAATGCGTTTCAGTACCTTTTGCACAACTTGCTGTTCTCAATAAAGAGTTGAATGTTGAAATTCACAACAGGTGTTTGATCCATGAAAGCGACCAATACATTTCTTGATTCAATTTGAATTGGTATTTTAAAAATCTTCATCATTGTGCTGTTCACATTTTTACATGAGACCAAGATGACACTTAACAATTGTTCAAAAGTACCTTGCCATAGTAAGGCTTCAAACAGGATGTTATCAGCGTAAAGTGACCACTGAGCTTAAAGTCTTACAGAGCATCATCAGTGAGTTGCAACAGAGATACAGTCACACTCGAAGTCACAGAAAGGCATAGAAGTAGACATTATTTGGCCACATTTGATGCTGATGACCGCTTCATTGTGAACAGTGCTCTGCGGAACCAGATAATGAATGCCACACAACTCTAGGCATGTTTTAGGGAGGAAAGAGGCACTGAAGTATCATGGCCGACTATTCAAATTCTTTTACATTTGAGGGATATGTGTGGTAGATGACCTGCAAGGGTACCTGGCCACAGGTACTAGCAGGCTTCAGTGCTGTTCTTTGATGAAACTCCATTCACATCGAGCAGAAATGATGGCCACCAATGGTTTTGGAGATGTGACAAAAAGTGCTATCTATCAGCCACTTTGGTCACCAGATGAACCTTTGGTGCTCGGATTGTTACAGTATTTTCTGGTATGTCTAGCCAATACAGAACTGCCCTACACTTTGTGAATGGTACAGTGACAACCGTATACTACCTAAATAACCTCATTGTGCCCCTGAATGAACAATACAGGCCTATCATCTTCAGTGATGACAATGTTCCAGCTCATTGAGATTGCATCATAAGGTAACAGCTGCTGGAGACTGGGGTTCCTCAAATGGAGTGTATGCACTTTCCCAACTGCACTTTTCAGATTAGCTGGGTCACCGTGCCGTGGCTCATAACTCTGTACACCAGAACCTCAACGATCTCAGGGCCACCCTTCAAGATGAGTGGGATGCCATGCCTCAGCCAACCTTAAGTTGATTTGTGAACAACATGAGATGTTGTTGTCAAGCTGCAATTGATGCTTAAGGGCACATAAAAAAAAAAAAAATTAAGATATTGACATTTTTATTGTGACATACCCACCACTGTTGTTGGCTTTTCTTTCAATAAATTGTTTAATATGAGGAGATAATCACTGCATGCTTCTACTTACACACACACACTCACACCACACACACACACACACACACACACACACACACACACACACACACACACACACACACACACACACACACACACAGGTACAACAGGAAGGCCTAGGTTCAATTCCCAGGCTCAAGCATTTCTGTGTGGAGTTTGTATGTGTGGGCTTCCTCCAGATACTCCAGTTTCCTCCCACAGTCCAGAAACAGAAAGATGTACACTAGGCTAGTTGGCTGTAGGTGTGAGTGTGAGTTTGAATTGATGTAGGAACGTTGGCCCTGTGATGGTATGGTGAGCTGTCCACGGTGTATCCTGCCTTCCCAAAGTGTCACCAAATATAGGTGCCAACTTCAGAGTAGTCCCAATTAGTATTAAACATATTTGAAAATTAATGAATATAAGGCTCGTTATTTGGTCTTGGGTACATTTTGGGAGACATCTGTTAAAATTTTTAGAACCATAAAAACAATCAAAATTCTTCTCAATTTACAAAGTAAGACCTCTCGAGGAAACAGTAATGTTCACTTAAAGATTACATCATCCATAGAATAAATTCTAAAGCCACTTTAAATTAATGTCACGTAACATTGATGGGTACATAAATCAGTACAATCCATCAATCACATTACAAGGAAGTTTTCCACTAAGCATTGATTTTATATATATATATATATATATATATATATATATATATATATATATATATATATATATATATATATATATATATATATATATATATATATACCATACCATATTAGCCCTGTAAGGGAAATTGTTTCAATTAGGTGCCTTGCTCAAGGACACTTCACCCATTTATGTGAAGCAAGGCTTCTGACTCCCCCACCACCACACTTGGAAATTGAACCAAAGTTCCAAAGCCACTTGTCTACCCATTAGGGTATGACTGCCTCAAAAAAGGCTGGACAGCTGTCCATAAGTAACAAATATTCATGAGTCACGGTCTTGGCTTTAGGGAGGTAATATTTATGTCTATCTGGAGTAAGAAAAGACGATGCAGAGGGCAGAGTGAGATGGAGGCAGATGATTTGCTGTGGCGACCCCTGAAGGGAACAGCCGAAAGGAAAAGAAGAAGAGGTCTTGGCGTTAGGTTTTTTTTCCACTCATGTGTGTGCCAGTATATAAAATAACTTAAAATTTAATTGGTTTAACAGATATTTCACCAGAGTATTTTTCATGTTAATATAACCATATGTATGGATTTTTAAGGACATTCTTTTGTTGATGCAAGAAATGCTACCTTATTTCCACCACCACCATCATCATCAGCATCATCATCATCATCATCATCATCATCATCATCATCTTCTGCTTAATCCAGGGTCAGGTAGAGGGCCAGCAGCCTAAGCAGTGAGGTCTCGATATACCCCCTCCCCCAACTCTTCCAGGGGCACCAAGGTATTCCAAGACCAAGCAAGAAACAATGTGTTCTGGGTCGACTCCTGGGTTTTTTTCCAGTTGGATATACCCAAAACATCACACCAGGGAGATGCTTGGGAGACATTCTAGCTTGATGCCCGAGCCACCTCAACTATCTCCCCTTAATGCAAATGACCTGTGGCTCTATGCGACACTCCTGCCAGATGGCTCAGCTTTTCACCCTATTCTGAAGGGAATGCCCTACTGCCCTGCGAAAAAAGTTCATTTCAGCTGCTTGTATCTGTCATCTTGTTCTACCCAAAGCTCATGACCATAGGTGAGAGGTGGAATGTAAACTGGTAAATTGAGAGATTTGTCTTCTGGCTCAGGTCCCTCTTCACTACAACAGACCAGTGCAAGCTCCACTTTACAGCAGAGGCTGCACCGATCAACCCACCCACGCCTTGTTCTATCCTTCTCTCACTCGTGAACAAGCCCCTGAGATACTTGAACTCTTTCAATTGGAGCAGAACCTCATTTCAGACCTAAAAGGTGCATTCCACCCTTTTCAAGCTGAAAACCGTGTCCTTGGACTTTCAATTGTAAAAAGCAGAAATTAATCCTATTGTCACCATACGAGACCCCCTCAATGCCTCGGCTGCAACTAGAAATTCTGTTCAAAAAAATTATGAACAAAATCGGTGAAAAAGGACAGAATTGGCAGACTCCAACCCTCAGCAGAAGTTAATTTGACCTGTTGTTACCAATACAGCTTGACCTCTGGCTCCTGTGGTACAAAGACCTAACAGCCTGAAGCAACTGAGCCCAAGTCACATGATGCTGTCTTTAAATCTACAAAACACACGTGGACAGATTGGGAAATCTCCCATGCCACCTCTAGGATCCAGCCGAGTGTATAAAGCTGGTCAAGAGTGCAGCAGCCAGAAAGAAAACTCAATGGTTCCTTCTGAATCCAAGGTTTAACTATCAGTTAGATCCTCCTCTACAGTATTCCTGCATAGATTTCCAAGGTAGGCTAAGTGTGATTCCACAATGATTTGAACTCAGCCTCCACCACCCCCTCCCCTTTTAAAAAGGGGAACTACCACCCTTCTTTACCGGTCCAGAAGTCTTCGTGATTGGTTGTCAGCTCAGCTCCTTTCTTCACCCAAGTTTCCAGAACATGCAGGCACAAGTTCGGTGACATGACTACAGAGTCAACCATTGAACTGTGGCCAAGGGTGTCCTAGTGCCAAAAGCACTTATGGAAACCTTTATGTTCACACATGATGTTCATGACTGACAAACTGTGTTGGGCACAGAAGTCCTATAAGAAACACCATAGAGAGGGTTTGGATAGAAGAGGCTGTACTTACCAATTACATCCTTCCCCTTTCACTGAAAACATGGGTGTTCAAGTCTCCCAGGACAACAAGTGAGGCTGCAGTGGAACATTCTCTTACATACCCCTAAAGACTCCAAAAAGAACTGTTATTCAGTGCATAAACACAAACAAAAGTCAGAACCTGTCTCCTCACCCAAAAGCAGAGGGCAACTATTTGTTTGGTAACCAGGGAGAACCCCAACATTTGAGCACTGAGATGCTGACAACAAGGATGCTTACACTGGCTCACTGTCTCTCCCCATGAGCAACTCCAGAATGGAAAAGGTCCAGGCCCTCTCGAGATGGGTGGTTCCAGAGTCCAAGCTTTGCATTAAGGTGAGTTTGAATATATCTCTCAACCTCAGGCACCAGCTCAGGCTCCTTGCTCAGGCAGAGAGGTGACATTGCATGCCCCAAGAGTCAGAGTCAGTAGCCAAGGTCTGACAGAACCCAGGCCTTTGGCTGCACCCAAATCACAGTGCACCCTACCCCTATTGCACCTCTTGTCAGTGGTGTGTCAATGGGAGGGCAAACCTTTTCAAGCTGGGCCCATCCGGCTCCATGGGCAGAAGCCCAACCATCAGGCTCTTGCCTTCGAGTCCTTCCACCAGGGCTGGCTCCAAGTGGGGACCTGGGTGACCCTTGTCCAGGCAAGGAAAATTGGATCCATGTATCTTTATCAATCACTGACAACATAACTCCTAGGATCATTAGAACACCCAAACCCCTCTACCACAGTAAGGTAATTCAAGAAGGGGTACCTTCTTTCCAAGTTTACTAAAACCAAGGATATAGATTATCTACAATGTCCATCACAGCGATCAAGATATCAGATACAAGAATCTTCTTTTCCTTTCGGATTTTCCCTTCAGGGGTCGCCACAGCGAATCATCTGCCTCCATTTCACCCTATCCTTTGCATCTTCTTCTCTTACACCAATGACCTTCATGTCCTCCTTCACCACATCCATGAATCGTCTCTTTGGTCTTCCTCTAGGCCTTCTGCCTGGTAGTTCCAGCCTCAGCATCCTATTACCAATATACTCACTATCCCTCCTCTGTACATGTCCAAACCATCTCAATCTAGCCTCTCTGACTTTGTCTCCAAAAATGTCTGACATGTGCTGTCCCTCTGATGTGCTCATTCCTAATCCTATCCATCCTCGTTACTCCCAAAGAGAACCTCAACATTTTCATCTCTGCTACCTCCAGCTCTGCCTCCTGTCTTTTCCCCAGGGCCACTGTTTCTAAACCATACAACATCGTTGGCCACAACACCATTTTGTACACTTTTCCTTTCATTCTTGCCGATACCCTCTTATCACACATCACACCGGACACTTTTCTCCATCCATCCCAACCTGCCTGCACACGCTTCTTGACCTTTTTTCCACACTCTCCATTGCTCTGGATTGTTGAGCCGAAGTACTTAAAATCCTCCACCTTTCTTATCTCTGCTCCCTGTAATCTCAGTGTTCCTCTTGGGTCCTTGTCATTCATGCACATGTATTCTGTCTTCCTGAGGCTAATCTTCATTCCCCTCCTTTCCAGGGCATACCTCCACCTCTCTAGATTTGCCTGCACTTGTTCTCTGCTCTCACTACGGATCACAATGTCATCTGCAAACATCATAGTCCATGGGGAATCTTGTCTAACCTCGTCTGTCAGCCTGTCCATCACCATAGCAACAAGAAGGGGCTGAGAGCTGACCCTTGATGCAGTCCCACCTCCACCTTGAACTCTTGTGTCACACCGACAGCACACCTCACCACTCTCTTACATCTCTCATACACGTTCTGAACCACTCTAACATACTTCTCTGCCACTCCAGACTTTCTCATGCAATACCACAGTTCTTCTCTCGGCACCCTGTCTTATGCTTTCTCCAGATCCACAAAGGCACAATGAAGCTCCTTCTGACCTTCTCTGTACTTCTCCATTAACATCCTCAAGGCAAACACTGCATCTGTGGTGCTGTTTCTTGGCATGAAACCAAACTGTTGTTCACAAATGCTGACCTCTGCCCTTAGTCTAGCTTCCAGTATTCTTTCCCATAACTTCATCATATGGCTCATCAACTTTATCCCTCTGTAGTTGCCACAACTCTGCATGTCTCCCTTGTTCTTAAAAATGGGCACCAGCACACTTCTCCTCCATTCTTCTGGCATCTTCTCACTCTCTAAGACCTTGTTAAATGTTCTTGTCAGAAAATCTACTACTACCTCTCCTAGACACTTCCATACCTCCACTAGTATGTCATCAGGGCCAACTGCCTTTCCATTCTTCATCCTCTTCAATGCCCTCCTCACTTCACCCCTACTAATCTTTGCTACTTCCTGGTCCTCAACAATCACCTCTTGTACTCTTTTTTCTCTCTCATTTTCCTCATTCATCAGCTCTTTAAAGTACTCTTTCCATCTTCCCAGCACACTTCTGTCATCAGTCAATACATTTCCCTCTTTGTCCTTTATCAATCTAACTTGCTGCACGTCCTTCCCATCTCTATTTCTCTGCTGTGCCAACCTGTATAAATCATTTTCTCCCTCTTTACCTTCCAACCGAGCATACAAGTCATCAAACGCGCTCTGTTTAGCCTTTGACACTGCTACCTTTGCCTTATGCTGTGTCTCCCTGTACTCCTGTTTACTCTCTTCGGTTTTCTCAATGTCCCACTTCTTCTTAGCTAACCTCTTCTTTTGTACACACTCCTGCACTTCCTCATTCCACCACCAAGTCTCCTTATCTGCTTTCCTTCCAGATGACACACCAAGTATTCTCCTACCTGTCTCCCTGATCACATTAGCTGTAGTTGTCCAGTCATCTGGAAGCACTTCGTGACCACCCAAAGCCTGTTTCAACTCCTCCTTGAAGACAACCCGACACTCTTCCTTTTTCAACTTCCCCCACTTTGTCTTCTGTTCTGCCTTTGCCTTATTCACCTTCCTTACCATCAGCATCATCCTGCACACCACCATCCTATGCTGTTTGGCAACACTCTCACCCGCTACTACTTTGCAGTCACTGACTTCCTTCAAATTACATCGCCTGCACAATATGTAGTCTACCTGTGTGCTCCTACCTCTACTTTCATAAGTCACCCTATGCTCCTCTCTCTTCTGGATTCACCACAGCCATCTCCATCCTTTTTGCAAAATCGATCAACATCTGTCCTTCTGCGTTCCTGTCCTGGATACCAAACCTACCCATCACTTCCTCGTCCCCTCTGTTTCCTTCACCAACATGTCCATTGAAGTCTGCCCCAATGACCACTCTTTCACCTCTGGGGGTACTCTGCATCACTTCATCTAACTCCCCCCAGAATCTCTCCTTCTCTTCTCGTTCACATCCTGTCTGTGGGGCATAAGCACTAACAACATTGACCATCACACCTTCAATTTCTAACTTGAGACTCATCAGTCTGTCTGCCACTCCTTTCACTTCTAGAACATTCCTGACAAACTCCTCCTTCAAGATGACTCCGACTTCATTTCTCTTCCCATCCACACCATGATAAAACAGCTTAAACCCTGCTCCTATGCTTCTAGCCTTGCTACCTTTCCACCTGGTCTCCTGAACACACAGTATGTCCACCTTCTTCCTCTGCATCATGTCAGCCAGCTCTCTACCTTTTCCTGCCATAGTTCCAACATTCAAAATCCCTACCTTCAGTCCTAGACTCATGCCTTTCCTCTTCTCTCTCTGGCAACGGACACGCCTCCCGCCTCTCCTTGTTCAACGTCTTCGACCAACAGTTGTTCAATTTCCATCAGCACCCTGTTGGTTGATGGCACTGATGGCGGTCGTTGTTAACCCGGGCCTTGACCGATCCGGTATGTCATTCTTTCTTGTGATTCGCATAGTTTATTTGGCATTTGTTTTACGCCGGATGCCCTTCCTGACGCAACCCTCTGCATTTATCCGGGCTTGGGACCAGCGTGAGGGAGAGACACTGGTTTGTGCCCCCCCCTCACGGCTGCATTATATCAGATACAAGAATCTTGAGAGATATTATGTTCATGGACACATCTCATAAAACAGGTGATTTCTCTTTTGTCAAAATAAAACAAAATAAGAAAAACCACAGTAAACATCCTTTCCACATTCCAACATTATTATTATTATTATTATTATTATTATTATTATTGTTATTATTTATGTTCAGTTCATTTTATGTAACCACTTAATTCTAATTAGGGTTGCGGGGAGGCTGGCGCCCATCCCAGCCAACTCCAGGCGAGGGCAGAGTACACCCTGGAAAGCTCGCCAGGCAAGCCCAGGGCGGAATCACACCGACGGCTTTGCAGCCTACTCTGGTCGAAAGTCAACAATAGTTCTTTTACATGCCTCACACCATAGACAGTGAAAGACATGGCCGGCCTTTGATAACCCAGTTAGCTGCACTGGGGGGACAGTGACAACCTGGGGAGAGTGGGACCCGAACCCCCAACCTTTGGATCAGCAATCCAGCACCCTATACCACTAGACCACTACTGCCCCTTGTTATTTATGTTTTTTTTTTTTTGTTTTGTTTTTTTTTTTGTCAAAAACAGTAGTATGAATTTCATTCATTCATTTCCTGAACCATTTAATCATAATTAAGAAGTTGGGGAGGCTGGCGCCCATCTCAGCCAACTCTGGCCGAGATCAAAGTATACCCTGGACATCATGCAATTGCATGGCAGAAGCACACTCACGGCTATGCGGTCTACTTTTGATAAAAGTCAGCAATAGTTATTTTACATGCATTTCACAATAGCCAGTGAGACATGGCCGGCCTTTGATAACCCAGTTAGCGGCATTGGATAGCAGCAGTGATAACTCGTTGTAAGGGAGTTTGAATACCTGACCCTGAGTTCAGTAGTCCAGCACCTATCACTAGGCCACCACAGCCCCAGTACGAAATTGAAATATTTATTTGTGAAACTTGCAACTGAACTTGACTGAATATGTCCAACTTTCATGCTGAAAAATGTGCAATTATAGTATGAATAAAATCAAATGGGGACGCAGCGGTGCTTTGTAATACAGCAGGCCCTCGATATTCGCATGGGTTCAGTCCAGCCCTTCCCACGAATGAAGATAATCTGCGAGTTCTGCACCCGGAAGTAAAACCCCATGTATCTTATTACATGCGCGGATGTACAACCCGAAGTAAAATACACCTGTTACACGCCCTAAAATATGCTTGTTAAAAACATTCTCGAGACAGTCTTACTCAGTAATATAGTATTAATTTAGTAAAATGTAGTAATGATTAAGAAAAACTTTTCAATTTTTATTGTTATATTTATTGATGATAAATTAAACATTATACAGCATATACTGTTGTAAAGCACTAGTATTAAAGCCTTTTTCAATTATTATTCCAATACAGTACCAGAAGTTAATGTTTAGCATATTTGTGAATGAGATGTTATGGTCTGTAGTTGGGCAGTGGTGGTCTAGTGGTATAGGGTGCTGGATCGCTGATCCAATGGTTGGAGGTTGGAGTCTTACTTTCCACAAGGTTGTCACTGTCTCCCCAGTGCGGCTAACTGGGTTATCAAAGGCGGGCCATGTCTCTCACTGTCTATGGTGAGAGGCATGTAAAAGAACCATTGCTGACTTTCGTAAAGAGTAGCTGCAAAGCCATCAGCGTGTTTCTGTCCCTTGTTAAAAGGGTTGTGACAGGAAGGGCATCCGAATTAAAAACCTCTGCCAAATCAAACGTGCAAATCAGATGATTCGCTGTGGCGACTCCCAAGTAAAAGGGAAAAAGCCAAAAGGAAGACAGACATACATGTTATGTTCTGTAGCATGTTTAACAAACGATACCAAAAAGATAAACTTTATTACGCTTCTTGTCCTTTTACATTGAACGCGACGTCTTCAAGATGAGGCTCCCTGAGGGCGACGTTGCAGAGTTCTCAGAGTCAAATTGTTTCTTTGTTTGTTTTAATTTGTTTTATTTGTTGTTTTGTTTGTTCATGTTTTGCACTATGCTCGTCCATGACCGGTCGGCCTTATTACAGCTATGAGATCGGAGTCTTCGGGCATTTACAACTGAGAACGCTCAACTCCTATCCTGAGCTAATATACTATGGTAGCTCAATGCTAGCCGCACCCCGGATAACAATAAGCCCAGGCGGAATTCTCAGAGTCTCCGGCGCTTGGTTAGAAGTGGAAGGTTAGCACTTCCGGTCATACTACTTGAAAATGTTCAGTCCCTGTGAAACAAGATGGACGAGCTTCATGCTCGGATTGCAGCATAGAGGGATCTACAGGACTGCTCCATGTTGTGTTTCTGTGAAACATGACTCGAAGAGAGTACACCCGATGAACAAAACAACAAATAAAACAATTTAAAACAAGCAAAGAAACAATTTGACTCTGAGACTCCGCGATGTCGCCCTCTATGCAGCGCCATCTTAGAGATGTCACGTTCAATGCAGAAGGACATGAAGCGTAATAAAGTTGATCCTTTTGGTAGCATTTGTTAAACATGCTATAGAACATAAAATCTCACGCACAAACATTTTAAACATTAACTAAGATACTGTACTGGAATAATGATTGAAAAAGACTTTAATACAGCAGTTCAGATCATTATTTCTTCTGAGGCACTTCAGAGGACAATGTCGTTTCTTCAGGAGAAAGTCTTATTTCTTCAGGAGAGACATCCAACATTTTCTATCGTTTAGCCAGAGAAGACGCACAGCGTTTGAGTGGCATCGTAGAGCTTAACTGGTAATTAAAACACACTAAAAAAGAGGCTCATTGACAACTTGTGTGCAAATGAGGAAAAAGGGGCATTATATCATCTCAACCAATCAGCAGGAAGGAGGACTGCCATTGGCTGAATTTGAGTGACGTGTCAGTTGCTTGGCAGTCCATGAATACTCAAACCGTGAATGCAAAACAGTGAATAGTCAAGGGCCTACTGTATACTGAAATTATCTTTAATATTATTTCGAACAATTACACTTTCGACACAACAACATTGTGAAGTAAATAGACGTCTGTCCTAGACGGTATGCTCTGGAATGATCATGCAAGCCTTTCAGGTGAAAACATTCATTGCAACAGAAGTCTAAAGATGCCTGGCAATGTTCTGCTGGCATCCAAAATTTTAACAAATTAAACAGTATCAGGAAAAACAGGATACACGAAATAAGCAGTACATGTTGTTTTCTTTTTATTTTTTATTCATTTTATTATCTTATTCATTTATTTATTTTGGGTGGGTATTAACCATTTGGGGAACTCTACTTAATTGATCAAAATTGTAATATTTGGTCACTGAATTAAGAAATTAAAAAACAGTCCAATATAGTCTTTCAGTTTACCAAATATTTTATTCATTTATGTGTTTTGTTATTGTTGCTGCTGTTTAATCTATGCTTATCTAG
>CM045728.1:19844849-20039849 GCA_024760905.1 Plotosus lineatus
GCTCTCGAGAGAGTCAAGTTGTTTCTTTGTTTTGCTTTGTTTTGTTTGTTTATTTTTTTTGCACTATGCTCGTCTATGACCAGGTGACCATACTACCGCTAGGAGAGCGCAGTCCTTTTGGATATTTAGAACTGAGCACGCTCAACTCCAATCCTGAGCTAATATGCTGTCTGTCTGTCTTCCCTTCGGCTTTTCTTTTTCCCTTTTACTCGGGAGTTGCCACAGCGAATCATGT
The DNA here is from genome assembly GCA_024760905.1 of Plotosus lineatus. Lineage (NCBI taxonomy): Eukaryota > Metazoa > Chordata > Actinopteri > Siluriformes > Plotosidae > Plotosus > Plotosus lineatus. Next base: position 19,845,085 of record CM045728.1, read on the forward strand.
GATTCGCACGTTTTGATTTGGCAGAGGTTTTTAGGTTGGATGCCCTTCCGGTCACAACCCTTTTAGCAAGGGACAGAAACACGCTGACAACTTTGCAGCCTACTCTTTACAAAAGTCAGCAATGGTTCTTTTACATGCCTCTCACCATAGACAGTGAGAGACATGGCCCGCCTTTTATAACCCAGTTAGCCGCACTGGGGGCCTGAGCTAATATGCTACGACACCTTAATGCTTGCTGCACCCCGGAAAACAATAGGCTCAGGCGAAGCCAGGGCAGGCGGGGAGGGGCTGAATGATGACTCTGGTGCTTGGTTAGCAGTGGAAGGTTAGCAGTGGAAGGTTAGCAGTGGATGGTTAGCCCTCCCGGTCATACTGCTTGCAAATGTTCCGTCTCTGCGAAACAGTATGGATATAATGCTCGGATTGCAACGCAGTGGGATCATTTTTTCCCCAAACAAAATAATGGCCGTTGTGCAATATACAGTGGTATGAAAAAGTATCTGAAGCTTTTGGAATTTCTCACATTTCTGCATAAAATCACCATCAAATGTGATCTGATCTTTGTCAAAATCACACAGATGAAAAAACAGTGTCTGCTTTAACTAAAACCACCCAAACATTTATAGGTTTTCATATTTTAATGAGGATAGCATGCAAACAATGACAGAAGGGGAGGAATAAGTAACTGAATCCTCTGCCTAAGGAGACTTAAAGAGCAATTGAAACCAATTTTTACCAAACAATTTAAGTCAGGTGTGTGCCCAATCACTGATGAGTGGCGTAAAGTTGCCATGCCCACTACAAGACACACACCTGGTAAGAATTGTCTCGATGAGAAGCATTGTCTGATGTGCACCATGGCTCGCTCAAAAGAGCTGTCTGAAGACCTGCGATCAAGAATTGTTGATTGTATAAAGCTGGGAAAGGATACAAAACCATCTCTAAAAGTCCGGATGTTCATCAATCGACAGTCAGACAAGTTGTCTACAAATGGAGAGAGTTTGGCACTGTTGCTTCTCTCCCAAGGAGTGGCCGTCCACCAAAGATGATGCCAAGAGTTCAGCGCAGAATACTCAGAGAGATTAAAAAAAAAAACCTCGAGTGTCTGCTAAAGACTTGCAGAAATCACTGGCACAGTCCAATATCTCTGTGCACACATCAACTATATATAAAACAATAGCCAAGAATGGTGTTCATGGGAAGACTCCAAGGAGGAAGCCACTGCTGTCTAAAGAAACATTGTTGCTCATTTTATATTTGCAAAAAGGCACTTGGACACTCCACAGAAGTTTTGGCAAAATAATTTGTGGACTGATGAAACCAAAGTTGAATTGTTTGGGAGGAACACACAACGTCATGTGTGGAGGAAAAATGGAACAGCTCACCAACATCAACACCTCATCACCACCGTGAAGCATGGTGGAGGGTGCATCATGATTTGGGGCTGTTTTGCTGCCTCGGGGCCTGGACAACTTGCAATCATTAATGGAAAAATGAATTCAAAAGTTTATCAGGATGTTTTGCAGGAAAATCCTGAGACCGTCTGTCAGACAGTTGAAGCTAATAAGAGGATGGATGCTGCAAGAAGACAATGATCCAAAACACAGAAGTAAATCAACTTCAGAATGGTTTCAGAAGAACAAAATACACGTTCTTGAGTGGCCAAGTCAAATCCAGACTTGAAGCCTATTGAGATGCTGTGGCATGACCTCAAGACAGCAATTCATGACAAACATCCCAGGAATCTGACTGAACTACAGCAGTTTTGTAAAGAAGAATGGGCCAAGATTAGTCCTGACCGATGTGCCAGACTGATTTGCAGCTACAGGAAGTGTCTGGTTGAAGTTCTTGCTGCTGGGGGGGGGGCGCCACAAAACATTAAATGTGATGGTTCAGTTACTTATTCCTCTCCCTTCTGTCATTGTTTGCATGCTATCCTCATTAACATATGAAAACCTATAAATGTTTGGGTGGTTTTTATATAAAGCAGACACTGTTTTTTTCATCTGTGTGATTTTGACAGAGATCAGATCACATTTGATGGTGATTTTATGCAGAAATGTGAGAAAATCCAAAAGGTTCAGATATAATTATATAAATATATATAATATAATTTAGTGCAATTTAATTTATTGTTGTATCTACTGTATTATTATTATTATTATTATTATTATTATTATTATTATTATTATTATCGTTGTTGTTGTTGTTGTTGTTTACTGGGCCTGTGTAAGGTCCTTTTTAGATATAGGATTTTATGTATTTATTTTATAGAAGTACAGACGGCTCTCTACTTACGAAATTAATCCATTCCAGTGCCTTTCTTCATAACCTGGAGTTTTCATAAGTAGAGGTGCATTTTGCTTGTAAAATGCATGATTCGTTCCAAGGCTCCCAAGACTACCCCATAAACCCTTTAAAAATTATAAAAGTACACCAATTTTGTAAGAAATATGTATGAAATGTGTGTGTGTATATATATATATATATATATATATATATATATATATATATATATATATATATATATATATATATATATATATATATATATATATATATATATATATACACACAGTAGGCCCCCGATTTCCGAAGACCCCTTTGTTCGAAATCCCCGGATTATGAAAAGCATTTTCCTGAGTTTCCATCCCGAAATACGAAACAACCCCCTCTTACGAGAAGAAATTCAAAATTCAAACGCGCCAATCAAAATTTCACAGATAGAGACAGAAGGAAGCTTAACTCTTTAGTTTTTAGTTTAGTTTTTTAAGTTGTTTTAATTCAATAAATGTTTAATAATTGTGGGCTCATTTAAGCTCATCTGGAATTCCGATCCCTCAACGAATCAAATTAAAGTTGAGTTTGTCAAGCAGGGAATGCTCTTTGAATTCATGTCTTGTGGGCGTGGCCCGCAGTGCGCGCACGAAAGAGAGAGAGAGAGAGAGAGAGAGAGAGAGAGAGAGAGCAAGAGAGAGAGAGAGAGAAGGATTAATGCTTTAGACTCTAGAGTCATCAACAAGCTATTATACATGAAAAAAAGTGCTATTAAATTATAAAATTAATTAATGTAATTATTTAATTACAAAATAACAACAACAAAAAGTTTTTTTTTTATTTTTTCCCCTCTGACACTTTTTTTCAAATTGTAAATCATAATATTTTAAATCTAGTGGCATTATTTATTCTTTTTTTTTCTTATTTCCTCCGACATCAGTAAATTTGTGCTGAAAAATCAACCAGAAAAAAAAAAAAGTGACCTTGGTTGCAGATTATGTGTACACCTCTTTTTCTCATTTGAGCACAAGTTGTTGATGTGAATATTCTTCGTGTGTTCTTAATTGCCAGTTAAGCTCTATGATGCCACCCAAACTCCCTGGATCTTCTCTGGCTTTGGATAAAAGGTAATGACGTTGGATGTCTCTTCTGAAGAAATATCAATTTCTCCTGAAAAAAACAACAGTTTTTTTCTGAAGTTCCTGTAGAGGAATAATCATCTGAACTGTTGTGAATTTCTGTAAAATTAAAATAGTTTTCATTTATTATTCCAGTACAGTACCTAAGCTCATATTTACAATGTTTGTGTGTGAGATGTTATGTACTGTGCTGTAGCAGGTTTATCCAAGTCCTTTTGGTGTCCAATTTATTACATTAATTTTCTTTTTGTTATGGTATGTGTTTTGGGGGGACTTTGATTTTGGCAACACTGTTCTCTAACTCTGTTTTCTCCAGCACAAGCAACAGCTGAGGGGTGTGGCTGACTTGATCAGGCTGATTGCAGCATCGCACACCTGAATTCACTCATCTCATCTACTTCGTATAAAGACAAGGCACATATTCACCTCTGCTCCAGAAGATTGTCTAGCATCACGTCCCTGCTGTTCTCTCTCGCTCCTGGTTCCAGCTTTCTGCTCGGCCAGTTCCTGCTCCTTAGTTTCCCAGTGCTTAATGTTTATTGTGTTTCTCTTCATCACCAGTAGTTCATGTGTTTGCCCTCTGTTTAAGTGCTTCTTCTTTGAATAATAAAATAATAAATTGAATCAGCAACCTCACACTCTCTCCTGCATTCTGGGTCCAACTGGTTCATTACTTCACACTTTTCTGTTTATATATATATATATATATATATATATATATATATATATATATATATAGGTGGGTAATGTATTGACTGATGACAGAAGTGTGCTGGGAAGATGGAAAGAATACTTTGAAGAGCTGATGAATGAGGGAAATGAGAGAGAAAAAAAGAATAGAAGACATGACTGTTGAGGACCAGGAAGTAGCAAAGATTAGTAAGAGTGAAGTGAGGAGGGCATTGAAGAGGATGAAAAGTGGAAAGGCAGTTGGTCCTGATTACATACCGGTAGAGGTATGGGAGTGTCTAGGAGAGGTAGCAGTAGATTTTCTGACAAGAACATTCAACAAGGTATTAGACAGTGAGAGGATGTCGGAGGAATGGACGAGAAGTGTTCTGGTGCCCATTTTTAAGAAGAAGGGAGACGTGCAGAGTTGTGGCACTACAGAGGGATGAAGTTGATGAGCCATATGATCAAGCCATGGGAAAGAATAATGGAAGCTAGACTAAGGGCAGAGGTCAGCATTTGTGAACAACAGCTTGGTTTCATGCCAAGAAAGAGCACCACAGATGCAGTGTTTGCTTTGAGGATGTTCATAGAGAAGTACAGAGAAGGTCAGAAGTAGCTGCATTGTGCCTTTGTGGATCTGGAGAAAGCATATGACAGGGTGCAGAGAAAGGAACTGTGATATTGCATGAGGAAGTCTGGAGTGGCAGAGAAGTATGTTAGAGTGGTGCAGGACATGCATGAGAGATGTAAGACAGTAGTGAGGTGTGCTGTCGGTGTGACAGAAGAGTTCAAGGTGGAGGTAGGACTGCATCAAAGGTCAGCTCTGAGCCCCGTCTTATTTGCTATGGTGATGGACAGGCTGACAGACAAGGTTAGACAAGAATCTCCATAGACTATGATGTTTGCAGATGACATTGTGATCTGTAGTGAGAGCAGAGAACAAGTGCAGGAAAATCTAGAGAGGTGGAGGTATGCCCTGGAAAGGAAGGGAATGAAGGTTAACCTCAGTAAAACAGAATGCATGTCTGTGAACGACAAGTACCAAACAGGAAAGGTGAGGTTACAGGGAGCAGAGATAATGAAGGTGGAGGATTTTAAGTACTTAGGCTCAACAATTCAGAGCAATGGAGAGTGTGGAAAAGAGGTGAAGAAGCGTGTGCAGGCAGGTTGGAATGGTTGGAGAAAAGTATCTGGTGTGATGTAAGATAGGAAGGTACCGGCAAGAATGAAAGGAAAAGTGTACAAGACTGTAATGAGGCCAGCGATGCTGTATGGTTTAGAAACAGTGGCCCTGGAGAAAAGACAGAAGGCAGAGCTGGAAGTAGCAGAGATGAAAATGTTGAGGTTCGAGTATGGATAGGATAAGAAATTAGTACATCAGAAGGACAGCGCATGTTAGAGGTTTTGGAGACAAAATCAGTGAGGCTAGATTGAAATGGTTTGGTCATGTACAGAGGAGGGATAGTGAGTATATTTGTAGCAATCCCTGAAAAATGGAAAAAGCCGAAAGGAAAAGAATAAGGAGAAAGATATTAAAAAGTACAGTCGTGAGGGGGTGGGGGCACAATGCAGTGTCACTTCTTCACGTCGGTCCCAAGCTGGGATAAATGCAGAGGGTTGTGTCAGGAAGGGCATCCGACTTAAAAACCAATGCCACATATAAAAATGCGAATCAAAACTAAAAATAACATACTGGAGGCCCAGGTTAACAAGGACCGGCATCAGTGCTTTTAACCAACAAGGTGCTGGTGGAAATTGGACTACTGTTGGTCAAAGAAGGAGAGGCGTGAGGTGTGTCCATAGGTAGAGAGAGAAGAGGAAAGGCATGAGTCTCGGACTGAGAGTAGGGACTTTGAATGTTGGAACTATGAAAGGAAAAAGTAGAGAGCTGATGCAGCTGAGGAAGGTGGACATTCTGTGTGTTCTGGAGACCAGGTGGAAAGGTAGCAGGGCAAGAAGCTTAGGAGCAGGGTTTAACCCTTTTCACCTGATGGTGACTAGTTTATCACACAATAATTAAGAGCCTGAAAATTAAATCACTACGGGCATGTGGGGAACGACTGTGACAAATGCGGTATGTTTTCTGTTGAAGCGGCGAATGGTATTGTGTCATCTTTTCCTGCGCTTTTTTTAGTTAGGCTTGAGACATCATGAGTGGGTGACGTAAGTGAGTCATCGTTTAAATTGTCAGTACTAAAAGCAAAATGGACCAAATACCAGGTGAGATCCATGCATATAAAAAAAAAGCATCATTGAAGAATAATGACAGTTTTTAATTGTCTGAGATAGAAATAGTTTATTGAGTTAATTTTACTCAAAAAACAAAATAAAAAATAAACAAAAAATAAAACCAAAAAAAAAAAAAACCAAACAACAACAAAAAAACACATTTTACATGGGTGACATTTTCGTCACATCAGGGGTATGAACAAGCTTGGCTGTTAACAGTGATTACTTACAACATAGTTTACACATAGTAGTCAGTCTGTATTCTGAGAGGCGAGAGGCGTGTCCATTGCCAGAGAGAGAAGAGGAAAGGCATGAGTCTAGGACTGAAAGTAGGGACTTTGAATGTTGGAACTATGGCAGGAAAAGGTAGAGAGCTGGCTGACATGATGCAGAGGAGAAAGGTGGACATACTGTGTGTTCAGGAGACCAGGTGGAAAGGTAGCAAGGCTAGAAGCATAGGAGCAGGGTTTAAGTTGTTTTATCATGGTGTGGATGGGAAGAGAAATGGAGGTGGAGTCATCTTGAAGAAGGAGTTTGTCAGGAATGTTCTAGAAGTGAAAAGAGTGTCAGACAGAGTGATGAGTCTCAAGTTAGAACTTAAAGGTGTGATGGTCAATGTTGCTAATGCTTATGCCCCACAGACAGGATGTGAGCGAGAAGAGAAGGAGAGATTCTGGAGGGAGTTAGATTAAGTGATGCAGAGTACCCCCAGAGGTGAAAGAGTGGTCATTGGGGCAGACTTCAGGTCATTGGACATGTTGGTGCAGGAAACAGAGGGGACGAGGAAGTGATGGGTAGGTTTGGTATCCAGGACATGAACGCAGAAGGACAGATGTTGGACAGAGGTGAATTTTGCAAAGAGGATGGAAATGGCTGTGGTGAATACTTTCTTCCAGAAGAGAGAGGAGCATAGGGTGACTTATAAAAGTGGAGGTAGGCGCACACAGGTAGACTACATCTTGTGCAGGCGATGTAATTTAAAGGAAGTCAGTGACTGCAAAGTAGTCGTGGGTGAGATTGTTGCCAAACAGCATAGGATGGTGGTGTGCAGGATGATGCTGATGGTGAGGAAGGTGAAGAAGGCAAAGGCAGAGCAGAAGACAAAGTTGTGGAAGTTGAAAAAGGAAGAGTGTCAGGTTGTCTTCAAGGAGGAGTTGAAACAGGCTTTGGATGGTCACGAAGTGCTTCCAGATGACTGGACAACTAGAGCTAATGTGATCAGGGAGACAGGTAGGAGAATACTTGATGTGTCATCTGGAAGGAATGTTGATAAGGAGACTTGGTGGTGGAATGAGGAAGTGCAGGAGTGTGTACAAAGGAAGAGGTTAGCTAAGAAGAAGTGGGACATTGAGAAAACTGAAGAGAGTAAACAGGAGTACAGGGAGACACAGCGTAAGGCAAAGGTAGCAGTGTCAAAGGCTAAACAGAGCGCGTTTGATGACTTGTATGCTCGGTTGGAAAGTAAAGAGGGAGAAAATGATTTATACAGGTTGGCACAGCAGAGAAATAGAGATGGGAAGGACATGCAGCAAGTTAGATTGATAAAGGACAGAGAGGGAAATGTATTGACTGATGACAGAAGTGTGCTGGGAAGATGGAAAGAGTACTTTGAAAATGAGAGAGAAAAAAGAGTAGAAGAGGTGACTGTTGAGGACCAGGAAGTAACAAAGATTAGTAGGGGTGAAGTGAGGAGGGCAGAGAAGAGGATGAAGAATGGAAAGGCAGTTGGCCCTGATGACATACCGGTGGAGGTATGGAGGTGTCTAGGAGAGGTAGCAGTAGATTTTCTGACAAGAACATTTAATAAGGTCTTAGAGAGTGAGAGGATGCCAGAGGAATGGAGGAGAAGTGTGCTGGTGCCCATTTTTAAGAACACGGGAGACGTGCAGAGTTGTGGCAACTCCAGAGGGATCAAGTTGATGAGCCATATAATGAAGTTATGGGAAAGAATACTGGAAGCTCGACTAAGGGCAGAGGTCAGCATTTGTAAACAACAGTTTGGTTTCATGCCAAGAAAGAGCACCACAGATGCAGTGTTTGCTTTGAGGATGTTAATGGAGAAGTACAGAGAAGGTCAGAGGGAGCTGCATTGTGCCTTTGTGGATCTGGAGAAAGCATATGACAGGGTGCCGAGAGAAGAACTGTGGTATTGCATGAGGAAGTCTGGAGTGGCAGAGAAGTATGTTAGAGTGGTGCAGGACTTGTATGAGAGATGTAAGACAGTGGCGAGGTGTGCTGTCGGTGTGACAGAAGAGTTCAAGGTGGAGGTGGGACTGCATCAAGGGTCAGCTCTCAGCCCCTTCTTGTTTGCTATGGTGAGGGACAGGCTGACAGATGAGGTTAGACAAGATTCCCCATGGACTATGATGTTTGCAGATGACATTGTGATCTGTAGTGAGAGCAGAGAACAAGTGCAGGAAAATCTAGAGAGGTGGAGGTATGCCCTGGAAAGGAGGGGAATGAAGATTAGCCTCAGTAAGACAGAATACATGTGCATGAATGACAAGGACCCAAGAGGAACACTGAGATTACAGGGAGCAAAGATAAGAAAGGTGGAGGATTTTAAGTACTTAGGCTCAACAATCCAGAGCAATGGAGAGTGTGGAAAAGAGGTCAAGAAACGTGTGCAGGCAGGTTGGAATGGTTGGAGAAAAGTGTCCGGTGTGATGTGTGATAGGAGGGTATCGGCAAGAATGAAAGGAAAAGTGTACAAGACGGTGTTGAGGCCAACGATGTTGTATGGTTTAGAAACAGTGGCCCTGAGGAAAAGACAGGAGGCAGAGCTGGAGGTAGCAGAGATGAAAATGTTGAGGTTCTCTTTGGGAGTAACGAGGATGGATAGGATCAGGAATGAGCACATCAGAGGGACAGCACATGTAAGACATTTTGGAGACAAAGTCAGAGAGGCTAGATTGAGATGGTTTGGACATGTACAGAGGAGGGATAGTGAGTATATTGGTAATAGGATGCTGAGGCAGGAACTACCAGGCAGAAGACCTAGAGGAAGACCAAAGAGACGATTCATGGATGTGGTGAAGGAGGACATGAAGGTTGTTGGTGTAAGAGAAGAAGATGCAAAGGATAGGGTGAGATGGAGGCAGATGGTTCGCTGTGGCGACCCCTGAAGGGAAAAGCCGAAAGGAAAAGAAGAAGAAGAAGTCAGTCTGTATTCCTTTCTGCTTTTTCCATTTGACTCGGGAGTCGCCACAGCGAATCATCTGATTTGCACGTTTGATTTGGCAGAGGTTTTTATGTCGGATGCCCTTCCTGTCACAACCCTTTTTAGCAAGGGACAGAAACACTCTGACGACTTTACAGCCTACTCTTGTCGAAAGTCAGCTCTGGTTCTTTTACATGCCTCTCACCACAGACAGTGAGAGACATGGCCCACCTTTGATAACCCAGTTAGCTGCACTGGGGGTGTTTACACATAGTAGAATTCCTGCAAAAAAAAAAAAATAAATAAAATAATAATAATAACAATAATAAATAAATAAATAAATAATGTTTTTGTACCCATATGCTTATTTTTTTATGGAAACTCAATACGAACATCATAAACATTATTGTTTTCTGTGAGGAATATCTTGGTGTTATTTATCGATTCAATGTGAGTCATCATGAGGTAAAGTCTGACCCAATTTCGTCATTTAGAAAACATAATTGTTGAGTCAATTTGACTGGTGAATGTCTCTCATTATTCAATTTCACCACAGTTATATCAGTCACCCCGCAGAACTTTTTATGGCAGGAAAAACATCAGTGTTGAAACTGCTGAGCTGGCCACTTGTGACGATCGTGACAGATCTGAGACAGAAATGGATTATGATGACAAGGTGGCTGATCCCAACTTCATCCCTGATGATGTGAATATGAAAAAGGAAGTATGTCTAGATGAAGAGACTCCTCCAAATGATGTCATTGCGCTCGATGGAGATTCGGCCATTATCATAGATGAACAAGCATTACTGCCAACTGCAGATGATTCTAGAGCAAGCAGATCAACAAGACGAAATCTCACTCCACAGTGGTCAGTCATTCAAAATGAAAAATCCTTCAGTAACGGTGCCGTTCCTTGGTCCTGACCTACCTTTTCTACTGAAATTATCTCTTCGGTTGTGGAATATTTTGCTGCAGGACTGTCAGATCATCAAGATTACCTGGATTATCAAAGGATATGAAATGTCAAAGGCAATAACGAAAAAAGGACAAGGTGCAATTGAAGCTGCTAAAATAGAGAATGACAACTTAGAAGCAGTATATGTAAAATGGTTCAACAATCGAGTCGTGAACATGTTATCTATGTTCACAAAAGTTGACCCCGTTACTACAGGGCATCGCTTTGATTCCAAAACAAATAAGATAGTTGAAGTTGATTGTCCTGATATCGTGAAGCAGTACAATAAATCAATGGGAGGAGTAGATTTAGCTGATCAACTCATCTCGCTTTGTAGGAATCCCATCAGATCTAAGAAATATTATATGAGATAGTGTTCCTGTCATTGAGCTGATGAAGGCTGGTAAAGCATGCGGGAAGAAGAGGGGAGGACCTGCTTCTAGCACAGAGCCAAGCAAACCTCCTAAAAGGGCTTTCATTATCCTTCAGTTGCCGTTCAAAAAAACGGCATTGGGAATCTTCCACGAATTACAGAAAAAAGGAAAAGATGAAAAATGTTAAATGCAAAAAATGCAATATAAGCCTGTACCTGAAGAGCAAATCCAACTGCTTCGAAGCTTACCATGAGTAGTCACAGAATAAAGTACCGCAGAACCATGAACACTCTTATTTTCATACCAAATGATTTTTATGAGTGTTTTATTTCAATGTGATCCATTTTATTTTACATACATTTATAAGTACCATTTGTGCCAATATTTATATGCCAAAAAAATCCCTATAAGTCTCGTTTTGTACCGTTACTTTTGTAAAAGAGAATGATTTTCAAGGTTTGTGATATATTATGATACGTTATTGATAATGCAATAAAGAATATGTGATAAAAAAATAAATAAATAATTTTCCCTTTAAAAAATGTGCATGTTTCCTACGGATGTGAGTTCGTCACCCATTATTATTAATATTTATTCAATCATTCCTACCGGATGTAACTCATTAGTCACTTAATATTATTATTTTTTTATAATTCATGCAAAATTCATATTTTCAGTACATATTATCTTATCTTTAATCAGCTTACCTCAGTCCCCCCAAAAAAGCATGGGAAAACACAACAAAAAAAAAAAACAAAAAAAAAAAAATAACAAAAAATGGGGCAGTGGTGGTCTAGTGGTATAAGGCGCTGGATCGCTGATCCAAAAGTTGGGGGTTCGAGTCCCACTCTCCACAAGGTTGTCACTGTCCCCCCCAGTGCAGCTAACTGGGTTATCAAAGGCCGGCCATGTCGCTCACTGTCTATGGTGAGAGGCATGTAAAAGAACCATTGCTGACTTTCGACAAGAGTAGGCTGCAAAGCCGTCAGCGTGTTTCCGCCCTGCGATGGCCTGGCGAGCTGTCCAGGGTGTACTCTGCCCTCGCCCTGAGTTGGCTGGGATGGGCACCAGCCTCCCCGTGACCCTAATTAGGATTAAGCGGTTACAGAAAATGATGAATAACAAAAAATAATGAAATATATATATATATATATATATACGCTGATTGCAAGGAAGGTGAAGAATGCAACGGCAGAGCAGAAGACAAAGTGGTGGAAGCTGAAAAAGGAAGAGTATTGTGTTGTCTTCAAGGAGGAGTTGAACAGGCTTTGGGTGGCCAGGAATTGCTTCCAGATGACTGGAAAACTACAGCTAATGTGATCAGGGAGACAGGTTGGAGAGTACTTGGTGTGTCCTCTGGAAGGAACATAGCTAAGGAGACTTGGTGGTGGAATGGGGATGTGCAGGAGTGTGTACAAAGGAAGAGGTTAGCTAAGAAGTAGGACATTGAGAGGACTGAAGAGAAGAAACAGGAGTACAGGGAGACACAGTCAGATAGGCTAGATTGAGATGGTCTGGACTTGTACAGAGGAGAGATAGTGAGTACATTGGTAGTAGGATGCTAAGATTGGAACTACCAGGCAGAAGGTGTAGAGGAAGACCAAAGAGAAGATTTATGGATGTTTTGAAGGAGGACATGAAAGTAGTTGGTGTAAGAGAAGAAGATGCAGAGGATAGGGTGAAATGGAGGCAGATGATTCGCTGTGGTGACCCATGAAGGGAATAGCCAAAAGGAAAAGAAGAAGAAAAAGTGAAGGATATTAAAAAGCCCATCCCTGCTAATCAGATCAAATGGCAACATACCAGGGCTTTTTCAAGTCTCTGCACTTTAGATGGAAGAGGATGATCATAGTGAAATCCGCTTTTGAAAATTCTGCTCAAAAGCTGCACTGGGACTCAGGCTTGATCCATTCAGCTAGATTCTGAAATCTGACAAGAATGGGCATAGAATTTGTCTACAGTCTTGGGAGGGAGATGCTCATGCAGTCGTTGCCGGAAATTATGATGCCGTTGTTTTTGTATAGGGTAACAATCTTGGTATGCCTTATGTCTTGTAGTATGATGTATTGTCTGCTGCACTGGTACTGGAGTATGTTATGTAGTTGCTGCGTGAGGGAATTTTTTTCAACACTTGATCAAATCTAACAGGGTGTTATTGTTGCTAGGTGCCTTGCAAAAGGCCAAGCTGTCAACAGCCTTCTCTCTCTCTCTCTCTCTCTCTCTCTCTCTCTCTCTCTCTCTCTCTCTCTCTCTCTCTCTGCTGACAGTCGCGTAGAGACAATGTCTGTTTTCATTCATCATTTAACCACTCTTCTCCACTCCGCTCTCTGGTGCGTCTTCTCTTCTGATATTTCTGGACTTCAAATTCCTCTTGATGACATCTTTGAAACATAGTCGAGGTCGGCCTTTACTTCTGCGACCAGTAGGCAATTGGGAGAACAAGATCTGTTTTGGTAGTCTATCAGCTGGCATCCTCATGACATGTCCTGCCCAGCGAAGGTTTTTCCTTATTAGAAGATCTTCCATCGATGGCAGTCCCATTCTCTCCAGAATTACTCTGTTTGTGATCTTCTCCTTCCAGGTGATTTTCATAATAGAACGAAGGTGTCGCATCATGAAGGCATGAAGTTTTTTCACGTGACTCCGATACACTGTCGAGGACTCCACTCCATACAGAAGTGTAGATGTAACTATTGCTCTGTAGACTTTGCCTTTTATCCTTAATGACACATGGTGGTTGTTCCAGAGTCGCTGCCTAAGCCTGCCGAAGGACGCACTAGCCTTAGCCATTTGTTTCTGTAACTCTGCGTCGATTCGTCCATCCTTCGATACTGTACAGCCAAGATATGTAAATTCTCGGACGGAGTTCAGTTTGTTTCCATCAATCAAGATGTCTATTTCGGGACTTCTTGTAGAATCTGGTTGGAACAGTACTTCAGTCTTCTTGATGTTAATCTTTAGTCCAAACTTCTTGCATGCATCGGAGAAACTTTACTATACTTTGGATATCTTCTGCAGAGTGGGCCAGAAGTGCACTGTCCTTCCTAATTCCTATATATATATATATAATATATATAATATTTTTTATATAACAATACAAGAAGGACTCAAAAACATGCATTCATTTCCTGAACCACTTAATCCTAATTAGTGCCGTGGGGAGGCTGGCATTTTTTTTTTTAAATCTAAATATTTTTGTTGCAAGCAGAATTGTAATTTAATTGTCTGTGCAGTCATTTAAATCAATGCAACACATTGTTGTTTTATATTAACATGAAAGAAAAAGGGGGGGCATTATTTGCAGTGTTATTTGATTTTAAATGTCAAAAAAAAATGATTTGTGTTTTCTCCCAGTGTTTTCTTTAATGTGGAAAACGGGTCCAAATGTCTCTTTGAATGGCAAAGGTTGCCGACCGCTGAACTAGAAGTATCCCGAAAACTAAGGCAGGTTCCATTCTGATGATGACCTTGTTTCATACAACATTCAACTTCTTAGCACTTTTGCAGCAAAACATTTTCCTTCCTGAATCATATCAAGCAGTTCTACTTTTTCATGCAGCACCATTACCTTTTTCTGGTGCTTCGGCGCCTTACCAGAAACCTGAGAAGGTGCACAGCGTTTGGGTGGCATGATGGAGCTTAACAGTAATTAAAACACACACTAAAAAAGCACAGTCACAAAGTGTGCGCGAACGAGGAAATAGGGGCATCGCATAATCTCAACCAATCAGCAGGAGGGAGGACAGCCATTGGCTGAATTTGAATCATTTGACAGTTGCTCGGCAGTCCACGAATATGCAAAGCCGAGAGTGCAAAACCGCAAATAGTCAAGGGCCTACTGTACTACATGTTGATTGTGTTCTGCATGACTTTACAGTTTGTCTGATATGAAGATTTTACTTCGTTTGACTGATCCCAAAGACAAACGGTAGTTTCTTTTTTATTGTTAGTGAAGCTATAAAGATTGGACCATCCAATCAGATAAAAATGTTTAGTCCACATTTAAATATGAAATAAAGCACCACTACAAACACAAACCAAAACAATTAAATGCATAATTATAATCAGGATTTACAGAGCACAGCATATAGTATAATACATTTAACACAAACATCAGTAATAATCAGCTAAATTTCAAAATGTGGTAAGTATCAGGAAACTATATATGAAAATAGTTAAAGTACTTTAAAAAATCACAAACTGTCCCTAAGCTGCATGCAACTGAGGGTAGAATCCCTTGGTCATGAATTTAACAGCAAGGTGAGAACCAAATAGTTTCATACAAATCATGTTAAGATCATGTCAAGTAGTAGACAAACATGACAACTTGTGATAAATTTTCATTCATTCATTTTCTGAACCGCTTAATCCTAATTGGGGTTCTGGGAAGGTTGGCGCTCATCTCATTCAACTCTAGGCGAGGGCGGGGTACACCCTGGACAGTTGCCAGGCCATTGCAGATGATAAATTTTGAACCTTCCTCAGCATTCTTTGGACATCAGTGGGGTCCAGGCAGAATGAATCCTCATCTTTGCGAGTTTAAAGATTTTTTTTTTTTTTCCTGGGGTGATGTTTAGTGATTAACTTTACTATCATTTATTCAGGAGGGCATAAACATGAGAAGAGTGTAGCATTAATCTTACACAAGGCATCATTAAAGTCACTGAAAGGTTTTCGGGCAGTATCAGATGGACTGATGATGATAAACCTCAGTACTAAACCACTTGACTTTAATATCATTCAGGTGTACGCACCAACTTTAGACGGTAGTGAGGTAGAACTTGAGGCATTTAATGACAATATTGAGCAGGCATTGAAACAGAGTAGGTCAATAGGCATCACAGAGACATCAATGCCAAGGTGGTGGGGGGGGGCAGTATGAGGATACAGGTGGTTCTTTCACTCTGGGAGAAGCAGAGAGGTCAGATGCTCTTGGAAAGGGCTCATTCATTAATGCATCTATTTTCTGAACTTCTTAATCCTAATAAGGGTCATGGGGAGACTGATGCCCATTTCAGCTGACTCCAGAGGAGGGTAGAATACACCCTGTACAGCTTGCCAGGCCATCCATCAAAGGTCAGAAATAATCTGACGGCTATACAGTCTACGCTTGACCAATGTCAGCAATGGTTCTTTTACATGCCTCTCATCATAGACAGTGAGAGACATACCTTGCCTTTGATAACCCAGTTAGCTGCATTCTTGGGGGGATCTGTTGAAAGCGGGGCTTGAACCCCCAACCTAGGAATTTTTATCCAGCACCTCACCAATTGAGGTTTTGCAGTCGCGTGACCCCAATACCTTCATACACCATCTTGGATGGCAAGCGTGATCCAGAACAAACACACACTCACACACACACACACACACACACACACACACACACACACACACACACACACACACACTCACACACACACACACACACACACACACACACATACACACACACACACACACACACACACACACACACACACACACACACACACACACACACACACACACACACACACATGATTCACTAAGCATGGCTTCAACAACAACCGATAATGACAGCAAAAGCAAAATATGTAAGAGTGTTGAAGGCAAAAGCAATGACACTATAATATTGTCAGACATTGTCAATCATCTGACCAGAGAGTGCCCAACAAACTGACCAGAGGGTGAGGTATCTCAGTAAAATAAGGCAGCTGGGGATTTCCGATCCATATCTAATGCCGCAGTCAATGTTTAGGAATGTGTTAGAATGCGACCACTCTTCCCTTCCTGCTTTTGCCTACTTGGATCTTTGTACATATCTTGTCCACGGCCCATCTTCATTTACTGGCAAATAGTTAAAAGCTTAAAAATCAATGGAAGCTTACAAGTATTTTGTTGCAGAATTTGTAAGCTGTATGCAAGAATGGGAGCCAGGGACATGGAAGAGAGATTACCACCTCATAAAGGCTAAGGTGCATGTTCTATCCCCAAATAGATCTACATAAACAAGTGCTTATGCAATAATACATTAAATTTATCAGTGCTTATAATGTTTGTATAAATTCTCATGTTTTATTTATATTTAAGCCTGTAAGCCTATACAGTATATAAGCCTACAAGCCTATACAGTATGTGTATATATATATATATATATATATATATATATATATATATATATATTCTTTTCTTTCTTCCTTTCGGCCTTTTCCCTTTTCTCAGGAGTCGCCGCAGCGAATTATCTGATTTGCACATTTCATTTGGCATAGTTTTTTACGTCGGATGCCCTTCCTGTCACAACCCTTTAGCAAGGGACAGAAACACGCTGACGGCTTCGCAGCCTACTCTTTACAGAAGTTAGCAATGGTTCTTTTACAAGAACCTCTCACCATAGACAGTGAGAGACATGGCCTGCCTTTGATAACCCAGTTAGCTGCACTGGGGGGACAGTGACAACCCTGTGGGGACTCCGCTGTCTGGATCATGCCTGAAATAGTCTCATACCTAATACTATTTACTAGTCCTTCTCAAGAAATTAGCATATTTTGATAAAGTTCATTATTTTCTGTAATGTACTGATAAAAATTATACTTTCATATATTTTAGATTCATTGCACACCAACTGAAATATTTCAAGTATTTTATTGTTTTAATACTGATGAGTTTGGCATACAGCTCATGAAAACCCAAAATTCTTATCTCAAAAAAATAGCATATCATGAAAAGGTACTCTAAATGAGCTATTAACCTAATCATCTGAATCAACCAATTAACTCTAAACACCTGTAAAAGATTCCTGAGGCTTTTAAAAACTCCCAGCCTGGTTCATTACTCAAAACTGGAATCATGGGTAAGATTGCCGACCTGACTGCTGTCCAGAAGGCCATCATTGACACCCTCAAGCAAGAGGGTAAGACACAGAAAGAAATCTCTGAGCGAATAGGCTGTTCCCAGAGTGCTGTATCAAGGCACCTCAGTGGGACGTCTGTGGGAAGGAAAAAGTATGGCAGAAAACGCTGCACAACCAGAAGAGGTGACTGGACCCTGAGGAAGATTGATGGAGAAGGGCCGATTCCAGACCTTGGAGGACCTGTGGAAGCAGTGGACTGAGCTACAGGTGCCGCATTCCCCAGGTTAAGCCACTTTTGAACCAGAAACAGCGGCAGAAGGAAGCCCCTGACCTGGGCTACAGAGAAACAGCACTGGACTGTTGCCCAGTGGTCCAAAGTACTTTTTTTGATGAAAGCAAATTTTGCATGTCATTCAGAAATCAAGGTGCCAGATTCTGGAGGAAGACTGGGAAGAAGGAAATGGCAAACTATCTGAAGTCCAGTGTCAAGTACCCACAGTCAGTGATGGTCTGGGGTGCCATGTCAGCTGCTGGTGTTGGTCCACTGTGTTTTATCAAGGGCAGGGTCAATGCAGCTAGCTATCAGGAGATTTTGGAGCACTTCATGCTTCCATCTGCTGAAAAGCTTTATGGAGATGAAGATTTTCATTTTTCAGCACGACCTGGCACCTGCTCACAGTGCCAAAACCACTGGGAAATGGTTTACTGACCATGGTATTACTGTGCTCAATTGGCCTGCCAATTTTCCTGACCTGAAGCCCATAGAGAATCTGTGGGATATCGTGAAGAGAGAGTTGAGAGACACCAGACCCAACACTGTGGATGAGCTTAAGGCTGCTATCGAAGCATCCTGGACCTCCATAACACCTCAGCAGTGCCACAGGCTGATTTCCTTCATGCCACGCCGCATTGAAGCAGTCATTTCTGCAAAAGGATTCCCGACCAAGTATTGAGTGCTTAACTGAACATAATCATTTGAAGGTTGACTTTTTGTATTAAAACACTTGTTTGTTTGTTTGTTTTTTTTGGTCGGATGAAATATGCTAATTTTTTGAGATAGGGATTTTTGTTTTTTCTTTATTTTTTTGCCAAAATTATCAATATTAAAACAATGAAAGGCTTGAACTACTTCAGTTGTGTGTAATGAATCTAAAATATATGAAAGTCTAATGTTTATCAGTACATTACAGAAAATAATGAACGTCATCACAATATGCTATTTTTTTGAGAAGGACTAGTATATGATTGGAAACACCTGGTTCATGCAACAACCAAGAAGACTGTCAACTTGGCGAAGTTCAGGCTATATATAGTACAGAAACCAAATAGATTCTATTCTGTTTAAGACGAGATTTGGGAAACTTTGATACTACTAGTAATGATATGTCTGTGTTTGAAATTACTGAAAATATCTACAATGGAAAAACACCTGGATACATCCCTCTTGCGAACCAATGAAGCAATCATAACTCAGTATGCAGGCAGAGTGAAGAACAGATTAAAAGTATTTCAAGGCAAACTAGAAACAGGTTGGAACAACTTGAAAGAGTGTCTTATCACCATGGCAAAAGAAACTCTGCCAGGGAAAAATCAAGCTGTAAATGGATAACAGCTGAATTACTAGAATTAATGGAAACAAGGAGTATGGCCAAGAAGGTGTGACTTAACTCAGAATGTGAGAAGATAGACCAGTCTTACATCAGGGACTCAACAATGCACCGGAAGATCAGGAAACTTAGTGGAAAGAAATAATGTTGTGCTACTGGGTCATTAAAGCACAAAATGAAGATCTCATCATGGAGAAAGAGAAGATCTTAGACAGATGGTCAGAGTAAAGAGATGAATTATACAACTGTGAAAGGAATGAAAATTAATAAAGCTTTAATAGCATTTGGCAAATGCTCTTATGCAGAGCAACTTACAATTATATTTTTTTATACAACTGAGCATTTAAATTTTAAGGGCCTTACTGTGGTCTAGTGGATAGGGCGCAAGATCGCTGATCCTACGGTTGGGGGTTCGAGTCCCCAAAAGGTTGTCACTGTCCCCCCAGGGCAGCTAACTGGGTTATCAAAGGCGGGCCATGGCTCTCACTGTCAATGGTGAGCAGTTCATGTAAAAGAACCATTGCTGACTTTTGTAAAAAAGTAGGCTGCAAAGCCGTCAGCGTGTTTCTGTCCCTTACTAAAGGGTTGTGATAGGAAGGGCATCCGACGTAAAAAAAAAACCTATGCCAAATCAAATGTTCGAATCAGATGATTCGCTGTGGCGACTCCTGAGAAAGGGAAAAAGCCGAAAGGAAGGAATGAAGGACTCAAGGGCCCAACAGTGGTGAAAGCGAGGATTGAACCGCTGACCTTTGGATTAGTAGTCTATTGCATGAAACACTAAGCCAGCACTGCTCAGCAAACCTGAAAGAAAAGCACAGCAAGGCTCCAGGTCCAGACAAGGTTACCATCGAGATAGTCGATGCTCTGGGGGAATGTGGGATACATTTGATTACCACCCTGATCAACAATATCTACAATACAGAAAACATACCATAGAGTGTAAACTGCATATGAACATCAGTTTAATGAGTCATGTTAGCAAATGACTTCTGACAATTGTGATGTTTACAACCATGAAAAAGATCATGCCAGAAATCATAGAACAGTGTAGTTTAGTCAAAGGAAAGGGAACATGAAATGCTGTTTAAGCATTAAAGACATTATTAGAAAGGGTGAAGGAGATAAAACAAAACCTGCATTTGTATTTCAATTCAATTCAATTCACTTTTATTTGTATAACTAACCAAAGAACCAAACTACATTTTGAACTGTCATGAATTTTTCGTTTAAAGGTTGTATCCATACAATGCAGTTGTGGGGAGCACAAGCCAGTGTTCTTTCTCACACCAGTCCCAAGCCCGGATAAGTTAAAGGGTTGTGTCAGGAAGGGCATCCGATGTAAAACCTCTGCCAAATCAAACATACAAATCATTAATATGACTTCCAAACCAGACCAGTCGAGGCCCGGGTTAACAACGACCACCATCAGTGCTATTAACCAACAGGGTGCTGGTGGAAAGTGGACTACTGTTGGTCGAAGAAGGGGGGGGGGGGGGTGTCTATAGGCAGAGAGAGAAGAGGAAAGGCATGAGTCTAAGACGAAGAGTAGGGACTTTGAATGTTGGAACTATGACAGAAAAGGCTAGAGAACTGGCTGGCATAATGCAGAGGAGGAAGATCAACAAACTGTGTGTTCAGGAGACCAGGTGGAAAGGTAACAAGCCTTGAAGCTTAGGAGAAGGGCTTAAGCTGTTTTATCATGGTGTGGATGGGGAGATAAATGTAGTAGGGGTCATCTTCAAGAATGGTTTGTCAGGAATGTTCTAGAAGTGAAAAAAGTGTCATAAAGAGTGTCAGAGAGTAATGAGTCTCAAGTTAGAAATTAAAGGTGTGATGTTCAATGTTGATAGTGGTAGACAGTCAGGATGTGAGCTAGAAGAGAAGGTGATATTCTGGAGTGAGTCAGATGAAGCGATCCAGAGGACCACCCAGGTGTGAAAGGGCGGTTATTGGTGCAGAATTCAATGGACACATTGGTGCAGGCACACAGAGGGGACTAGGAAGTGAAGAGCAGGTTTGATATCCAGGACAGGAACACAGAAGGACAGATGTTTATGGATTTTGCAAAAATGATGGAAATGGCTGTGGTAAATACTTTCTTCCAGAAGAGACAGGAGCATAGGGTGACTTATAAAAGTAGAGGTAGGAGCACACAGGTAGACTGCATCTTGTGTAGACAATGAAATTTGAAGGAAGTCAGTGACTACAAAGTAGTAGTGGGTGAGAGTATTACCAAACAGCATAGGATGGTGGTGTGCAGGATGATGCTGATGATCAGGAAGGTGAAGAAGACAAAGGCAGAGCAGAAGACAAAGTGGTGGAAGCTGAAAAAGGATGTGTGTCATGTTGTCTTCAAAGGAGAGTTGAAACAGGCCTTGGGGGGGTCAGGAAGTGCTTTCAGATGATTTATAGGAAAGAATAGTGGAATCTAGACTACGGGCAGAGGTCAGCATTTGTGAACAACAGTTTGGTTTCATGCCAAGAAAGAGCACCATAGATGCAGTGTTTGCCTTGAGGATGTTAATAGAGAAGTACAGAGAAGGTCAGAGGGAGCTGCATTGTGCCTTTGTGGATCTGGAGAAAGCATATGACAGGGTGCCAAGAGAAGAACTGTGGTATGTCTGGAGTGGCAGATAAGTATGATAGAGTGGTGCAGGACATGCATAAGAGATGTAAGACAGTGATGAGGTGTGCTGCCGGTGTGACAGAAGAGTTCAAGGTGGAGGTAGGACTGCATCAAGAGCCAGTGCAGTGTAAATAAAATCGGGGTGATATGCTCATGTTTTTTGGTTCTAGTAAGGACTCTCGGTGCTGCATTCTGGACTAACTGGAGCTTGTTAATAGCCCTATTAAAATAATCAGATAGTAATGCATTCCAATAATCGAATCTAAAAGTAACAAAAGCATTGACAAGGTTTTCGGCATCATGTTGCTTATTTTAGCCGTATTCCTGAGATGAAAGAACGCTACCCGAGTATTATAATCTCCAAGAACTTAAAATAAACAATCAGCATGATGAAACTGAAACACCATCGAAACTTACGACATACTCAGAAAACGTATCCCTAGCTGCCTGAGATCCGAGTACACGTGCTCCTTTCTTATCAGAGTTTAAAAGGAGAAAGTTTGTAAGCATCCAGTGTCTAATGTCCTTTACAATTTTTTCTATTTTTTTAAGTTGATGTCACTCATCTGGCTTTGCTGAAATATATAATTGTGTCATCAGCATAATAATGAAGGTAATGCCACGATCACAAATTATATTACACAAAGGGAGCATACAAAAGAAAAATGCAATGGGCCGTGGACAGAACCTTGTTGGAACACCAAACTTAACATTACAACATACAGAGAAATCACCATTTACATCTAAAAACTGATAACGATCAGTTAAATAAGATTTAAACCAAGAGAGCACCATTCCCTTAACTCCAACAACATGTTCTAGTCTGTCAAGGAGAATCGTGTGATCAATAGTGACAAAGGTTGCACTCCATCTGCCTGTGCAGCCATCTTGTCTCACTGGCAGCTGAGTTAAACATATTCCAGTCTCCGCATTTGATACAGTCCTGTAATGCTTCCATGGCTCTTCCAGGCCAAACTCTTACATGCTTACTTCGGGCTTTTTCCTGATCTTGTATGCAAGAATTAGCACGACAAAGATGGTCTGAGGAGCCAAGGTGGGTCAGGGTGCTGACTGGAATGTCTCTTTGATGTTACTGAAAATGAGGTCCAGTGTATTCTCATCTCCTCTGGCAAAATTTACATACTGGTTAAACTGTGAAAACAGTTTTCATATTGGCCTGTTTAAAGTCCCCTGCTACCATGAAAACTCACTCTGGATATAAAGATTGCGGGTCACTGGTGGAGCAATAGAGAAGACTTTTCTGGTGTTTTCACTGGGAAAACTATACACTGTTGTGGTGACAACTACATCTTACAGTCAGTAGCTACATGTCAGAAGAGCAGTGACTTAAAATCACCTCTGTGTTGTTGCACCACTTGTTATTGATGTATCGAACCCCCCACCACTTCCCCCTAGGATTTTCCGATGAGAGAGCTGTTTTTGTCCAACCAGAATATTGTTTTCGCCTCCATCATCTGGTATGGATGGATTCAGCAAAGTCTCCTTATTTCCCATCTGGAAGGTATGCTCAGCCTTAGGACTGTTATGAGATGGTCAGAGGAGACCATGGAGGAACTCCAATACACGTTTGAAATGATGGATTGGCCTGCACTCTGTAAGCTACACAATGATGACACTGAAGGGCTGATTAATTTCTGCTCCCTGCTGATCAGTCACAGGAGCAGGTTCATTGAAAGACTGATACCACTGAAATGCTCTACCTGCTTTACACATAGATATTAGCCATGAGGGAGGGGCACAAGCTAGTGTCTCTCACTCACGCCAGTCCCAAGCCCGGAAAAATGCAGAGGGTTGCATCAGGAAGAGCATCCGGCATAAAACAAATGCCAAATAAAATATGCGACTTACAACACAAAATTTCATACTGGATCGGTCGAGGCCCGGGTTAACAAAGACCACCATCAGTGTGTTAACCAACAGGGAACTGGTGGAAATTGGACTACTGTTGGTTGAAGACGTCGAAGAAGGAGAGGCAGGAGGAGTGTCAGTAGGCAAAGAAAGACGAGGAAAGGCATGAGTTTAAGACTGAAAGTAGGGCCTTTAAATGTTTGAACTATGACAGGAAAAGGTAGAGAGCTGGCTGACATGATGCAGAGGAGGAAGGTGGACATAATGTGTGTTCAGGAGACCAGGTGAGTGTCAGACAGAGTGTTCAATGTTGTCAGTGCTTATGCCCCACAGGCAGGATGTGAGCTAGAAGAGAAGGAGAGTTTCTGGAGTGAGTTAGATGAAGTGATGCAGAATACCCCCAGAGGTGAAAGAGTGGTAATTGGGGCAGACTTCAATGGACAAGTTGGTGCAGGAAACAGAGGGGACAAGGACGTGATGGGCGGGTTTGGTATCCAGAACAGGAATGCAGAAGGACAGATGTTGGTAGATTTTGCAAAAAGGATGGGAATGGCTGTGGTAAATAATTTCTTACAGAGGAGACAGAAGCATAGGGTGACTTATAAAAGCGGAGGTAGGAGCACACAGGTAGACTACATCTTGTGTAGGCGAAGTAATTTGAAGGAAGTCAGTGACTGCAAAGTAGTAGCGGGTGAGAATATTGCCAAACAGCATATAATGGTGGTATGCAGGATGACGCTGATGGTGAGGAAGGTGAAGAAGGCAAAGGCAGAGCAGAAAACAAAGTGGTGGAAGCTGAAAAAGGAAGACTGGACATTTACAGCTAATGTGATCAGGGAGACAGGTAGGAGAATAATTGGTGTGTCATCTGGAAGGAGATTAGAAAAGGAGACTTGGTGGTGGAATGAGGAAGTGCAGGAGTGTGTACAAAGGAAGATGTTAGCTAAGAAGAAGTGGGACATAGAGAGGACTGAAGAGAGTAAACAGGAGTACAGGGAGACACAGCATAAGGTGAAGGTAGCAGTCCCCAAACAGAGGACGTATGATGACTTGTATGCTCGGTTGGAAAGTAAAGAGGGAGAAAATGATTTCTACAGATTGACACAGCAGAACAATAGAGATGGGAAGGACGTGCAGCAACTTAGAGTGATTAAGAAAGAATATTTAAAGAATAAGTGATTTTATATATATATATATATATATATATATATATATATATATATATATATATATATATATATATTTATATATATGGAGAGAGAGAGAGAGAGAGAGAGAGAGAGAGAGAGAGAGAGAGAGAGTGAAGATTCAAAGTCTACAGTCAGCACACTAGCGCTTATGTTTACTAATATATAAAATATCGGCGCAAATACTTGCACCCACAGTATAACAGGCCATTACTAAACTGATCATCAGAAATGACACCCTCAATTATAATGATACCCATGTTCTCTGATGTTTTTTCTTTAAATGAACTTGATGAAAAATGATCACTAGTGAATGGTGAACATGGTTTAGAAAATGCATCAAGCATGCAAAGTACCTACATAGTAGTGTCAACATTTTACAAGAATAAATAAAACGAACAGTAATTATTACAAATACATTTGAGTTGTTATTAATCATGTGGGTTCGGGGTATGTATAACCGGTATAATAATATTCAATAAATAGGTCATTTATATTCCAAATTGAATATGCAGCCTATAATCTGAAGTGTGGTCACACTTCACAAGCAGCAATTTGTTTCCAAACCAAAGCTTTATAAGCGCCAGGTTGATGGATGGTAAAAACAAGGCTGCTGCCTAATATGATATTTGTATTGAAATTCACAGCTATGACTTAAAAACTAAGACATGCACTCTTCATTGTTTATATTATTTGTAAAAGTCATACTGTTATTTAATTATATATATATATATATATATATATATATATATATATATATATATATATATATATATATATATATATATATATATATAGATAGATAGATAGATAGATAGATAGATAGATAGATAGATAGATAGATAGATAGATAGATATATATTCCTCTTCATTTCCTTTCAGCTATTCCCTTTAGGGGTTGCCACAGCAAATCATCTGCCTCCATCTCACCCTGTCCTCTGTGTCTTCTTCTCTTACACCAATGACCTTCATGTCTTCCTTCACCACATCCATATATCTCTTCTTTGGTCTTCCTCTGGGCCTTCTGCCTGTAGTTCCAACCTCAGCACCCAACGACAAATATACTCACTATCCCCCCTCTGCACATGCCCAAACCATCTCAATCTAGCCTCTCTGACTTTGTCTCCAAAACATCTTACATGTGCTGTCCCTCTGATGTACTCATTCTTGATCGTATACGTCCTTGTTACTCCCAAAGAGAACCTCAACATTTTCATCTCTGCTGCCTCCAGCTCTGCCTCCTGTTTTTTTTCTCAGTGTCACAGTTTCTGAGCCATATAAAATCGCTGGCCTCATCACCGTCTTGTACACTTTTCCTTTCATTCTTGCCAATACCTTCCTATCACACATCACACTGAACACTTTTCTCCAACCATTCAAACCTGCCTGGATACGCTTCTTCACCTTTTTTCCACACTCTCCATTGATCTGGATTGTTGAGCCGAAGTACTTAAACCCCCCACACACACACACACACACACACACACACTTCCTTATGTCTTCTCCATTCCTCTTTGGTCCTCCTCATTAACACATATGTATTCTGACTTGCATAGGCTAACTTTCATTCTTCTCCTTTCCAGAGTATACATCCACCTTTCTAGATTTTTCTCCACGTGTTCTCTGCTCTCAGTACAGCTCACAATGTCATCTGCAAGCATCATAGTCCATGGAGATTATTGTCTAACCCCGGCTGTCAGACTGTCTATCACCATATCAAACAAGAAGGGGCTCAGAGCTGATTCTTGATGCAGTCCCACCTCCACCTTGAATTTTTCGGTCACACCGACAGCACGCCTCACCACTGTCTTACATCTCTCATGTATGTCCTGCACCACTATAACATACTTTTCTGCCACTCCAGACTTCCTCATGCAATATCACAGTTCATTACTTGGCACCCTGTCATATGCTTTCTCCAGATCCACAAAGTCACAATGCAGTTCCCTCTGACCTGCTCTGTACTTCTCTATTAACATCCTCAAAGCAAACACTGCATCTGTGATCCTCTTTCTTGACATGAAACCAAACTGTTGTTCACAAATGCTGACCTCCACCCTTAGTCTAGCTTACACTTTTCTTACCCATAACCTCATCGTTTGGTTCATCAACTTCATCCCTCTGTTCTTGCCAGAACTCTGCATGCCTCCCTTGTTCTTAAAATTTGGTACCAGCATACTTCTCCTTCATTCCTCTGGCATCCTCTCACTCTCTGATACCTTGTTGAATGTTCTTGTCAGAAAACCTGCTGCGACCTCTCCTAGACATCTCCATACCTTCACAAGTATATCATAAGGTCCATTTACCTTTCCACTCTTCATCCTCTTCAGTGCCCTCTTTACTTCACCCTTACTAATCTTTACTAGTTCCTGCTCCTCAACTGTCACCTCTTCTACTCTTTTTTTTTCTCGCTCTCATTTTCCACATTGGTCAGCTCTTCATAGTACTCTTTCCATCTTCCCAGCACACTTCTGTTATCAGTCAATACATTTCCCAACCTGTCCATTATCATTCTAAGTTGCTGCATGTCCTCCCCATTTCTATTTCTCTGCTGTGCCAACCTGTATAAATAATTTTCTCCTTCTTTACTGTCCAACCTATCATACAAGTCATCATACGCCCTTTGTTTGGCCTGTGACACGCTACCTTCACCTTAGGATGTGTCTCCATGTACTCCTGTTTCCTCTCTTTGGTTCTCTCAATGTCCCACTTCTTCTTAGCTAACCTCTTCCTTTGTATACACTTCTGCATCATCATCATCATTCTCCTCATTCCACCACCAAGTCTCCTTATCTATTTTCATTCCAGAGGACACACCAAGTATTCTCCTACCTGTCTCCCTTATCATATTTGCTGTGGTTGCCTAGTCATCTGGAAGCACTTCCTGACCACCCAAAGCCTGCTTCAACTCCTCCTTGAAGACAACATGACACTCTTCCTTTTTTCGCTTCCACCATTTTGTCTTCTGCTCTGCCTTTGCCTTCTTCACCTTCCTCACCATCAGTGTCATCCTGCACACCACCATCCTATGAGGTTTGCAAACACTCTCACCCGCTTCTACTTTACAGTTAGTGACTTCCCTCAAATTGCATCATCTACACGAGATGTAGTTTACCTGCGTGCTCCTACCTCCGCTTTTATAAGTCACCCTATGCTCCTGTCTCTTCTGGAGGAAAGTATTCACCACAGCCATTTCCATCCTTTTTGCAAAATATATCAACATCTGTCCTTCTGTGCTCCTGGCCTTAATACCAAACCCGCCCATCACTTCCTCGTCTCCTCTGTGCCTGCACCAACATGGCCATTGACGTCTGCACCAATGGCCACTCTTTCACCTCTGGGGGTACTCTGCATCACTTCATTTAACTCACTCCAGAATCTTGCCTTATCTTCTAGCTCACATTCTGCCTGTGGGGCATAAGCACGAACAATATTGAACATCACGCCTTCAATTTCTAACTTGAGACTCATCACTCTTTCTGACAATCTTCTCACTTCTAGAACATTCCTGACAAACCTCTACTTCAAGATGACTCCTACTCCATACCCTCCCATCCACACCATGATTAAACAGCTTAACCTCTGCTCCTAAGCTTCTAGCTTTGCTACCTTTCCACCTGGTCTCCTGAACACACAGTATGTCCACTTTCCTCATCTGCATCATGTCAGCCAGCTCTCTATATTTTCCTCTTATAGTTCCCAACATCCCAAGTCCCTACTTTCAGTCCTAGACTCGTGCTTTTCCTCTTCTCTCTCTCCACCTACGGACACACCTCCCACCTCTCTATATTTTCAACCAACAGTCGTCCAATTTCCACCAGCACCCTGTTGGTTAACAGCACTGATGGCGGTCGTTGTTCACCCAGGCCTCGACCGATCCGGTCTGGAGGTAATATTTGCGATTTGCATATCAAGTCTGGTATTGGTTTTCAGTCGAATGCCCTTCCTGATACAACCCTCTGCATTTATCGGGTCTTGGGACCTGCGTGAGGGAGAGACACTGGCTTGTGCCTCGTGGTGTAGGGCGCAGGATCAGCATGTTTCTAATTGGGAGTCGGAGTCCCCTGAGGCAGTTCGTTCACAGGAATGTTTTGGCAACTCTTGCAGCAGCACTGGAACCCAGTCGTATCGGAACTTGCCTTTTCATTGGATCCTTCTGGTGGCGCCGAGAGTGGGGACTTGATGCTTGGGTAACAGCCTGTTCTCCTTAATCACCAGCCAGGATACCAGCCAGAGCGCAGCCATAGTCATTCTGGACTGACAGAAACCTACCATATATATATGGTACAAACATGAATATTTTAAACACAAACTCCTTTAATATCTGGAAAAATGTTTTGTATTTATTTATTTATTTATTTACTTTTCAGAGTCATAGAGTTGTTCAATCTACCACTAATCACAGTCTATAGTTCAGGGCAATCCAGTGAATTTGAGAGTTTCTCTGATGTCTACTTACTCATTTTGGATCTGAAGCCAGTAATCATTGAGTTTGGGCTGACCGGGATTGATATCGCGAACAGCTCTCTGCAACATACTTTGCATTCAGATGTACGGTAGCTTGGTGGCATGCGAAGTCTTTTGTGCAAAACCATGCTTTTTTTAAGGCTTCCATAAAGAAGTTTTTTTTTTTGATGAAATTTAAACAGGAACCCAAATTTAAAATTTGAGAAGTATTTACTATAACGTCAAATGGTACTGAATGTGTTGAAACAGTGTTCAGTATGCTTATTGAGAGTCTTGGGATAAGCATGATTGTACTGATGTTGTTACAGCAGTTTTTTGAAGTTCAATCCACATTACTCAGTTCTAATTATTCACTAAAATAAGAATAAGTCTTGGGTGTTATTTATATTTATTTATTTATTTATTTATTTGCTTTGTTTTAATGTTTTTTTTTGTTTTTTTTTTTGCTTGTTTGTTTTATTTGTTTGTTTGTTTTTGTTTGTTTTGTGTTTTTTTTTTTTGTTTTTTTTTGCTTAGTTTGACTGTTGTTGTTTTTTTTTCTTTTTTTTTTTTTTTCTTTTTTGTATTTTTTTTTCCCCATTGTAGATGGCCACAAGTCACAAGTACAAAAGTATGAAGGAGAAGAAATATCATTAAATGAAATTACTAAAAAAAAAATCATACTTACTTCTGTGCCTTTTACTTAAAAGTAGAAACATCATCATAATACCAACGATGTGATTTCAGTCCAATAATGATAATAATAATAACTTATAACTTAAATGACACGCAGAGTGTATATAATGTATATAACAACTTTATCAAAATTACGAACACCAATTGGAAGGATGTTCCATAGCTGGGGTTTTTGTAGCAAAGAAAAGCCTTCTCCTAGGAATAGTCTGGATAGATGCTTATAAGTTATCTGGACTAATTGATCAAAGCAAGGGTTCTGGATCACAGTAAACCAATGATTTGATCAGATAGTGTATTTTTTTTAGCTCTTTATGGATCATCTGTAATGTTTTATAATCAATGCACAATTTTAATTGGAGCCTTCATGGGGTGCCAAAAAAACTAGGCAAAGCAATATTTTTGTCTGTTTGGTTCTATAACAAGTCTTCTTCTTCTTCTTCTACTACTTTTCCTTTCGGCTGTTCCCTTCAGGGGTCACCACAGCTAATCATCTGCCTCAATCTCATCCTATCCTCTGCATCTTCTTCTCTTATGCCAACTATCTTCATGTCCTCCTTCACCACATCCATAAATCGTCTCTTTGGTCTTCCTCCAGGCCTTCTACCTGGGAGTTCCAACCTCAGCATCCTACGACCAATACATTCACTATCCCTCCTCTGTACATCTCCAAACCTTCTCAATCTAGCCTCTCTTGTCTCCCAAACCTCTTACATGTCCTGTCCCTCTGATGAACTCATTTCTGATTTTATCCATCCTCGTTACTCCCAAAGAGAACCTCAACATTTTCATCTCTGATATCTCCAGCCTTGCCTCATGTCTTTTCTTCAGTGCCACTGTGTCGAAGCCATACAACATCACTGGCCTCATCACTGTCTTGTACCTGTTTCCTTTCATTCTTGCCCATACCTTCACACATTACACTGGACACTTTTCTTCAACCATGCCAACCTGCCCGCACACGCTTCTTCACCGCTTTTACACACTCTCCAGTGCTCTGGATTGTTGAGCCTATGTACTTAGGTTCTATAATAAGTAATACATAAATTTGCCAAATGAAGCTTGTTTTTTCATATACAGGAATTTCAGGCACCAATATTTCAGTTATAGTAGTCCATTAAGTAATAACTACACAACTTTATGTAACACTTCATTTGAAAAAAATGTTTATATATATATATATATATATATATATATATATATATATATATATATATATATATATATATATATATATATATATATATATATATACATATATACATATATATATATATATATATATATATATATATATATATATATATATATATATATATATATATATATATATATATATATATATATATATATATATGGGGCAGTGGTGGTCTAGTGGTATACTGTGCTGGATCGCTGATCCAAAGGTTGGGGGTTCGAGTCCAACTCTCCACAAGGTTGTCACTGTCCCCCCCAGTGCAGCTAACTGGGTTATCAAAGCGGGCGGTGTCTCTTACTCTCTATGGTGAGAGGCATGTAAAAGAACCATTGCTGAAAGAGTAGGCTGCAAAGTCGTCAGCGTGTTTCTGTCCCTTGCTAAAAACGATGTAAAAACCTCTGCCAAATCAAAACCTGCGAATCAGATGATTTGCTGTGGCGACTCCTGAGTAAATAGGGAAATGCCGAAAGGAAGACAGACAGAATATATATATATACACATACATAAAATGCCTTTCTTCATATCATTACCCATGCAATCTTCAAACTCGAAAATGGAGTCAATTATCACACCTTTTTTTTTTTTTTTTTTAACCACCAGCACATGATTGAACTGAAAGAACAATAAGAATCACAACACAACCTGAAAGTTTATGGTTCCCTTTAGCCTTAATTGAAAAAGTTTGTTGGAATTAATTTGTAGATATAAATTCAACACCCAGGGTTTATTGTCTTTTAAACACTTCACAGCCTTAATTATATGCTGCTCTATCTAGTTTAACTAAAACATTTTGGTGTGTGCCATCAGCAACTGCAGGAAGAGCTTGTTTATCCCTGGTAAAAAGCAATATTTCCAAATTATATGTGATATTTCCAAAATATAACAGTCAGTCACAAAACGTGAACCAGGAAAAATGTTTCCTTAGTTTAAACAACGGCACATTCCTCAATCCCCTATAGACATTTCCACCCACTTACATTGAATTAAAACTCCCAATTATGCATCTGGAATGGTAAGATAATGACACAGTGATACCCTAAATACATTTTCGTTGTTTCATGTCATACACAGTACTTTTTTTTTCTGAAAGCTTGACATGTATGCTGAAAAAACAATAGGAGAACCAACTCCCAGGATGGGACTGGAAGTGTAACTGACATTTTGTGATACTCTGCCACAACAGGTACACATTGCTAAAATGTTTTCAAGAGATTAAATATTTTGACCAACTATAAAGGCCACAGAAAAGTAAAGGGAATAACCTGAATAGGTCCACTACTATGAAAATCCCCAAAAACCTGCTCGTGGGAATCTGTGCCTAAGATCAGGGGTCCCCAACAGGGAGGCGGGGTGTCCATAGATTTTTTAAATGATTAATTTATTTAAAATTTATTTATATAAATAATAATAATAATAATAATAATTATTATTATTATTATTATTATTATTATTATTATTATTATTATTATTATTATTATTATTATTATTATTATTTATTTATTTTATTATTATTATCAATCATAGATCAGGAGTGTGCCTGGGTTTGCTACCGGGAACACAGCCATTCTGACAGTCTGGGCAATGCAGAAGGCTGCAGTGTTGGGGAGTCTCCATATTTTCCGGACAGTTCTTGGTGGGTTTGACTAGGCAGTGCTTCCTGGGAGAAGTCCCATTCGCTGTCTGGGCTGTGTGTGGAGAGGGTGTGGTGAGGGTAATGTGCCAGGATCACCTGATCCCTCTCTGCTGCATATAAAAATTTACTGTAAATAATAATAATAATAATAATAAGAAGAAGAAGAAGAATTCCATGATGTTATTTTTCAACAGATGAAATAAAGTTGATTGGGAAGTAGAACTTGAACTTTTCTAAAAAAAAAAACAAACCAAAAAACAAAAAACAAAACAAAACAAAAAAAACATGTGATGGTGCACCAGCTGGGACAATATGTTGCCCAGGTTTGAAACATGTCCAGTATGCCTCTGTTCATGTGCTGTCCCCTTGTGAGTTACACTTTAGAGCTCAAATGACCAACATGTAACCAAGAGAATCCAAAGACCAAATTTTTCAAAAATAAAGATTAGTCAGACTCAGATAATAAATAAACGGAAATAATGAATTATTTCTTCTGCAGACTGTTACCAGTTGAGCCGGTGGTTGGGGACCCTGCCTTACATCATGACCAGTCCCAATTTATATGCATTTCTCTTGCATAAAACCAATCTTCTTTCTTCTTTTACTTTCAGCTTTTTCCCTTTCTCAAGAGTCGCCACAGCGAATCACCTGATTCGCACATTTTATTTGGCAGAGGTTTTTACGTAGGATGCCCTTCCTCTCACAAGCCTTTCAGCAAGGGACAGAAACACGCTGACGGCTTTGCAGCCTACTCTTTACGAAAGTCAACAATGGTTCGTTTACATGCCTCTCACCTTTGACAGTGACAGACATGGTCCGCCTTTGATAACCCAGTTAGCTGCACTGGGGGACAGTGACAACCCTGTTGGGACTCAAACCCCCAACCTTAGGATCAGCGATCCTGTGCCCTAACCACTAGACCATCACTGCCCCTAAAACCAATACATATATATATATATATATATATATATATATATATATATATATATATATATATATATATATATATATATATATATATATATATATATATATATATATATATATATATATATATATATATATATATATATATATAAGTAGCAGCTTTATTGATGATTGCTACAAAATAGAAGGCAAAACTACAAATACACATGCATATGTTTATACTGAATACTTGCCATATAGGTCCCTATAAAGCTGTTCTTCATCATCATCATCATCATCATCATCATCATCTTCTTCCGCTTAGTCCAGGGTCGGGTCGCGGTGGCAGGAACCTTAGCAAAGAGGTCCAGACATCCCTCTCCCGAGCTACTTCCTCCAACTCTCCCGGGGGGACACCGAGGCGGTCCCAGACAAGCCGAGAGACGTAGTCCCTCCAGCGTGTTCTAGGTCGACCCCGGGGTCTCTTCCCGGTTGGACATGCCCGAAACACCACACCAGGGAGGCGTCCAGGGGGCATTCTGACCAGATGCCCGAGCCACCTCAACTGGCCCCTCTCAATGCGGAGGAGCAGCGTATCTACTCCGAGCTCTCCCCGGATGGCGGAGCTTCTTACCCTAAAAAGCTGTTTGTACAGGAAAAAAAAAATAGTGTACAATAGTGTATTTACATTTAAGTTAGGGCACTCTCAAAAGGGGTTATCAAAGGACAGCCATGTCTCTCACTGTCTATGGTGAGAGTTTCATGTAAAAGAACTATTGCTGAATTTCGACAAAAGGAGGCGTGTTTCAGCCCTGCGATAGCCTGGTGAGTTGTCCAGGGTGTACTCTCCCTTCGCCTGGAGTCAGCTGGGATGGGCGTCAGCCTCTCCTCGACCCTAATTAGGGTAAAGCAGTTACAGAAAATGATTAAATGAATTTATTTATTTATTTATTTATCTGTTTTGTTTGTTGAACCTTAGATGCCATAGTCAATGTTCTTTGTTGTTAGTTTTAATTCAACATTTGCACATTACCAGCTCATACATGTGTTAGAATTTGGGGGCAGTGGTGGTCTAGTGGTATAGGGCACCGGATCGCTGATCCAAAGGTTGGGGGTTCAAGTCCCACTCTCTGCAAGGTTGTCACTGCCCCCCCCCCCCCCCCCCCCAGTGCAGCTAACTGGGTTATCAAAGGCCGGCCATGTCTCTCACTGTCTATGGTGAGAGGCATGTAAAAGAACCATTGCTGACTTTCGTAAAGAGTAGCTGCAAAGTCGTCAGCGTGTTTCTGTCCCTTACTATAAAGGGTTGTGACAGGAAGGGCATCCGACGTGAAAACCTCTGCCAAATCAAAACGTGCGAATCAGATGATTCGCTGTGGCGACTCCCGAGTAAAAACAAAAAAAAGGGAAAAAGACGAAAGGAAGACAGACAGACAGCTGTGTTAGTATTTATGGTTAAGGATATGCCTATGATTAAACTGTGTGCCTGGACTTCGACTTTTGCCATGTCTCTCAGATTTATATCTGTTTGTCAATTTGTTTGTTCATCCATGCATTTATCCATTATTATATATTTTTGGCAGTCCAGAAATAGATAGATGAGCAATACAGCGATGTCTGAAAATGTATTTTAAATAAAAAATAATGATAATTTCCCAACACAACCCAGAGACATGTACATCCTTAGCTGTTCCATACTGCCCCTATGCTGCTAGCCATGAAGGATGTAGCCTGAAGAAGATAACAGTTACATCTGTCTCTCATAACACACACACCGTTACTGCTGACATTGGTAAGAGAAACTGGTATTTCAGTAATCGATCCATTTTCTGAACCGCTCAATCTTAATTAGGTCACAGGGAGGCTGGCACCTATGTCAGCTGGGCGAGGGCAAATTACAACCTGGACAGCAATCACAGTGGAGAAACACACTGACAGCCATGCAGCCTACTCTTGACATAAGTCAGCAATGGTTCTTTTACATGCCTCCCACCATGGACAGTGAGAGACTCGACCAGCCACTGATAACCCAGTTAGCTGAGCTGAGGGGCAGTGAAAACCTGTTGAGAGCGGGGCTTGAACCCCCAACCTGAGGATCCAGCGAGGCCATCACTGCCCCTATAGGCTAACTTATGAGTAGTCTGTATAGAAATAAAACAGGCTCCCGCAAACGACTCTATGATAAATAATTTTTAATTGGTAACAATACAGGCCACTATTAAAACATTAACTTAGATATCAGTGTAACAGTTTATGAAATGTTATAGCCACACAGAGCTGGCCAGAAAAATTTAAAAGGAAATGGCGTGGAAGACAGGGGTGAAACAGACCAAGAGATTTAGTAAAATTTGTGGAAGAGCTCCACACATATTTTACAGACTGTGCGCTAATGCACGGATAATCATCATACAATTAAACTGTTTAGTATAAAGTTTGTTGTGTAATTGACCTAATTGTTATTACTAAATACAAAACAGTTTAAACAGCCTCAAGCACCATGACAGTCACACGATTTGCACATTTACTGTGAAACTTATAGCGGGTCAAGTTAAAAGGATCACCTTATTTTAAAGTGTTTATTTGTGTTTTGCAACACAGCCAGGTGTGATATGTTTCAAGAAGCATCATCTTGATTGGTGAAATGCTTTTCTTTTGGGGATGAATGCTGGAAAATCTAACCCCTGGCCAAAAATTAAAGGGGTTGTATTTCAGTACACAAAATGTCTCATTTGATGTGGAACTGCTCATGTATGGGTTTTTTTATTTATTTTTTATTTATGTTTTTTAGAAAACATATAGTTCCGCTCACATTAATTGCTGGAAGAAACATGGATATTGTGAAAACGACTTAAGAATAAAGACTAGTAATCGGTTGTCTGTATTGGAAGCCTCACATCTTTTTATGACAGGATGATCTTAAACATTGCAAAAATCCATATTGCACTTATAAATTGTAGAAATGGGTGAAATATAGGTTTTGATATGTTCTAATTTTGACTGCTGTTCCTTGGTCCCAAAGAATAAACATAAAAACACTCAAGACTCTCGATTGCAGATAATGCAGCCTTGAGGGGGGGCACAAGCCAGTGTCCACCCTCACGCCGGTCCCAAGCCCGGATCAATGCAGAGGGTTGTGTCAGGAAGGGCATCCAGTATAAAACCAATGCCAAATAAAATAAAACAAAGAAATTCATACCGGATCGGTCGATGCCCAGGTTAACAACGACTGCCATTACTGCTGTTAACCAATAGGGTGCTGGTGGAAATTGGACTACTGTTGGTCGAAGACATCGAAGAAGTCGAAGAAGGAGAGGTGGGGGGCGTGTCCATAGGCAGAGAGAGAAGAGGAAAGGCATGAACTGAAAGTAGGGACTTTGAATGTTGGAACTATCAAAGGAAAAGGTAGAGAGCTGCCTGACATGATGCAGAGGAGGAAGAGAGTAAACAGGAGTACAGGGAGACACGGCATAAGGTGAAGGTATCAGTGTCAAAGGCCAAACAGATGGGGTATGATGACTTGTATGCTAGTTTTGACAGTAAAAAGGGAGAAAATCATTTATACAGGTTGGCACAGCAGAGAAATTGAGATGGGAAGGACGTGCAGCAAGTTAGAGTGATTAAGGACAGAGAGGGAAATGTATTGACTGATGAGAGAAATGTGCTGGGAAGATGGAAAGAGTACTTTGAAGGGCTGATGAATGAGGAAAATGAGAGAGAAAAAAGAGTAGAAGAGGTGACGGTTTAGGAACAGGAAGTAGAAAAGATTAGTAAGGGTGAAGGTAGGAGGACATTGAAGAGGAAAGGCAGCTGGTCTTGATGACATACCGGTGGAGGTATAGAAGTGTCTACGAGAGGTAGCAGTAGTTTTTCTGGCAAGAACATTCAACAAGGTCTTAGAGAGTGCCAGAGGAATGGAGGAGAAGTGTGCTGGTGCCCATTTTTAAGAACAAGGGAGATGTGCAGAGTTGTGGAAACTACAGAGGGAAAAAGTTGATGAGCCATACGATGAGGTTATGGGAAAGAATGGTGTAAGCTAGACTAAGGACAGAGGTGAACATTTGTGAACAACAATTTGGTTTCATGCCAAAAAAGAGCACCACAGATGCAGTGTTTGCCTTGAGGACATTAATACAGAAGTACAGAGAAGGTCAAAAGGAGCTGCATTGTGCCTTTGTGGATCTGGAGAAAGCATATGACAGGGTGCCGAGAGAGGAACTGTGGTATTGCATGAGGAAGACTGGAGTGGCAGAGAAGTATGTTAGAGTGGTGAAGGACATGTATGAGAGATCTAAAACAGTGGTGAGGTGTGCTGTCGGTGTGACAGAAGAATTCAAGTTGGAGGTGGGACTGCATCAAGGGTCAGCTCTGATCCCCTTCTTGTTTGCTATGGTGATGGACAGGCTGACAGACGAGGGTAGACAAGAATCTCCATGAGCTTTGATGTTTGCAGATGACATTGCGATCTGTAGTGAGAGCAGAGAACAAGTGCAGGAAAATCTAGAGAGGTGGAGGTATGCCCTGGAAAGGAGGGGAATGAAGGCTAGCCTCAGTTAAACAGAATACATGTGTGTGAATGACAAGTACCCAAAAGGACCGGTGAGATTACAGAGAACAAAAATAAGGAAGGTGGAGGATTTTAAGTACTTCGGCTCAACAATCCAGAGCAATGGAGAGTGTGGAAAAGAGGTGAAGAAGCATGTGCAGGCATGTCGGAATCGTTGGAGAAAAGTGTCCGGTGTGATGTGTGATAGGAAGGTACCGGCAAGAATGAAAGGAAAAGTGTACAAGACGGTGTTGAGGCCAGCAATGTTGTATGGTTTAGAAACAGTGGCCCTGGAGAAAAGCCAGGAGGCAGAGCTGGAGATAGCAGAGATGAAAATGTTGAGGTTTGGGATTAACGGGGATGGATAGGATCAGGAATAAGCACATCAGAGGACAGCACATGTTAGAGGTTTTGGAGACAAAGTCAGAGAGGCCAGATTGAGATGGCTTGGACATCGACAGACGAGGGATAGTGAATATATTGGTAGTAGGATACTGAGGTTGGAACTACCAGGCAGAAGGCCCAGAGGAAGCCCAAAGAGGCGATTCGTGGATGTGGTGAAGGAGGACATGAAGGCAGTTGGTGTAAGAGAAGAATATGCAGAGGATAGGGTGAGATGGAGGCAGGTGATTCATTGTGGCGACCCCTGAAGGGAACAGCCGAATGGAAAAGAAGAAGACTCTATTGCAGATAAAGTGGTAAAATAACTGGAAATTATTTGAACATAAAAGTGTAGTTACAAGCTATACATTATACACACAAGGATTCTGGATATAACTGTATTCATACACATGGTATTCAATACATATAATAATAATAATAATAATAATAATAATAATAATAATAATAATAATAATAATAATAATAATAATAATAATAATTTTGTTCTAAGCAACAGACTAATCTGCATATCTGCATCATTTCAACATGCACATTACTTTACAGAGCAATTGTTAGTAATCTGTTCCGAGGGCAAGCTTGAAATCTGAACAGTTCCTTATATGAAACAATTATTTCCATAAGAAATAACAGTGATCATCATCAATTAATCAATTCCAACTCCCTCCAAAACTCATATAACCTGGAACAAACATGTATATTAGACCTATTTCAGGGATCCCTCACTACTTTGTGCTTCAATCCATGTGGCTTCAGTGCATCACATTTTTTTTTTTGAATAAATAAATAAATATTCATAGAATAAAAAAATAAGGAAATTAACGAAGAATACGGGGAAAAGTTAAGGAGAATGCTACAAAAACAAGACCAATTATAAAAAACAAACAAAAAAAAAAAAACAAAAAAAAAAACCCTAAACCAACACAAAACAACAATCAACCAAAAATCTCCTATCAAAACTCTATACAATTTTGCATCTGTGTGTGCACGTGCATCTGTATGTGTGTGTCGTCTTCTTTTCATGCAATTCCATCTGTATGTGTGTGTATTTATATTTAATTTACATCTTATGTTATTTTTTTAATGTATAATTGTTTTATAAGTATTTATACCATTTAATATGTATTTATTTATATTATATACCCAAATACATGAATGTATATGTCAGTCGGGGGGGGGGGGGGGGGATTCTACTTCACGGATTTCGATGGTCCAAATTAACCACGGAAAGGTAAGGATCATAATAATATATGCACATTAACATTCATAATAATTCATACTAAATAATAATAAAACAAGAATAAACAATAAGTCAACTCATCCTTCAGATCATCAACTGCGGTGAATATGTCACATGAGCAGGTAGGAGGTGGTCGTGACAGAGGAGGAGGATGGGGGGGAGGAGGAGTAGGATTTTGTGAATGTGTATATTACGAATGCCTGCGAGGAAAGGCTCATGGTGAGCTCCCACAAGGCCAGTGCTTCTCAAATAGTGGGGCATGCCCCCCCAAGGTGTGATGCCAGGGGGGCACGTATGACCCTGGGGAACATGCTTTTTTTGCCATACTGTTCTAGAATTAAGTGTAATTGCACATCTACTCCAGTAGTTGGCAGTGGCACTCTCATTGCCGCGCTATAGTGTAGTGAAATAGCACCAAGCAAACGCTATGAAGTGCAGTAAATACTATTTATAGTCGCATGTAAGAGCTCCTAAAGTGAATGTCATTGAATTTCATTGGTCATTGAATGGAACACATTTTTGGTGGGCTTGAAGCTCGTAACATGGAAAAATTATGATAAGGGGCATTAGTTACACGAGGTTTGATTGGCTCTTAGAAAGTGACCTAATTTTTTAGAAACTTTGAAAATATGACTATTTGTAAATGTATACCAGGATGTTTACAGCCTGCCATGGTTTGGAGTATATTGAGTGGTAAATGAAGAAGCACTGGAGTCATATTTAAACTCATCTGAAAAACCCTTTGGGCTTTTCAGTCCAGCCATACATGCTGATGGGAATGATAATTGCTATGAATGGAAACATTCAAATCTCTGCTCTCTCTTTTTGAGTCATTTAGTTTCTTTTTCAGTACAAATACAGCATACCAACAAGCCATGGTTTACTTCAAATAGATTAAACATGTGTTTCATCTGGGAACAATAACTCCTTCCACATTTGCATGACAATGCTGCGTAATTTTGTTTGGCTTAATTCATTTTTAATAGCTGAAGTCATGTAGGCTGATTACACCACTAATGTTTCTTCAGTGGTGGCATGTTTTGGGAGGTGTGTTATCGAACACCTCCATTCTTATAGCTATTCAGTGGTGTCATTAACCTTATTAGTTTTTATTGTGCCTGTTTATTTGTTTATTTATTTAATTATTTGTTGCCTTACATAATTAAAACTTGAACTCACTTGGATGAAAAATTATGTTGCCGTTTTTAACTTAGACGGATGGCAATAGTAGATAAATGTGCTACTGCTAAGACAAATGAGATGGAATAAGAAGCAAAAACGCTGAATAATATTGCTTATTACAGACTTACAGACTTGGAGGTTAATAGAAAGAATGTACCAGATTGAGCACATTTTTTTCAAATTTTTACAGTGATTTGCAGCATCAGTACAAATCAGCAAAAGCACAAACTAACTACTGTTCTTTGGGCAACACAGGCTTACAGTTAACAGTTATATCAATATATGCAAGAATCTATGATTTAAGGGCAGTGGTGGCTTTGTGGTATAGGGCACCGGATCGCTGATCCTAAGATTGCGGGTTCGGGTCCCACTCTCCACAAGGTTGTCACTGCCCCCCCAATGCAGCTAACTGGGTTATCAAAGGCCGGCCATGTCTCTCACTGTCTATGGTGTGAGGCATGTTAAAGAACCATTGCTGACTTTTGTAAAAAGAGTAGGCTGCAAAGCCGTCAGCGTGTTTCTGTCCCTTGCTAAAGGGTTGTGTCAGGAAGGGCATCCTACGTAAAAACCTATGTCAAACCAAATGTCCAAATCATTCACTGTGGCAACCCCTGGGGGAAAAAAAAGGAAAAAGCTGAAAGGAAATCTCTCTCTCATGCAAGAATCTATGATTTTATATTTCTTATAATATATAGATAGAGATAGATAGAAGCATAACTTTGCCTCACAGCAAAAACGGTTCTGGGTTCTGGTTTTGGTAAGAGCATTTCTGTGTTAAGAGGACAGTACATATTTGATCCATACTTGAGTGGGTTTCCTTTGGGTACTCCTCCCACAGTTAAAAGATATGCATATCAGACTAAATGGGGTTTCCAAATTGTCCCTGTGAACAGATATGTGTATATATTGCCCTGCAATGGACTGGTGAGCTGTGTAAGGTGTACTTCATCTGAGCCAAATTCAGCTGATATAGGCTTCAGACTCCCCTTTCCTCTACAATGATGTATGCAGCTTGTCAAATATATAAATTAGTAAAATAATTAAATGGATGGGATTTTTGATCAAAGGTTTTTTTTTTTTTTTTTTTTTTTTTTTTTTTACAGTACAAAGTCCTATATGAATTATTCTCATTTTAATTGCTTTTTTTATTTTTTTTAATACATTCGGAAGGAAACACCAAAACCATAATAAATTATTAGATCTCATTATATACAAAAAAAAAAAAAAAAAAAAAAAAGTAAATAAATAAATAAATAAAATTTTAAAAATCTGTAACTTCAACAGGAATTTTCTGTATTACTGGTTACTGGTGTGTTGAGATGCTTCTGGCATCACTGGCCCTTGCATGTATCCATTCACTCTTAGCAAGATTAGAATTTTTCCTGTACAGCTCACCGGCCATCGCAGTGCAGAAGCACGCTGACAGCTATGCAGATACTCTTGTTGAAAGTCAGCAATGGTTCTTTTACATGAACCTCTCACCACAGACAGTGAGAGACATGGCCAGCCTTTGATAATCCAATTAGCTGCACTGATAGGACAGTGACAACCTGTGGAGAGTGGGACTCAAACCCCCAACCTTAGGATCAGTGATCGAGCAGCTTTTACCATCAGGCCATCACTGCCTGAATGTACTGTATTATCTACAGTATCTTACATGGGACCTGTTATACAGTAATGTACCGTAGACGAGGCCTAACCATGAGGTTACGCCAGTGGTTCTCAAATAGTGTGTGTGTGTGTGTGTGTGTGTGTGTGTGTGTGTGTGTGTGTGTGTGTGTGTGTGCGTGTGTGTGTGTGTGTGTGTGTGTGTGTCTGTTGGGGGAAGGGGGTGGGCATGATTTTATTTATTTATTTATTGTATTTTTTTTGCCGTATTAGGATAAAGTGTAATTCTACATCCATTAAAGCAGGTGGCAGTGGCTTCCTCACTGTCATAGTGTGCCCAGAGGTTAAATAAGAAAGTGAAGTTAATAAACCCACCATGGAAATTTCTAACAGGGACGGAAAGAGAGGCAGAGAGAGATGGTGACAGTGACAGAAATGAAAGTCTCCAGAAAGTTAAGTTGAGGAGGTATGATGAAGCGGATGTAGCACTCGGCTTCACTATACTGCGGTGAGAAACGAGGAAAGACTGCTGTGTTTACTGTGTCTGAAAACATTGGCAGTGGACAGTATGAACTCAGATAAATTCAGGTGTCACTTAAAGACATCCTACCCCGATCACGTAGTGTGCCGCATGAGTTTTTTCAGCGACAATGTGCCAAGTATTGCCAACAACCTTCCCACTTTCTGAATGATATTCCAGCAAATCGAGCTCTGTTAGCATCAGATAAGGTGGCGTCCCAAACTGCTCAGTGTAGAAAACCCCCACAGCAGAGCAGAGGAACTGATCCTACCAGCAGCACACACGGTCCCCGTCATGCTGGATGACGTCACTGTTGTGAATATGAGTGGAGGTCCCAGATCAGCACTGAGCAGGAGCTGAGAGTTCAGTATCGTGCTTTAAAACTAGCTTCGAAAAGCTGTGCACTGTGAAACGTGCTTATTATAGCCATTAATCTGAATTTAATCATTTTAACAACGACAATAATAATAATAATAATAATAATAATAATAATAATAATAATAATAATAATAATAATAATAATAATAATAAAGTGTTTTATTCCTTTTTGTTTTGTGAAGGAGGACATGAAGGTAGTTGGTGGAAGAGAAGAAGATGCAAAGGATAGGGTGAGATGGAGGCAGATGATTCGATGTGGCGACCCCTGAAGGGAAAAACCGAAAGGAGCTGAAGAAGAAGGTTAAAGTGTTTTATAATGTTGTGCTCCTGAGTTAATATTGCTGATAAATTTGAATGTATTATTATTTATTGATTTTATTTAATTTTATTTTTCAGAATAAAATAGTTCAAATTGTTGGTCTAAAAAATTTGACAGTTTAAATCAGTATATTTTTGTTTTTCTTTCAGGCAAATTGATGCACTTTAAATCTTTTTGTTTAAAGACCAAAAAATTGTTAATAAAGTCATTCTTTGTTGGAAGTCGATCTATATTTCTTCCTTTTTTGTATTCCATAATGATAATAAGGATTTAGTATGTTAATAAGGATACAGTGTATGCAGATGATTACTTAGAACAATTTTTAGACAAATAACACTATTTATAGTGAGGGGAGGTTCCTCTTCCTTGGGGGGCGCGAAAGACAATGAGAAACACTGTGTTACGCACATAATTGAGGGATCTTGGCACAGCTGTAAGCTGTGAAAGGCTCATAATTTGGAACCAGCTTGTAAGTTCCTAACGTTGTGTATCTAAGGTAAGT
Source organism: Plotosus lineatus (assembly GCA_024760905.1). NCBI lineage: Eukaryota > Metazoa > Chordata > Actinopteri > Siluriformes > Plotosidae > Plotosus > Plotosus lineatus. Next base: position 19,889,581 of record CM045728.1, read on the forward strand.
CTGACATGTATTACTGCAGTATTACAAGGTATAAAGTGACCAGTAACTGATGCATGTTAATAGGTGAAACGGGATCGAAATATAACTTCTGGAATCTGCAATGGGTTATAACACTGCAGAAATATCGGCATGTGGCTGTGTGGTGCATTGACAAAGTGAGTGAATATTAACCCAGTGATTGCAACTTCGGATGCAGGTTAATGTCACAGCCATCCATGACCGAAAGTCCACGGGAGTTAATTGGCTTAGCCTCACTGGAGGGTGAGATGGCAGGCGCTCACTTCGCTGTCACTCACAGCAATCGCCAGTCAATCATCGGTGTCTGCAAGGTCATTCGTACAAAGGAACAAATAGCACCTTCTCTCTGAGTATGTTAGACCACCCCATAATATGCATGTGCTGCAGTTTGAAAAGAGGCAAATTGCGAGCAATGCATATAACGGATGGGTACGTGTTTTTTTTTGTTATGGGGAATGTGGGAAGTGGGACCAGCTGATGGGTGGGAATATGATTTGACTTAAATCAGGGAGAAAATGGTATGGTATGGTAAAAGTGTTTGTTGAAGTTAGGTATATTTCACATTGTTTATAAAAATAAAAAAATAAATAAATAAAAAATAATCGTGTTCAATAGTTTATCAAGTCTTCTTTTCCTTTCAGCTTTTCCCTTCAGGAGTTGCCAAAGCAAACCATCTGCTTCCATCCTCTGTATCTTCTTCTCTTCCTCCAACGACCTTCATGTCCTCCTTCACCACATCCATAAATCTTCTCTTTGGTCTCCCTCTCGGCCTTCTGCCTGGTAGTTCCAACCTCAGCATCCTACTACCAATATACTCACTATCCCTCCTCTGTACATGTCCAAACCATCTCAATCTAGCCTCTCTGACTTTGTCTCCAAAACCTCTAACATGTGCTGTCCCTCTGATGTACTCATTGCTGATTCTATCCATCCTCGTTACTCCCAAAGGGAACCTCAAAATTTCCATCCCTGCTACCTCCAGCTCAGCCTCCTGTCTTTTCCCCAGTGCGACTGTTTCTAAACCATACAACATCACTGGCCTTATCACCGTCTTGTACACTTTTCCTTTCATTCTTGCCGATACCTTCCTATCACACATTACACCGGACACTTTTCTCCAACCATTCTAATGCTTCTTCACCTCTTTTCCACACTCTCCATTGCTCTGGATTGTTGAGCCTAAGTACTTCAAATCATCCACTTTCTTTATCCCTGCTCCATGTAGTCTCACCATTCCCCTTGGGTCCTCGTCGTCCACACACATGTATTCTGTCTTACTGAGGCTAACCTTCATTCCTCTCCTTTCCAGGGCATACCTTCACCTCTCTAGATTTCCCTGCATTTGTTCTCTGCTCTGACTACAGATCACAATGTCATCTGCAAACATCATTGTCCATGGAGATTCTTGTCTAACCTCATCTGTCAGCCTGTCCATCACCATAGCAAACAAGAAGGGGATCAGAGCGGAGCTTTGATTCAGTCCCACCTCCACCTTGAACTCTTATGTCACACCGACAGCATACATCACCACTGTGAGGTCTCTCATACATGTCCTGCACCACTCTAACATGTCTTTGCCACCCCAGACTTCGTCAAGCAATACCACAGTTCCTCTCTCGGCACCTTGTCATGTGCTTTCTCCAGATCTACAAAGGCACATTGCAGCTCCCTCTGACTTTCTCTGTACTTCTCTATTAACATCCTCAAAGCAAACACTGCATCCGTGGTACTCTTTCTTGGCATGAAACCAAACTGCTGTTCACAAATGCTGACCTCTTCCCTTAGTCTAGCTTCCACTATTATTTTCCATAACTTCCCTCTGTAGTTGCCACAACTCTGCATATCTCCCTTGTTCTTAAAAATGGGTACAAGCACACTTCTCCTCCATTCCTCTGACATCCTCTCAGTCTCTAAGATCGTGTTGAATGTTCTTGTCAGAAAATGTACTGCTATCTTACTGCATTTTCCCCCTCCTTACTGTCCAGCCAAGCATACAAGTCATTATACACCCTCTGTTTTGCCTTTGACACCACTACCTTTGCCATACGCTGTGTCTCCCTGTACTCCTGTTTACTCTCTTCGGTCATCTCTATGTCCCATTTCTTCTTAGCTAACCTCTTCTTTTGTACAGGCTCCTGCACTTCCTCATTCCACCACCAAGTCTCCTTATCTACTGTCCTTCCAGAGGACACACCAAGTACTTTCCTACCTGTCTCTTTGATCATTTTTGCTGTGGTTGTCCAGTCATCTGGAAACACTTACTGACCACCCAAAACCTGATTCAACTCCTCCTTGAAGACAACATGACACTCTTCCTTTTTCAGCTTCCACCACTTTGTCTTCTGCTCTGCCTTTGCCTTCTTCACCTTTCTTACCATAATCATCATCCTGCACACCACCATCCTATGCTTTTTGGCAACACTCTCACCCACTACTACTTTGCAGTCACTGACTTCCTTCAAATTACATCGCCTACACAAGATGTAGTCTACCTGTGTGCTCTTACCTCTGCTTTCATAAGTCACCCTGTGCTCCTGTTTCTTCTTGAAGAAAGTATTCGCCACAGTCATTTCCATCCTTTTTGCAAAATCGATCAACATCTGTCCTTCTGTGTTCCTGTCCTGGATACCAAACCTGCCCATCACTTCCTCGTTCCCTGTGTTGTCTACACCAACATGCCCATTGAAGTCTGCACCAATGACCACTCTTTCACATCTGGGGTACTCTGCATCGCTTCATCTAACTCATTCCAGAATCTCTCCTTCTCTTCTAACTCACATCCAGCCTGTGGGGCATAAGAACTAACAACATTGAACATCACACCTTCAATTTCTAACTTGAGACTCATCACTCTGTCTGACACTCTTTTCACCTCTGGAACATTCCTGACAAACTCCTCCTTCAAAATGACTCCTACTTCATTTCTGTTCCCATCCACACCATGAAAAAACAGCTTAAACCCTGCTGCTAAGCTTCTCACCTTGCTACCTTTCCACCTGATCCCCTGAACACACAGTATGTCCACCTTCCTCTTCTGCATCATGTCAGCCAGCTCTGTACCTTTTCCTGTTATAGTTCCAACATTCAAAGTCCCTACTCTCAGTCCTAGACTCATGCTTTTCCTCTTCTCTCTCTGCCTACGGACACGCTTCCCGCCTCTCCTTCCGCGACCTCTCCTTCTTCAACCAACAGTAGTCCAATTTCCAGCAGCACCATGTTGGTTAACAGCATTGATGGCAGCCGTTGTTAACCTGGGCCTCGACCAATCCCATATGAAATTTGTCTTTACGGTTTGCATTTTGTATTCTGGCAAAGGTTTTACGCCGGGTGCCCTTCCTATCACAACTCTCTGCATTTATCTGGGCTTGGGACCGGCGTTAGGGCGGACACTTGTTTGTCCCCCCCCCCCCCCCCCATCCACGGCTGCATTCAATAGTTTATCAAGTAATGTTTGAATATGCTTTTGTTATTAGGTTGTAATGTTAAAATTACAGAATTCTTTACTTAGGCCTAGTAGGCTTATTCAAGTTATATTTTTTTCGTGACATATATTCTCAGTTTTGTGTTTACTTCAGCCTTGGGCCATGCACATGCAGTGTCTTCGCACAGGGTGTGTATCCATACACTGTCGTGGTTTTCTATTTTACATGAATGCATTTAGATTGTTTTGTTTACTCTCGGACATTTATTTACAGATCTGGATGTGGTTTTCATGCAGCTTTAGCTTTAGCTTATGTTTAATATTTTAGCCCTGAATATTGCTGATTGCACTCTGCTATATGGTAATACACAGGTTTATGAATGTGATGCATTTTATTGTTTCAATTAACTTTCATGCTTACAAAGTTATATTTAGGGCATGTTTTTTTCCACCCTGCAGTGTGATTCAGATTCTTTTACATTGCATATTGTTTGAACAAGTATCTACAGTTTCGTCCTTTGTAAAAGAAATTGGGTGAGTGTTTGTTTTTACCATGGCCCCCATATGACACCTATAACACAAACATTTGAAAACTAAAAGCATGTTCATCATATTATTAGTTATCAATCATAACTAAACTCATGTCATCATGTGCTATTTATATTTGTAGATCTTCATCATCTCCTTTCAGTTGTTCCCTTCAGGGGTCACCACAGTGAATCAACTACCTTCATGTTCTCCTTCACCACATCCATAAAACATTAGTCCATGTTTTATCATGTTTAAACAAACTGTCTAATTTTTACTCATTCTGGAAGTGCTGAGTTTTTTTTTTTTTTTTTTTTTTTTTTCTAAGTTACAGCTTGTATTTAAACTTTGTAAAAATTAAAAATATATATTTAATTTGCTTGTAAATAATGCTCTACTTGTATAGGGTATTATTTGTGTGTTAAATCCTACGTTTTTGTTGTAATTACCAGTAAGTGCAGTATTTTACTTTAAAACACAGTAGGCCCTCGATATTCATGGGGCTCCGGTTTTGGCCCCTCCCGTGAATGAAGATAATCCGCGAGTTCTGTACCTGGAAGTAAAACCCCATGTATCATATTACATATGCGAATGAGCAACCGGGAGTAAAATATTGTGTATCTATTACATGCGCTAAAATATGCTTCTTAAACACATTCTATAGACAGTCTTACCCATTCATAGATATTAATGTAGTAAAATGTAGTAATGATTAAGACAAACTTTTCAATTTTTACTGATATATTTATTGATGATGAAATATAAACATTATACAGCATATACTGTTGTAAAGCACTAGTATTAAAGTTCAGTTCAGTTCATTTTCTGTAACTGCTTAATCCTAATTAGGGTCGCGGGGAGGCTGGTGCCCATCCCAGCCAACTTCTGGCGAGGGCAGAGTACACCCTGGACAGCTCGCCAGGCCATCACTGGGCGGAAACACGCCGACGGCTTTGCAGCCTACTCTTGTCGAAAGTCAGCAATGGTTCTTCTACATGCCTCACACCATAGACAGTGAGAGACATGGCCGGCCTTTGATAACCCAGTTAGCTGCACTGGGGAGGACAGGAACAACCTTGTGGAGAGTGGGAACCGAACCCCCAACCTTTGGATCAGCGATCCAGCGCACTAGACCACCACTGCCCCCTCTAGTATTAAAGTCTTTTTTCAATTATTATTCCAGTACAGTACCTACATTGATGTTTAGCATGTTTGTGCGTTAGATTTTTTTGTTCTGTAGCATGTTTAACAAACGAGACTAAAAGGATAAACTTTATTACACTTAACGTCGTTTTACATTGAACTTGCAGTGACGTCTTGGAGTGATGTCTCCAAGATGGTGCTGCCTAGAGGTCGACGTCACGGAGTTCTCAGAGTCAAATTGTTTCTTTGTTCGTTTTAATTTGTTTTATTTGTTGTTTTGTTTTTAATGTTTTGCACTATGCTCATCTATGAACGGTCGACCCTACTCCAGCTATGAGATCGGAGTCTTCTGAAGTTTAGCACCTTCCTATCCTGCGCTAATATCCTGTGGTAGCTCAATACTAGCTGCACCCTAAGCCACGCATTACCTCATTACAGACCCAGAAGGTGCATTCCACCCTGGTTAGGCTGAGAACCATGGCCCCGGACTTGGAGGTGCTGATTCTCATCATGGTTGCTTCATCAATCATCAAACTGTGGCATGGGGTGTCTTGGTGCCAAGTGCACTTCCTTTACACCCTTATGTTCAAACATGGTGTCATGATGGACGATTGTGACAGGCACAGAAGTCCAACAATGAAACACTATTCGGGTTCAGACTGGAGATGCCATACCTTCTTATCACACCATTCTAGGTCACGTTATCATTGCCCACATGGATCTTGAGATCTCCCAGGACAGCCAGGGAGTCCCCACTTTGATGGTTCTCCAACACATACTGCACTATATAATTTACAGTAATTCCTAAATATTTTACTGAACAGTTTATAAAACCCGCAGATTTACTATAACATTTATAATATTTCATTAGAAAATCCTTGTAAATTCATCAACAATAATCACTGCACAGTTGAATTTACTGTAAACTACTGAAGCAATTCTTGGAACACAATCAGTGATGGGGCCTAATGCAATTCAGACAAAGCCAATGTTGATTGTTTTGCTTTTTTTTTTTGTTTTGTTTTGTTTTGTTTTGTTTTGTTTTGGGGTTTTTAATTCTCTTACACCAAAGCAATTTCACCATGGTTATATTTTTTATTATCAATTAAGTAATAAGTCATTCAGTTTTTACCACTGAAATATGTCCACAGAACAGATTGGTTCCTCTTCTCATTTTAACAAGAGCGGTATTTCATTTGCCTCTTCATTTATCTCTTGATTTCTTCAATGCAAAAAAAGCAAAAATTTTTGTAATGCCAAGCAATCACAAAGCCCTCCATCCAGATTTTTACTGTCAGAGGTTACAGTCAAGTAGCAGCTTTATTGCTGATTGCTACAAAACAGAAGGCAAAACTACAAATACATATGCATATGTTTATACTGAATACTTGCCATACAGGTCCCTGTAAAGCTGTTTGTACAGAAAAAAAAAAAAAAAAAAAAAAAAAAAAAAAAAAAAAAAAAATATATATATATATATATATATATATATATATATATATATATATATATATATATATATATGTGTGTGTGTGTGTGCATATATGCATTAAAATACATTTTACAGCTAATCAACACAACTGTGTTATCAATGATACCGTATCTTCTTCTTTCGGCCTTTTTCTTTTTCAGGGGTCGCCACAGCAAATCATCTGATTCACACGTTTGATTTGGCAGCGGTTTTTACATCAGATGCCCTTCCTGACACAACCCATTAGCAAGGTACAGAAACACACTGACAGCTATGCAGCTACTCTTTCCGAGAGTCAGCAATGGTTCCTTTACATGCCTCTCACCATAGACAGTGAGAGACATGGCCGGCCTTTGATAACCCAGTTAGCTGCACTGGGGGGGGGGGGGGGGGGGGAGGGCAGTGACAACCTTGTGGAGAGTGGGACTCAAACCCCCAACCTTAGGATCAATGATCCAGCGCCCTATACCACTAGGCCTATCAATGGTACTGTATATATTCACACCATATTTTATATATCAGTGGATTATGTACAGTTGAAAGAAGTTGGATCTTTTGTATAAATAATTTAGCGCTGTTATTTTTATTTATTTATTTTGTTGTTGTTATTTTAGTAGAAACAGAGCAGTGGTGCTGTCGTCGGTAGCACATCTGCCTCACGGCAATAAGGCATTGGGATCGAGTTCCGGGATCAGTGGGTTGCATGGAGCTTGCAAGTTCTCTTTACGCTTGATGTGATTTCTGTACTTCGGTTTCCTCCCACAGTCTTAAGACAAGCACATTAGACTGAAGGGCCATTCTAAAGCTAGGTGTGAATGGTTGTATGTGTTGCTCTGCATTGGTCTGGTGAGCTGTTCAAGGTGTACCCTGTTTTGGTTGAGACAGGAACCAGTTTCCACATGAACCTAGAAGGTTTAATGGTACAAATGAATACATTCATAAATTACTTCATTAATGAGTAACTTTACAAAGAATATTTCATTAACCTAGTCCATTTTAGACATCTATCAAGCAGGCACTATACACTACTATGAATGGCAGTACATCAAGTGATTGTCCTGAACCAATCTATAAACCATATCTCAGAACTGAAACAGTTTTGAAGCTAATTCTTGGCACACATATTTATTTATTTATATTTGTCTAGGTTTACTTTAATGTATTTAATATAAAGCTGGGGAGACATTACATGCTGTTAAGAATTTAGTCACAAGCAGATAAAAAGTCTTACTAGGTAAGGTAAAGACCTTTGGGCTTTTTACACCCGAGCCATAGTGGCTCATCAGGCTGATGCTTATCCCCGGTTTCCGTAGCGTGAAGCGACCAGGAGTTCAACTCTTCCAGGATGTAATGCTAGTCCATTGCAGGTTACCTTCCCAGTATATTTTTACTGGTACCCATTTATACTGCTGGGTGAACAGAGGCACACTTGTGATTAAGACCTTGCCCAGAGGTCTTCGCACATTGGAGGTCTAACTGGGATTTGAACACACAACCTCCTGATCATGAGCGCAGCACCCTAACCGCTACGCCACCGGCCTCACTGAGAAGTATTACTAACATACTGAATTCATCTATTTTGTAAAGGGATCAAATTCTATTCTGTGAGCATGTTTTGCACATTAAAAAAGAAAAAGAAAAAAAGCTACAAGACTGGGTCAGTAAAAGGAGCATTTGGCGTGCCACTGTGCCTGAAATCCCACTCTAACCCATTTCTCTCCTTTAATGAAGCTCCTCCAGTTCTGTTCACTGTATATGAATCCAGGACAAGATGATAGATCACACTGATCACTGACCTTTTTTATGAAGGTGTCCTTTGCCATTTCCATATTCTCCTACACTACCTTGAGCAAATATCTTAAATCCAGCAAAGTGCTGTGAAAAAACAAGTAATTTTAAATGTGGCTGACTAGAGAAGTATAAGGATCAAACAAAAGAGATTCTGCATATAAGAAGTAGGTCTGTAGAGGGGTTAGCGATATGTATGTGTGTGTGTGTGTTACTGTTTCAATGAAAGTATTTATCATTTATGCTTTATGTTGACAGTTTCTCTTAAAATGTTTGGAATATTGGAATAAGAGAAAATACTTAAGCTATGCTCACAGTCCCATATGTATAGTGTGATAGACCGTGTACTACTGTAGTACAATACATGGACACATACACAAAGCAACCACAACATTGAATGCACAGACAGATGAACAGAATAAGCTGCTGATATTTTTATAACAGCACCTATTAAGAAGTGAAATACATTTGACAGAACCTGAACAGACAATTCTTAAGAATGATGTATTGGGGGCAGAAAAATGGACAAGCTAAAAGGTATACCAGACATTGTGGTCCATTGAAGAACAACCTGTAAACTGGCAACGGGGTCACAGCTGCCCAAGTTTCACTGATGCACGTTGGGAGCAAAGGTTAGACCATCTGATCCAATCTAAAAGAAGAGCTACCGTTGTGCAAGGTGCTGAAAAACAATCTGCTATCAATTGAAAAAAAGTTATCAAAAGACCCAGCTTAATATGTATGTGGCTGCAAAGCCGAGACCGTTCATCGAAAACATTTTCAATCATGTGGACAGGGTGAATAGTGTCATTCATCTGGCATAGAGACGGCGTCACAATTATTTGCATCAGAATTCACACTTCTGGGAATAGACAAGCTGGTGAAGGCAATGTGAAATGTTGGACAATGCTGTTTTAGGGTTAACCATGGCCAAATATCCTTTATGTGGGTGTTAAATTGACATGTCTCTCCCACCTAAACAGTAGTGTAGACCAAAGACGTCACTTTATAGCAGTGGTCTTTTCTAATTTCACTTAATTTCATACTCTTTCTTTTCCTTTTGGCTGTTCCCTTTTCCAGGGGTCGTCACAGCGGATCAGCTGATTCGCACATTTGATTTGGCGTAGGTTTTTACGTTGGATGCCCTTCCTGACACAATCCTTTAGCAAGGGCCAGAAACACACTGAGGGCTTTGCAGCTCCTCTGTACAGAAGTCAACAATGGTTCTTTTACATGCCTTTCATCATAGACAGTGATGGTGGTATATATCCAGAAAATGTTCCAGAAAATGAATGAAGAGCTTCATGGCCAAAAATCTAATCATAGTTTCATCTGATGAGATAAACATATAAATACATCTGTATTATATATGCATTTTTGTGAACTCTGGGGCTGTCTAAGGCTGTTTTGGTTAGCCATGGTACACACACACACACACACACAAACACACACACACACACACACACACACACACACACACACACACACACACACACACAAGGAGAGAGAGAGAGAGAGAGAGAGAGAGAGAGAGAGAGAGAGAGAACTAAATAGGTAAAATGTCAGAGGCTGAATGCTTAAAAACCACAGCAGTATGACTTTACCCAGTGGATTTCAGAAAAGAAGCGAAGTGCTTTGTTCACTTGCGAGGTTATCTGTTGAAAAAATATTGAAATACATAAATAATAATAATAATAATAATAATAATAATAATAATAATAATAATAATAATAATAATAATAATAAATCTTATGACGGCTACATACTTAGCAAGCTAAAATGGGACTTGTGTTGAGAACGGCATAATTCTAAGAAAAGGTGTGCATCAGAACTGGGGAAAAAAAAAAAAAAAAAAAAAAAAAAAAAACCACCATGAAAGTGACTCATTACTTTCTTACAGGGTTGTGGGACATAGAGGGTGGTTTTGCAGAAATGTTCAGCACGGTATTTTGGTTTAAACTAACACAATACTAAAAATAATGTGCTTATATTTTGAAGAAATAAAATCAACTTTTTTTTTTTTAAATATTGTGGGAAAACAAAAATAACTGAAAGTGCCACAATAGAATGGAAACTTGAAATGCAAGAAAGTTCTGGAACCATATTCAAAAATGTTCAGTGTATAATTATGTGTGTCGGTGTGAGTTACTGCATATAATACTAGCATTCATACATTTTCTGAACCGCTTAATCCTAATAAGTGTCATGGGGAGGCTGGTGCCCATCTTAGCTGAATCTGAGTGAGGACAGAGTGTATCTCGAACAGCTCGCCAGCCAATTGCAGGGCATAAACATGCTGACAGCGCTACAGCCTACACTTTCATGAAACCCAACAATGGTTATTTTACATGCTTCTCACCATAGACATGGTTTGATAACCCGGTGAACTGCACCAGGATGTTGGTAGTGGGAGCATCAGTAACCACTTGGTGACAGTGAAATCTTGGGATCAGTAATTTAACACCCTACCACTGGACTACCCCAGTCGTACATATAATACCTGCTAAAATATTATTACTGAACAATCCTAAGCAGTAAAAAGTACCAAACATTATGAGAGGTAGAAATGACAAAACATGTTAACATACTTATAAGAAGTTTTATCATTTTATGCACCACTCATAATGTTCGGTACTTTTTACTGCTTACGATTGTTCAGTAATAATGATATAGGTGGTGGTGGCCTGATGGTAAAACGTGCTAGATCCTAAGGTTGGGGGTTCAAGTCCCACTCTACATAAGGTTATCACCCCCCCCCCCAGTACAGCTAACTGGGTTATCAAGGCCGGCCATGTCTCTCACTGTGTATGGTGTAAGGTTGTAAAAGAACCATTGCTGACTTTTGTAAAGAGAAGCTGCATAACAGTCAGCATGTTTCCGCCCCTTGCTAAGGGTTGTGTCAGGAAGGGCATCCGACGTAAAAATCTACGCCAAATCAAACATGAAATGATTCTCTGTGGTGACCCCTGAGAAAAAGGGAACAGCCGAAAGGAAAAGAAGAATATTGTTCAGTAATAATATCTGAATATTTTCTAGATCTTACCTCATCCAGCTGGCCATCTTATCGGAAAATAAAAAGACGCACACAGCCATCTGTAAACTCAAGTGCCCTGCAGTGCTCCATTCAAGCTTGTACTCTTCTGTATTTGTGTACCTTTCTCACTTTGGCCTTTTTCCTTTGGAAGAATCAGAATAGGTAGAGCAGAAAAGCATAGTGTGTGAAGAAGCTCAACATGGCTACATGAGCTGTCAGAGAGCAGTGGAGCACCTTGGCACGACTGCTGTGGGGGCATTCACTCAGTGATTGCATTGGTGAAGAAGGTCAGCGCTCTCGGCCACACAAAGCCACCATACCTTCACACTGTGCAAGTAGTCTTCTTGATTGTTTCTAACACAGAGAGAGCTCTGCAGCATGAACAGGGGTTACAGTTAGAATGAGGAACGGACATCCTTGGAGGCTAAAAACCAAAAGTAATTATATAAGACGTAAACAAATAATGTCTGTTGAATAGTAAAAGCGAAGCAGCCTTTTAAATGTTTTTTATATATTTTGTATAACATCAATCTCATATCCATATTTCAGCATTTCAGGTGTATTTGTCTTTAAAATAATTATATACAGTAATAAGAATCTACGGTAAAGTAGTATTAATCCGCATAGCATTAGTAATAACAATATGTAATAACCATTTTAAAATGTAGTATTGTACTTCTTCAACTATTGTTGGGGATTTATAATAAAGGGAAAGCGTGGCACATTGACAAGGTGTGTGACTTTCAACTCAGAAATCACAAATTCAAACTTGGGTTAATGCCACATCCATCCACAAGATGGAGAGATGGCATACATTCACTTCCCTGTCACTCACAGTGATTGCCAGTGAATCGTGGGTGTCTGTGAGCTCATTCATAAGATGGAGTGGATAGTACTTCCCCTCCAAGTGTGCTAGATCGACCCCAAATATGCATGCACCACAGTTCATAAAGATAGGGGTAGCTAGCATTGCATGTCACGGAGTGGGCGTGTGCATGCTTTTGCACCTCCATGGTGGGTGGTGGTCATGTGAAGGCAATACTTGATGAGTGGGAATAGGATATGACCAAATAAAAGGGAAAATTGGGGGGGGGGGTAAATTAATTTAATAAATAGAAAGAAGTCACTCATCTTTCACTCATATGTCAGAACACTTATTTGTACTATTAGGGTTGTGAGAAGGGCGGAGCCCATCTCTGCTGATGCTGGGTGAAGGCAGAGTACATGCTGAACACTCCACCAGACAATTGCAAGACAACACGGACACAGAAATTCACACTCATATCCATACCTAGGAGCACTTTGGAGCAACCACTAGCCTAGTCTTTGGATTGTGGGCGGACACCTGAGTATCCAGAGGAAACCCACACAAGCTCAGGGCGAACATGTAAAATCCACACAGAAAATCCTGGGCTCTGGACACAAACCTAGGAGCTTCATGCTGTGAGGTGGAAGCACTATCCACTATGTTACTGTGACACCCAAAGAAAAACTAATAATTTTACAAATATTCAAATAAAAATTAATTTAATTAAGGCATTATAATATGTCAGACTTTCATAATGTGTAATGCTCTCAGTGATATGTTTGTTAGATTTCCAGTGCACACAAAATACACATCTACAACAGCTTAATTCCAAACAAATCAAGTGGGAAGGATTAGACTAAATCCAAAACTGGATGCATTGTTAATCTATTATCTCATCTCTAAATCCTCTCTGGATGTCTTATTCAAACTCAGGTGAGAGATGCTCTCAATTGTATGCCAAAGGGGAATAAAATTAGAAGAAAAAAATATTGTTTGGATTTAGCTTTGGTTGTCTCCATATTATACTACAAGATGATCCAATTTATATTTTTCAAGCTGCTTATTCCACCGGTGGGTATCCGTAAAAAGGTCGCTGTAAAGGTTCTTTAAAAGACATAATATCCTTTAACATATATTTGCTACAAGAGCTGAAGTTTTCTATTTTAACACAAATACAATATTCTATGAAGACCTTATACATAGTTCCAATAACTACAGTAACTGGCCACTTAAGTACTTACGTCAGTGATTCCCAAACTTGTTGATGAGAGAGAGATTTCCTTTCAGCTTTTTCACTTTTTTATTTATTTATTTTTATCAGGGGTCGCCACAGCGAATGATTCGCATGTTTGATTTGGCATAGGTTTTTAGGTCGGATGCCCTTCCTGACAAAAACCCTTTAGCAAGCGACAGAAACACGCTGACGGCTTTGCAGCTACTCTTTACGAAAGTCAGCAATGGTTCTTTTACATGCCTCGCACCATAGACAGTGAGAGACATGGCCCGCTTTCGATAACCCAGTTAGCTGCACTGGGGGGACAGTGACAACCTTGTGGAGAGTGGGACTCGAACCCCCAACCTTAGGATCAGCAATCCAGCACCCTATACCCCTAGACCACCACTGCCCCATGATGGGAGAGAGAGAGCTGCAAAAAAGCGGTGTCTACAAGGAAGTTAATGTTCCATGGCCTTTTTTTTTTCTGTGAAAAACTTGAAAAGGGTTATTTGGTTATTATTTATTTCATAAATAATGCAATTATTTATTTTCTCTTTTTTTCAAGATCCCAGAAAGAGTTTATATTTGGTTATGTGTTGCCTTCTGGAAAACAATAAATGTATACATGTAGACACCTCTGTGATCGTCACACTTTTTGAGGGGAACCCCATAGAGAAGGGAAAGGTTATTTGGCCCGCACAGGAAAAAGTCTGGGGACTATGTTCAGGTTCTCGTTGGGAGTAACGAGGATGGATAGGATCAGGAATGAGTACATCAGAGGGACAGCACATGTAAGAAGTTTTGGAGACAAAGTCAGAGAGGCTAGATTGAGATGGTTTGGACATATAGCGAGGAGGGATAGTGAGTATATTGGTAGTAGGATGCTGAGGTTGGAACTACCAGGCAGAAGGCCTAGAGGAAGACCAAAGAAGAGATTTATGGATGTGGTGAAGGAAGACATGAAAATCGTTGTCGTAAGAGAAGAAGATGTAGAGGACAGGGTGAGATGGCGACAGGTGATTTGCTGTGGTGACCTCTGAAGGGAATAGCCGAAAAGAAAAGAAGAAAGAAGAAGAGGAAAAAGTTTGGGGACCCCTGACTTACATGGATTAAATGTTCCTGCAAGTATCTGCAATCACAAAAGTCCTTAAAATACATGCTTAAGAAGTGTTAAAAATGAAGGAAAACAGAAAATCAGTTCATTTTCTGTCACCACTTAATCCCAACTGGAGTCATGGGGAGGCTGGCACCCATCCCAGCTGACTCCAGGAGAGAGCAGAGTACACCCTGGACAGCTCACCAGGCCATCACAGGGCGGAAACATACTGTTGGCTTTGCAGCCTACTCTTATTGAAAGTCAGCAATGGTTCTTTTACATGAACCTCACATCATAGACAGTGAGAGACATGGACGGCCTTGGATAACCCTGTTCGCTGCAATGGGGGGGGGGGCAGTGACAACCTTGTGGAGAGTGGGACTCGAACCCCCCAACCTTAGGATCAGTGATCCAGCGTTCTATACCACTAGGCCACCACTGCCCCTAGTAGCAAATCATGCTAACTTTAATAATGTATAACAGTTTTATACTTAAACACTTGTAATATTTTCAGTTTAAGTTCAATAAACCCTTTTGGATTCCATGTGAATAATCTTTGCATATTTGCCAGATGTCATAAAACCAAGCCAAGTATCAGCACGCTGCCAAAACACAAACAACACTAACTCTACCATGCCCTGCTTTTAAACTTCACAATCATGATTGTTGTTTCTGAATGCCAAACTTATATCATACAATACATGTTTCACTATAATAGTATTAAAATTTTGCAGCTAGGAATATTTAAGCAAAAGTTTGCACATAAGGATCAAAACATCTGTTATAAATACGCCTGCTGGTGTCTTACAGTGATGACAAACAGTCCTGATTTGAATACTAAGGAGACTGTTTTCTGATTACATTCTCTATAGGTGTATGCAAAATTTGACAAACTACTAAGATTATGGTGGTTATTTGGGGTGTAAGGGGAAAGAGGAAAAAAATGTCTGGTGCTCATTTGATAATGGTTTATTCAGGACAATCAGACGTCAGCTAGCTATGTCTGGAAAGAAATGACTCCTTTTTTTGGAAAATAAGATTGCCTAAGAGACAGCAGTCACTTCACAGATGAGTATTTTTCAGTAACTGTTAAACAGTGGGGACTGCACAGTGGCATAGTGGATAGTGGATAGAACGTCCAGCTCACAGCAAGAAAGCCTGGGTTCAAATTGCCCACTTGGGCATTTCTGTCTGGAGTTTGTATGTTTTCCCTGTGCTTCAGTTGGTTTCCACCGGGTACTGCAGTTTCCTCCCACAGTCCAAAAACATGCACAGTTGGTTAATTAGTTTTTCCTAATTGCCCCTAGGTGTGAGCATGATTGTGAATGGTTGTGTTAACATTGGCCCTGTGATGGCCTGGTGAGCGGTCCTGGGTGTACCCCTCACTCGCCCATAGTTGGCGGGAATGTGAGCCAGCCTCCCCGTAACCCTAATTAAGATTAAGTGGCTTAGAAAATAAATGAAAGGACTTTACACTCTCACATCAAATGACACATGTTTGAACCAGAATATGAAAAAGAAGACCTGCACAAAAGAGAGGAGAGTAAAATGAAGCAAGCAGAGAGCAAATGTCCTTCAAAATGAAACTGAGCTAAATTAATAAACACCTGGTGTAAGTTAGGACTACACCCTGACTGGTACTCTAATCCATCACTAAATATCATACACACCCACACACACACACACACACACATACACACACACACACACACACACACACACACACGTGCACGCAAACACGCACGCACACACACACACACACACACACACACACACACACACACACACACACACACACACACACACACACACAATGGCAGTTTACATTTGGTATTTCATCCACCAGCTTTTGGTTCTTCCTTTTATCACTAATCTTTATCAAATCTTTTTTTGTAAAAAGAAATTTATTTTTGAAGACATTCTTCAATGCTGTGTATATTCCAAAATGTTAGCGCACTATACAAATCGTGTATAAAATCTGAATGCAATGAGGTGCCGTGCTGTTTAAGGGCCTGAAGACCACTGGCATCCAGTATGGTTTTTCGACCTTGACCCTTTTGCACAGAGATTGTTCCAGATTCTCTGAATCTTTGGATGATGTTATGCACTGTAGATGATGATAACTTTAAACTATTTGAAATTTTCTGCTGGGAAACACCTTTCTGATATTGCTCCACTATCTTTCTGAGCAACATTGGGGGGCTTGGTGATCCTCTACCCATCTTCACTTCTGAGAAACACCGCCACTCTGAGAAGCTCTTTTTATACGCAGTCATGTTGTCAATGGACCACAATGGTGGTAATTGGTCTTCCATCTGTTCATTATAAGTGATATTGACTTTTCCAGCCTCTCATTGCTACCTGTCCCAAATTTTGTGAGATTTCTTGACACCATGAAATTTAAAATCAACATATTTTTTTCCCTTAAAATAATACATTTTCTCAGTTTAAACTGTTGACCTGTCATCTCTCTCTCTCTCTCTCTCTCTCTCTCTCTCTCTCTCTCTATATATATATATATATATATATATATATATCTTCATCTTTTTTCCTGTTCTCGAGAGTCGCCACAGCGAATCATCTGATTCGCACATTTTATTTGGAATGGGTATTTACATCGGATGCCCTTCCTGTCACAACCCTTTTTAGCAAGGGACAGAAACATGTTGATGGCTTTGCAGCCTACTCCTTACGAAAGTCAGCAATGGTTCTTTTACATGCCTCACACCACAGACAATGAGAGACATGGCCAGCCTTTGATAGCCCAGTTAGCTGCACTGGGGGGACAGTGACAACCTTGTGGGGACTCAAACACCCAACCTTAGGATCAGTGATCCTGCGCCCTACCCACTAGACCATCACTGCATATATATGCAGTTATTTATATATATATATAATATGTATATATATATATATATATATATATATATATATATATATATATATATATATATATATATATATATATATATATATATAATATGTATAAAGAGAGAGAGAGAGAGAGAGAGAGAGAGAG
The DNA here is from genome assembly GCA_024760905.1 of Plotosus lineatus. Taxonomy (NCBI): domain Eukaryota; kingdom Metazoa; phylum Chordata; class Actinopteri; order Siluriformes; family Plotosidae; genus Plotosus; species Plotosus lineatus. The sequence continues at coordinate 19,907,123 of CM045728.1, forward strand.
AGAGAGAGAGAGAGGATTTTCTGAGTAGATCCTTCCATTGGAGAGTGCTCAATACATTGAAATAATTTATAATTAATAATTTAAATAATTTAAATAAAGTTTATTTATATATATATATATATATATATATATATATATATATATATATATATATATATATATATATATATATATATATATGTGTGTGTATGTGTATGATAAGATAAGATACAGCTTTATTAATCTCACAATGGAGAAATTCACTGTTACAGGCTCTTGAGGTACCATCAGTAGGGGGTGCAAAAATAGATACATATACAAACATACACACATACATATATATTATATAAGTAAATAATAAATAGATACATAAATAGTATAAATTAATAAACAATAAAAGAAAAGAAGGGAACGACTTTATAGACTGGCCTATATTAAAGTGTAATGTATCTGAGTGCAGAGTAGATGGGTTGATGTGGTTCACAGTCAGTGGGGTAGATGTGGTTGATTAAAGTGCACGGGGTTTTTATTGCACATAACCGGTATTTTCACAGACAGTTACAAAGTGGCGTTGTACAGTCTGACAGCGGTGGGAATGAACGACCTGCGGTAGCGCTCCTTCCTGCACTGAGGATGTCTCAGTCGTCCACTGAAGGAGCTACTCAGCTTCTCTACAGTCTGGTGCAGTGGGTGAGAGCTGTTGTTCATGATGGATGTGAGCTTTGCTACCATCCTCCTCTCACTCACCTCCTCCACAGAGTCCAGTGGGCAGCCGAGGACAGAGCTGGCCCTCCTGACCAGCTTGTTCAGTCTTTTTCTGTCCCGCTGTGTGCTGCTCGGGGCCCAGCAGATGGCAGCGTAGAGGATTGCAGAGGCTACCACAGAGTCATAAAATGTCCTGAGCAGAGGTCTGCATACTCCGAAGGACCTGAGTCTCCTCAGAAGGTGGAGGCGACTCTGGCCCTTCTTGTACAGGGCATTGGTGTTGTGGGACCAGTCCAGTTTATTGTTAAGGTGAACGCCCAGGTATTTGAAACTGTTCACTGTCTCAATGTCCTGTCCCTGGACGTTCACTAGTGATTGTGTGTGTGTGTGTGTGTGTGTTAGTGTGCCTCTTCTGAAGTCGACCACCATCTCCTTCGTCTTCCTGGTGTTCAAGCACAAGTGGTTGCGCTCACACCAGTCCACGAAGTCAACGATGACCGACCGGTACTCCAGCTCGTTCCCCTCTGACACACGGCCCACGATGGCGGAGTCGTCCGAAAACTTCTGGAGGTGGCAGCTGTCTGTGCTATAGCTAAAGTCCGAGGTATAAATGCTGAAAAGGAAGGGTGAGAGGACGGTGCCCTGCGGTGCCCCCATATATATAAATAAGAATGGGAACTGTCAGAGTTCAGTGTTCTGTCCATCATGTTCATTATTGGCCATGAGCTATTTGGAAGCATATTCACAAAAGGCAGGACTATGTAAGATAAGCTATGTATTAATTAAGGCAAACTTAAAGTTCACAAACATTTTTGTTATTCAACCTAAGGCAGGACATAAAATATGCATTGGTTATAGTGCTTGGCAAAAGGCAAGTAAATGTACATTGAGATACTTTTCAAAAGTTTACTTTAGGCATGCATAGTATTGTTCATTTAGAGTGATTTTAGATATGTAGATTCACACTTGTATGATCAGTATGATAAGAATGAATAAAAATAATAGCAGCATAAAAATATATATAAAATATTGAAGAGAGCAGGTGTGTTTAATGTTGTGTACATTCTTGTAAGTCATTAGAAGGTTGAAAGAAATGGTTTCTGGTGGCTACCTTTGTAAATCCCATTGCATTTTTGAAATTGTATCCTGTGATGCCTCTTTTAGCATTGATATGACACATCTTTCCATCAGGCACAGCACTGGCACATCCATCTATCACATCCATTGACTTAGTCAGTAGATATTGGTGAGAGGCTGCATACACCCTGGGCAGGTCGCCAAACTATCACAGGGCTAACCCAGAGATAGATAATCATTCACATTCAATTTAGAGTAATCTAATCAGCATGTCTTTGGACTGTGAGAGGAAATCCACACAGGCAAGTGGAGTACATACAAATTGTATATAATATAGCCTTACTCAACTGTGAGGCTCGAATCAAGAAGGTATAGTGCTAACCATTGCACTACCAGGTTATTATATCTAGAGTAGTCAACAAGAATTTACAATCATTCATTGAAAACATTCATTCATTCATTCATTCATTCATTCATTTAGGGGGGAATCTGGATCTCTCTGCTTAAGCTGCTGCTGCCTATTCTGTGACCTGATCCAGGGACCAAGCAGATGATGATGATGTTGATGATGATGATGATGATGATGATGATGATGATGTCTGTCTGTGTGTGTGCGTGCGTGCGTGCGTACGTGTGTGTGTGTGTGTGTGTGTGTGTGTGTGTGTGTGTGTGTGTGTGTGTGTGTGTGTGTGTGTGTGTGTGTGTGTGTGTGTGTGTGTGTGTGTGTGTGTGTGTGTGTGTGTGTGTGTGTGTGTGTGTGTGTGTGTGTGTGTGTGTGTGTGTGTGTGTGTGTGTGTGTGTGTTTTTTTTTTTTTCAATATTTATTTATTTAACACAACTTTTTGCAGAAACGATTAATATAAAGTTTACCACTTTAGTACACATATGATTAAAATTATATTGTTTTATGGCACACTCTCGGAAAAAATACTGTATTTTGGGATTGTTTAGGGGTTTATTATTTGAGTTCTTGTTAGTTTGCTTGTTGCTGAAAAGCTGTTACGAAATAGGGAACATCAAAAGTTTTGAAATTCCAGCTAAGAACATGTTAACGTGTTTGGCAGTCACCCTTACCAGGGGACTTAAATTTATTGATCATGCATACATTAAAGAAACTGAGGATAAAGTGTCTTGCTTAAAAACCCAACAGTCGTGCCAAAATTTTAACAAAGTGGAAGCTGCAATTATTGCTCAACAGTCACTATTTTAAATAACTTGATGTCAAACAGATTTATTGCGTGTATCTGGGACATTATAGTGGGTTTGCTATCTATCAGCTGCAGTCTCCAGGTCAATCTTGATTATGGGTTACGGCCAGGCTATTCAATAGGCGGCCCACGAAACACTCTGCACTGGCTCTTTAAGTTTGCTACTCTATTTGTAAGTAAAAAAAAAAAAAGTGTATTAAACAATTAATTTTAAAAATCCTGAAGTCCAGAAAATTACTGCATGATTCTGTGTTATTGCTGTCTCACCAGGTTAGCCCCGCCACACAAGCTGCTATTACAAATGGATCACCATTTGAGGCATCCACCCTCCACACGTCTTTAGCACAGTATCCCAGCAACTTGGACAAAAAGTCTCTTATATGCTATAAAAAACCGAGATGTTGATTGGCAGAACAGGAGGATTAACAGTGAATTGGCAGAGCAGTGTTTTGATCTGTCAGCTTGAAGCGTGTGTATCTGCAGTGCAGTGAGGGTGCATATGTAAAGAATATAAATTCAGAAGAAATTTTAAGAAACCCCACATTAACTCTAATGATTGTCACACTGGGTTCCTGGTGCTCCACCAGAACATTGGGGTCATTCTCACAGCTAAAACACCATTACAACACATAATCACATGTCTCTCAGTCCATGCATTGTCTACGTGTTGCAATGCATGCGCCTAACTTCACTGCATTATTTAAATCAACACATGTCATTTCCCGCCTTAAATGTGACATGTTACTACATGTCAGTGACTAAATCTGTAATATAACAGTTCTGTTATATCTGATTAGGATTTATTTATGAAAGACATTAAGATTACTGTTAAATTATTGTATCTGTGTGTTGATATTCACATAGTCTTTTTTTTACTATACATTTAAAACTGAACCTTCTCATGTTTTTTTTATTCACTTCTCCTTCGTTACTTTTTTTTTCTCCTCTTCTTCTTCTTCTTCTTCTTCTTTTCTTTTCGGCTTTTTGCTTCAGGGGTTGCCACAGCAAATCATCTGCTTCCATCTCACCCTATCCTCTGCATCTTCTACTCTTATGCCAGCCTGACACAAGTACGCATTCAAGGTACTCTACGGTATGCCAAAGTGAGTACCTTCACGGGAATTGTGAGTGCCATCACGGGAACAATGTGGAAACTATGAGCAAGACGAGTGCCATTGAGGGACATTGCCGACCCAAAAAATGAAACATGTTCATTAATTTTGTCACGCACTCTTTTGCGTACTTTCCGCACACTATAAGGAAACTGTGAGGAAACAGTGAGGGCACGTGGAAATGCCCACCACGTCACAGGTAATCAATGCCGTGTAAAGTTTCACCTGTATCCTCAATGGTGCTCTTGTGCCCTCCATGGTGTTCATTGATTGCTCAATTGTTTCCTCTTATACGATACGCATTGTCCAACTTTAACTGTTGGCGGACCAGGGAGTGAGTTGTGGACAGAACTGTGTTTCTCATTGTTTCCTCAATGGTAATCATAGTCTACTCTCAGCTGCTCATCTTTAAGTTTGGGTGAGCACTTAAACCACTGTATTCCTCAACACCACACACAAACGGTTGACCAATCAGTCATTATGACCAAACTGTTGCCTCCTGGTCAACCATTTCCGAACCAACACTGTTCTGGCTTTTCTCTTCTTTGATCTAGTTGATTTGCTGGTAGTATCAGGTGTGGATTCAAGCTGCTTACATATGTCAATGTCATAGTCTCCGATTAGTAGTGATGCAGCATCACCTGCGAGAAAGACACTTTGTTGGTTTAATGCCATTTTCTCAGCATCTCTAGCTTTCATCATCTTGACGACTACAAGAATGAATGGTGGATGAACCCAATCCAGCTACCCAATATATATATATATATATATATATATATATATATATATATATACACATATATCGTGACAAGGAGTGTCATAAAACGGTCACCATTTTAACGTGATGTGGAGGAAACTTGTCTGGACATTGAGTGATGTTGAGGAACTTGGAGCACCTTAGCACAAACAATTCGCAAAAATACCGCAATGGTGAGGAATCGAGTGGAACGTCGCGGAACATCCTCAATGGTACAAATGAGCAAGCTATGAGCAAAGCTTATTCCTCTCTGGCACAAACTGTTTGACTGACAGGTGAAATATACACAAAATCATTCTGATATATCTGAAATATTCTGAAATATCTGGAACGATTAATGTGACTGGTAGATTATCATAAAGATTACTGAATCTTCTGTGCATAAGGCACACCGGATTATAAAGCGCACGAAGCAAAACACAAGTCAGATAAATCACACTTGATTTAACTCTCACAATAACTCTCAACATTGTCCAGTTATAACAATTATTTTCCTTTCAGCTGTTCCCTTCAGGGGTCGCCACAGCGAATCATCTGCCTCCATCTCACCCTATCCTCTGTATCTTCTACTCTTACTCCAACTACTTTCATGTCCTCCTTCACCACATCCATAAATCTTCTCTTTGGTCTTCCTCTAGGCCTTCTGTCTGGTAGTTCCAACCTCAGCATCCGACTACCAATATACTCACTATCCCTCGTCTGTACATGTTCAAACCATCTCAATCTAGCCTCTCTGACTTTGTCTCCAAAACCTCTTACATGTGCTGTCCCTCTGATGTACTCATTCCTGATCCTATCCATCCTCATTACTCCCAAAGAGAACCTCAACATTTTGATCTCTGCTACCTCCAGCTCTGCCTCCTGTATTTTCCCCAGGGCCACTGTTTCTAAACCATACAACATCGCTGGCCTCAACCCTGTCTTGTACACTTTTCCTTTCATTTTTGCCGATACCTTCCTATCACACATCACACTTTTCTCCAACCATTCCAACCTGCCTGCACACACTTCTTCACTTCTTTTCCACACTCTCCATTGCTCTGGATTGTTGAGCCTAAGTACTTAACGATTAGCTATGCATAAATACTTTTATTTGGTATTAAATCATTATATTTTGATGAGTTATGAAACACTACTTAAGTGTTATTAATGTTTCAAGACCCATAACACCACATACTTATACAATTACCAAGTAATAGATATCAGTAGATTTTAAATTTTTACCCTTCATCTGCAATTTCCAGCTCAGAAATTAGGAAGGGCTGTATCATATGATAAATATTTCAGATATGAAGTTTCACCAGAGGGAAAAATGTAAGGCTTCTGTTAATATTTTCGTTACAGCAGTAATCATTCTCACAGGCATCCGAAAGCTCTAAAATGACAAGCTTTGCGATTAAAATAGTTTATTACAGGGGACTTGAATAAGTTAAATTTGACCTTTTGGCCTGGCACTCCCAGACGACCAGGTGGTCCCGGCTGTCCTGTAGATCCCTGCATACATAAAAGTATATATATATATTTTTTATATTTTTATATTTTATATATATTTTATATATAAATATATATATATTTTTTATTCTGTTTCACATTTATTCTGTTTTACTGAGGCTAACCTTCAGTCCTCTCCTTTCGATGGCATACCTCCACCTCTCCTGATTATCCTCCATGTGTTCTCTACTTTCACTACAGATTACAATGTCATAGTCATAGTCCCTGGAGATACTTGTCTAGTATCATCTGTCAGCCTCTCGATCACTATAGAAAACAAGAAGGGGCTCTGAGCTCAGAGCAGTCCCACCTCCACCTTGAACTCTTCTGTTACACTGACAGCACACCTCACCTCTGTTTTACATCTCTCATACATGTCCTGCACTATTCTCACATACTTCTCTGCCACTCCAGACTTCGTCATGCAATACCACAGTTCCTCTCGCGAGACCCTGTCATATGCTTTCTACAGATCCACAAAGGCACAATGCAGCTCCGTCTGACCTTCTCTGTACTTCTCTATTAACTTCCTCAAAGCGGACACTGCAACTGAGGTGCTTTTTCTTGGCATGAGACCAAACTGTTGTTCACAAATGCAAAATCACAAAAAGGTGTTCTGCCGTTAGTTTAGCTTCCACTATTTTTTCCCATAACTTCATTGTATGGTTCATCAACTTTATCCCTCTGTAGTTGCCACAACTCTGCATATCGTCCTTGTTCTTAAATATGATCACCACCACACTCCTCCTCCATTCCTTTGGCATCCCCTCACTCTCTAAGACCTTGTTGAATGTTCTTGTCAGAAAATCTACTGCTACCTCTCCTAGACACTTCCATACCTCCACCAGTATGTCATTAGGACCAACTGCCGTTCCACTCTTCATCCTCTTCAATGCCCTCCTCACCTCACTTTTACTAATCTTTGCTACTTCCTGGTCCTTAACGGTCACCACTTCGACTCTTTTTTCTCTCTCATTTTCCTCATTCATCAGCTCTTCAAAGTACTCTTTCCATCTTCCCAGCACACTTCTGTCATCAGTCAATACATTTCCCTTTCTGTCCTTTATCAATCTAACCTGCTGCACGTCCTTTCCATCTCTATTTCTCTGCTGTCCCAACCTGTATAAATCATTTTCTCCCTCTTTACTTTCCAACCTATCCTACAAGTCATCATACGCCCTCTGTTTGGCCTTTGACACCGCTACCTTTGCCTTACGCTCTCCCTGTCTCCCTGTGCTCCTGTTTACTCTCTTTGGTCCTCTCAACGTCCCACTTCTTCTTAGCTCACCTCTTCCTTTGTACACACTCCTGCACTTCCTCGTTCCACCAAGTCTCCTTATCTACTTTCCTTCCACATGACACACCAAGTATTCTCCTACCTGTCTCCCTGATGTATTTGTTCAGTTATCTGGAAGCACTTCCTGATCACCAAAAGCCTGATTCAACTCCTCCTTGAAGACAACACAACACTCTTCCTTTTCCCTATTTCTCTATTATAATTGAAAACCTTTCTTCTTCTTCTTCTTCTTCTTCTTCTTCTTCTTCTTCTTCTTCTTCTTCTTCTTCTTCTTCTTCCTCTTCTTCTTCTTCTCCTTCTTCTTCTCCTTCTTCTTCTTCCTCTTCTACTTCAATATTTTGAATAATAATAATAATATTCACTGGTGTGTTGTTGTACTTGTATTTAATATCATATTACACTCCAGTTTTTTTTTTGTTTGTTTGTTTGTTTGTTTGTTTGTTTGTTTGCTTTTTTGTTTTGTTTTTTTGTTTTGTTTTGTTTTTTTTCTTTCTGGTACAGTTGTGTGACGTGGATGTTGTTTGTTAGTTGTAAATTCAAAATTTGTGTGATATGGCCATGTGGATTGATTACTCAGTGTGGTGTACAGGGATCCCTCACTTTCCACAGTTAATGGGGACCAAGACCCCCATGACCATCAAATTTTGCAAAGTAGGATACCCCCCCCAGACTGATGTATACGTACATGTTTATGTGTATATAATATCAATAAATACATATAATAAATAAATACAAAAGATGTAAATGAAATATAAATACACACACATACAGATGCGCATGCACACACTCAGATGCACACCTCATGTAAAAATGTAAATAGTTTGAATGTTTGGTTTTTTTCGTATAATTGGCCTTGATTTGTGGCATTTTCCTTAATTTCCCCACTATTCTGGATTCATCAGGATTAATGTCCTGATTTTTTAAATATGATGAATATTGAAAAAAAAATGCAATGCACTGAAGCCGCATGAATCGTAGTGTGAAGTAGCAAAAATTCCATGGATATTGCATTTGAATTTTGAAATGCTTTTGGCTTGTATGTCATGGTATAAAACAATATACTAATGTTTCTATGCATTTACATAACACAATATATAAATTCAGTTGCTATTGTTGTTGTACTTTATCTGTATCCGTAGCTTTTAATGTGATGGCTATAATAATAATAATAATAATAATAATAATAATAATAATAATAATAATAATAATAATAATAATAATAATTGAATAGCCCTGGGTTACTCTCTGTAAAATTTTACATGCTTGCATACATTTCTTAATGGTTTACTGGTTTCCTCTAGCTGTCCAAAATCATGTGGATAGGCAGATTGGCTCTCCAAATTGGCAAAGTGCATGAGTGTGTAAGTATTATTCCTGTGGTGTTTGGACAGGCTCCAGATCCACAGTGACCCTGACTGGAATAATAAGTGATTTATTAGTTTTGCATGCGCAAGTATTTTTTGTTTTATATAATTTTATATTTTCTGTATCTCATTTTTAAAGTCAAGTCATATAAATCACCGAAGCACGGGATGTCTGAGCATTTGTCATGTTAGTCTAAAAAGAGCACTTCATGACTGTAGGTTTATATTATTCTCAAGAAGCTTTTGAAGAATTTTATATATTCAGAATTTTTCTAACCTTATTAATACTTATACTTGATCTCTGTCTGACAATGCATAGTTTATTTAGCACACTGTATGAAACAGTTAATTAAGTGCAACATATGTACACTATCTAAATATATGCAGTTTGATTAGATATATAGCAACAATGTACTCTGCAAGAGTAGGAAAATAAAATGAGTAGCCCAATACAATTTTAATAAACTTTACATTTTATTATTATTTTTTTATTATTATTATTATTTATTTATGTTACTGAGCACACACAATCAGCGACATCAAAAGAAAAATATATATCATTCTTGTTGGGCTGCACATATGATTTTATATGTATGCATATGTATATATATATATATATATATATATATATATATATATATAGATATATATATATGTATATATATATATATATATATATATATATATATATCCTAAAAGCACAGTTTGGATTAGTTTGAGATCAGGCATGGTTCTGAAGCAGTGAATTAGAAATACAACAATGGTCTGCAAACAATATGTGAACATGTAAAGGTTTTTTCTTTTGGTGAGTGTGGGGGATGGGTATTATTATTCTAACGCAAAGGGTAAAAATGCAAATCCACTCTATAGATAGAAACAATTGGATCACCTGAATTATCTGGAACTAGAATTATCATTCCAGAGACATCATGAGACCCGAATCTGCTATAACAAACCTACATTCTTCATGCTTATTTTTGTTGAGGCAATCCGAAGAGCATAATTCTCCATGGAGGAAAATGTCCACAGAGGATTAAATTCCCTTGAAGCTTTGTATTCACATGGTAGCATCAACTTCTGATTTAATTTATCTTCTGTATGCAAGCAGTTGCTTTAAACTGTAACTTCTTCAAAAAATACCCAATTACAGTTTCGCTTTGTATTGGGTTACACTGAATATAAAAAATAATGTATATTTTGCCCTATAGATTGTTAGCATATTTGATATGTTTAGATGCTATACTCCATTTCAGGGCAGTGGTGGTCTAGTGGATAGGGCGCAGGATCGCTGATCCTAAGGTTGGAGGTTCGAGTCCCCACAAGGTTGTGACTGTCCACCAGTGCAGCTAACTGGGTTATCAAAGGCGGGCCATGTCTCGTGTCTATGGTGAGAGGTATGTAAAAGAACCATTGCTGACTTTCGTAAAGAGTAGCTGCAAAGTCGTCAGCGTGTTTCTGTCCCTTACTAAAAAGGGTTGTGACAGGAAGGGCATCTGACGTAAAAACCTCTGCCAACTCAAACGTGTGAATCAGATGGTTCACTGTGGTGACTCCCGAGAAAGGGAAAACGTGAAAAGGAAGAAAGAAAGATGCTATACTCCATTTCAATCAAAAGTCTACTTGCAAGGATGGAAATTCCATCCATTCCTCAATCAATTCATTCATTTTCCTCCACTTGTTTAATCCCAGGGTCAGTGAGACAACAGATCAAGGAGGAACACTCGGGCATCTCTCTCTCTCTCTGCTATCACTGTCCAGTTGTTATCCCGAAGTGTTCGCAGGCCAGACGACATATTATATTTTAGATCATATCCCTTCAGTGAGCTCTGGGTCTGCCCTGGGGCCTCATCCCATATGGAAGTGCTTTCAGCCCTCACGTCATAATGCACCATTGCATGAGTTTGATTCCAAAGCCCACAGTATGCATGAAGCTGAGTCTCACTATATGATGTTGTTGGTACCACTCCATCCCATGCACCAGATCAGGGTCCTTCCCTGAGAGTGACGTGACATTCCACACCCCTACATTCAGTTTGTTATGCCAGGCACTGGGATGCCCATGTGCCTGCCCTAGCCCAAAGCTATGTGAGCTTATATGTGGTTGTGTTTTGTATGAAAGGAATTTATACAGAAATAATTAACTGTTTCAATTATTTCAGGACAAATTAATTTAAATATGCAAAAAAAGACAGTAACGTATTGTTCTAGGATGAAGTATGTCTTTGCTGCTTGGTGATAAAAAATGCAGTAATTCTGTCTATTGTAAGTTTAAGCTTCATTCGCTGAATTAGCAAAGGAAACAAAGAACTTCTCAGAATAGAGAAAAAGAATCATGGCATTGCATGACCTTCTCACTAAAATGAATAGCATATAGCATTTTAAGTAAATATACAATCCCACATTTCACATCTCATAATTGACCATATGATATGAGATAGATTATTGAATTTGATGATACACAATGAAAAGTGATTAACGACTGGCTTGTGTTTACACAGATTGAGTTCTACTTTATTTTTATAGTAGATTATTATATTTTTAGTTTATTTATTTATTTATTTTACTACAGTAAATGTTTAAGCATTTTAAAAATTTAAGAATTCCATCCACTTGCTTGTATTATTTTTGTTGAAGTGTCATCTTATTTAATAAATGTTAAATTAAGAGTATTCATCATGGGTTTTTGCATCTACAAAGATAAATGTTTACATGTACACAGGCACTTTTGTCTACTCTCCCGCAAAACAAATAGGCGTAAGTTGTTCAGCGATGAGTTAGCGTTCATGAGTGGCATATGGATTTTCAGATATAAATTCATTGAAATGAGGTATTAGTCATGGAATGGCACAGTTTTACAATGGATTTAACTCAGAGACTCTTAAAAGTCCATCATGATAAACTGCATCCTTCTCAATACAAAGTAAAAAAAAATCACTGCAGTCTTGTCACTGAATACCACGAAAACCTTTCAAACATTTGAAGAATGCATTAATTTAGAGATTGAGCCACATCTTAGTCTTTTTTTTTTTTTTTTCCTTTCAAAAACTGTATTTTCGAATACTTCTGCTTTTCTACTGAATATTTCAACAATCCCCTCTTGGAATTTACCCATTTGGGAAATAAAATACAAAATACAAAATGTGAAACAAACTGGAGGCAGATGCCAGGACTACGCAACCTTTTTTTTTTTTTTTTTTTCATTCGGTATGAACCTTGAAGTGAATGATGTCATACAAAATAAATCTAATATGGGACAAGAATTTTAACAATATAGCTGAACTTGCTCCCTGAATCACTGATTATTCCCATTTATCAAATATTTATTATTCATTCATTCATCTATTTAATCCTGCTTGTGTTACAAGGAAGCTGTAGCCTATTTCAGACAAATTAGTTCAGAGGTTGGGAGCTTACCAGTCCATTGCAGGGCCAGCAAACACAACCATTCACACTCACACTTACAGCTAGGGGCAATTTGGAACAGCCAATTAGCTTAATGTGTATGTCTTTTTTGTCAAAAAAAAAAAAAAAAAAAAAAAAAAAAATATGCAAGTACAGAAAGAACATGCAAACGCCACACAGAAACACCCTGACCAGGCCCGGGATGTGAACAAAGAACATCCTTGCTGTAAGGCAGAATAATTTACATAATCTTTCTTGAGACATAATCTTCCAGTGTATTTAGGGTATTTGTCTGGTATTTGCACACTTTTTGGGCTTATAATGAGAAGGACCCAGGAGGAACGGTGATGTTACAGGGAGCAGAGATAACGAAGGTGGAGGATTTTAAGTACTTAGGCTCAACAATCCAGAGCAATGGAGAGTGTGGAAAAGAGGTGAAGAAGCGTGTGCAGGCAGGCTGGAATGGTTGGAGAAAAGTATCCGGTGTGATGTGCGATAGGAGAGTGTCAGCAAGAATGAAGGGAAAAGTGTACAAGATGGTGGTGAGGCCAGCGATGTTGTATGGCTTAGAAACAGTGGCGCTGAGGAAAAGGCAGGAGGCAGAGCTGGAGGTAGCGGAGAGGAAAATGTTGAGGTTCTCCTGGGAGTAACGAGGATGGATAGGATCAGAAATGAGTATATCAGAGGGACAGCCCACGTAAGATGTTTTGGAGACAAAGTCAGAGAGGCTAGATTGAGATGGTTTGGACATGTACAGAGGAGGGATAGTGAGTATATTGGCAGTAGGATGCTGAGGTTGGAACTACCAGGCAGAAGGCCTCGAGGAAGACCGAAGAAGAGATTTATGGATGTGGTGAAGGAAGACATGAAGGTCGTTGGAGTCAGAAAAGAAGATGCGGAGGACAGGGTGAGGTGGAGGCGGATGATTTGCTGTGGCGACCCCTGAAGGGAGCAGCCGAAAGTAAAAGAAGAAGAAGAAGACTCATGTGACAGTTGTTTTCCAGTTATCTTTTTTATTTTTTGTCAGATGAGGCTTGGTTAGCCACTTAGCTCTTGTTGGTTTTTAATCTTATTGCTGTGATTAAACTTAAAGAATGCAGCCGTGAGGGGGGGGGGGGGGCACAAACCAGTGTCTCTCCCTCACGCCGGTCCCAAGCCCAGATAAATGCAGAGGGTTGCGTCAGGAAGGGCATCCGGCGTAAAACAAATGCCAAATAAACTATGCGAATCACAAGAAAGAATCACATACTGGATCGGTCGAGGCCCGGGTTAACAACGACGGCCATCAGTGCCGTCAACCAACAGGGTGCTGATGGAAATTGGACTACTGTTGGTCGAAGACGTCGAAGAAGGAGAGGCGGGAGGCGTGTCCGTTGCCAGAGAGAGAAGAGGAAAGGCATGAGTCTAGGACTGAAAGTAGGGACTTTGAACGTTGGAACTGTGACAGGAAAAGGTAGAGAGTTAGCTGACATGATGCAGAGGAGGAAGGTGGACATACTGTGTGTTCAGGAGACCAGGTGGAAAGGTAACAAGGCTAGAAGCATAGGAGCAGGATTTAAGCTGTTTTATCATGGTGTGGATGGGAAGACAAATGGAGTAGGAGTCATCTTGAAGGAGGAGTTTGCCAGGAATGTTCTAGAAGTGAAAAGATTGTCAGACAGAGTGATGAGTCTCAAGTTAGAAATTGAAGGTGTGATGGTCAATGTTGTTAGTGCTTATGCCCCACAGACAGGATGTGACCGAGAAGAGAAGGAGAGATTCTGGAGGGAGTTAGATGAAGTGATGCAGAGTACCCCCAGAGGTGAAAGAGTGGTCATCGGGGCAGACTTCAATGGACATGTTGGTGCAGGAAACAGAGGGTACGAGGAAGTGATGGGTAGGTTTGGTATCCAGGACAGGAACGCAGAAGGACAGATGTTGGTAGATTTTGCAAAAAGGATGGAAATGGCTGTGGTGAATACTTTCTTCCAGAAGAGAGAGGAGCATAGAGTGACTTATAAAAGTGGAGGTAGGAGCACACAGGTAGACTACATCTTGTGCAGGCGATGTAATTTAAAGGAAGTCAGTGACTGCAAAGTAGTAGCGGGTGAGAGTGTTGCCAAACAGCATAGGATGGTGGTGTGCAGGATGATGCTGATGGTGAGGAAGGTGAAGAAGGCAAAGACAGAACAGAAGACAAAGTGGTGGAAGCTGAAAAAGGAAGAGTGTCAGGTTGTCTTCAAGGAGGAGTTGAAACAGGCTTTGGGTGGTCAGAAAGTGCTTCCAGATGACTGGACAACTACAGCTAATGTGATCAGGGAGACAGGTCGGAGAATACTTGGTGTGTCATCTGGAAGGAAAATAGATAAGGAGACTTGGTGGTGGAATGAGGAAGTGCAGGAGTGTGTACAAAGGAAGAGGTTAGCTAAGAAGAAGTGGGACATTGAGAAAACCGAAGAGAGTAAACAGGAGTACAGGGAGACACAGCGTAAGGCAAAGGTAGCAGTGTCAAAGGTCAAACAGAGCGCGTTTGATGACTTGTATGCTCGGTTGGAAAGTAAAGAGGGAGAAAATGATTTATACAGGTTGGCACAGCAGAGAAATAGAGATGGGAAGGACGTGCAGCAAGTTAGATTGATAAAGGACAGATAGGGAAATGTACTGACTGATGACAGAAGTGTGCTGGGAAGATGGAAAGAGTACTTTGAAGAGCTGATGAATGAGGAAAATGAGAGAGAAAAAAGAGAAGAAGAGGTGACTGTTGAGGACCGGGAAGTAGCAAAGATTAGTAAGGGTGAAGTGAGGAGGGCATTGAAGAGGATGAAGAATGGAAAGGCAGTTGGTCCTGATGACATACCGGTGGAGGTATGGAAGTGTCTAGGAGAGGTAGCAGTAGATTTTCTGACAAGAACATTTAACAGGGTCTTAGAGAGTGAGAGGATGCCAGAGGAATGGAGGAGAAGTGTGCTGGTGCCCATTTTTAAGAACAAGGGAGATGTGCAGAGTTGTGGCAACTACAGAGGGATAAAGTTGATGAGCCATACGATGAAGTTATGGGAAAGAATAGTGGAAGCTAGACTAAGGGCAGAGGTCAGCATTTGTAAACAACAGTTTGGTTTCATGCCAAGAAAGAGCACCACAGATGCAGTGTGTGCCTTGAGGATGTTAATGGAGAAGTACAGAGAAGGTCAGAGGGAGCTGCATTGTGCCTTTGTGGATCTGGAGAAAGCATATGACAGGGTGCCGAGGGAAGAACTGTGGTATTGCATGAGGAAGTCTGGAGTGGCAGAGAAGTATGTTAGAGTGGTGCAGGACATGTATGAGAGATGTAAGACAGTGGTGAAGTGTGCTGTCGGTGTGACAGAAGAGTTCAAGGTGGAGGTGGGACTGCATCAAGGGTCAGCTCTCAGCCCCTTCTTGTTTGCTATGGTGATGGACAGGCTGACAGACGAGGTTAGACAAGATTCCCCATGGACTATGATGTTTGCAGATGACATTGTGATCTGTAGTGAGAGCAGAGAACAAGCGCAGGAAAATCTAGAGAGGTGGAGGTATGCCCTGGAAAGGAGGGAGATTAGCCTCAGTAAGACAGAATACATGTGCATGAATGACAAGGACCCAAGAGGAACGGTGAGATTACAGGGAGCAGAGATAAGAAAGGTGGATGATTTTAAGTACTTAGGCTTAACAATCCAGAGCAATGGAGAGTGTGGAAAAGAGGTGAAGAAGCATGTGCAGGCAGGTTGGAATGGTTGGAGAAAAGTGTCCGGTGTGATGTGTGATAGGAGGGTATCGGCAAGAATGAAAGGAAAAGTGTACAAGATGGTGTTGAGGCCAACGATGTTGTATGAGTTAGAAACAGTGGCCCTGGGGAAAAGACAGGAGGCAGAGCTGGAGGTAGCAGAGATGAAAATGTTGAGGTTCTCTTTGGGAGTAACGAGGATGGATAGGATTAGGAATGAGCACATCAGAGGGACAGCACATGTAAGACGTGTTGGAGACAAAGTCAGAGAGGCTAGATTGAGATGGTTTGGACATGTACAGAGGAGGGATAGTGAGTATATTGGTAATAGGATGCTGAGGCTGGAACTACCAGGCAAAAGGCCTAGAGGAAGACCAAAGAGACGATTCATGGATGTGGTGAAAGAGGACATGAAGGTCGTTGGTGTAAGAGAAGAAGATGCAAAGGATAGGGTGAGATGGAGGCAAATGATTCGCTGTGGCGACCCCTGAAGGGAAAAGCCGAAAAGAAAAGAAGAAGCTGTGATTAAACTTAAATGTTACTGTATGTGCACCATGCCTTTTACATTCCACTTTAACAATATGACAAGATCATTCTGCAGTACTGAGAGTACATCTGTTTATCTTACATTACACATTTCTTTTTACACATTAAATTAATGCAAATTAACACTAAAGTCAACCGAACAGGTCTATTTGAAAATAAATACAAGTGAAAATGAAAATAACCAATTTCAAAATATCAATAAATGAACAACTTAATCAAAAACAAAATAATCAGGAAGCATCATGAAATATCAAACCATCTCTCTCTCTCTCTCTCTCTCTCTCTCTCTCTCTCTCTCTCTCTCGCTCTCTCTCACACACACACACACACACACACACACACACACACACACACACACACACACACACACACATACACACACACACATCTAAAACTGCTTCCACAATGTTGAAATTTTTGAAACAGAATTTTTGATAGAGTCTTTGTATTTTTTAGCAACATAAATTTCCTTTAGTGGAACCACTGCCATTAAATCTGTGTTACTTTAGCAATGTTCATACATACAACCCAAGTGCCATATATGACAAATATGATATTTGAAGCTTGTTTTTTTTTTAAGTAGTGGGAACATTAGGTTCGCCCTGATACCTCATACAGCAAGCTTCATAACCAAGGGCCTTTCTGTACAGTGCTTGCAAGTCATGCACATTATGTTAACTTGTTATTCCAAATTTCTCATAAGTGTAAAAGTCTAGCAAAATGTTTAGGGTGTACCTTGTCTCTCACCTTAGGTTAGCTGAAATTGTCTCCAGCATCCCCTGAGTGTTTGATGGGTAAGCAGTACAGATAATGTGCAGATGGTGTTAAAGAGCTTTCCTTTTGAACACAACTCTGACATTAACTCACTAAACACCTTTGGGATGTATTGGATTGCCAACTTCACACTGGACCTCCCCTACTTTTCCTCAGTGAGCAACCTCAATAATACTTTTGTTGCTGGATGAACAAAAAATTCCATATGCTCCAAACACGAATGGAATCATCTTCTCTGAAGACTGTAGGTTATTAATCAAGTAAAACATTCTAAAAAAAATGATTAAAAGCAAACCCTTATAAACTAAAATACCGTATTCAACGTAACAAGTGCCATGCTCCAATACCCCCCCCTCCCCCCACATGTTTTTGATCCTGTGTCTAACCACCTATGTGTACTGGTCGCAAAATTGTAGATCTATTTTTTTCTTCTTTTTTTTTCGATCAGTCTCTGTAACGGTAAAATTAAGCATTCACTGCCTGTAAAAGTGAATTTACACAGTACTGGGGAATGTCTATAATATTCATCAGTAACAACACATTTGATTGTTCAGCGATGCTTTCATAAACATTTGCTGTATTCTCTTGGTCTATGTCCAACAAAATGAACCATTAGAAACTGCTACAGAAAAACTATGGAAGGTTCTGAATGAATGAAGCAATGAGCCAGATATGGACTTATCAGAAAATGATGATGAGTATTTTTTCACCAGATTCTCCTGCTCACTAACTTCATAAATTTAAAGACCTGGTCATGTGCTTTTGTTTGTGTTCATGTTGATTGGTTCAATGTGCTATGTGCTAAAGCTGACATTTTGACTGGCTCATTTTACTTGGGAAAATGTTTAAAGGGACGGTTTAAAGGAAAAGCACCTGGAGGGAAAAGTAAGGGAAGGAAAAGTCTTTTTTTAATTTATGCTGTTTTCTGTTTATTTTCCGCTTTCAAGTAAGTCGTTTGGTTGATATCACAAAACGAATAATACAAATACCAGTAAAACTATTTTATTGTTCTGTTATTATTCATGTTTTCCACCTTGGGGGTAATAAGCACTTACCGTTCCACTTCACTGGTAACATTTTAATAAGCGCCCACCCACTCCAATTTTTTTAAGCACCCTGGGCACTTATTATGTCAAATTTGGGAATATTATTATTATTATTATTATTATTATTATTATTATTATTATTATTATTATTATTATTATTATTATTATTATTATTATTTATACTATTATTATTATTATTATTTTAGATAGCGGAAGAGGGAGACATCCAATTCTCTTACAAGGCAAAGGGGTAAAATACAACCTCAGTTCCAAAAAAGTGGAAATGGTATCCAGGACAGGAACACAGAAGGACAGATGTTGATCGATTTTGCAAAAAGGATGGAAATGGCTGTGGTGAATACTTTCTTCAAGAAGAAACAGGAGCACAGGGTGACTTATGAAAGCGGAGGTAAGAGCATACAGGTAGACTACATCTTGTGTAGGCGATGTAATTTGAAGGAAGTCAGTGACTGCAAAGTAGTAGTGGGTGAGAGTGTTGCCAAACAGCATAGGATGGTGGTGTGCAGGATGACGCTGATGGTGAGAAAGGTGAAAAAGGCAAAGGCAGAGCAGAAGACAAAGTGGTGGAAGCTGAAAAAGGAAGAGTGTCATGTAGTCTTCAAGGAGGAGTTGAAACAGGCTTTGGGTAGTCAGGAAGTGCTTCCAGATGACTGGACAACAACAGCCAATGTGATCGGGGAGACCGGTAGGAGAGTACTTGGTGTGTCCTCTGGAAGGAAAGTAGATAAGGGAACTTGGTGGTGGAATGAGGAAGTGCAGGAGTGTGTATAAAAGAAGAGGTTAGCTTAGAAGAAGTGGGACATTGAGAGGACCGAAGAGAGTAAACAGGAGTACAGGGAGACACAGCATAAGGCAAAGGTAGCGGTGTCAAAGGCCAAACAGAGGGCGTATGATGACTTGTATGATAGGTTGGACAGTAAGGAGGGAGAAAATGATTTATACAGGTTAGCACAGCAGAGAAATAGAGATGGGAAAGAGTGATAAAGTTAGAGTGATAAAGGACAAAGAGGGAAATGTATTGACTGATGACAGAAGTGTGCTGGGAAGATGGAAAGAGTACTTTGAAGAGCTGATGAATGAGCAAAATGAGAGAAAAAAAAAGAGTAGAAGGGGTGACCATTGAGGAGCAGGAAGTAGCAAAGATTAGTAAGGGTGAAGTGAGGAGGGCATTGAAGAGGATGAAGAGTGGAAAGGCAGTTGGCCCTGATGACATACCTGTTGAGGTATGGAAGTGTACAGGGGAGGTAGCAGTATATTTTCTGACAAGAATATTCGACAAGGTCGTAGAAAGTGAGCAGATGCCGGAGGAATGGAGGAGAAGTGGGCTTGTGCCCATTTTTAAGAACAAGGGAGATGTACAGAGTTGTGGCAACTACAGAGGGCTAAAGCTGATGAGCCATACAATGAAGTTATGGGAAAGAATAGTGGAAGCTAGACTAAGGGCAGAGGTCAGCATTTGTGAACAAGAGTTTGTTTTCCTGCCAAGAAAGAGCACCACGGATGCAGTGTTTGCTTTGAGGATGTTAATAGAGAAGTACAGAGAAGGTCAGAAGGAGCTGCATTGTGCCACTGCCTTTGTGGATCTGGAGAAAGCATATGACAGGGTGCCGAGAGAAGAACTGTGGTATTGTATGAGGAAGTATGGAGTGGCAGAAAAGTATGTTAGAGTGGTGCAGGACATGTATGTGAGATGTAAGACAGTGGTGAGGTGTGCTGTCGGTGTGACAGAAGAGTTCAAGGTGGAGGTGGGACTGAATCAAGGGTCAGCTCTCAGACCCTTCTTGTTTGCTATGGTGGTGGACAGGCTGACAGATGAGGTTAGACAAGAATCTCCATGGACTATGATGTTTGGAGATGACATCGTGATCTGTAGTGAGAACAGAGAACAAGTGGAGGAAAATCTAGAGAGGTGGAGGTATGCCCTGGAAAGGAGGGGAATGAAGGTTAGTCTCAGTAAGACAGAATACATGTGTGTGAACGACAAGGACCCAAGAGGAATGGTGAGGTTACACGGGGCAGAGATAAAGAAGGTGGAGGATTTTAAGTACTTAGGCTCAACAATCCAGAGCAATGGAGAGTGTGGAAAAGAGGTGAAGAAGCGCGTGCAGGCAGGTTGGAATGGATGGAGAAAAGTGTCCGGTGTGATGTGTGATAGGAGAGTATTGGCAAGAATGAAAGGAAAAGTGTACAAGACTGTAATGAGGCCAGCGATGTTGTATGGTTTAGAAACAGTGGCCCTGGGGAAAAGACAGGAGGCAGAGTTGGAGGTAGCAGAGATGAAAATGTTGAGGTTCTCTTTGGGAGTAACGAGAATGGATAGAATCAGAAACGAGTACATCAGAGGGACAGCACATGTTAGATGTTTTGGAGACAAAGTCAGAGAGGCTAGATTGAGATGGTTTGGACATGTACAGAGGAGGGATAGTGAGTATATTGGTAGTAGGATGCTGAGGTTGGAACTACCAGGCAGAAGGCCCAGAGGAAGACCAAAGAGAAGATTTATGGATGTGGTGAAGGTGGACATGAAGGTCGTTGGAGTCAGAGTAGAAGATGCAGAGGATAGGGAGAGATGGAGGCAGATCATTTGCTGTGGCGACCCCTGAAGGGAACAGCCGAAAGAAAAAGAAGAAGAATTAACCTAATGTGCACTCTTTTTTTTGTTTGTTTTTTTGTTTTTTTGTGGGAGGAAACTGCAATTCTTGGTTTAACACACGCAAGCATGGAGAAAACCAACTCCACACAGAAATGCCAACAAATGAGCCCAGAACTCAAATTCATGATTGTGAGGCAAATGTACCAACCACTATGCCACTGTGTTGCCCTTAGTTTAAAAAAAAAAATACACACACACACACTTTTTATATTTATTATATATATATATATAATAATCAGTTCAGTTTATTTTCTGTAACCGCTTATTACTAATT
Organism: Plotosus lineatus; assembly: GCA_024760905.1. Classification (NCBI taxonomy): domain Eukaryota; kingdom Metazoa; phylum Chordata; class Actinopteri; order Siluriformes; family Plotosidae; genus Plotosus; species Plotosus lineatus. Next base: position 19,928,550 of record CM045728.1, read on the forward strand.
TGGGTCGCAGGGAGGCTGGTGCCCATCCCAGCCAACTTCGGGCGAGGGCAGAGTACACCCTGGACAGCTCGCCAGGCCATCGCAGGGCGGAAACACACCGACGGCTTTGCAGCCTACTCTTTATGAAAGTCAGCAATAGTTCTTTTACATGCCTCTCACCATAGACAGTGAGAGACATGGCCAGCCTTTGATAACCCAGTTCGCTGCACTGGGCAGGACAGTGACAACCCTGTGGAGAGTGGGACTCAAACCCCCAACCTTTTGGATCGGTGATCCAGCGCCCTCTACCACTAGACCACCACTGCCCCCTTTATATTATATATATATATATATAAAAAAAAAAAAAAAAAAAAAAAAAAAATATATATATATATATATATATATATATATATATATATATATATATATATATATATATATATATATATATATATATATATATATATAATTTTCATGATGTGTATTTATGATTTAGTTTCATGATTGTGTGTACATGTAGTTTATAAATAATGTACATAGTTCAACCCAGTTGAAATGTCATGGAGGATTTAAAAAGGGCACACGTGCAAGAAAAAGAGACAAAAAAAATCTCATCCCACAACTTAAAGAAGGGTGGTAATGTGTCAAAATTTTACTTGCACAAGTATCTTAAAAAAAAAAAAAGCACTTATTTTTTTCACATAACTACGTGTAAATTTACAGTGATCCACAACTACTCCGTGCTTCAGTTTCTGCAGCTTCAGTGCATCGTGGGATTTTCAACAATATTCATCGAAAAATGTAAAAATAAGGAAATTAAAGAAAAACAGGGGGAAGATCCGGAAAATACCACAAAACAAGGCCAATTATGAAAAAAAAAAAAAAAAAAAAAAACAGCCCAAATCCCCCAACAAAACTAATTATTTTATTTTACATATTATTTTTATGTGAGGTGTGCATCTAAGTGTGTGTGTTTATATATCATTTACATCTTATGAATTGTTTTTGAATATTTAATTGTTATTGTAGGCATTTATACCACTGAATATGTATTTATTGATATTATATACACATACATGTATGTATATGTCAGTCGTCTGGTCGATCCTATTTTGCGGAAATCGGCAGTCGCGGTGGGATCGCAGTTCCCATTAACCACGCAAAGTGAGGGATCCCTGTACTCAATTTACTAACATCATTGTAAAATAAAATTTTTAAAAAATGGTTAAATGGTCTTGCATTCTTTCAAAACCATTGCATTATTATCCACATATAATTAAGTTGTCAGCACATCTATATTGGTGTATTTTAAATGGAACTTCTTTATAAACTATTAATGCGTCTCTACAGTTAAATAAACAAGTATTTCCAAGCCCTTGCTCTTGAGTAAGCTTTCCTGTTACAAAATGTTGCTTAAATTACTGGAATATAACACAAGAAATTCAAATATCAGCTGAAAAACAGATGCTCACTGAGTCAACACAAATGCATTAAATTGGTGAAAACATTCGCTTGTGAGGAGGTTTACTGTCAGAATTTAATTTAAATATAATTATATCACTCTGCTTTGAATTTATGTTGATTATGATTCAAATATGTTAATGTAGATATTTGAACATTGTTTAATGATGAAATCAAATAAATGAGTGCTTAAATTATTAAAGCTTTTAACTTTGATGATTATTTTCTCCTGCACAGCCACACTTTTGCAATGCACACTGGCCTCTTACTGTCAACCTAACCCACATAAACACTCATGCCAGGTAACACACCTTCATCCCATCTGCCATCCAAATGGATCACTGTATGCTGGATGACTTGTCACCACTTATTTCTATCTCAGCTTTGCCAAACACCTGTAGGCAAAAACCAAGGGCACCTTTCAGACCGGCCAACCCGGGAGTGGGGTCAACACTCAGTATGAATCGATTAATCATTCACATCCACAGGCATGTGATTCACTCCCAAAGGATGTCACCATATCTGCTGCAAACTTTACATTTCTGCAAGAATAACAGATGTGACAGCACAGATAAATATCATGTCTGAGAAACTGTAATACACAGAATGACCTGTATCAAGATTTTTAAGAAGTGGTGAGTGTATGCTTTCGCAACATCACTTCGGCACTGATATGTTTATCGGAGTACTCTTTTGTGTTTGCAGAATTTATTCATGGATGGAAATCATTCCTAGATAAGAAACTATTGATGAATGCCATAAAAGTGATATTTAAGAATTTTATTTATTTATTTATTTCATAAGAACAGTTCATGAATGAGGTCCATGGTTCAGAGTGGGAAGAATTTGTGGCATGATTTTTGAGTGAGTTATCAGATTTTTGACAGGAAGGAGCTCAGCAGGATACTGGATTTGTGGTTAGCATGTTCATCTCACAGCAACAGGTCATGAGTTTGAGACCCAGGCTCAACAATTGTATTTTTATTTGGAATTTGCATGTTGTTGTGTGCTTAGGTGGGTTAAGAGGCTGTGATGGTTCTATGGTTAAGGTTCTGGTTTACAGATCTACGTGTCAAAGGCTCAAGTAATTGTCCGCAACATCTCAACCTCTATTTGATGCAAAATTGCATTCAATTGCTAGGACCAATAACGTTGTGGTGATGGAACAGGACCACAGGACTCTGACAGTGGCATTGGAGAGACAAATGCTACCCAAAATAAAGACAGCATTCAACAATACTTTCCACCCGCATCACAACCTGCTGGTCAGTTGAAGGAGCATGTTTGGTAAGAGACTGAAACCACTTAAATGCTGTACTAAATGACATCGTGGCCAGCATCCAGCGCCCTGGGTCCTCTCCTCAGCTCTCTTCTCATAAGGTCACTTTACAGGTTTTCAATGGGGTTGAGGTGTCAGGACTGAGAAGGCCATCGAATGAGCTTGGTTCTGTCTGGTGAATCTTTTCTACGTAGACGGGCCAAGTGTTTAGGGTTGTTATCTTGCTGAAAGACAGAGTAATGGCCCATCTTCAGCTTCCGGTCAAAGGCCACCAGATTTTGATTTAAAATGTCCTGGTGATTCAAACGTTCATGATGCTATGCACCCAAACAAGGTTCCCAGTGCCTTTGGAAGAGAAACAGACCCACAGCATCACTGAAGTTCCCCCATCCTTCACAGTGGGCATTAGATAATTTTCTGCAAACACATCGTTTTTGTTTCACCAGACCCATTTACAGTGCTTCTTGCCAAAAAACTGTATCTTGCTATCATCTGACCAAAGCACAGGATCCCAGTTGAAGTCCATGTACTGCTTAGTAAAGTCCAGACATTTGCAGTTATGATTGTGAGTGAGAAAAGTTTTTTGTTTGTTTGTTTGTTTGTTTGTTTTCTGTGCATGCCTCCCAAACAGCTTGCTGTAGACATGTAGATAGCACCTGGTTGTTTGGGAGACTTTATTTCCTAAGATGCTACCATTTGTTGCAGTTCTTTAACAGTGAGCTTTGGAGAACTTTTCAGTTCTTTTACCATCCTTCTCACTGTGTGTATTTGCAAAACAATCTTCTGTCCTTGTCCAGTCATGTTTATCACTGTTCCAGTTGTTTTAAACGTCTTAACAATTCCTCTGACAGTCGATATGTGCAAGTGGAGGTGAGAGGCTTTTTAACATCAATTAATGAATTAATTTGTTTGTTTTTATTGTAACCATTGCCTGACTTGTGAAGGTCAACACACATCTACATTACTTGAAAAGTGTGCCCCCCCCCCCCCATGTTCAATTTCAAATACACACACACACACACACACACACACACACACACACACACACACACACCCCTCAGGAAGTGATACATTATTAATTAAATTGTTCCTAGATAGTCTTATCAACTATATATATATATTCTGACTCCCCACGTCCATTGATGCACCCAACTATAGCAGCGCCATCAGAAAACTACTGAAGATGGCAGGTCACTGTGTAGTAACTGAAGTCAGTTGTCTAGTGCAGTGTTTCCCAACCTTTTTGGGCCAAGGCACACCTTTTACATTGAAAAAATCACGAGGCACACCACGGAACAAAAATGATACTGCCCTCTAGCAGAACAGCACTGTTACTACACGCTAAGTGAAATTGGTTAATCTTCCGCGGCACACCTGATGATTTCTCACGGCACACTACTGTGCCGCGGAACTGGGGTTGGGAAACACTGGTGTAGTGGATGGCATGGAAAGAGGAGAAGGCGGTTCCTTGTGGTACCATTCCTGACATGCAGTGCTACAGGCACATATAATGTGGTCTTCCGGACAGGTAGTCCACAATCCACGACACAAGAGTGGTATCCACCTGCATCGCCCAGCCTGATGGTGTTCAATGCACTTAAAAAGCAAAATTATATGACCCTCACTGTGCTCACACATACTTTATGGACACAGGTACTCACCCCATCTGGTTTTGCTGCATTGTCTGTCTGGAGTCTTTTCTCGAGACCTGAATATAGGTGACATTGACAGATGAAGGAGGGGTGTCAGGTCTGTTGCAGGAGGTGGACATGCAGTAAGGAGAAGGAGGGAGAGAAAGTGGTTTTGCAAGAGGTTTCAGTCTTGCTCCTGATGAGTTAAAAGGGTGCCAAGCAGTAGCTGCAGTGCCAGATCTGTTAAAAAAAATAACATATTCAGCTCGTTGGCCTTGTCGTCTCTGCCCTCAGATCCTCTGCTGATGAATGGACTGAAACCAGTGATGTGCTTCATACCACCCAAAACCTCTCAGATGTTGTTATGTTTGAGTTTCCTCTCCATCTTTCTCCTGTAGTTGTGTTTAGCCTCTCTGATCTTGACTCTCAGTTAACTTTGAATCATTCTCACCTCCTCTCTGTTGCCAGCCCTGAATATCCTCTTTTTGTGAGAAGGGATTTTATGTTTTGAGTCCCCTGAGGCGTCTTAAAAAATTATCAAAATGTATATATATTTTTTTAATTCATTGATGCTACAGAGGCAGTGGTGGTCTAGTGGTATAGGGCGCTGGATCGCTGATCCAAAGGTTGGGGGTTCGAGTCCCACTCTCCACAAGGTTGTCACTGTCCCCCCCAGTGCGGCTAACTGGGTTGTCAAAGGCGGGCCATGTCTCTCACTGTCTATGGTGAGAGGCATGTAAAAGAACCATTGCTGACTTTCGTAAAGAGTAGCTGCAAAGTCGTCAGCGTGTTTGTCCCTTGCTAAAAAGGGTTGTGACAGGAAGGGCATCCGACGTAAAAACCTCTGCCAAATCAAACATGCGAATCAAGATGATTCGCTGTGGCGACTCCTGAGTAAAAGGGGAAAGCCGAAAGGAAGACAGACAGACATTGATGCTACAATGTTTTAAATTATAGCAGGAAGTTTTAAAGAGTAAAAAAAAAAGAGTCAACAACTTAATCTTCCCAGAAAGTGTGTCATGCAGCATTATATCGATGATGAAGACATAAGTAATGTTTGGTAATTACCAAGTCATAGTTCTGACATTAATCTCATAAAAATGTTGTATGGGCAGTTCAGAAGAGGAAACTGTACAAGATCCCAAAACTGCTAAAGGCCTTCCAAGATGATATGTATGACCTGTTAACACAAACATTTGTTTACAGGTTTTATTGCACAAAAGGGTTTCACAGGTATGTAATACTGGATCATTAATGAAAAACGAAGTGTAGTATAATATGTTGTCCTTCTCTACTTTTGATTTTTTTTTTTTTTTTTTTTTTTTTTTCATGTTTGAATGAATGCAAAAACACAGAAAGTTCAAAAAGGCTAATGCACACTAAAAGGACTAAACACATGCATTTACGTACATTTGTGTGAATGGCATCGCAGGGTGGCATGGTCGCATAATGGTTAGCATGTGTATCTCACTCCCGGAAGGTCTTGAATTTGGGTCTCTAGCTTGGCGAAGTGAAGTTTGCACATTTTCCTTGCGCTTGCATGGGTTTTTTTCTGGGTACTTTGGATTCCTTCTTTACGGCTTTGAAACCTGGCCCCTATTAAAGGCACACAAACACATTATCAACAGGTTCGAAATGAAAAGCTACAGAAGAATGCTCAACATCCGTTTCACTCATCATATCACCAATGAGGAAGTAATGAGGCGCATCTGTATGGTGACCAGCAGCCGTTTCCAACCTGTAGTCAAAATAATCATTGAAAGACAACTGCACTGGTATGGTCACACATTGAGGAATGACCATGATAGCCTCAGAAAATTCTCTCTTCAGGCTTAGTCAGTTTCAGCAGAACCAGAGGCCACCTCTGCACTTCATGGGTGGACTACCTTCTCCTGGAAACTGGAATATCAAGGACAGAAACGAGCAATCGGGCACAAAATCACAACCGGTGGAGGGTCTTCATCAGCAGGACCTTGGAGTCCTAAATGCTCATCCTGCATTTTTCCTTCCTGTTTCATTGACATTTCCTAATAATTGTCTTACGCTATGACAAATTTGTACTACTGTACCTTTTATGTTATGAGGGGAAAAAAAAAACAAAACAAAAAAACACACACACACACACACACACACACACACACACATACACACACACACACACACACACACACATATATATATATATATATATATATATATATATATATATATATATATATATATATACCTGGCCGGGCCCAGCCCGAAAAGGAGACATGGGTCCGCCCTCCCATGGACCCACCACCCGTGGGAGGAGTTTTAGGGGTCGGGTGCAGTGTGAGTTGGGTGGCAGCCAAAGGCATGGGTTCTGTCGGACTGATACTCGGCTGCTTACTCTGACCCTCGGGACATGGAATGTCACCTCTCTGGCGGGAAAGGAGCCTGATTTGGTGCGTGAGGTGGAGAGATACCGACTAGATATAGTCGGGCTCACCTCAACGCATAGCTTGGGCTCTGGAACCATCCATCTCGAAAGAGGCTGGACCTTCTTCTATTCTGGAGTTGCTCATGGGGAGAGGCGGCGAGCGTGAGGGTATTCTTGTTGCCCCCGCCTCGGTGCCCAAATGTTGGGGTTCTCCCGGTTGACTAAAGGGTAGCTTCCCTCCGTCTTCGGGTGGGGGACGGGTCCTGACTGTTCTTTGTGCTTATGCACCAAATGACAGTTCAGAGTACCCACCCTTTTGGAGTCTTTGGGGGTGTTGGAGAACGCTCCTCGGGAGACTCGCCGTTGTCTTGGGAGACTTCAACGCTCATGTGGGCAACGATAGTGTGACCTGGAAGGGTGTGATCGGTAGGTACGGCCTCTCCAGTCTGAATCGAATGGTGTGTCGTTGTTGGACTTCTGTGCTCGTCATAGTTTGTCTATCACGAACACCATGTTCGAACATAAGGGTGTCCATAAGTGCACTTGGCACCAGGACACCCTAGGTCGCAGTTCGATGATTGACTTTGTAGTCGTGTCATCGGACTTGTGACCATATGTTCTGGACACTCGGGTGAAGAGAGGAGCTGAGCTGTCTACCGATCACTACCTGGTGGTGAGTTGGCTTCGGTGGTGTGGGAGGTTGCCTTCCAGACCTGGCAGGCCCAAGCGTGTAATCAGGGTCTGCTGGGAACGTTTGGCGGAGCCCCCTGTCCGAGAGGCCTTTAACTCCCACCTCCGGCAGAGCTAAAACCACGTTCCGGAGGAGGCGGGGGACATGGAATCTGAATGGGCCATGTTTCGTGCCTCCATTGCTGAGGCGGCAGCCCATAGCTGTGGCCGTAAGGTCGTTGGTGCTTGTCGTGGCGGTAATCCTCGAACCCGGTGGTGGACACCTGCGGTGAAGGGGGCCGTCCAGCTGAAGAAGGAGGCCTATCGGGTTTTATTAGCCTGTGGGACTCCTGAGGCAGCAAATGGGTACCGGCAGGCCAAACGTGCTGCAGCCGAGGCTGTCGCAGATGCAAAATCTCGGGCGTGGGAGGAGTTTGGTGAGGGCCTGGAGAGTGATTATCGGTTGGCCTCAAAAAGGTTCTGGGCCACCATCCGACGTTCTTCACAAACACTGTTTACGGTGGAGGTGGGGAGCTGCTTACCTTGACTGGGGATGTTGTTGAGAGGTGGAGGGAATACTTTGAGGACCTTCTCAATCCCACCAACACGCCCTCCGTGGAAGAGGAAAACCCTGGGGGTTCGGGTGAGGGTCCGCCCATCACTGGAGTGGAGGTCACTGAGGTTGTCAAAAAGCTCCTCGGTGGTCGAGCTCCGGGGTTGGACGAGATCCGCCCGGAATATCTCAGGACTCTGGATGTTGTAGGACTGTCTTGGTTGACACGTCTCTGCAACATCGCGTGGTCATCGGGGGCTGTACCTCTGGATTGGCAAACTGGGGTTGTGGTCCCAATTTTTAAGAAGGGGGACCGGAGGGTGTGTTCCAATTATCAGGGAATTACACTCCTCAGCCTACCTGGGAAAGTCTATGCAGGGGTACTAGAGAGGAGGATCCGACCGATAGTCGAACCTCGGATTCAGGAGGAACAATGTGGTTTTCGTCCTGGCCGCAGCACTCTTGACCAACTCTATACGCTCCACAGGATTCTGGAGGGGGCATGGGAGTTTGCCCAATCTGTCCACATGTGCTTTGTGGATTTGGAGAAGGCTTTCGACCGTGTCCCTCGAAGATCTTGTGGGGCGTGCTCCGAGAGTACGGAGTTCGGATCCGTTGCTACGAGCTATTCGGTCGCTGTATCACCGGAGCCAGAGTTTGGTCCGTATTGGTAACAGCAGCTCGGATTCGTTTCGGTGGGAGTTGGAGTCCGCCAAGGCTGTCCTTTGTCACCGATTCTGTTCATAATTTTTATGGACAGAATTTCTAAGCGCAGTCGAGGCGATGAGGGGTTCTGGTTCGGTGGCCATCGGATATCATCTCTGCTTTTTGCGGATGATGTTGTCCTTTGGCTTCATCAAGTCGGGCCTCCAGCTCTCATTGTAGCGATTCGCAGCGGAGTGCGAAGCAGCCGGCATGAAGATCAGTACCTCCAAGTCCGAGGCCATGGTTCTCAGTCGGACAATGGTGGAATGCACCCTCTGGGTCGGGGATGAGGTCCTGCCCCAAGTGGAGGAGTTTAAGTATCTTGGGGTCTTGTTTACGAGTGAGGGAAGGATGGAGCGAGAGATCGACAGACGGATCGCTGCAGCCTCTGCTGTTCAGCGGTGCCTGTACAGGTCCGTCGTGGTGAAAAAGGAGCTGAGCCGCAAGGCGAAGCTCTCAATTTACCAGTCGATCTACGTTACAACCCTCACCTATGGTCACGAGCTTTGGGTAATGACCGAAAGAACAAGATCACGGATACAAGCGGCTGAAATGAGCTTTCTTCGGGGGTGGCGGGTTCTCTTAGAGATAGGGTGAGAAGCTCCGCCATCCGGGAGAGCTCGGAGTAGATCCGCTGCTCCTCCGCATTGAGAGGGGCCAGTTGAGGTGGCTCGGGCATCTGGTTAGAATGCCCCCCGGACGCCTCCCTGGTGTGGTGTTTCGGGCATGTCCAACCGGGAAGAGACCCCGGGGTCGACCTAGAACACGCTGGAGGGACTATGTCTCTCGGCTTGTCTGGGACCGCCTCGGTGTCCCCCCGGGAGAGTTGGAGGAAGTGGCTCGGGAGAGGGATGTCTGGACCTCTTTGCTAAGGTTGCTGCCCCGCGACCCGACCCCGGACTAAGCGGAAGAAGATATTAATATAATAGAAGATATCAATATTTTCTGCACTTAATCAGCTGACTTATGGTATGGGTTAGGGTATTGTTAGCTTCTGTTCAAAAGATGACGGAATGGATTAAGACCATTTACATTATTTGTAATGTGAAAAGCGTATCCAGAATCCGAACAGCTGTCTGGACTGGATTAAGTTTGAGTACCGAGGCTCCACTGTATATATATATATATATATATACAAAAGGACAGGACAAAGGCTTTCTATTGAAACTCCATTTATCACTACAGATCTGTTTCGAGGGGTGGTGAAACCATCCCCTCTCTTCAGGTGATTACAGATTCCTCTGTAATCACCTGAAGAGAGGGGATGGTTTCACCACCCCTCGAAACAGATCTGTAGTGATAAATGGAGTTTCAATAGAAAGCCTTTGTCCTGTCCTTTTGTTTATTTGCTCTACCAAAAGTATTGAGCACTCTCCTACGGAAGGATCTACTCAGAAAATCCTATATATATATATATATATATATATATATATATATATATATATATATATATATATATATATATATATATATATATATATATATATATATATATATATACACACTATACTATGCTGGTCGTTCTCAAAAAAAATTTGCATATTGTGATAAAGTTCATTATTTTCTGTAATATACTGATAAAAAATTAAACTTTCATTCATTGGACACCAACTGAAATATTTCAGGTCTTTTATTGTTTTAATACTGATGAGTTTGGCATACAGCTCATGAAAACCCAAAATTCCTATCTCAAAAATTAGCATATCATGTTCAGGTAGTCTAAATGAGCTATTAACCTAATCATCTGAATCAACAAATTAACTCTAAACACCTGCAAAAGATTCCTGAGGCTTTTAAAAACTCCCAGCCTGGTTCATTACTCAAAACCGCAATCATGGGTAAGACTGCCGACCTGACTGCTGTCCAGAAGGCCATCATTGACACCCTCAAGCAAGAGGGTAAGACACAGAAAGAAATCTCTGAGCGAATAGGCTGTTCCCAGAGTGCCGTATCAAGGCACGTCAGTGGGACGTCTGTGGGAAGGAAAAAGTGTGGGAGAAAACACTGCACAACCAGAAGAGGTGACCGGACCCTGAGGAAGATCATGGAGAAGGGCCAATTCCTTGGGGGACCTGTAGAAGCAGTGGGCTGGGCTACAGGTACCACATTTCTCAGTAAAGCCACTTTTGAACCAGAAACAGCGGCAGAAGCGCCTGACCTGGGCTACAGGGAAGCAGCAGTGGACTGTTGCTCAGTGGTCCAAAGTACTTTTTTCGGATGAAAGCAAATTTTGCATGTCATTCGGAAATCAAGGTGCCAGAGTCTAGAGGAAGACTGGGGAGAAGGAAATGCCAAAATGCCTGAAGTCCAGTGTCAAGTACCCACATTCAGTGATGGTCTGGGGTGCCATATCAGCTGCTGGTGTTGGTCCACTGTGTTTTATCAAGGGCAGGGTCAATGCAGCTAGCTATCAGGAGATTTTGGAGCACTTCATGCTTCCATCTGCTGAAAAGCTTTATGGAGATGAAGATTTCATTTTTCAGCACGACCTGGCACCTGCTCACAGTGCCAAAACCACTGCTAAATGGTTTATTGACCATGGTATTACTGTGCTCAATTGGCCTGCCAACTCTCCTGACCTGAAGCCCATAGAGAATCTGTGGGATATTGTGAAGAGAGAGTTGAGCGACACCAGACCCAACACTGTGGATGAGCTTAAGGCCGATATCGAAGCATCCTGGGCCTCCGTAATACCTCAGCAGTGCCACACGCTGATTGCCTCCATGCCACGCCCCATTGAAGCAGTCATTTCTGCAAAAGGATTCCCGGCCAAGTATTGAGTGCATAACTGAACATAATTATTTGAAGGTTGACTTTTTTGTATTAAAAACATTTTTTGGTCGAATGAAATATGCTAATTTTTTGAGATAGGGATTTTTGGTTTTCCTTTACTTTTTTTGCCAAAATGATCAATATTAAAAAAAATAAAAAGCTTGAATGACTTCAGTTTTGTTTACTGAATCTAAAATATATGAAAGTCTAATGTTTATCAGTATACTACAGAAAATAATGAACTTTATCGCAATATGCTAATTTTTGAGAAGGACTCGTATATACTATATATCCCCAAGAAAAAAGTTTAAGCCCATCCTTGACTCTAATACAGAGCTTCTCAAATAGTGGGGTGCACCCCATGGTATGATGCTGGGGGGGGGGGGTGCTCTAATAAGATAAATGGTAAATTACCTGCTATATGTAATTACAGCTCTAATATAAAATGTCAATCTTTCAATATTCAGAAAAAACGTATACTCACTATCCAAGTTATGATGTATGCGAGTTACGCCCACCCATACTTACAACCACGTCCAGCAGATGCCTATTATGAATTTACTGTATATGTCTGGCAGTGCAGCCCGTAAGACAGTTGTGGCAGTGCAGCATCCCAGCATCTCATACTCAAAGCATTCTACCCTTACACTCGGTGGCTAGATACCGCCGCAGTAACATCTCTTTCACGGTACAATTTTACATTCATTGACTGTACACTGTTATCATGGCCCCCAAGAGGAAGGCCAGTTCATCAGATTGCAATTCTACCAAAAATGCAAGGACGGCACTGTTGTTTAATATGAAGATGAAAAAAAGTAAATTCCATCACTCGAGATCTCCATCTTTCCCACTCAACAGTGTTGACAATTTTGAAGGACAAGGACCACATTAGGGAAGCAGTGAAAGCAGCAGCCACAATTAAGTCAACTATCATCACAAAACAGCATGAAGGATCGATTGCAGAGATGGGAAATTACTATACAAATGGTGGGAAGATAATAGGCAAAGAAATGTGAACGCAATGTTGCGAGCAGTGCAAAGTCAGTCTTCTTCTTTCTTCTTTTCCTTTCGGCTGTTCCCTTCAGGGGTCGCCACAGCAAATGATCTGCCTCCATCTCTCCCTATCCTCTGCATCTTCTACTCTTACTCCAACGACCTTCATGTCCGCCTTCACTGCATCCATAAATCTTCTCTTTGGTCTTCCTCTGGGCCTTTTGCCTGGTGGTTCCAACCTCAGCATCCTACGACCAATATACTCACTATCCCTCCTCTGTACATGTCCAAACCATCTCAATCTAGCCTCTCTGACTTTGTCTCCAAAACATCTAACATGTGCTGTCCCTCTGATGTACTCATTTCTGATCCTATCCATCCTCGTTACTCCCAAAGAGAACCTCAACATTTTCATCTCTGCTACCTCCAACTCTGACTCCTGTCTTTTCCCCAGGGCCACTGTCTCTAAACCATACAACATTGCTGGCCTCATCACCGTCTTGTACACTTTTCCCTTCATTCTTGCCGATACTCTCCTATCACACATCACAATCGGACACTTTTCTCCATCCATTCCAACCTGCCTGCACGCGCTTCTTCACCTCTTTTCCACACTCTCCATTGCTCTGGATTGTTGAGCCTAAGTACTTAAAATCCTCCACCTTCTTTATCTCTGCCCCTGTAACCTCAAAGCTCCTCTTGGGTCCTTGTCGTTCACACACATGTATTCTGTCTTACTAAGACTAACCTTCAATCCTCCTTTCCAGGGCATACCTCCACCTCTCTAGATTTTCCTCCACTTGTTCTCTGCTCTCACTACAGATCACAATGTCATCTGCAAACATCATAGTCCATGGAGATTCTTGTCTAACCTCATCTGTTAGCCTGTCCATCACCATAGCAAACAAGAAGGGGCTGAGAGCTGACCCTTGATGTAGTCCCACCTCCACCTTGAACTCTTCTGTCACACCGACAGCACACCTCACCACTGTCTTACATCTATCATACATGTCCTGCACCACTCTAACATACTTCTCTGTCACTCCAGACTTCCTCATACAATACCACAGTTCTTCTCTCGGCACCCTGTCATATGCTTTCTCCAGATCCACAAAGGCACAATGCAGCTCCTTCTGACCTTCTCTGTACTTCTCTATTAACATCCTCAAAGCAAACACTGCATCTGTGGTGCTCTTTCTTGGCATGAAACCAAACTGTTGTTCACAAATGCTGACCTCTGCCCTTAGTCTAGCTTCCACTATTCTTTCCCATAGCTTCATTGTATGGCTCATCAACTTTATCCCTCTGTAGTTGCCACAACTCTGTACATCGCCCTTGTTCTTAAAAATGGGCACAAGCACACTTCTCCTCCATTCCTCTGGCATCTGCTCACTTTCTAAGACCTTGTTGAATATTCTTGTCAGAAAATCTACTGCTACCTCCCTAGACACTTCCATACCTCAACTGGTATGTCATCAGGGCCAACTGCCTTTCCACTCTTCATCCTCTTCAATGCCCTCCTCACTTCTCCCTTACTAATCTTTGCTACTTCCTGCTCCTCAACGGTCACCCCTTCTACTCTTTTTCTCTCTCATTTTCCTCATTCATCAGCTCTTCAAAGTACTCTTTCCATCTTCCCAGCACACTTCTGTCATCAGTCAATACATTTCCCTCTCTGTCCTTTATCACTCTAACTTGCTGCACGTCTTTCCCATCTCTATTTCTCTGCTGTGCTAACCTGTATAGATCATTTTCTCCCTCCTTACTGTTCAACCTATCATACAAGTCATCATACGCCCTCTGTTTGGCCTTTGACACTGCTACCTTCGCCTTACGCTGTGTCTCCCGTACTCCTGTTTACTCTCTTCGGTCCTCTCAATGTCCCACTTCTTCTTGGCTAACCTCTTCTTTTGTACACACTCCTGCACTTCCTCATTCCACCACCAAGTTTCCTTATCTACTTTCCTTCCAGAGGACACACCAAATACTCTCCTACCGGTCTCCCTGATCACATTGGCTGTGGTTGTCCAGTCCTCTGGAAGCACTTCCTGACTACCCAAAGCCTGTTTCAACTCCTCCTTGAAGACAACACGACACTCTTCCTTTTCAGCTTCCACCACTTTGTCTTCTGCTCTACCTTTGCCTTTTTCACCTTTCTCACCATCAGTGTCATCCTGCACACCACCATCCTATGCTGTTTGGCAACACTCTCACCCACTACTACTTTGCAGTCACTGACTTCCTTCAAATTACCTCGCCTACACAAGATGTAGTCTACCTGTGTGCTCTTACCTCCGCTTTCATAAGTCACCCTATGCTTCTGTTTCTTCTGGAAGAAAGTATTCACCACAGCCATTTCCATCCTTTTTGCAAAATCGATCAACATCTGTCCTTCTGTGTTCCTGTCCTGGATACCAAACCTGCCCATCACTTCCTCGTCCCTCTGTTGCCTGCACCAACATGTCCATTGAAGTCTGCTCCAATGACCACTCTTTCACCTCTGGGGTACTCTGCATCACTTCATCTAACTCACTCCAGAATCTCTCCTTCTCTTCTAGCTTACATCCTGCCTGTGGGGCATAAGCACTAACAACATTGACTATCACGCCTTCAATTTCTAACTTGAGACTCATCACTCTGTCTGACACTCTTTTCACTTCTAGAACATTCCTGACAAACCCCTCCTTCAAGATGACTCCTACTCCATTTCTCTTCCCATCCACACCATTATAAAACAGTTTAAACCCTGCTCCTAAGCTTTTAGCCTTTCTACCTTTCCACCTTGTCTCCTGAACACACAGTATGTCCACCTTCCTCCTCTGCATCATGTCAGCCAGCTCCCTATCTTTTCCTTGCATAGTTCCAACATTCAAAGTCCCTACTCTCAGTCCGAGGCTCACGCATTTCCTCTTCTCTCTCTGCCTACGGACACGCCTCCCGCCTCTCCTTCTTCGACGCCTTCGACCAACAGTAGTCCAATTTCCATCAGCACCCTGTTGGTTGACAGCACTGATGGCGGTCGTTGTTAACCCGGGCCTCGACCGATCCGGTATGAATTTTGTTTTGATCATTTGCATTTTTAAATGTGGCAGAAGTTTTACGCCGGATGCCCTTCCTGTCGCAACCCTCTGCATTTATCCGGGCTTGGGACCGGCATAAGGGGGAGAGACACTGGTTAGTGCCCCCCCCGCCTCATGGCTGCATTCTACGAGTTTATTTCACATGTTGAAAGAACGTGCAGGTGAGGAATACGCTTCACATGAATTCATAGTGAGTGCTGGGTGGTTTCGGTTTCCCGTTGTGTTAAATATCCGACTTACAACCAATCTGACTTACGACTGGTTGGTCGGAACTGAAATAGTAACTGTATATATTATATAATATTTTCTGAACCACTTAATCTTAATTAGGGTCACAGTTAGGCTGACACCCATCTCAGCCAACTCTACTCAAAGGGCAGATTACACCCTGGACAGCTCGCTAGGCCGTCGCAGGGCCAACACTCACATTCATACTCACACTCACATCTAAGGACAATTTGGAACAGCCAGTTAATCTACTGTGCATGTGTTTGGACTGTGAGGGGAAACAGGAATACCTGCAGAAAACCGACACAAGCACGGGGAAAACATACAAACGGCGCACAGAAACGCCCAAGCTGGGAATCAACCCCAGAGGGACAGCACATGTAAGAGGTTTTGGAGACAATGTCAGACAGGCTAGATTGAGATGGTTTGGACAAGTACAGAGGAGGGGTAGTGAATATATTGGTAGTAGGATGCTGAGGTAGGAACTACCAGGCAGAAGGCCTAGAGGAAGACCAAACAGAGGATTTGTGGATGTGGTGAAGGAGGACATGAAGGTAGTTTGAGTAAGAGAGGAAGATGCAGAGGATTCGCTGTGGCGACCCCTGAAGGGAACAGCCGAAAGGAAAAGAAGAAGATATGTATGCAGGGATCCCTCGCTACTTCGCTCTTCAATTAATGAGGCTTCAGTGCATCCCACTTTTTTTTCCTCCTTTCTATATATATATGTGTGTGTGTGTGTGTGTGTGTGTGTGTGTGTGTGTGTGTGTGTGTGTGTGTGTGTGTGTGTGTTTTTGTGTGTGTTTGTTTGTTTTTTGAAAGTTCTTGAAATTGAAATCAATTTTTCTAATCTTTTGTACATGCCCTTTTACATAATAGATGCTGATGTGCAAGCAAACAAACAAGTTAATGCGTGCATATATTCCATGCTCCACTTCGGAGCACCACTAATCATGATATTTTTGATTTGTCTTTTCTCCAATTTAGACATTCCCTTGTTACTTTTCCAGTGTGATAATTAACACATATATACAATTGTTCCACATCATTGTACGTGGCATAACGTGGCATATGATTATTCAAAAAAGTAAATAGATCAATGTGGTTCACAAGAGTAATTCACATCTCCAAATTAGCTAGTTCGATTAAGACTCATGACCGAAAAGGATCTTATGTCAGGAGATGATTCCCTCAGGGCACATCCACTTCACAGCATGCAGTCAAGCAATCTCAGTGAACTCGTTCGTTCAGACACAGACACACGCTTCCTCTTTATCTCGCAGTATGTAAGAATAAAGTTGCACTCTCCAGCCCTTTGCTATCAGAGTTTTATTTTTAGACAGAAAGCACAAAAACTATCTCTGACCAGTAGCCTGTTTATGGTCAGGGTCAGGTGTACCATGAACCAGGTGTCAGGAGTTCAGCTCTCAACAGTAGTTTAGTAAATGTGAAAATTTGAGTGAATGTGATAAAATAGTTAATTCACCTGTGTGTGTGTGTGTGTGTGTGTGTGTGTGTGTGTGTGTGTGTGTGTGTGTGTGTGTGTGTGTGTGTGTGTGTGGGTGTGTGTGTGTGTGGGCGTGGGTGTGTAAAAGTGTTGATTAATTTACTTCTTCAGAAACAATCTAAATGCAAATTGGAACTCTCTCTATCTGTATGTCCCAGGTTATAATGAGGTTTGCATTCAAATGGCCTGCTTGTGTTTCATTCACAGAGAGAACAAAGTTAGAATTTAAGGAATACCTCATCAAAAACTGTAATTATTGCCATGTTAGTTTGGAACAAGAGTAATATCTGTTGTTATTACAGTGAACCCAGTCTTGTATATCAGTATGTATATTAATGATATTAGTTATCCTTTAAACTATAACTGCCTATAGATTTCAATCTGTGGAAATGAAATAATCAAATCATATTATTGATTTTTATTGTTTGTGTTTGTATTACTGATAACTGAGGCTATCCAGTCCTTATTATATGTTGCTGAAAAGCATGTCCTAACTTTATTTCCTGTGCTTTCACGCCCTGTAAATGGCAATGCTTCAGACATGAAAATTCAAAACCCTGTCTAGTATTTCATCGTCAAAATATTTAATATATGCATAACCAGATTGGTGAGTGCAAACCCAACATTTTATTAGATTTGTGTCCATTCTCAAAAGTACTCCATCTTTGAAAAAAACACTTAACTGTGTAGGTGTAAATGATTGTGGAAGTCTGAACCATGATGCCAGAGTTCAACATTCAGGTCACATCCAAACCATCACTTCTGACTCCCTCACACCTGCATTGATGTTCAAAGCAAAGGGAGATGAGAGCTTTTTGCACCTTGGTTGACCATATATAGAAAGGAATTGGTGAATAAAGTTAAATGTCAGAAACACTCTGACCATGCAAAGGCTGGTAATTTAATCTAAAAAAGTAGATGTACCATAAAAGAGATAATAAAGAACCAGGCTGACATTGACAATTTTGAAGAGGGTAAGGTCAAATAAAAGAGAAAATGTGGTAATGAAATCTGTCTCATATGTTTTTGAAATAAGTTATTTTAACAAACAAACTGTCAACTACAGTACAAATTTGTGCAATAACAATTTAGCAAAGCTTCTGTTGCAGCCACTAACCAATAACAAGATGTATTGATTATAAATAACTTTTCTCGCTTTAACATTCTTGTTTTCTGTACTTTCACGCCTACAACCCCACACATATATAAAGTGCTTGACGAGACATTCATTACGTGAGATGTACCCATTTACAGACATTATTTCCGATGCTAAACACCTTTCTTACATCGTCCAGCCATAAGCAATATGAAGAAGAAGAAGAAGAAGAAGAAGACCACTTTTATGAGTCAGATTCTTAAAACAGTGTGCAAATGTTATTAATATGAGATAAAATAATATGTTCATGATTTGCACTCAACTGTGCCCAATCTTACATATGATGGGCATTCCTGGGGAAATTTCTGTTTGTTCTGCACGGGCTCCATAGCCTCTGGACAGTGGTTACCTTCTGAGATGACAATTTCAGAATGTAAGCTCTATAAATTGCTGTTGTAGCTGATAGTGTTCGTGTCCAGATGGCTATCTCACCTGCTATAACACAATAAACGAGGAAAGGCTGAAGTAAAATGTCATAAATGCAGCAGTTATCAAGCAAAAATGAACTCTGTAAATGGCAAAATATCTGAAAATGCTATTTTTTCCTCATCAGACAATCAATGCGAGGTGTTAAAACACATCAGTGCAGAGGGCCAAAAAATCTGAGACATTCTAGTTAAAGTAGCGCAGTATATCAGCAGCATGTGACCATGTGATCAGTACTCCTATACTTATGTATGAATGACATGAGATATTTGAAATTGCGTCTGTAATTCAATAATACAAACGATTTTTAACTTATCTATATATTTTTCTTTTGATCAAACAGTAACAAAGTATTATTATTATTATTATTATTATTATTATTATTATTATTATTATTATTATTATTATTATTATTATTATAAAGTAATACAGGACATTAAATTGTCCAGATAGAGAAAACCAATTAAAGGAAATGTTTATATACTCTATGATGTGCCTGTCCTTTCTCATGCAACAGTGTCAATTATTTGTCATGACAGTGATGATCTCTCACACACCACAAAATATTTTCACCTTCCTGCCTCAAGACATTATCAAACAACCCAATCCACCGGGATGAAAAAGTAACTGTGTTATTCTATCTAGATATCCAAACAGATGCCCTGTTTACTTGGTGCATCACTTAAACCCACTTTGATGTGCCTCCAAGCTAATAAAATCTACCAATTTCAACCTTAGTGATGATCAGCCTCAGGCAGCATATGTACAAGGTAGATTTGTATTCACCCCGGATTTATTAATGCTTGGATTAGGAGAGTGTGAACCAAATAAAACCTTATTAATTAGCCGATATACATCAGCCAAAGGTTTGTGAAAATTTGACAGTCAAATGCATGTGGTTCTTTCCCAGAGTATTCCCAAATTTTGGAAGCATACAATTGGTTTGGAGTTATTTCGATTCTGCAGCTTTACTATCTCTGCAAAGAAAGCAATGTCCACCCTAGGCCTTCTTACCCAACATTACGATTAACTCTACCGAACCTCTGATGGCTGAATAAGCACAAATACCTACAGACACACTCTAAATTTTAGCAAGAGGTATTTTAAATGCATTTTTAATTATTTAATTATTTATTTTATTTTATTTTTTTCCCAGAAGAATATGGCTTATTACAAAAATGGAATAACAGCAAAAGGGACAAAAATCTAATTTGTATAATTTAATAATTTCGGGTGACTGAAAGAACAGGGGCTAAATCTGGAGGGATATGTAGTGGTGTGCAGTGGTTACGATGATGGGTTACTGATCTGGAGGTCTGCAGTTCAATCCCCCGATCAACACTGCTGGGACCTTGAGCAAGGCTCTTAACCGTCAATTGCTCAGTTGTATAAAAATGAAAATGATAATTGTTAGTTACTCTTGATATATATATATATATATATATATATATATATATATATATATATATATATATATATAGAGAGAGAGAGAGAGAGAGAGAGAGAGAGAGAGAGAGAGCGAGAGAATAAGAGAATATATATATATATATATATATATATATATATATATATATATATATGGATTCATGGATTCATGGATTCATGGATGTGGTGAAGGAGGACATGAAGCCCCCCCCCACGGCTGCATTATATATATATTGTTCTTGTTCAACTTCTTGTTGTCCTTTCGGCTTTTCCCTTCAGGGGTCGCCACAGCGAATCATCTGCCTCCATCTCACCCTGTCCTCTCTATCTTTTTCTCTCACACCAACTGCCTTCATGTCCTCCTTCACCACATCCATGAATCGTCTCTTCGGTCTTCCTCTCGGCCTTCTGCCTAGTAGTTCCAACCTCAACATCCCACTACAAATATACTCACTATCCCTCCTCTGTACATGTCCAAACCATCTCAATCTAGCCTCTCTGACTTTGTCTCCAAAACATCTTACATGTGCTGTCCCTCTGATGTGCTCATTCCTGATCCTATCCATCCTCGTCACTCCCAAAGAGAACCTCAACCTTTTCATCTCTGCTACCTCCAGCTCTGCCTCCTGTCTTTTCCCCTGAGCCACTGTTTCTAAACCCATACAACATTGCTGGCCTCAACACCGTCTTGTACACTTTTCCTTTCATTTTTGACGATACCTTCCTGTCACACATCACACCGGACACTTTTCTCCAACCATTCCAACCTGCCTGCACGCGCTTCTTCACCTCTTTTCCACACTCTCCATTGCTCTGGATTGTTGAGCCTAAGTACTTAAAATCCCCCACCTGCCTTATCTCTGCTCCTTGTAACCTCACCGTTCCTGTTGGGTCCTTGGCATTCATACACATGTATTCTGTCTCACTAAGGCTAACCTTCATTCCCTCCTTTCCAGGGCATACCTCCACCTCTTTAGGTTTTCCTGCACTTGTTCTTTGCTCTTACTGCAGATCACAATGTCATCTGCAAACATCATAGTCCATGAAGATTCTTGCCTAACCTCGTCTGTCAGCCTGTCCATCACCATAGCAAACAAGAAGGGGCTCAGAGCTGACCCTTGATGCACTCCCACCTCCACCTTGAACTCTTCTGCCACACCGACCGCACACCTCACCTCTGTTTTACATCTGCATTTTATATATATATATATATATATATATATATATATATATATATATATATATATATATATATATATATATATATATATATATGTTCTTTAGCTTCTAATAAATTATTTTTCCCCTCAATAATATCGGACCGTAATGAAAAAAAAGAAGAAACTCTAACCTTTAATTCAAGCACATTTATTAAGTGGATAATTTTTTTCACATTAAATAATAATTATTTTACATCAAATCATGTGTGCCACAATTATGAGTAGCTCCGGTGTTAACACGTTGTACAACCCCCCTTTTACCTACAACACAGCACATACCTTGACAAGATTCCTAGGGCCTCTGGAAGAGAAACAGGCCCACAATGCAACCGATCCTCCCCCATATTCCATATTGGGCGTGAACTGGTTTTCTGCATACTCATCCTTTGTGTTCCACCAGATGCATTTAAAGTATTTGTTGCTAAAAAGCTTAATCTTGGTCTCATCTTACAAAAATACATAGTACCAGTTGAAGCCCCAGTACCACTAAGCAAAATGTTTGTGAGTGAGGTTTTTTAATTATTTTATTTTATTTTATTTTTTCTGCATGCATCCCAAAAACAGCTTGATGGCATGTAGATGACACATGATGGTTGTTTTGGAGACTTTCTGACAACAAGATGTGACCATTTGCTGCAATTCTTTAACAATGAGATTTGGAGAACTTTTTATTTCTTTACCATCCTCCTTACTGTGTGTGCACTGGCAAAATAACCTTGTGCCCTTGTCCAGGTTTGTTTCCTACTCTTCCGGTTGTTTTAAACTTCTTAATGATTCCACTGACAGTAGATATGGACAGGTGCAGGAAAGGGGATATATTCTTGTATCCATTGTCTGACTTGTACAGGTCAACACACATTTGGCTTACTTGAATGGTGTGTTCCTTTGTCTTTCCCATGTTGAAGAATGGATAAGAGAAATGAACTCTGTGTCATGCCATATGTATACCCCAGGGAAACAGGAAGTGATGAATTACTAATTAAATGTACATGGATACTCTGATCATCTTTGTAAACTACTATAGTAATGACAGAAACACATCAATTACATTTATTTCCAAAGAACTGTGAGGGGTGCTAATAATTATTTCTTAGTCAGGGATATTTTTACCCCCATAAAACTCACTTGAGATGAAGGTTACATTTTCATCCAATTTTCAGTGTGAGAGTAGCTTCTGCAATAAAAATATAATTTGTTTTAAGGCTTTTAACACATCTTAACCTGACTGCCAATAATTATGGAGGGCAGTGTATGTGTGTATATATTTATAGGCAGGTCTAAAACATTTACTTTCAATATAGTATATATCAGGGGTTCCCAATCCTGTTTCTGGTGATCTACCTTCCTGTAGGTGTTCTCGCCAGTTCCAGTTATGCCCATCTGACCAACCAATAATCTAATCAAGACTTATAACTTTTAAATAAAGACTTAAAGTGATGAGTGGGTTTTCAGATGGACACTATTAGGGTTGGACTTCGGAAGGTAGATCACCAGGAACATTGTTGAGAACCCCTGGTGTATATCCCTGGTGAATACCTTAAAGATATTTTTGGTTTGTTTGTTTGTTTGTTTGTTTGTTTGCTTGCTTTTGTTTGTTTTAAAATACATTGGTAGAATAGGTACATTGCCTGGTTCTTGCTTGGTTTCTGCTTGTATCTATGAGTATGTAAACAAGGAAATTCTTAAGAGCCTTTGATTTTATTACAGTAATCCCCTGCCACTTTACATTTCCTACTTCGCGTCCTCGTAATATCATGGGATTTCCCATCGGGAAATTAAAAAATTAAAGATTATTCAAAATACATGCTCACTACATTCAACTACGCTACCAAACATGCTCTGTTCTCCTGCTTGACTTGAGTGTTGGCTGATTGGCTCTGAATCCAGCAAGCTGATTGGTCGAGATCATATTTCCCAGCATCCAGCACACCTTTCCTCTGTCATGAAACAATAACTTTTATTTAGCTCAGGGGAAGCACGAGGTGCGGGAAAAATCGTGTTCACCTTTGTGGTGAGGAAAAAAACAGAAAGCAATATCACTGGGAGAGTATCAACACGGAAACTGGTCAGGCACAGAGCTATTTATAGTGCGCTGATGGCTGAGTGGCTTTAGGTGCGCTCTTTGGATTTCGCCTGAGGTTAACAGTCACGCCCCTCACCAACGCATGCATTCTGAGGAGAGAGAGAGAAAGAGAGTTAAACGCCACCAACTAGCACAGACCATAACAGTTGTGAAAATGGAAAATGCCTTATCATTGTGGATTACAGACTGCCGTGAAACTAATGTGAGTTTGGACACTAACATGATACATACTAAAGCAAAGGCTCTGGAGGCGCTGAGGAGCCCCAACCAAGCACCAGTGCCGCCAGTGATTCTCCTCCTCAATATGGCCGTGGATTTATTATTTATAAGGTTTGTTATACAGTATTTACAGTGGGGCCAATAAGTATTCGGCAACATAAAAATGTGCAAGTTCACCCATTTAAAAAGATAAGAGAGGTTTGTAATTTTCATCATAGGTACACATCAAGCTTGAGAGACAGAATGTAAAAAAAAAAAAAAAAAAAAAAAAAAAAAAATCCAGGAAATCACATTATATGGTTTTTAAAAAAATAATTTGTGATCAAATAATCAAAATTATTGGGCAGCCAGCAAAAGTTACTTTCAATACTTTGTAATGTAGCCTTGGTTGGCAATGACAGAGGTCAAATGGTTCCTGTAGTTCTTGACCAGGTCTACACACACTTTAGTTGGTATTTTGTCCCACTCCTCTGCATAGATCTTCTCTAGAGCTGTGATGTTTGAGGGCTGTCGCTTGGCAAATCGAAGTTTTAACTCCCTCCACACGTTTTCGATTTGGTTGAGGTCTGGAGACTGGCTAGGCCACTCCAGAACCTTGATATGCTTTCTACGGAGCCACTCCTTGGTTTTCTTGGCTGTGTGCTTTGGATCATTATCATGCTGGAAGACCCAGCCATGTTTCATCTTTAATGTTCTGACCGAGGAAAGGAGGGTTTTACCCAAAATGTCAATAAATGGCCCCATTCGTGTTGCCATTGATACGGTGCAGTCTTCCTGTCCCTTTTGCAGAACAGCATCCCCAAAGCATGATGTGTCCACCCCTGTGCTTCACAGTGGGTATGGTGTCCTTGAGATGCAACTCAGCATTCTTCTTCCTCCAAATACAGCGAGCGCTATTTAAACCAAAAAGTTCAATTTTGGTCTCATCTGATCACATCACATTCTCCCAATCCTCCTCTGGATTGTCCAGATGGTCTTTAGCATATTTCAGACGGGCCTTTACATGTTTTTTGTTTAGTAGGGGAACCTTTCGGGTAATGCAGGATTGCATCTCATGACAACGTAGTGTGTTAGTTATTGTCATCTATGTGATGGTGGTTCCTGCCGTCTTCAAATCATTGACCGGTTCCTGCCGTGTAGTTCTGGGCTGATTACTCACTGTTCTCAAGATCCTTTGAACCCCACGAGGTGAGATCTTTCATGGAGCGCCACTCCTAGGGAGGTTGTCAGTGATGTTATACTTCTTCCATTTTCTAATAATGTTTCCAACTGTTGATCTTTTTCTCACAAAGTTGTTTACCAATTGCAGTTTGACTCATCCCAGCTTTGTGCGGTTGTACCATTTTATCTCTGGTGTCTTTGGGAAGCTCTCTGGTCTTGGTCATGGTGAAGACTGCAGTCTGACAGTTTGAAGGTGTGTGCAGGTGTCTCTTATGCATCTACAATATCAGTTCAAACAGGTGTCATTCATATTGTTAATGAGTTGGGGCTGAAATAATGTTTGTTTTCTAGCTGCCCAATACTTATTGGCCTCCCATTTTCACAAATTAATTGTTTAAAAATCATACAATTTGACTTCCTGGATTTTTTTTTTTACATCCTGTCTCTCAAGCTTGATGTGTACCTGTGATGAAAATTACAGACCTCTCTTATCTTTTTAAATGGGTGAACTTGCACATTTTTACATTGCCCAATAATTATTGGCCCCACTGTACATATATTTATTGTCATTATAAGGTGTATAATTTATATAGTATATTTGCACATTGCCTGTATGACATTAATATGCATAGAACACTTTAAAATTAACTTCTATATATTATATAAAATTTATATAGGTGGGTGGGTGTCCTTAAGAAGTGGCAGAAGTATTTTCGTGGTTTTTCGCATTCCGCGGAGGTTCCCATTAACCGTGAAATAAGGGGGATTATTATATTTCTTGAGTGATTAATAAGTTTGGCGAGCAAGATATTTTAACCCGAACTGGTGTGAATAGCTTGTTATATCTTTCCTAACCATGTCTAACAATGTGTGCTGTGGCTGTGGAGAAGTTAGATTATTAGCTTTCATTAAGAAAAAAAAAATTAAAAATTGAAGGGAGCATGATAAGATTGCTGAAATTGGGTTATACATTGTATAATGCAAGACAGTTGAATAAGATAAATTGGATAACTTCACATTAGAAATGTAGTTGCAAAAAATCCTGACTGTTGATGAGCAGAAACTACATAAACGCTTGAAGGAATTGTAAGAAAACTACCATCGATCTAATGGCTATGTAAAGTATGTTAAAGTAAGATTACTCTTTCCATGCTTACATTGTGTGATGAAATCAGAATAAAATGATCCGGTTTGTTGGAGCTGTAAAGTTCAGATTCTGGAGTAATGTGTTTACATGGTCTGATGAGTCTAGATTCATTCTATTCCAGAGAGATGAGTGTGTCATGGAAAGAAGGAAGTGAATAGAGTGATGTACCCATGTATAGTAGCCACTGTACAAATTACGAAAGGCAGTGTTATGATTTGGATTCGGTGCATTTGGTTTGGTTGAGTTTTAACAATATTATGTGACAAAAATGAACCCAACTGAGAAGCTGAATGGAGTTAATGAGCAGGTTATCCCATGAATACTCGTTTCCTTCAGTGATTGCATGGATATAAAACTGGGAACGAAGAGTGGTTCAGAGAGCATGGGGAATCATTTTCACACAGGAACTAGCACCATGGAGTCTTGACCTGAACCCGAATGAAAGTCTTTGGTATGTGCTGTAGAAGACTTTTTAGAATGGATTGAGATATTGTAATTAGTACAGGATCGAGGAGAAAATTATTTCCACTGAGGGAAAATAGGTGCTGTGCCACTGAATATGGTCATCAAAATAATATCATGGTAGATACACACAAAAGGCATTCCATCATAAAGTCTGTTATATTTTGTAGGGCTGGGCAGTGCATTATTACAGTTGAATTATTAAATCTGAAAGTGCTAATAAGCAGCTTAAAAATTATTTAATTCAGATTGAATGCACTCGTTCTGTGGTAAAAGCAAATTATGTATTTGGTGTATAAGATGGACACACCACATTTTTTATGCCTATGGTGTTTTCTGTGTGGAGATTTTTGGATTCATAGGAGATTTGTTTAAAGGCTCTCCAATGTGATACCAGGAATGACCTTGCTTTGCAGACAATCAGTGTCATTAAATGCATCCAAAGCAAGGAGATGATAATGGACTGTGGGAGACCTAAACAAACCAAGCACTCTGCCTCCTAAATTGATGGAGAGGAGGTAGAGATGGTGGAATGATTCACATTTCTTGGAGTCTACATCACTGCTGACTTCACCTGGATCGCAAACATCTCCGACTAGGTGGGAAAGGACAACAAAGGATGTACTTCTTCAGGAAGTTCCAGTAAGCCTGCGTATCCTAACCCAGACCGACAAACTTTTACCACTCAACCATGGAGAGCGTCCTGACCTACTGCTGTACAATGTGGTTCAGGAGCTGTAGTGCAGAGGACAGGGAGGCTTTGCAGCGAGTGATGAGGATTGCAGAGCAGGTGATTGGAACTGAATACATCCCCCAGTGACATTTACACAGGCAGACTTCAGAGGGGAGCCAGTGGAATTATCAGGGACCCCACACCCTGGACATCCCTTTTCTCCCCTCAACCCTCCGGAAAAATATACAGTACACTACAAAGCTAATAGACTCAAGAACGTTTTTTATTCGCAAACTGTTAAATGTGTAACCCCACTGCCACCACCGTCACACACTCTGACTGAATAACCATCACTTTCCTCGACAGTGCAGTATTCTTAAAGCAGGTTTCAAACATCATATTATAGTATCATTCACCTTATGATTAAAAGGCTCTACCTCTTACTTGGTGTTCCAGGAGTGGATGAGATCTGCCTTGAATATTTCAGTACTCTGGATGTTGTCGGACTGTCTTGGTTGACATGTCTCTGTAACATCACATAGTCATAAGGGGCCATACCTCTGGATTGGCAAACTGGGGTGGTAGTCCTCCTTTTTAAAAAGGAGGACAGCAGGGTGTGTTCCAATTACCGTGGAATCACACTTCTCAGCCTATGCAGGAAAGTCTATGCAGGGTATGCTGGAGAGGAGGATCTGACCTATAGTTGAACCTCAGATTTAGGAGGAAGAACATGATTTTCATCTTGGTCTCGGCACTCTCAACTAAATCTATACACCGCTACAGGATTCTGGAGGGGCAGGGGAGTTTGTCCAATCTGTCCACATGCATTTTGTGGATTTAGAGAAGGCTTTCAAATGTGTACCTCAGGATATCTTGTGGGGTGTGCTCTGGGAGTACAGTGTAGCAGACCCATTACTATTGGCCATTCAATCTCTGTATCACCGAAGCCTGAGCTTGGTTTGCATTGGTAACAACAAGTCGAATTCATGTCTGGTGAGGGTTGGAATCCGCTAAGGCTGTCTTTTGTCACAGATTCTGTTCATATTTTTTTTTTTTTTAATGGACAGAATTTCTTGGCACAGCCATGGCATTGAAGGATTCTAGTTTGGTTAGCATCAAATCTCGTCTCTGCTTTTTGTGGATGACGTTGTTCTTTTGGATTCATCAATCCGGGCAATCCAGCTCTTATTGGAATGGTTTGCAACAGAGTGCAAAGCAACCAGGATGAGAATCAGCACCTCCAAAACTGAGGCCATGGTTCTCAGCCGGAAAAGGGTGGCCTCATGTGGAGGATGTCAAGTATCTTGGGGCCTTGTTCACGAGTAAGAGAAGGATGGAATGGGAAATCGACAGGCGGATCTCTTTTGTAAAGAGGATGTTGCCTCTGCTGTCAAGCGGAGCCTGTATCAGTTTGTCATGAGAAAAAAAAAAAAGCTCTCAATTTACCAGACTATCTATGGTCCAACACTCACCTATGGTCACAAGCTTTGGGTAGTGACAGAAAGAATAAGATCACAGATACAAGCGGCAGAAATGAGCTTCCTTCACCACATGGCCTTGCTCTCCCTTAGAAATTAGGTGAGAAGCTCAGCCATCCGGGAGGAGCCTGGAGTAGAACCGCTACTTTTCCGCATTGAGGAACCACAAAGTGAGATATACGCAGTATGCCAATGTTCAAATGAATAAACATAATTTTAATAAAACATTCAACTCAGCTCAATTAAACAAATTAATGTTGAGGTGGCTCAAACATGTATTTAGTTAGAATGCCTCCTGAACGCCTCCCTGGTGTGGTGTTTCGAGCATGCCCAACCAACGAGACCCTGGGGTCAACCTCGAACGTGCTGTAGGGATTATGTCTCTCAACTGGTCTGGGAAACGTCTGGTTTCCCCCCCACAGAAGAGCTGGAGGAAGTTGCTTGGAAGAGGGATGTTTGGACCTCATTGCTTATGCTGCTGCCCCATGTGACTCGACCCCGGATTAAGCTGAGGAATTTGATGTTATATGCACATGAGTAGCTCAGTGTAGTCCCTTTGTTGTTTTTTGTGCAACTTTTTTATATTGCTGCTAGACAAAGAGCTGCTAAATTGATTTCCATTGATCATGCAACAATTGACAAAGTTCTCTTTATCCTTATCTATAAATGTAACTACAGTTACAATGTATGATAATGTATGATAATCAATGATGCCGTTAAAAAAAAAAAAAAAAAAAAAAAAAAAAAAACTGCACTAGCATTTTTCACTACATGCTGTTCAACTGTGCTGTGGTAACAGTAACTTGGTTTTACACTGGACTGGAATGTGCAATTTCATCCTGTTATTGATTGTTTTCCTGCAACATCACTACACATGGGCAGCACAATCTTATAGTCGTTAGCATGTTTGCCTCACAACAAGAAGTTCTAGAGCTTAAGCCCTGTGCCCAAGTATTGGATTTTTATCATGTTCTTCCTGTGCGTCTGTGGTTTTCCTTAATGTACTCTGGTCTCTTCCCACAGTTCAACCATGGATACTTGGTTATTCCATATTGTGAATGTGAATGGGTGGCATGGTGACATAGTTCTTTATGGATTTTGCATGTTCTCCCTGTGCTTGTGTGGGTTTTCTCCAGGTACTCTTGTTTTCTGCCTAGTTGTAAATGTAAGTGGCTATGTGTCGGCCCGGTGATATTCTGGAAAGCTGTTCAGGGTATTCCCAGGTTTACCCCAGAGTTGAATAGGATGACCAGACCGTAAGGCAGACTAGAAAATGACACAACATGACATCATTGCACCATTGCAAATTTTATTCCTTAGCTAGATAGCACTTTTCTGTCAGAGCATAATCCACATGTGTTATATTATGTAGTGTCAATGTATTCATCACGTATTATATTTCAACAAGAAAGTGTAAAAAAAAAAAAAAAAAAAAAATCCACATTGCATTGGATCAAGTAGCTTGTTTTGGCTGCATTGTATTGAACTGCTTCCTTTTTCTTTTCCCTCACCTGAGTTTTTGCATGCTTCTGTTTTTTTCAAGAGCTCATTACAAGTGAGCTTATACACATATACACAAGCAAAATACACAGAATGAGAGCATTTTCTACATTCTCGCCAGTATCTGAAATATGTCTTGACTGCTTCCTGTTTCCCTTTGATGCTTCTAATATCTCATGGGCCCTGTCCACCCTGTTTCCATGCACTAAAATGTTGGCACCTTCATTAAAAGATGATGTGAAGGCTCTGCCATGGGAGGCAAACTGACTGACTCCTCACTTCATCTTAACTTGTTCTATTCTTGTCTGGGAGTCAGATAGGAGCTACAGGATGTGAACTGATTTTCGAAGATATATTATTTTGTTTTGAAAGAAAAGTTGCTGCAGATGTTTGCAGATGTTCCTTTGCTCAATTTTTAAACATTAAACGGAAATTTGAATGTAGTTAATTTTGAGTATTTGACTAAGAATTGTAGGGCCTATTAAATTCGTCATAATTTTGTGAACATATACCATGATGCTTATAGAGCAGTTTTTGGCCACTGGGGAGGTCTGAGGAAGCAATCACTGGTCTACCTTTAAAAAAAAAAAAGTAAAAAAGAAAAATTGTATTATGTGAGAAATTGATCCACAGCTTGCGGCTGGGCAGTGAGTAATGTAATAGTCTAAACTTGTGATCAGACACATTACTTCCTTGTTGAGGGTTCATAATGGCACACAAACACAGGTTGGGGGTCTGCAGATGAAACACAGGGTGTTCTTTCAAACAAGTCATCAGTTAGAGCTTAAGGGACTGAAAACAAAACCATTTTTTAAAGAAACTATGTGAACAGCTTTGACTGGGAGGTATTATCTAAAATGCTGTCCCCAGAC
Organism: Plotosus lineatus; assembly: GCA_024760905.1. Lineage (NCBI taxonomy): Eukaryota > Metazoa > Chordata > Actinopteri > Siluriformes > Plotosidae > Plotosus > Plotosus lineatus. Next base: position 19,959,630 of record CM045728.1, read on the forward strand.
AAAATAAAGAAATGGCAATGAAATAAATGATACACCAATACAGTGGCAAGGTGGTACAGAGAATAATATTTCTATTAAGATCCCTCATCAATTTTGAGCTTGGGTTAGTGTCTGCGTGGATGTTCCTGCTTTCCTGGGTCTACGGTAGATCGGTTTCTTCTGCAACCCCCAGAAAGTATTTACGTGGGTAAATTGGTCAGTACAGCGTACACGGTGCGTTATGGTGAAGTGTACGTTCACCTCATAGTCAGTGTTCCTGGAATAGGTTCCAGATATACTGCGATCCTGACCAGAGGTTTACTGAAAATAACTATACTTTATTATATTTTTTCTTCAGGACTTTACAAAGCTTTTCTTGTTGAATTATCTTAGATTCATAAGGCCTTTTTCTCTGTAAAATCAAACCTACAGTCCACTAAGTCAAGCAAAACACTGTAGACAACACATGTTATATCACCAACCTAAACTCAAAAATGAATGAAGCAAGAAGTTACTACAAGTCAATAATACCAGGTGGTTTAAGTTACAGCAGTGGTTCCTAACCTGGGTTTGAACGAACCCTAGGGGTTCGGTGAGTCAGTCTCAGGGGTTCGGCAGAGGTCAAGACACACACTTGACTCATATTCATGACAACACACCCCACTCGGCCATCACTGGCTGCAGGTGATCACGCTACATTGCTTGGCCAATCTGTGCTGCAGGAAATTTGGTGCGCTCAGTAGTCGAATTGTGACTTGTGATGGTACGTCGTGTGATTTCTTTCTTAATGTTTTAATCCATACTATGTTGAGAAAAAAAAAAAGGAAAGTGGTCCGACGAATATGTACAACATGGATTCACATATATAACGGAATGTGATATTAGTCGGCGTCCTATCTGCATGATTTGCAAAGTAGGATCAACCCTGTGCTGACTGACGTATACGTACATGTATATGTACATATAATATCAATAAATACATATTCGATACTATAAATGCTTATAATAACAATTAAACATTAAAAAATAATGAATAAGATGTAAATAAAACAAATACACACACATACAGACACACGCGCGCGCACGCACTCAGATGCGCACCTCACATAAAAATGTAAGTAGTTGTGATGGGGGGAGTTCATGCATTGTGTTCAAAGAACAAAACCAATAAAGTGATGTTAATGCACGGTTCATTTTGGTGCCCAGTAAAGACATATACCTATGTCTTGAATTTGAAAAAAAAAATCATATTTTATTTTTCACGAAAGAAGGGTTCGGTGAATAAGCATATGAAACTGGTGGGGTTCAGTACCGCCAACAAGGTTAAGAACCACTGAGTACAGTATGAGACTTACCTCTTACACAAACAGATTGTGCTTGGTACACAATCCATGAAAGATTAAATGTCTTACTTGTTGGATAGAAGGCTCTTATCTTGATAATCACTGAAAACATATTCCAAGCAGACAAAGAACATAGACTACCTATACAACATGACGAAATGAATAAGAAAACATTATACTGAAATTATTATGTTTTACACATTAGTCTTTAAGACTCAGATGCTGTAACAGAATAGAAACCTCACCACCAATTCCAAATTAAAATAAAAACTTAAATCCAGTAGCATAACAGCAAATTAAAAAAAAAAAAAAAGGTAACAGTTTAAATTGGAATTCCTGGAGCCGTAGTGGCTAATTGCACAGAAACCTTGACCTGCAGCAAATCCAGCTTAACATGATTTAAACATATAATTGGTTTCTGGCTTTTGCTTCACAGAAATGCACTCTAATTGTAGTTTTGCCCCTAAAACAAATGCACCCATTTTATCTTGGCTGTGACACTTAGGTATCGGTGGAAAAACTAATATGATCGTGGGTAGAGATGCCTCCTTGTATTGATAGGCGGAATGTTAGCACATGTGTTTTCTTTCCTTCCATGCTGCATTGGATGGCACAGACAGCAGTTCCTCCTCCGAGCAAATATTTTATTAAAAACTCTAAGAATGTGAACTAAATATTATTAAAAAAAAAAAAAAAAAATTCAACCCACGCACCTTCAACAATGTGGCTTTAATTATGCACATATAGAATCATTAAATACAATAAGCCAGAGCAGCAAATTATTCCCATGGAAGTGATAAGCTGGAACACGTTCATGGCTTATTGGCATTCAATCTATGAAACTATAGATACTCACCATGCTTAAAAGATAAAACGGGTTTATCTTTTGCATATATTAAATTATTCAAGGTTAAGAAAAGCATGAAATTACCATAACTACAATTACCATAGGAAGCCTTGGCAGCATCACTTTACCTGAACAATAACAGCAGAATGATATATATATATATATATATATATATATATATATATATATATATATATATACCCTTTTGGCCTTTTCCCTTTATCAGGGCTTGGCACAGTGAATCATCTGATTCGCATGTTTGATTTGGCATACTGTATGTATACACACTGATCAGCCATAACTGTCAGAAGAGGTAACGTGAATATGAGTGGTTCTCATTATAGCTTCGGCAGCTATACAGTTCTCAAAGTTAATGTTTTGAAAGCATGAAAAATGGGTAAACAAAGGAAGCTGACTGACTTTGTCAAGGACCGAATTTTCATGACTAAAAGAATGAGTTCAAAGATTTCCAAAACCACGGGTCTTGGTGGGTGCTCCAAATATGCATCAGTTAGTTCGTACCAAATTAGTACAAGGAAGGCCAAATGGTGTGCTAGAACTTTTGCTTGGGTCCTAAAATCCATGTGGATCTTACGTTGACATCAGTCTAAAACCTGGCAGACCAAATACACCCCTATATGACAGTGATATTCCCTGACGCCTAAATTGCGTCTGAATTACCCATCTCTGGGATCATTTGGAAAAACTGGTCCATATCATGTAGATCCCACCTCAAAACGTATATCAATTAAAGCATGTGCTACAAATAGCTTGGTGCCAGGAACCTTCAGGATTCTTTTGAAGTCCATGTCGTGTTTGATTAGAGCTGCACTATTATCACAAGTAGGACCTCCCCAATAATAAGCTGGTGGATTTAAAGTTATGGCTGATTAGGATGTATACACATTGTTATGGATATCCAATGTACTTATATTGTTATGTGCCACGTTCTTGTTCTTCTTCTTCTTCTTTTTCTTATTATTCTTCCTCTGGGCTAATGGTGAGATGCAGGTGAAATAAATTGGAAACCAGAGGCTGATTGGCTTATTTGTTTCGCTTATTGATTGCAGCTGACTGATTGTGAACTTGATATAATCATATTCTTGTTGGAATAAAGTGTATTTTGCTTCTTGGTCTCTTGTGATAGTTCTTTGTTGTTTTGTACCTCTTAAAGCGTATCCCATATTTTGTTATTTTGTCCACCGTGTCAGCCAAATCTGCATTGTGTTGGAGCTTGTTTTCTAAATATTGTACTTTATCTTTTTAAATAAATATGTATTCATGAAGAGTGATAACCACTTAATCTTGTAATCAAATTTTTAAAGAAAAAATATCTGCAAAGAAATATAGTGGCTACTAGAAAGCTAAATGCCTGAGGTTCGGTATTCTAATAAAATGGCATGTGGTGAAAAAAACATAAAATTCTTCAACTTAAAATTAGGTTCTAATTATTAAATCTATTGCATATTTTACATCTTTTCGGGGAGTGCCAGTTATTCCATGGAGCTAGCTGGTTACTATGGAACTAGCTTGTTAGCTGAAGGCCTATTCCTTGAGCAGTCCATTAAAGTCACATCTGATGATTTTTTTTTTTCCCCCATGTGGTGACCTTGAGGCCACAGGATTTGAGCAAAGAAAAGATTCACTATTTAGAGAGCATTTGTATTAGCAGAATCGCTAATATCTAGTGACCCTGAATAGACACTAGTAGTGTTAGGTGCCACTTTTTTCTTTCCCTGTGTCCCCCTGTTTTCCTTGTGCTGCTGTTTTCTCTATTGGTACAGGTCCCTTCCAGTCATCATCATACCATGTCCCACCTCCACTAGCTAGAGAAAACATTTGCCTGTGACTAACCCAATCATCTTTCACACACACACTCACTAGTGAATGTCCAGGGACAGAACATTGAGATGAACAGTTTCAAATACCTGGGCGTTCACCTTAACAATAAACTGGACTGGTCCCACAACACCAACGCCCTGTACAAGAAGGGCCAGAGTCGCCTCCATCTTCTGAGGAGACTCAGGTCCTTCGGAGTATGCAGACCTCTGCTCAGGACATTTTATGACTCTGTGGTAGCCTCTGCAATCCTCTACACTGCCATCTGCTGGGCCGCGGGCAGCACAGAGCGGGACAGAAAGAGACTGAACAAGCTGGTCAGGAGGGCCAGCTCTGTCCTCAGCTGCCCACTGGACTCTGTGGAGGAGGTGAGTGAGAGGAGGATGGTAGCAAAGCTCACATCCATCTTGGTCAACAGCTCTCACCCACTGCACCAGACTGTAGAGAAGCTGAGTAGCTCCTTCAGTGGACGACTGAGACATCCTCAGTGCAGGAAGGAGCGCTACCGCAGGTCGTTCATTCCCACCGCTGTCAGACTGTACAACGCCACTTTGTAACTGTCTGTGAAAATACCGGTTATATGCAATAAAAACCCCGTGCACTTTAATCAACCACATCTACCCCACTGACTGTGAACCATATCAACCCATCTACTCTGTCCTCAGATACATATACACTTGAATATAGGCCAGTCTACAAAGTTGTTCCCTTCTTTTCTTTTATTGTTTATTAATTTATACTATTTATGTATCTATTTATTTATTTACTTATATAATATATATGTATGTGTGTATGTTGTATTTGTATCTATTTTTGCACCCCCTACTGATGATACCTCAAGAGCCTGTAACAGTGAATTTCTCCATTGTGAGATTAATAAAGCTGTATCTTATCTTATCTTAGTTAGAGTGCTTATCAGCTGCTGTATTTTTGTTTGGGTAATCAATGTAGTTATATATAGTTTTCTGCATAAGCATATATACACACACACACATATATATATATATATATATATATATATATATATATATATATATATATATATATATATATATATATATATATATATATATATATATATATATATATATATGTATGTATGTATGTATGTATGTATATATATATATATATATATATATATATATATATATATATATATATATATATATATATATATATATATATATATATCTTCTTCTTCTTCTTTTACTTTCGGCTGCTCCTTCAGGGGTCGCCACAGCAAATCATCCGCCTCCACCTCACCCTGTCCCTCCGTGATCTTCTTTTCTGACTCCAACAACCTTCATGTCTTCCTTCACCACATCCATAAATCTCTTCTTCGGTCTTCCTCGAGGCCTTCTGCCTGGTAGTTCCAACCTCAGCATCCTACTGCCAATATACTCACTATCCCTCCTCTGTACATGTCCAAACCATCTCAATCTAGCCTCTCTGACTTTGTCTCCAAAACATCTTACGTGGGCTGTCCCTCTGATATACTCATTTCTGATCCTATCCATCCTCAAGTTACTCCCAGGGAGAACCTCAACATTTTCATCTCCGCTACCTCCAGCTCTGCCTCCTGCCTTTTCCTCAGCGCCACTGTTTCTAAGCCATACAACATCGCTGGCCTCACCACCATCTTGTACACTTTTCCCTTCATTCTTGCTGACACTCTCCTATCGCACATCACACCGGATACTTTTCTCCAACCATTCCAGCCTGCCTGCACACGCTTCTTCACCTCTTTTCCACACTCTCCATTGCTCTGGATTGTTGAGCCTAAGTACTTAAAATCCTCCACCTTCGTTATCTCTGCTCCCTGTAACATCACCGTTCCTCCTGGGTCCTTCTCATTCACACACATGTATTCTGATTTTCTGAGGCTAACCTTCATTCCTCTCCTTTCCAGGGCATACCTCCACCTCTCGAGATTTTCCTGCACTTGTTCTCTGCTCTCACTACAGATCACGATGTCATCTGCAAACATCATAGTCCATGGAGATTCTTGTCTCACCTCGTCTGTCAGCCTGTCCATCACCATAGCAAACAAGAAGGGGCTCAGAGCTGACCCTTGATGCAGTCCCACCTCCACCTTAAATTCGTTGGTCACACCGACAGCACACCTCACCACTGTCTTACATCTCTCATACATGTCCTGCACCACTCTAACATACTTCTCTGCCACTCCAGACTTCCTCATGCAATACCACAGTTCTTCTCTTGGCACCCTGTCATATGCTTTTTCCAGATCCACAAAGGCACAATGTAGCTCCCTCTGACCTTCTCTGTACTTCTCTATTAACATCCTCAAGGCAAACATTGCATCTGTGGTGCTCTTTCTTGGCATGAAACCAAACTGTTGTTCACAAATGCTGACCTCTGCCCTTAGTCTAGCTTCCACTATTCTTTCCCATAACTTCATCGTATGGCTCATCAACTTTATCCCTCTGTAGTTGCTGCAACTCTGCACGCCTCCCTTGTTCTTAAAAATGGGCACCAGCACACTTCTCCTCCACTCCTCCGGCATCTGCTCACTCTCTAGTACCGTGTTGAATGTTCTTGTCAGAAAATCTACTGCTACCTCTCCTAGACACTTCCATACCTCCACAGGTATATCATCAGGACCAACTGCCTTTCCATTCTTCATCCTCTTCAATGCCCTTCTCACTTCACCCTTACTGATCTTTGCTACATCCTGCCCCTCAATGGTTACCTCTTCTACTCTTTTTCTCTCTCATTTTCCTCATTCATCGGCTCTTCAAAGTACTCTTTCCATCTTCCCAGCACACTTCTGTCATCAGTCAATAGAGTTCCCTCTCTGTCCTTTATCAATCTAACTTGCTGCACGTCCTTTCCATCTCTATTTCTCTGCTGTGCCAACCTGTATAGATCATTTTCTCCCTCTTTACTATCCAACCTATCATACAAGTCATCATATGCCCTCTGTTTGGCCTTAGCCACTGCTACTTTCGCCTTACGCTGTGTCTCCCTGTACTCCTGTTTACTCTCTTCGGTCCTCTCAATATCCCACTTATTCTTGGCTAACCTCTACCTTTGTACACACTCCTGCACTTCCTCATTCCACCACCAAGTCTCCTTATCTACTATATATATATATATATATATATATATATATATATATATATAGATATATATATATATATATATATATATATATATATATAGTGATTCCTTGCTACTTCGCACTTCAATTCATGTGGTTTCAGTGCATTGTTTTTTTTTTGTTTTTTTTTTTAATATTTCAATCAAGCATTTATAATCAAGCATTTATAGCATTGAATATGTATTTATTGATATTATATACACATACGTGTATGTCAGTCAGGTGGGGTTGATCCTACTTCGCGAAATTCAGTGGTTGTGGAGACATCTCGGCTCCAATTAACCTCGAAAAGTGAGGGATACCTGTATATGAAAAAGCAGTTAGCTAACTTTGTCCTTGGTTTCTAGCAAGATATATTTTTTGTTTTTATTTATTTATGTTCTTGGATGTGTGTCTTGTTGGTGATGTTTGCAGATGACATTGTGATCTGTAGTGAGAGCAGAGAACAAGTGCAGGAAAATCTAGAGAGGTGGAGGTATGCCCTGGAAAGGAGAGAAATGAAGGTTAGCCTCAGTAAGACAGAATACTGTACATGTTTGTGAACGAAAAAAAAAGTGTACAAGACGGTGTTGAGGCCAGCGATGTTGTGTGGTTTAGAAACAGTGGCCCAAGGGAAAAGACAGGAGGCACAGCTGGAGGTAGCAGAGATGAAAATGTTGAGGTTCTCTTTGGGAGAATGAGGATGGATAGGATCAGGAATAAGTACATCAGAGGGACAGCACATGTAAGATGTTTTGGAGACAAAGTCAGAGAGGCTAGATTGAGATGGTTTGGACATGTACAGAGGAGGGATAGTGAGTATATTGGTAGTAGGATGCTGAGGTTGGAACTACCAGGCAGAAGGCCTAGAGAAAGAACAAAGAGAAGATTTATGGATGTGGTGAAGGAGGACATGAACATGGTTGGTGTAAGAGAAGTAGATGCAGAGGATAGGGTGAGATGGAGGCAGATGATTCGCTGTGGTGACCGCTGAAGGGAACAGCCGAAAGGAAAAGAAGAAGAAATGTGTCTTGTTGGTCTATGTTCACCTTTTGTGCTTTAAATATTGTATATACCTCTCTGCACCAGTACTGTACACAGTTAATTCGTTCTGGACTCTGTATGTATATTTTGCACCTCCTATATGTGATTAGTTGTGGGCCCTTTGGATATGAGATATTTTATTTTTGGCTTTTTCCCCTTCTTCAGGGGTCACCACAGCGAATGATTTGCACGTTTGTTTTGGCATAGGTTTTTACATTGGATGCCCTTCCTGACACAACCCTTTTAGCAAGGTACAGAAACATGCTGACGGCTTTGCATCTACTCTTTACGAAAGTCAGCAATGGTTCTTTTACATGCCTCTCACCATAGACAGTGAGAGACATGGCCCGCCTTTGATAACCCAATTAGCTGCACTGGGGTGGACAGTGACAACCTTGTGGGGACTTGACCCTCCAGCCTTAGGATCAGCAGTCCAGCGTCTTATACCACATAATCTATTCTAAATCAACCCAGTTAAATCCAAAATGCAACTCAAGCTTCCCTCGATACTTGGGTTTGTAAAAGATAGATATATACTTTATTAATCCGAGAGGGAAATTCACATTTTCCAGCAGTATTTGCAGTAAACAGCACATCCTGATTCTATAAAAAACAACAAATGTATAAATAAATATAGGTGTATATATGTAATATGATAAAGAATATATTGCATAATTTTGCGAAAGGGAAAAGGAGAAAGAATTGTGTCAGTAGTTTTGAAGTTGACTGATACTTTAACAGACAATTTTAGAGTTTATTTTGATGAATAAACACTTTTTATTTAATTTTGTTTTGTTGATATAAACCTCAGCCTACAGTACTGGCATTATTGTTTTTTCTTACTTTGCAAATATAAGCTCAGTCAATTATTGCTATGAATCAGTGTTGTGCAATATTGTCCTTGCCAGTGGCTCTTAATGCACTCCTGCATGGATATGAATAACACTAGCTGTCAGTCACAGGCTCTGATTTTTCACTTTTCCTTGCTGTCAGCAAGAAAACACTGAGATTCCTTTCCTCTGCTAGTCCATCAGCCCTCTCTCAGCCGAAATATTTCAGAAGCAGGTGTCATATAAATCAATGCTTCACTTAAAGAAATCAATAGCGTTTGATTAAGGTGGGGAACTAAGAGGGATTTGTTTCAGGTTCAGGTTCAATGTGCAGGTCACACATAGGTTATCAGTTTCTACGTTCTTTCATAATCTGAGGGGTGATGGTGTGTAAATAACACATTCGTGAAGGTGTTTATATATATATATAAAATATAATCTCCACAGGTTGAGAAACATTTTAGCATGTGCCTTGAATTATGATGTTCCAACAGATTTACATCTATATTTATTCTTTTGTTGGAAGAGAGCTTTAGCCCAAGAAAGGCAGAATATAATCCAAACACCTGGTAGCAAAAGACGCCATTATAAAAATCCCTCTGAGGAATTGTTCAGCTCCCAAGAATAGTCATTTGTGAACACTCAAAAGAGTCAGCACTAAAAGGCAAAAATTACCTATATCCAGTATTAAAAAACTACTCACAAAAGGCTTCTAAATTTATCTACAGCTCGTATGAAGAAATAATGTGGGTCACACATTGAAACCATTGTGAAACAGGACAGAAGCTGTTAGTAGATGAAGCTCTTGGGAAGCTCAGCCTGGAGGATCTTATGGTGCTGCTGCTTTAGAGGCTTGGGTGACAGAGCTATAACTCACACTGACAGCAAGCTGGATCCTGGAGCCTGGCACTCTGTGGGCGCTGAGCCGACTGGTGCCAGTGGCAAGAGTGTGCTCCTCCTCACATTAACACAAGCCAAGTAACAATATGCTTTAGTGCATCCAAAGGACATGACAATTATTTTGGCATGCTGCTCCATCTGCATAGGACAATGTGGCATGACTAAGAAACAACAAAATATTGCATATTGTCCAGCAACAACATGCTTACACAGAATATGTTCATTTTGAAGTGCGTAACAAAGTGTTAATTACAGATTGAGCTGAGACTATTAATGTGTTTGAACACTAAAAGGACTCAGTTGCACATTATTTGAGAAATGTTGGCAGGCTCAACGACAACAGTTTTGGTCTGGTGTTCAGCATAATTCAGTTTTTACTATGTATAGAGTTGTTTTAATTCTGCATCTGAGTTGTGATTGATCGATTTAATCACTGCCTGAAAGCAGAGTTTCTCTTGCATTTTATGTGAGCTGTGTGTCTTTTCCATTTATAATTATTGTATTATTCTGTAAACATTTTAAATGTGTAGGCCATGTTCTTCACGAAACAATAATATTCAATAAAATAATTTCACTTGTTTTTGCTTTGGTGTTGTTTTAGTGAAATGCATCTTAGTTAATTGGAATACAATGCATTTGTTTTGTATTTTTTAATTATTTATTGTTGTCAGAATAGAGGGCATGTGATTGTGCTTGGTGAAAAAAATGCCCAAAATGAGGCTTTACATGGTCATTTACAACCCTGATGATTTTGCCCTGATTACACATTCTGCATGCACTTTTTTTAGGGTGGGCTCATTAATATGCTGATGAGATCTGGTATGCTTGACTGGTTTGAAGCATGATGGCTTGCACAGGCTCCATGATGACCAGGGTTGCTAAATATTTCCCATTATATCTCAATTAAGCAGTGATTTAAACCAACCTCACTGACCACAAAACAACTATCAAAGGAATCTAATAAAAAAGAGATTTCCATTCAACTATACGCATTGGTTTTTAAATGGTTGTTTCATGTTAACTGAAATTATTTACCACAAAATCAGTAACCTAATACGCCTAATAAACCATCAAAGGGGATTTATTGTAAAGTGGTGCCATGTTTTGTAATAATCTGGGATATATTTATATATAATAATAATAATATAAAACGGAATATATAATAATAATAATAATAATAATAATAATAATAATAATAATAATAATAATAATATAATATGGGACATATAATATGGGATATATATAAGATAAGATAAGATAAGATACAGCTTTATTAATCTCACAATGGAGAAATTCACTGTTACAGGCTCTTGAGGTACCATCAGTAGGGGGTGCAAAAATAGATACAAATACAAACATACACACATACATATATATTATATAAGTAAATAAATAAATAGATACATAAATAGTATAAATTAATAAACAATAAAAGAAAAGAAGGGAACGACTTTATAGACTAGCCTATATTAAAGTGTAATGTATCTGAGGGCGGAGTAGATGGGTTGATATGGTTCACAGTCAGTGGAGTAGATGTGGTTGATTAAAGTGCACGGGGTTTTTATTGCACATAACCGGTATTTTCACAGACAGTTACAAAGTGGCGTTGTACAGTCTGACAGCGGTGGGAATGAACGACCTGCGGTAGCGCTCCTTCCTGCACTGAGGATGTCTCAGTCGTCCACTGAAGGAGCTACTCAGCTTCTCTACAGTCTGGTGCAGTGGGTGAGAGCTGTTGTTCATGATGGATGTGAGCTTTGCTACCATCCTCCTCTCACTCACCTCCTCCACAGAGTCCAGTGGGCAGCCGAGGACAGAGCTGGCCCTCCTGACCAGCTTGTTCAGTCTTTTTCTGTCCCGCTCTGTGCTGCCCGGGGCCCAGCAGATGGCAGCGTAGAGGATTGCAGAGGCTACCACAGAGTCATAAAATGTCCTGAGCAGAGGTCTGCATACTCCGAAGGACTTGAGTCCCCTCAGGAGGTGGAGGCGACTCTGGCCCTTCTTGTACAGGGCGTTGGTGTTGTGGGACCAGTCCAGTTTATTGTTAAGGTGAACGCCCAGGTATTTGAAACTGTTCACTATCTCAATGTCCTGTCCCTGGACGTTCACTAGTGATTGTGTGTGTGTGTGTGTGTTAGTGTGCCTCTTCTGAAGTCGACCACCATCTCCTTCGTCTTCCTGGTGTTCAAGCACAAGTGGTTGCGCTCACACCAGTCCACGAAGTCAACGATGACCGACCGGTACTCCAGCTCGTTCCCCTCTGACACACGGCCCACGATGGCGGAGTCGTCCGAAAACTTCTGGAGGTGGCAGCTGTCTGTGCTATAGCTAAAGTCCGAGGTATAAATGCTGAAAAGGAAGGGTGAGAGGACGGTGCCTTGCGGTGCCCCCGTGCTGCAGACTGCCACCTTTGACTTACAGCCGCATAGCCTCACGTACTGTGGACGGTTAGTAAGGTAGTCAGTGATCCAGGCAGCAAGATGCCCGTCCATTCCCACATCCTCCAGCTTTCCCTGCAGAAGCGCTGGCCTGATGGTGTTGAAGGCACTGAAGAAGTCAAAGAACATGACCCTCACAGCGCTGCCAGCGATCTCCAGGTGGGTGAGTGCCCGCTGCAGAAGGTAGTTGACGGCGTCTTCTACTCCGATGTTGGGCCTGTAGGCAAACTGCAGCGGATCTAGGGTGGGGCTCACCATAGAGCGGAGGTGTATGAGGAGGAGCCTTTCCATGGTCTTCATAAGGTGGGAGGTCAGGGCAACAGGTCTGTAGTGGGCCAGTTCCTTTGCTTGTGCTGTTTTGGGAACCGGAACCACACAGGAGGTCTTTCACAGGACGGGAACCTTCTCCAGGCTGAGGCTCAGGTTGTACAGGTAGCATAGTACCTCACAGAGCTGGTCTGCGCAGGTCCTCAGCAGCCTGGGGCTGATGCCATCTGGTCCTTCAGATTTCCTCTGATTTAGTCGCCTCAGCTGTCTCCTCACCTGGTCTGATGTGAGGGAGAGGGGGGGCTGGGGTGGGCTGCAGAGGGAGGGGGATGTGTCTGTCGGGCTGTAGCAGTCAAGTGAAGTTGGCCTGGGGAGGGGGGAGGTGTCTGCTGGTCTGGAGACGTGTGAAGAGAGGGGGGGGGATGGGGAGGGGGCAGAGGGGGAGGGGGGAGAATCAAACCTGTTGAAGTAACAGTTTAGTTCATCCGCCCAGCGCTGGTCACCATCAGCTGTCCCTCTGACACCCTGCCCAAATCCAGACATGGTTTTTAGTCCTCTCCAGACGTCCCGCACGTTGTTCTGAGCCAGCTTCTCCTCCAGCTTCTTCCCATAGTCCTTCTTTGCCCTCCTAATCCTCCACTGGAGCTCATGCTGGACCTTCTTCTGCTCCTCTCTATGCCCTGAGATGAAAGCCCTCTTTTTCTGGTTCAGGAGGACTTTAAGTTCAGGGGTGACCCATGGGTGATTGTTGGAGAAGCACCGTACTCTCCGTGTTGGCACGGTGCTGTCCACGCAGAAGTTCATGTAATCAGTGATACAGTGTGTGAGGCCGTCGATGTCATCACCAAAGGAGTGACAGAGCATGCTCCAGTCTGTGGTCTGGAAACAGTCCCTAAGCCTCTCATTGGTCTCCTCGGTCCACACTTTCACAGACCTCTTCTGCACAGGTTCCTTTTGCACCCTGGGTGTGTATTGGGGGAGCAGGTAGACCAGGTTGTGGTCTGAGCGTCCCAGTGGGGGGAGGGGGGTGGAGCTGTAAGCGTCCTTCACATTTGCATACAGCAAGTCCAGTGTTTTATTGTCTCTTGTGGCACACTTCACGTATTGCATGACCGTCGGAAGAGAGGCGGAGAGAGGGGCGTGGTTAAAGTCCCCGCTGATCAGAATCATGGCGCGGGGGTGACGAGTCTGTGTCTGATTAACGGCGCTGTGTAGACGCTCACACGCGGCCGCCGCATCAGCCGAGGGCGGAATGTACACTCAAAATACGATCACGTGTGAAAACTCCCTCGGTAGACAATATGGTCGCGCGCTCACCGCGAGCAGTTCCAGGTCCCGTGTGCATAGCTACTCCTTCACGTGCACGTTGGCCGGGTGAAACCATCGTTCATTTACATAGACCGCCACGCCCCCTCCTTTCTTCTTACCGCTCTCCGTTGCACTCCGATCTGCACGCGCGAGTGTAAATCCGTTCAGAGAAACCACAGAGTCTGGTGTGAGTTCATTCAGCCACGTCTCTGAGAAACACATGAGGCTGCAGTCCCGGTACTGCCTCTGCTGCCGGGTCAGCGCCGCCAGCTCCTCCGTCTTGTTGGCGATCGCGCGGACATTTCCCATGATGACAGAGGGAACACATGTCCTCCGCGTCTTTCATCCCCCCTCTGCAGCCTCTCCTTTTCCTCCGTATTTCCACAGGAACAACGGGCTTTTCCGCGTGAAGGAGGGCGGAGGCGCGTAGGCCGAGGAGGGTCTCACGTGTGTCAGACCTGCGTTGCTCAGAGCCGTCGGTGAATGAGTTTCCTGACGCCGATCCCAAAAGTGAAAGTAAAAGTGCACAGAAAAACAAAAGCATCATAAAAGTGGGTTTCCCAGATGCAGTATTGAAGAAAGAAAAAGAAAATTTGAAAAAAGATAAAGAAACACGCCTATATACAATAGAAAAAAGAAAAAAAAAGGAAAATAAACTGAAGAGCTCCTGTAACTGGCTGCAGGTCACCCGGCGCCATCTTGGAAAAAAAAAAAAAGAGGAATGAAGGTTAGCCTTATTAAATCAGAATACATATGTGGAAATGAGAAGGACTCAGGAGAAACGTTGATGTTACAGGGAGCAGAGATAACGAAGGTGGAGGATTTTAAGTACTTAGGCTCAACAATCCAGAGCAATGGAGAGTGTGGAAAAGAAGTGAAGAGGCATGTGCAGGCAGGCTGGAATGGTTGGAGAAAGGTGTCCAGTGTGATGTGTGATAGGAGAGTATCAGCAAGAATGAAAAGAAAAGTGTACAAGGCGGTGATGGGGCCAGTGATGTTGTATGGCTTAGAAACAGTGGCACTGAGGAAAAGATAGGACGCAGAGCTGGAGAAAATGTTGAGGTTTTCTCTGGGAGTAACGAGGATTGATAGGATCAGAAATGAGTACATCAGAGGGACAGCACATGTAAGATGTTTTGAAAGAGAGAGGCTAGATTGAGATGGTTTGGACATGTACAGATGAGAGATAGTTAATATATTGGCAGTAGGATGCTGAGGTTGGAACTACCAGGCAGAAGGCCTAGAGGAAGACCAAAGAAGAGGTTTATGGATGTGGTTAAGGAGGACATGAAGGTCGTTGGAGTAAGAGACGAAGATGCAGAGGACAGGGTAAGATGGACGTGGATGATTTGCTGTGGCGACCCCTGAAGGGAACAGCCGAAAGGAAAAGAAGCGTGAGTTGCTCTCTCATTGGCTGTCTCTCAACATTCCGCCCTACTGGCCTTCCATTGGCTCGGAGGGATAAAGCAGAACCAGAAGGAGACCTTAAAGCGGAAATACAGTGAAGACCTCTGATCTTTCAAAGAGGTACTGTCATTCCGTTTTAAATAAAACATCCCATGCATGTGTGTGTGTGTGTGTGTGTGTGTGTGTGTGTGTGTGTGTGTGTGTGTGTGTGTGAGAGAGAGAGAGAGAGAGAGAGAGAGAGAGAGAGAGAGAGAGAGATAGGGGGGGGGGTGTTACTGGAAGCTAGTCAACTTCACAGTGGTAAAATTAACTCGACTATTTTCAGAGCCGCATCACACCACCCTGACACTAATGAATTTACGATAAAAATATTTAGACCAAAAATGCTTAAACCAGGTTATGGGCGGCATGGTCCCATAGCAGTGAGCACATCCACCTCACAGCAAGAAGGCCTGTCTTTGATTCCCGGGCTTGGGCATTTCTGAATGGAGTTTGCATATTCTTCTTCTGCTTGACTGGGTTGCCTCCGGGTACTCTGGTTTTCTTCCCATGGTCCAAAAACATGCACAGTAGGCTAATAGGCTGTCCCAAAACGCTCCTAGGTGTGAGTGTAAGTGTGAATGATTGTGTCAGTGTTGGGCCTGTGATGCTGTGATGGCTTGGCAAGCTGTCCAGGGTGTACCCCGCCCTTGGCCGAAGTTGATTTAGATAGGCGCCAGCCTCCCTGCAAGTCGAATTAGAATTAAGCAGCTTAGAAAATTAATGCTCGAATGAAAATAAGGTTAATATCAACTTTATGTCTACATGTGTACTTGAATTTTATAATTACTGTGAATTAGATTTTCAGACACAATAAGAAGTGTTTTGAAGTAATATGAACCGAATAGCTTTCAGCACTAACACATATTGCACCGTGATGGCCTGGAGCGCTGTCCAGGGTGTACCCTGTCTTTGCCCAGAGTCCAGTGAGATGGGTGGAAACCTCCCCATGATCCTAATTATGATTAAACAGTTCACAAAATGAATGAATGAGTGAATAATACATAATTCTAAATAGAAAGGTGTACAGAGCATACAGTGCATGACAGATTGATGTGTATCGAGCTGCCATGACTCAGACCAGTTAGAGGATGTTAATGTTATAGCTGATTGGTATAATATAGTGTGTGTGTGCGCGCGTGTGTGTGTGTGTGTGTGTGTGTGTGTGTGTGTGTGTGTGTGTGTGTGTGTGTGTGTGTGTGTGTGTGTGTGTGTGTTAAACACGGTAAACATCCACTTTCAATTATAAATTTGCGTTTAAGTGACTGTACCCCAATACTAAATTTATTTCCAAGACAAGATGATCAAGATGCATTATAAAGTATGAAATATAGCAATGCTTAATTGCCAAGAAAACACTTTCTCTGGGAGGTGGGATGTGGGCAGTTACTTGAGATGGCATGAAAATATAGCCTTGGGAAGCAATTAAATCTAACTGGGAAATGTTTTATACCTTTTTTATACAGGACAGTCTAATTATCTTTAAAATGATGACTTGTGCATGTCCCTGTTTTAAATCAACAGGACCATGCACATTAAATTATAACCTTATTCCAGTGCAAGGATTACTGTGCATTTAAGCCAAGAGCAGTTAATTCTACATGGAAATAATTACTGTGTGTAATACTATGACTACATTCAGAAAGGTCACAAATTAATGTCTTAGATTTCAGGACTTATGATACAACTGACCAAAATCTACGTTTGAGCTTTCCAAAACTACAGAACAGGTGCATTATGGGTGCCATTAAATCAGCAGTCTGACATCTTACTTTAGTGTAAAACAAATATTTAACAGTGTTATGAACACAAAACAGATGAATTTATAGAAGCAATATGCAGAAACCTACTCAGGTCTAAGTGTTGTCAAATCATACCAGCTGCCACGGTTGGCACATTAGTGCTATTTCTTCAATAGGAACAGCTTCTGTCATTTGTGTGGGTCCTCCATACTCTATTTCTGTTTTATGAAAAGAACTGGTGTCATTATATTCCACTTTTCATTTTTCTCAATCAACCTCTACATCATGAATGCATTCAGACATCTGAATTGTCGTGTGGCCTGCTTAACAATCCCACCGGGACCACAGGCGCACATTTGTGCTTCAAGTAATTAATTTCCTTGAAAAAGCAGCGAACTTGATTGAAGATCTGTGAAAAGTTAGATTAGGCTTTTGTGTGGGCAGCGCAGTACTCACAAATGAATGTATGGCCTTGGTTGTTGATTTGACTGAGATGAAGCCAGCTTTTAGAATTCACCGAGTGGGTAGATGAGGGAAGCTCCATCTATGCAAATAAAATAACATTGTTTTAACCTTTTCAAAAAGTGTCTTTTTTCATAAGAATTGATAGGAAAAATTAAATATATACTAAAAAAATCTGTAATATTAAACCTGAATCAATATCCAACCTCATGAATGTTGTAAATAATTTTAGAAAACATTTACTCTCATTGATATGGATGAACTGTTATGAACATTATTTAAAGCACAATGTATTCTGTAAGGTATCAGTCTATAAGAAAACAATGCAATCTGAAAAGTATATTTATTTATCATACACACAGAAAGGATTGGCTCTCAGCTTCGCGCCGCAGTGACGTAGCATTGAAAGTAGATGAATAGATTTGCTCTGAGCAGTTAGAAAGTGAAGCTGCATCATCGCCTGCTTGGCCTTTTAAGATACTGGCGCTGCCGGCAGTGCAAACAACTGTCGTACGCAACACTCGCACTGCACTGCCATGAATCATGCTTCACCACTTTTGCGGTCATAAAGTCGATCAGACGTAACTCGCATAGGTTGTATGTCGACGACTCACTGTATATATATATATATATATATATATATATATATATATATATATATATATATATATATATATATATATATATATATATATATATATATGTGTGTATGTATATATATATATATATATATATATATATATATATATATATATATATATGTGTGTATATATATATATATATATATATGTGTATATATATATATATATATATATATATATATATATATATATAGAGGATTTTCTGAGTAGATCCTTCCGTAGGAGAGTGCTCAATACTTTTTGGTAGAGCAAATAAACAAAAATAAAAGGACAGGACAAAGACTTTCTATTGAAACTCCATTTATCATTACAGGTCTGTTTCTTTCACCACCCCTCGAAACAGATCTGTAGTGATAAATGGAGTTTCAATAGAAAGTCTTTGTCCTGTCGTTTTATTTTGTGTATATATATATATATATATATATATATATATATATATATATATATATATATATATATATATACAATTAAATATTTTTCTTTATTTGGCCAATTACCAAAGAAAAAAGATACCCAAGACAGGAGAAACAGGTCAACGGGCAGTGGTGGCCTAGTGGTATAGGGTGCTTGATCGCTCATCCTAAGGTTGGGGGGGTCGAGTCCCACTCTCCACAAGGTTGTCACTGCCCGCCAGTGCAGGTAATTGGGTTATCAAAGGCCGGCCATGTCTCTTACTGTCTATTTTGTGAGGTTCATGTAAAAGAATAAATGGCGACATGGTACTGCGAGCTCTGATTATTTTGCTTTTAATTTCATTATTATCAATCAAACCACATGGAATATAGGTCAATCCTGAGAGGGTATACTAGTGCTTCATTACAGCTGTGGTGAGCTAAAAAGTGATGAGCTTAATAATGGATATTTAATCAAGGAACTTTGCACTGAAAACGATTCTAGCTACCCTAGTGCTAACAGGTATACACACAACCACCGTGAGCAGAGGTGGAGGCAGGGAAAATGTGGAGGGGTGCTCGTTCACCTGCGTAAGCAGATGTTGCGGATTCCACTACCCAGCATCTTTCTCGGAAATGTGAGATCTATTCGCTATAAAATCGATGAGTCGTGTTGCTACATTCACACTAGGAATGATTATCATGATGCATCGGTATTTTGTTTTACTGAAACCTGGTTAGATTCATCTGTTCCTGACAGCAATTGCAGCTCCTGGATTCGGGCTCTATCTTTCAGACTGAGACTTCATGGCCGTGGATAAAGGTACAGGTGGTGGACTAGGTCTTCTTTTGAATGAAGCCTGGTGCACCAATACCAAAGTTCTATCTCACGTGTGTACACCTGAGCTCGAAACATTAGTCATCAAATGTCGACCCTTTTACTTGCCAAGGGAGTTTGGATCTCTGACGTGTGCTACATATGTACCTCCTGAAATCAATGCTAAGTCGGTTATCCATCAGCTATCGGATACCATTACTGATTATGAGAACAAAAACCCAGGATCTATCTCTATTGTACTCGGTGATTTCAACCACACGAATCTTCGGAAAAGGTTGCCCAAGTACTACCAGCATGTGGTCTGCACAACATGGAAGGACAGAACTCTTGATCATTGTTATACGACTATAAAAGGGGCCTACCGGTTGCTGAAACATGGTCTTATGGGGGACTCAGATCACTACATGATCCAGCTGGTCCTATCATAAAAACATTTGAATTGTGACAAGCCTATAACACGGGTAGTCCCTCAGTGGCAAGAGGCGGCCATTCAACAACGTCAAGGCTGTTATGCTTGTACGGACTGGGATGTGTTTACTGAGAGTGCAGCCGACCTGGATGAGGCTAGTGATGTCATAACTGAATTACATCAAGTTATGCGAAGGCTTGTGTATGCCAACAGAGTCAGTGACGTCATACCCGAACGAGAAACTGTGGTTTGATCGCTGTGTGAACACACAGTTACGTGCAAAGGAACTAGCATTTAAATCTGGCACCCCGTTTGCCATCAAAAACACCAAGTATGACCTTCATAAATACGTGAAACAGGCCAAACCAGGATAGACTTGAAAGTACACTTTCCGTCACTGACACTCAGCAACTGTGGCAGGAGATAAACAAGATCACAGGATACAAACCAAAATCAAAGTCGGCACCTACTGATGATGCCATGCTGCCTGACCAGTTAAATGAATTCTATGCAAGATGTGGTCGGCCAGTGGACCCGGCCATGATGCCAGAGGACAGTGTACTACCGCCACCATTTGATGTCTCCACTGATGACACCCACCGTGTGTTGGGTCATCTGAACATTCGTAAAGCGCCTGGGCCTGATGGTATTAGGTGCAAGGATGAACTCTGTGGTATTCTCACTGTAATATTTAATTGGTCTTTGAAATCTAGTCATGTTCCTAATGCTTAAAAAAAAAAAAAAAAAAAAAAAAATCAGTGATTATTCCTATCCCTAAACGATCACCTGTAATCTGTTTAAATGATTATCGTCCTGTAGCCTTAGCCTTGATCATTATGAAAAGTTTTAAAACTATTGTATGGAAATTTATTCAGACACAACTGTCATCATCCACCGACACGTATCAATTCGCCTATAAATCTAACCATTCAGTAGAAGATGCTATATTATTAGCATTGTTTAAAATTTGTAAATTCTTGGATCGGAAATTGCCTAATTATTGTAGATTACTTTTTTGTAGATTATAGTTCTGCTTTAAACACAATTTGTCCCTTTAAATTATACCATAAATTGATTACATTGGAAATTGCTCCATCCATGTGCAAGTGGATTCTCACTTTTCTCTTATCCCGTTCACAAGTAGTAAAGATCGGTCCTAATTTCTCTTCATTAGTAATTAATACTGGATCACCCCAGGGTTGTAATTTAAGTCCCTTATTGTAGTTCCTACTTACACATGATTGCGTCACTAAATTCAGTAGTAATTTCATGATGAAATATGCCAATGATACCAAACTAGGTGGTTTGATTAAGGATGATGAAAGTTCTTATAGAGAGGAGGTGAATTCACTTGCAGAATGGTGCACTGAGAATAATTTACTATTAAATGTGCAGAAAACTAAGGAAGTTATAATAGATTTTCGTCAGGTACCAGCTAAGATCATGCCACTTTTTATTAACAGATCTGAGGTTGAGATTGTCAACAGTTTTAAGTTTTTGGGCACGACTATTTCGTCAGACCTAAAGTGGGTAAAAAATACTGATATCATCGTAAAGAGGGCACAGCAGCGCCTCTTTTTCCTGAGATGATTGAGAAGCTTCCGCGTTGGGCAAAGTCGAGCGTCATGATGGTCTCGTTCACTGTTTGGTATGGCAACACGACGGCCGATGACCGGAAGCAACTCGATCGGATCATTAAGACTGCTAGTACTATTATTGGAACTTCTCTGCCAACATTAGATTAACTTTATCGAGCACGAGTTCTGAAGAAAGCATGCAATATTCATACCTGTCAAGTTGTACGGTTTTGGCGTAATTTGTACAAGTGAGCACTGATTTTTAAATGTGTACGCCGTACGTCCGAAATCTGTACGTTTTTCGATCATTTCGTCTTTTTTTTTTTAACTCCGTTTTTTGTGTCACCGTTTCGGTAAAGAGATGATACGCCGAATTGGTCTGTAGCCGTTTTCTCGCGAGAATCGCGCGTTGCGTTTATCGTCTGCTATCGTCTGCTCTTTCTGACTACGTGACCGCACTTTCACTTCCGCCATCATTCAAGTCAAACTGAATTGCGAGCTCAAGTGCCATGAAGTGAAGCCATCAAAAGAAATGATTGAAAGTGCCAAAAGTGCTACATATAGTTATAATAAAGATACAGGTCTCTACAGACACTATGCAGACACTAGTCATACTCTGTTTTCATTGTACAATGTACAATGTAATTATATCTTACGAGCCTTTTACATTCGCATTTATTATCTATCATTTCTTATTTTTCAGTGTTTATAAATAATGTAACTTATTAGCTTGCATGCACCAATAAATATTCATATATATATATATATATATATATATATATATATATATATATATATATATATATATATATATATATATATATATATATATATATATATATCTGGAAAAAGCATATGACTGGATCTGGAAAAAGCATATGACAGGGTGCCAAGAGAAGAACTGTGGTATTGCATGAGGAAGTCTGGAGTGGCAGAGAAGTATGTTAGAGTGGTGCAGGACATGTATGAGAGATGTAAGACAGTGGTGAGGTGTGCTGTCGGTGTGACCGACGAATTCAAGGTGGAGGTGGGACTGCATCAAGGGTCAGCTCTGAGCCCCTTCTTGTTTGCTATGGTGATGGACAGGCTGACAGACGAGGTGAGACAAGAATCTCCATAGACTATGATGTTTGCAGATGACATCGTGATCTGTAGTGAGAGCAGAGAACAAGTGCAGGAAAATCTAGAGAGGTGGAGGTATGCCCTGGAAAGGAGAGGAATGAAGGTTAGCCTCAGAAAATCAGAATACATGTGTGTGAATGAGAAGGACCCAGGAGGAACGGTGATGTTACAGGGAGCAGAGATAACGAAGGTGGAGGATTTTAAGTACTTAGGCTCAACAATCCAGAGCAATGGAGAGTGTGGAAAAGAGGTGAAGAAGCGTGTGCAGGCAGGCTGGAATGGTTGGAGAAAAGTATCCGGTGTGATGTGCGATAGGAGAGTGTCAGCAAGAATGAAGTGAAAAGTGTACAAGATGGTGGTGAGGCCAGCGATGTTGTATGACTTAGAAACAGTGGCGCTGAGGAAAAGGCAGGAGGCAGAGCTGGAGGTAGCGGAGATGAAAATGTTGAGGTTCTCCCTGGGAGTAACGAGGATGGATAGGATCAGAAATGAGTATATCAGAGGGACAGCCCACGTAAGATGTTTTGGAGACAAAGTCAGAGAGGCTAGATTGAGATGGTTTGGACATGTACAGAGGAGGGATAGTGAGTATATTGGCAGTAGGATGCTGAGGTTGGAACTACCAGGCAGAAGGCCTCGAGGAAGACCGAAGAAGAGATTTATGGATGTGGTGAAGGAAGACATGAAGGTCGTTGGAGTCAGAAAAGAAGATGCGGAGGACAGGGTGAGGTGGAGGCGGATGATTTGCTGTGGCGACCCCTGAAGGGAGCAGCCGAAAGTAAAAGAAGATACACAAAGTACTACTACTAAAAAAAACAAAAAAAAAACAAAACATTGCCAACTTTCGACAAGAGTAGCTGCAAAGCCGTCAGCACGTTTTCGCCCTGCAATGGCCTGGCAAGCTGTCCAGGGTGTACTCTGCTCTCTCCCGGAGTTCGCTGAAATGGACACCAGCCTCCCTGTAACCCCAATTAGGATTAAGTGATTACAGAAAATGATATGTAAATGCAATTAAAATAACTAGTGTTTTGATTTAAACATCTAACAATTTTATTACAGAAGTCGGTTCTGAGCAGATTGCATACATGTACTACTATTCATACTATAAAAGATCAAGAGATCTTCATTGTCAACTGTTGCAAGAACAATGAAAATCAGTTTGGCGGCTTTTTGTTTAGCAGTAGTTCTAAGACAGAAGAACGTGCACAAGAGACAACTAATGAACTACACTAAGCTATACGTGTTGTCACGCTCACAATGTTAGGATCGGACAGACAGATTGGTCTAGGTCCCAATTATGGAAAATGATGGTAAATGACACGTTAGAAATTTTAATCAATATATAAAAGAAACAAAGTACAAGGTTTGCACAAAGTAATAAGAAAATTAATGACTCATCTCAGCGTTCTGTGATGCGTTCTTCCTAAATTAATACATGTAGTTCCTGGTATTACAATTCAAACAAAATGATGAGACATACATTTTCTCACAACAATATTTGTTAACAGGGCAGTGGTAGTCTAGTGGTATAAGGTGCCGGATCGCTGATCCACAGGTTGGGGGTTCGAGTCCCACTCTCCACAAGGTTGTCACTGTCCTCCCAGTGCAGCTAACTGGGTTATCAAAGGCCGGCCATGTCTCTCACTGTCTATGGTGTGAGGCATGTAAAAGAACCATTGCTGACTTTCGACAAGAGTAGGCTGCAAAGCCGTCAGCGTGTTTCTGCCCTGCGATGGCCTGGCGAGCTGTCCTGGGTGTACTCTGCCCTCGCCCTGAGTTGGCTGGGATGGGCACCAGCCTCCCCGCGACCCTAATTAGGATGAAGCGGTTACAGAAAATGAACTGCATGAACAATATTTGTTAACACAATTTTTCACTAGTAAAGTCAGAGTTCATGCACATGATGCACACGTGGTACCCTTTTGGTGCCTTGAAGTCAGTGTAGCCGCAGTGCAGATGAACTACTTTCTCTGTCTGGCACCCGAGTAGGAGTCCGTGGCTTACATACCCACCGGACGCCTGGTCCACAAAACCGGATGCATAGACGCCTTCTCTCAGTCCTAGGCGGACTTCTGGTTCCGTCCCACACAGCTGACTCACAGTCAGTAAGAAACTCCCTTAAGACCCAAATCTTAGCAGTCTTACACCCGTACACGAATTCCTAGGTTTCTTCTCATGAAACCTAGAACGGTGTGATGTGTGATAAGAGGGTATCGGCAAGAATGAAAGGAAAAGTGTACAAGGCGGTGATGAGGCCAGCGATGTTGTATGGTTGAGAAACAGTTGCGCTGAGGAAAAGACAGGAGCCAGAGCTGGAGGCAGCAGAGATGAAAATGTTGAAGTTCTCTTTGGGAGTAACGAGGATGGATAGGATCAGGAATGAGTACATCAGAGGGACAGCACATGTAAGATGTTTTGGAGACAAAGTCAGAGAGGCTAGATTGAGATGGTTTGGACATGTACAGAGGAGGGATAGTGAGTACATTGGTAGTAGGATGTTGAGGTTGGAACTACCAGGCAGAAGGCCGAGAGGAAGACTAAAGAGAAGATTTATGGATGCGGTGAAGGAGGACATGAAGGTCGTTGGAGTAAGAGTAGAAGATACAGAGGATAGGATAAGATGGAGGTGGCTGGTTTGCTGTGGCGACCCTTGCAGGGAAAAGCCGGAAGGAAAAGAGGACTTCTCATTAAACCTACTAGTCCTTCTCAAAAACTTAGCATATTGTGATAAAGTTCATTGTTTTCTGTAATGTACTGATAAAAATTAAACTTTCATATATTTTAGATTCATTGCACACCAACTGAAATATTTCAGGTCTTTTATTGTTTTAATACTGATGATTTTGGCATACAGCTCATGAAAACCCAAAATTCCTATCTCAAAAAATTAGCGTATCATGAAAAGGTAGTCTAAACGAGCTATTAACCTAATCATCTGAATCAACCAATTAACTGTAAACACCTGCAAAAGATTCCTGAGGCTTTTAAAAACTCCCAGCCTGGTTCATTACTCAAAACCGCAGTCATGGGTAAGACTGCCGACCTGACTGCTGTCCAGAAGGCCATCATTGACACCCTCAAGCAAGAGGGTAAGACACAGAAAGAAATCTCTGAGTGAATAGGCTGTTCCCAGAGTGCTGTATCAAGGCACCTCAGTGGGATGTCAGTGGGAAGGAAAAACCGTGGCAGAAAACGTTGCACAACCAGAAGAGGTGACCGGACCCTGGAGGATTGTGGAGAAGGGCCGATACCTGTGGAAGCAGTGGACTGGGCTACAGGTGCCGCATTCCCCAGGTCAAGCCACTTTTGAACCAGAAACAGCGGCAGAAGCGCCTGACCTGGGCTACAGAGAAGCAGCACTGGACTGTTGCTCAGTGGTCCAAAGTACTTTTTTCGGATGAAAGTAAATTTTGCATGTCATTCGGAAATCAAGGTGCCAGAGTCTGGAGGAAGACTGGGGAGAAGGAAATGCCAAAATGCCTGACATCCAGTGTCAAGTACCCACAGTCAGTGATGGTCTGGGGTGCCATGTCAGCTGCTGATGTTGGTCCACTGTGGTTTATCAAGGGCAGGGTCAATGCAGCTAGCTATCAGATTTTGGAGCACTTCATGCTTCCATCTGCTGAAAAGCTTTATGGAGATGAAGATTTTAATTTTTCAGCATGACCTGACACCTGCTCACAGTGCCAAAACCCACTGGTAAATGGTTTACTGGCCATGGTATTACTGTGCTCAATTGGCCTGCCAACTCTCCTGACCTGAACCTCATAGAGAATCTGTGGGATATTGTGAAGAGAAAGTTGAGAGACACCAGACCCAACACTGTGGATGAGCTTAAGGCCGCTATCGAAGCATCCTGGGCCTCCATAACACCTCAGCAGTGCCACAGGCTGATTGTCTCCATGCCATGCCGCATTGAAGCAGTCATTTCTGCAAAAGGATTCCCGACCAAGTATTGAGTGCATAGCTCAACATAATTATTTGAAGGTTGACTTTTTTTTTGTATTAAAAAAAACTTTTTTTTTTTTTTTTTTTTTGGTTGGATTAAATACGCAATTTTTTTGAGATAGGGATTTTGGTTTTCATGAGCTGTATGTCAAAATCATCAGTATTAAAACAATAAAATACCTGAAATATTTCAGTTGGTGCGCAATGAATCTAAAATATATGAAAGTTTAATTTTTATCAGTACATTCCAGAAAATAATGACCTTTATCACAATATGCTAATGTTTTGAGAAGGACTAGTAGAGGCAGACTTTATACCTTTTGTAAGGCTCACCAATCACGTTACTAGAGTCATCAATTTCTACCTCTGGACCAACTTGTTTTAAGCAAACAGCATTCCACTGACTGCTGATGACTGGAGTCTCTTGCCACTGAGCTTGCCTTTCTTATGGGAACTACCTAATTAACTCTAATCACTTGATGAGACACACCTAGTGTCCACAGAACAGCCAAACTTGGTGTCTAACCAGTCATGACACCCTTCAGTCAGTCAGTCATAACAGTGTGTATAGACCTTCATACACACATCTATATGTACACATGTTCACATATAAATACATATATCCTATATACACCCATATATCTATTAACATATTCACACATACAAAAGGGTGAATGATAGTCAAAGGTGCATGAAACACATAAGAGGTAGAGTTTTTAATTACTAGGCGCATGGTGATAAAATGTTATGATGTTCGAGACCTGCTCGAAACATGAATATGTAACTTAACACTTAAGCATGTGTATTGCACTTAGCAGAGTAATCTTGCACTGTCCAGGAAGATGGTCAGTGTGTGTGGTGATAGTGGAGTTGCACTTTTAACAGCTATGTATATTCTGCACAAATA
Source organism: Plotosus lineatus (assembly GCA_024760905.1). Lineage (NCBI taxonomy): Eukaryota > Metazoa > Chordata > Actinopteri > Siluriformes > Plotosidae > Plotosus > Plotosus lineatus. Next base: position 19,987,012 of record CM045728.1, read on the forward strand.
TTGCTTTAAAAAGACCATTTAAGGCATGTTTTCATTCCTTTTAAAAAGGAGGTTGCCCTAAAAACATTTTCATACCCCTCCCCCTTCACCTCGCTTCTGAGGGTGGAATTAAAACGGGACCCCCAGGCAAATTTTGATGTAGCTGCCATCAGCTCAGGATTGAAAATGTCTGCATGAAGAACAAAAGCTGAGTCTCTACTTTCAAAAATGAAAACAAATAAAGAAAATGCATGTATTGTCCAGTTCTGTCACACATGCCAATAATATCACTTTATACAGTCTCACACAACAAACTTTTGTGTGCGCACGCACTGTGTAAAGCGCTAAACAGTGCCTGGGCACGGTATGTGCAGCTGTACATGATGTAGTTGCATTAGCTGCTGTGAGAAGATGACAAAAGGACAGACTTGGCCCAAAAAATAAATAAATAAGTAAGTAAATAAAAATTATGGTTTTAAAATTCATTGCACACTCGGCAAGTTAAGACCGGTGGGAATAAAAAAATAAATAAATATAAAAAAAAAAGTTTATTTTTTCCCCTTTGTTTTATATTTTATTTTGTTTTGAATATCAACATTGGGAGATCCATAAAATAAAGAATTAAAAATAATAGCCCTGGTTAATCAATAAATAAAACACTCGTGTGATCTTAATTCAGTACTCTGGGTGTTCATTCAATACTGGGGATTTTGCTTTGTTGGTTCTACTTTTTAAAAACGTAATTGTATCTTGGTGTAACTGGCTGTGTAAATGTATGTGTGAGTAGTGCTCTGTGATTAACCAGTGGGGACATTGGTGTCCGAGTGGTAGGATGTTGGATTATTGATCCCAAGGTTGGGGGTCAAACCCTCACTATCAACAGGTTGTCAGTGTTTTCCCCGAAGTGCAGCAAACAGGACCATCTCCCACAGTTTATCTTGAGAGGCATGTGAGAGGCCTTTCATCAAAAGTAGGCTGCATAGCCATCAACGTGTTTCTGCCCTGCGATGGCCTGGCGAGCTGTTCAGGGTTGACTTTTCCGTCTCCCAGAGTTGGCTAACATGTGTGCCAGCTTCTCTACAACCCAATTAGTTCAGAAAACAAATGAATGAATGATTTAACCAGTATCCCAACCACTACCATACATCAACTGTTTCCTGGATTGGGTCCAATTGGTTTTGACTCAGATCAAGATAAAGCATTTATTAAAGATGAAAGGACAAACATATCTTTTTAAATATTTTCTATTATAATTAAGAAGAGGAAGAAAAGTATTATTTTATGAGACTATGGTAGGGACAGAGTTGGCCTGGTGGTAGGGTGATGGCTTACGGATCCAAAGGCTGCACGTTCAAACTCCACTATCACCAAGTTGTTACTGCTGTTCCACAGTAAGGATAACTGGGTAATCAAAGGATGGCCATGGCTCACACTGTCTGTGATGAAAAACATGTAAAATGACCATTGCTGTTGTTCATAAAAGGCATAATGCAGCTGTGAGGGGGGGTGCACAAACAAGTGTCCGTCCTCACGCCGGTCCCAAATCCAGATAAATGCAGAGGGCTGCAACAGGAAGGGCATCCGGCATAAAACTTTTGCCAGAAAGAGGAATGCAAACAAGAACATTCAACAAGGTCTTAGCGTGTGGGAGGATGTCGGAGGAATGGAGGTGAAGTGTGCTTGTGCCCATTTTAAAGAACAAGGGAGACCTGCAGAGTTGTGGCAACTACAGAGGGATAACGTTGATGAGCCAAACGATGAAGTTATGGGAAAGAATAGTGGAAGCAAGACTAAGGGCAGAGGTCAGCATCTGTGAACAACAGTTTGGTTTCATGCCAAGAAAGAGCACCACAGGTGCAGTGATTGCTTTGAGGATTTTAATAGAGAAGTACACAGAAGGCCAGAGGGAGCTGCATTGTGCATTTGTGGATCTGGAGAAAGCATATGACAGGATGCCGAGAGAGGAACTGTGGTATTGCATGAGGAAGTCAGGAGTGGCAGAGAAGTATGTTAGAGTGGTGCAGGACATGTATGAGAGATGTAAGACAGTGGTGAGGTGTGCTGACAGTGTGACAGAGTTCAAGGTGGAGGTGGGACTGCATCAAGGGTTAGCTCTGAGCGCCTTCTTGTTTGCTATGGTGATGGACAGGTTGACAGACGAGGATAGACAAGAATCTCCATGGACTATGATGTTTGCAGATGACATTGTGATCTTTAGTGAGAGCAGAGAACAAGTGCAGGAAAATCTAGAGAGGTGGAGGTATGCCCTGGAAAGGAGAGGAATGAAGGTTAGCCTCAGTAAGACAGAATACATGGAGCAGAGATAAGGAAGGTGGAGTATTTTAAGTACTTAGGCTAAACAATCCAGAGCAATGGAGTGTGGAAAAGAGGTGAAGAAGCGTTTGCAGGCTGGTTGGAATGGTTGGAGAAAAGTGTCCGGTGTGATGTGTGATAGGAAGGTATCGGCAAGAATGAAAGGGAAAGTGCACAAGATGGTGTTGAGGCCAGCAATGTTGTATGGTTTAGAAACAGTGGCCCTGGGGAAAAGACAGGAGGCAGAGCTGGAGGTAGCAGAGATGGAAATGTTGAGGTTCTCTTTGGGAGTAACAAGGATGGATAGGATCAGGAATGAGTACATCAGAGGGACAGCACATGTAAGATGTTTTGGAGACAAATTCAGAGAGGCTACATTGAAATGGTTTGGACATGTACAGAGGAGGGATAGTGAGTATATTGGTCGTAAGATGCTGAGGTTGGAACTACCAGGCAGAAGTTCTAGAAGAAAACCAAAGAGAAGATTTATGGATGTGGTGAAGGAGGACATGAAGGTAGTTGAAGTAAGAATAGAAGTTGCAGACGATAGGGTGAGATGGAGGCAGATGATTCGCTGTGGCGACCCCTGAAGGGAAAAGCCGAAAGGAAAAGAAGAAGAAGAAGAAGAAGAAGAAGAAGCAGAATTTGTTCGTAAAAGGTATTTTAATTCATTGGATTTAATCTTAAAAATGGTATTAATCCATTGGATTGCTGGAAGTTGTTTTTACACTGCGAGAGCCTGACGAGATCACCAGGCTGCCCTTGCCCCAGAGTTAGATGAGATGGGCACCAGCTTCCCTGCGCCCCTAATTGAGATTTAGCAGTTCAAAAAATGAATAAATTGTTTACTCTTTTTTTTAATTTTTGTTAATTAAAATATTCCAAAATCTGTTAATATTCTGTAGAAAAGAACCATAATTATATTCGTTTTTGTACTTAGCCAGTCATCAACATCGACTTCAAATTCATTTGAAATGACACTCATGTACTGTGCACACACCCACATACATGCATGCATGCATGCACACACACACACACATTTGGCTCTACACATTACATACCACAACACACACTGTTCCTTATATGAGAGAGACTTTTATAGGACAATTGGATTGTCTGAGAGAAATGATGATTATATAAGTCATCAGTGACTATGGACTGTTAAAACTCTCAATAAAACATGTGGCCTTATTGCATTTGGCAACAGCAATGGTGCGACATGGTCCAGATCTCATCAACTTCAACATTCTCCCCTGTCTCATTTTCTCACCATAGGCCTGCCTCTTACGAGACATACACATGAGGCAATGAGAAGACAACCCATCATCTGTCAGAGTTTCTCCATCTCCATACTCCAGTGACTACAAAGTAGTTAACCTTGGGTTCAAAGTCCTTCAGTAAATAGGTATAAATGCTGAAGAGGCATCTGCACGTTTCACTGAGCAGTTTTCAGCATGAATGCAAACGGGCCATAGTGCGCCAGCTTCCTATGTCTAATGTTTTTTTTTTTTTTTTTTTTTTTTTTTTTTTTTTATTATTTTCCTCAGCAATGTCCCATTACTGATTATATCTCCTTTGTATGTACGTTGCTTTGGGTTACTTTCTGAATACATTACAAAATCCTTAGCTCCTCCACATGTGTCAGATTGCTTTGAACATTACGTCCAAAAAAAAAAGAAAGAAAGAAAAGAAAGGAAAAAAAAAATCCTGTCTAACATGATCAAATGTATTGCCTGCAGTCTTTGGCTCTCCAGCAAATTTTCCCATCTCCCAACTCTGTATTCTATTTCCAGCTTAATATGCAAGAGAAACACACATTCCATGTGAGACTTGTTCAGATGCCATTGCACAGCCAGCATTGTGAGTACTGAGCAATAGTATTGTCTTTCATCTGACTTTTGTATGCAATTGCTGATGGAATGGCTATAGAATGTGCAAATAATGTGAGGGAATATATTTCTGGACCATTATAAGTGTTTCATCAGATATGCAGCATCTATGTTTAATTTGCTTGGTTTGCTACACTGTTTATTAATAGAAATGACTTTTTGCAACATAAAGTTTTTTTTTTTGTTGTTTTTTTTGTTTTTTTTGTTTTGTTTTCCTTAGGTAACTCAATAGAAATCTGATGCTAGAGGTTTCAAGTATGTTTGCTTCCATCTGTCACTTTGTGAGGAAAGGGATAGAGTGGGTTGATTTTTTTCATTGCCTAGCAGATGCTCCATGTAGGGCAGTGGCTCTAGCTCACTTACAGCATGTTACACTTCCATCCCTGGAGTATGAAGCTTTGGAGGCATGGCCTGGCTGTGGGCTGCTGCTGCAGGCTAAATCAGAGCAGTCAGCTCTAAAGATGGTTAGCACATCTCTCTTTCCTCTCAACTAACTCAAGCTACAGATCAATCGGTATCTTTGAAGGCAATCTTTGAAGCCAAGCTGGAGAGACAGCTTCATTCTGCTCTCGATTCTGTACACAGGGTTCTGCCAGGTTCTGCCAATGCATCTCCAGGCTGTCTCATTAGCTATTGAGCTTCTCCTCAGGTCCCACAGTGCAGGTGGAACCAGTTTCCAGTCACTGACATATTCCTATAAAAGTCCCCTTCAATTTTTTCACCTGTTTATCTTGTCCCTTTTTTTATGCAACACTGTGCAAATAAAATCCAAAAAGCCTAGTGAATAACAACAATCAAACGGTTCCATCAGTTGATTTTTAATATGCAGGTGCGTAAATGTGCTTGAAGTCTTTGTGTTCAAGTCACATTTGATGTTTATTTTTAGGGACTTCCAAGGTTATGTGTGCCTTCAAACAGAATTTAAACCAGATACTGTAAGATTAGCATGTAAAAGTCCTTTTATGGCTCCTGCTTTGAATAAAGTATGTAAATCATTTATCAGTCATGATATTTGCAATTAGGGTTGAGGAACCACTCATCACTGAAATGTGTAAATATTCAAAAAGGATAACAAATTATTTACTTATATATATATATATATATATATATATATATATATATATATATATATATATATATATATATATATAAATTATTTACATTTACATATTGACTGGAGAGTCAAGCTACAGTGTATGTAGTGACTAAGCCTTTTCAATTATAATGCAATTTACTTCAAGTAAAATTGTATATGAACAGTTTTTGTTTAAATTGGATTTGGTTACTGTACTTGCAATGTAGACTTCCTGGAGCCATCAAAAATCTCTGCTACTTTCTTGTTTACTCGTTATTTTCCCTACATACTAAATAAAAGGTCTTATATAACAAGATGAACCCATCAACTTTTATTTTTGTTTGTCCAACTTTAAATGTGAAGCACTTGCTGGCAAGAATACGACTGTAAGAAATATTGTAATATTGAAGCACTTCATTGAAGGCAATTGTATAAATTTAATTGAAGCGTAGCCTGTCACTTTGGTTTTTGGTAGCTGTCACCAAAGTCATGGCTCTGTGTGACACAAGTACAAATAAAATGAATGGTTCCATGTCACTGACATTGGCAACACTTTCAACTTTTACTCTCTTTCCAGAATCTAGAAAATATTTTGTGACATGATTGGATTGACCATAATGCACCCACGAGATAAATGAGTGCCCAAAATTTGTTTTAGGACCACTCTACTAAATTACATTACTAAAAATGTTATTTAAGTATATCTGCATCAGAAAGAAATATCTTTTGTAAGAGTAAAATTCGAAGTGCCAGAAGTTGTATTTATTATGTTTGTCATTTTATCTGCTAACTGGCCGATCGCAGAAAAGAAGGATCCCTGCAAGTATAGCAAAGTTTCCTTCAGGGGAATATAGGTGTATACAAACTGCTGAGTGAATGTCACCTCCTCTACTCTTTGCCTCTGGGATCTTTGTGGAAGTAAGCTGAAACAAACAATTTGCTTCGCTGACCTTTTCTGATTTAAATTGTGATTCTACACATGGCACACACTAGTGTGTATAAGAGTTTTGATGGGAGAAGGAAATGAGCTTGGGACTGTGATATTAGGAGGGGCATGTGGAATTGCAGTACTATAATGTCATATAAACACAACTCAGTAAGCCACGGGTCACTTATCCAAGTAGTTTGAATAAATGGATTTTGGGGGATTAGTAATATTTACCTTGAATTCAAACATCATTTGTGATTCACTTTAATTTTTCAAAATAAAGTACATTATTTTACCTTTAGGGTACATGGGGCCAGTATATACACTACTTTGCATTGGTGCCATCATGAACTCGCATACTTGTGTGATATTCCTGTCCTGTGATGTGATACAGGCAGTTTCTGAACAGCAGGGAACATTTGGTGCATTCATGCTGGAATATCAGGCATATATTTCTTTTTTCTTGCCTGTCATCACAGTCATGCATCACGTCAGCAGACTGAGGCTTTAGCACAGGAATGACTATATTATATTTGATTTTTTTTAAAGAATGTACCACATTAGGCATGCTTTGGGTTTAGTCCACTGAGCCTTATATACACCAAAGCACTAAAACTTTGAGTTTGATCCATGTTCTTATTCAGCATACACCAAAAATTGTAACTGTATACTGTGTGTGTACATATATTATATATATATATATATATATATATGTATATATATATATTTATATATATATATATATATATATATATATATATATAGGATTTTCTGAGTAGATCCTTCCGTAGGAGAGTGCTCAATACTTTTTGGTAGAGCCAATAACAATAAAAATAAAAGGACAGGACAGAGACTTTCTATTAAAACTCCATTTATCACTACAGATCTGTTTCGAGGGGTGGTGAATATATAGGGGTGGTCAGCTCTGAGCCCCTTCTTGTTTGCTATGGTGATGGACAGGCTGACAGACGAGGTGAAACAAGAATCTCCATGGACTATGATGTTTGCAGATGACATTGTGATCTGTTGTGAGAGCAGAGAACAAGTGCAGGAAAACCTAGAGAGGTGGAGGTATGCCCTGGAAAGGAGAGGAATGAAGGTTAGAATACATGTGTGTGAATGAGAAGGACCCAGGAGGAACGGTGATGTTAAAGGGAACAGAGATAAGGAAGGTGGAGGATTTTAAGTACTTAGGCTCAACAATCCAGAGCGGAGAGTGTGGAAAAGAGGTGAAGAAGCGTGTGCAGGCAGGCTGGAATGGCTGGAGAAAAGTGTCCGGTGTGATTTGCGATAGGAGAGTGTCAGCAAGAATGAAAGGAAAAGTGTACAAGACGGTGATGAGGCCAGCGATGTCGTATGGCTTAGAAACAGTGGCGCTGAGGAAAAGGCAGGAGGCAGAGCTGGAGGTAGCGGAGATGAAAATGTTGAGGTTCTCTCTGGGAGTAACGAGGATGGATAGGATCAGAAATGAGTATATCAGAGGGACAGCCCATGTAAGATGTTTTGGAGACAAAGTCAGAGAGGCTAGATTGAGATGGTTTGGACATGTACAGAGGAGGGACAGTGAGTATATTGGTAGCAGGATGCTGAGTTTGGAACTACCAGGCGGAAGGCCTAGAGGAAGACCAAAGAAGAGATTTAGGGATGTGGTGAAGGAAGACATGAAGGTCGTTGGAGTCAAAAAAGAAGATGCAGAGGACAGGGTTAGATGGAGGCGGATGATTTGCTGTGGCGACCCCTGAAGGGAGCAGCCGAAAGGAAAAGAAGAAGAAGACCTTTTGTGGTCTGCCACAAAATTCTATCTTGGTTTCATCTGACCAAAGAACATGATCCCGGTTGAAGCCACAGTACAACTTTACAAACTCCAGACATTTGCATTTATGATTGAGTATTATTATTATTATTATTATTATTATTATTATTATTATTATTATTATTATTATTTATTTATTTATTTATTTATTTATTTATTTATTTGTTTGTTGATTTTTGTGTATGCCTCCCAAACAGTTTGTTGACTGTAGATAGCAATGTTGTTTTGGACACTTTGTTTCCCTGAAATTCAACAATTCATTGCAATTCTTTAACAGTTAGCTTTGGAGAACTTTTTATTTCTCTTACCTTCCACTTTGCTACCAAAGAGAAGATTTATGGATGTGGTGAACCAAAGAGAAGATTTGTGGATTTATGGATGTGGTGAAGGCGGACATGAAGGTTGTTGGAGTAAGAGTAGAAGATGCAGAGGATAGGGAGAGATGGACGCATATCATTTGCTGTGGCGACCCCTGAAGGGAACAGCCGAGAGGAAAAGAAGAAGAAGAAGACCTTCCACTTTGCAGTGTGTGGGGGGAAAATAATTTTGAATCCCCACCCATGCATGTTTATCACTGTTCCAGTTGTTTTAAACTTCTTAATGAGTCTTGTGACAGTAGATATGGACAAGTGGAGGCGAGTGGTATTTTGTAGTTATTGCCTGACTTGTGGAGGTCAACAAACACCTGTATTATTTGAATGGTGTGTACCTTTGTCTTTCCCATGTTGAAGAGTGGATAAAAGAAATGGCCTCTGTGTCACGTTATATTTATTCCCTATGAAAACAAGAAGTGATGAATTACTATTACTGTAAATGTTTCTAGATACTCAGAGAAACCTTGTAAGTTACTGTAGAAATGACAAATACTTCAATTACACTTATGTCTTAGGGACTGTTAAGGGTGCCAATAATTGTGAAACGTGATTTTATGAAAAAATAAATATTTTTAGTGCCCCAACCCCCCATTAAAATTCATTATAGTTGAAGGTTACACTTTTATACAATTTTCATTTCTCTGCTTCTGCCCTGAAAAATTAATTTATTTGAATGCATTCAGCAAAAATAAATAAATAATTAAAAATACTTGTGTAAAAAACAATAAATGATTAAAACGATCCAGATCTACCTCATCATAAGCCACAAACAGTTCTAATGCCTGTAAAACAGCCAGATAGATTGAAGAAATATTTTTTATGCAACCATTGTGTTCTAGATAATATATTTTTATTGTGATTTGGTTGATTTGCTCACTCAATAGGAAACATTTTTATTGGCATATGTAGTGGAAATACTTTCATTGACATTTACATGCATTTTCCCAGGTAAGTTAAAACAGATATAGTGGGCGTCACATTTGGCTTGAGGATCCTCTGCTGAAAAGATATGTGTACTGTGACTATGACACACAACCTTTTTCTTCATTTTTCTGCTCATAGTACTTTCTGTCAAAAAAAAAGCCTGATGTTTGCCTACATATTCATTAGCAAACTGTAATATTGGGCTAATATTTTTTGGACAGCAAAGGTTTTTCTCTGATATTTAGGGGCATTGGAGACAAATTCAGAGAGGCTAGATTGAGATGGTTTGGACATGTACAAAGAAGGGATAGTGAGTATATTGGTAGGATGCTGAGACTGGAACTCCCTGGCAGAAGGCCTAGAGGAAGACCAAAGAGAAGATTTGAAGATGTGGTGAAGAATAGAGAAGATGTGGTGAAGGAGGACATGAAGGTCGTTGGCATAAGCGAAGAAGATGCAGAGGATAGGGTGAGATGGAGGCAGATGATTTGCTGTGGCGACCCCTGAAGGGAACAGCCAGAAGGAAAAGAAGAAGAAGACAAATTTGTCCAATCTAGTCGTATGCACTTTAACACCAACACTTGCTGAGAGTACCGCAAATATTGTAATTACATTTTTGGGTTCTTGGAAACTTTTTTTTTTTTTTCACTTTGTTTACACACAGGCTGAAGCTGCATGGTAGCTAGTCCTATAAAAATTGGCAATCACATCTAAACAGGTTCAAATATTTTCATTGTAGAGGAATTAACTACCATATTTCATATAATCAAGAGGTATTTTTATCAATTGCTTCCCATTGCCCATTTTGTGACTTCTTTAGAGAGGTTTTCATATCGTGACATGATGACGCCACACACTATAAAATGCTAATGCAGGTGCAAAGGTGTCGACATCAAGTGCACATAAGGCATGCACCATATCAAACTCAAGGAGTTTGAAAAAAAAAAAAAAAATAGTAATAATAAAATAAAATAAGTAAAAGCATGAGTCAACTGAGAAGGTGTAGGTGTGCTACAGTGACAATCCTAAACTCTTCACAATAGTCATAGTATAAATAAATTACTGTGCAATCACCAAAACATTAAGCAGTAGTAACTAAATCAGCATTTTAGATAAAATGATGAGCCATTGTTTCTCCATTATGATCTAGTTGAAAAATATATGGGTTTTAATCCAATTTTGACACATGAATTTGGCCAACAGACATTTAACTTAGTGTGTAATCCGAGAGATTGTTTTGTTATATAAAGAAGAAAAAAAAAAAAACCCCAAACCTTTCAATGTAACTATACTTACTTTTATAATAAAAGGAAAATTCTTCAGATTGTGTACATCAGGCACACATGTTTATTCTCCCTGAAAGCATTCACCGCTTCACAACTTAAAGTGACGCTTCTAACAAGAGCTCAGTCACTGAAACAAATATCTTCTTCCCTGAAACACTTGAACTAAAAGTGCTTTCTGTCTACATCTAATGTATTATTCATGTGTAGACTACAGTTTTTGTTTTGTTTTGTTTTGTTTTGCCTTTAAGTAATTTTGATATTGACGGTCTGAACAACTGCTTTTATAGTGTATAATATTTTATATGTGGGGCTAGTCAATAAGATACATGGAATATTTTAGTACATGTGAGTACACAAAGGCACAATTATCTGTATATGTCACACATCAATTATTTATCACACTCTTGATGCATGTTGTGTGGTTTTCTATATTCAAAAGTACCATTGTTGATGTTTGTAATAGAGACGGGGATAAGGAATTGTTTACATGAAACCTGTCTGTGTTTTTTTTTTGTTTGTTTGTTTGTTTGTTTGTTTTTGTTTGTTTTTTTTGTTTTGTTTTGTTTTGGGTTTTTTTTGCATCCATCGGAATCAGAAAGTATCACATACAGTATTTACTGGAATACAACAGCCATCAAAGACATCCTGCAATATATGAACCCTGTGAAACACACAAATCAAGTTTCAAAGTCAGTTCTTATTGATGTGTAAGACTTTGTAATTCCATAACTCAAATACAGTGTAAGAGTTATCTAAACATGATTATCATTTAAAAAGTGTTGACTCAGGAACAATGCTTTAGTTCCAAAAGAACCTTTGTCTGTGGTTCAAAACAAAAGTAATTAAAATCCCATTCAGAAATAAAAGAAGAAAACATTTGTAGAAACATGGATTGAAAAACTAGATATTTGAATAAATTTGTGCATAAAACTGTGGTGATGGTGCTGGATTATGAATCCCAAGGTTGGGGGTTCAAGCCCTGCTGTCAATGGTTGTCACTGCTGTCTACCCAGTGCAGCGAACTGGGTAATCAAAGACCGGTCATGTTTCTCACTGTCTATGGTGAGAGGTTTATGTAAAAGAACCATTGCTGACTTTAATCAAGAATAGCTACATCGCCATCAGGGTGTTTCTGCCTTGCCTGGAGAGTCCTCACCCAGTGTCAGCTGAAATGAAAATTTAAGTGAGGAATGTAGTTGCCCAATTATTATTAATGAAATTGGGCAACTACATTCCTCACTTAAATTTTCATTTCAGCTGACACTGGGTGAGGATAATTATTATTATTATTATTATCCCCTCCCTGAATCACCACCTTATTGTGGTGGAGGGGTTTGAGTGACCTAATGATCCTAGGAGCTATGTTGTCGAGGGCAATTGACCCTGGTAGGGTCACCCAAGGCAAACAGGTCCGGGGTGAAGGTCCAGACGAAGTGTGATTCAAAAAACCCCTATGACACATGACATCTGAGAGAGAGCATAGGAAGCAGTCTCCCTTGCCCGGACGTGGGTCACCAGGGTTTCCTCCTGGAGCCAGGCCCGGGGGAGGGGCTCAAAGGCAAGCGCCTGGTGGTCGGGCTTCTGCCGAAAGGAGACATGGGTCCGTCCTCCCATGGACCCACCACCCATGGGAGGAGTTTTAGGGGTCGGGTGCAGTGTGAGTTGGGTGGCAGCCGAAGGGATGGGTTCTGTCGGACCGATCCTCGGCTACTTACACTAATCCTCGGGACATGGAAGGTCACCTCTCTGGCGGGGAATGAGTCTGATCTGGTGCGCGAGGTGGAGAGATACCGATTAGATATAGTCGGGCTCACCTCAACGCATAGCTTTGGCTCTGGAAACATCCATCTCGAGAGAGGATGAACCTTATTCTATTCTGGAGTTGCTCATGAGGAGAGGCGGCAAGCCAGTGTGGGTATTCTCGTTGCCCCCCGTCTCGGTGCCCAAATGTTGGGGTTCTCCCCAGTTGACGAAAGGGTAGCTTCCCTCCGTCTTTGGACGGGGGGATGGGTCCTGACTGTTATTTGTGCTTATGCACCAAATGACAGTTCAGAGTACCCACCCTTTTTGGAGTCTTTGGGGGGGTGTTGGAGAACGCTTCCTCGGGAGACTCACGCGTTGTCTTGGGAGACTTCAATGCCCATGTGGGCAATGATAGGGTGACCTGGAAAGGTGTAATTGGTAGGTATGGCCTCTCCAGTCTGAACCCGAATGGTGTTTCATTGTTAGACTTCTGTGCTTGTCACAGTTTGTCTATCACGAACACCATGTTCGAACATAAGTGTGCCCATAAGTGCACTTGGCACCAGAACACCCTAGGTTGCAATTCGATGATTGACTTTGTAGTCGTGTCATCGGACTTGCGACCATATGTTCTAGACACTCAGATGAAGAGAGGAACTGAGCTGTCTACCGATCACTACCTGGTGGTGAGCTGGCTTCGGTGGTAGGGGAGGCTGCCTTCCAGACGTGGCAGGCCCAAGCGTGTAATCAGGGTCTGCTGGGAATGTTTGGCAGAGTCCACTGGCCTTTAACTCCCACCTCCGGCAGAGCTATAACCACTTCCCGGAGGAGGCGGGGGACATGAAATCCGAATGGGCCATGTTTCGTGCCTCCATTGCTGAGGCGGCAGCCCATAGCTGTGGCCGTAAGGTCGTCGGTGCTTGTCGTGGCAGTAATCCCCGAACCCGGTGGTGGACACCTGTGGTGAAGGGGGTCGTCCAGCTGAAGAAGGAGGCCTATCGGGTTTTATTAGCCTTTGGGACTCCCAAGGCAGCAAACAGGTACCAGCAGGCTAAACGTGTTGCAGCTGAGGCTGTCACAGATGCAAAATCTCAGGCGTGGGAGAAGTTCAGTGAGGGCCTGGAGAGTGATTATCGCTTGGCCTCAAAAAGGTTCTGGACCGCCATCCGATGCCTTAGGAGGGGGAAGCAGTTCTCCACAAACACTGTTTACAGTGGAAGTGGGGAGCTGCTTACATCGACTGGGGATGTTGCCGAGAGGTGGAGGGAATACTTTGAGGACCTCCTTAATCCCACCAACACGCCCTCTGTGGAAGAGCAAGACCCTGGGGGTTCGGGTGGGGGTCCGCCCATCACTGGAGTGGAGGTCACTGAGGTTGTCAAAAAGCTCCTTGGTGGTCGAGCTCCGGGGTTGGACGAGATCCGCCTGGAATATCTCAGGGTTCTGGATGCTGTAGGACTGTCTTGGTTGACACGTCTCTGCAACATTGCATGGTCATCGGGGGCTGTACCTCTGGATTGGCAAACTGGGGTGGTGGTCCCGATTGATTTTTAAGAAGGGGGACCGGAGGGTGTGTTCCAATTATCGTGGAATTACACACCTCAGCCTACCTGGGAAAGTCTATGCAGGGGTACTAGAGAGGAGGATCTGACCGATAGTCAAACCTCGGAGTCAGGAGGAACAATGTGGTTTTCGTCCTGGCCGTAGCACACTTGACCAACTCTATACACTCCACAGGATTCTGGAGGGGACATGGGAGTTTGCCCAATCTGTCCATGTGCTTTGTGGATTTGGAGAAGGCTTTCGACTGTGTCCCTCGAATGATCTTGTGGGGCGTGCTTCGAGAGTACAGCGTTCCGGATCCGTTGCTATGAGCCATTCGGTCGCTGTATCATCGGAGCCAGAGTTTGGGCTGTATTGGTAACAACAGGTCAAATTCGTTTCCGGTGGGAGTTGGAGTCCGCCAAGACTGTCCTTTGTCACCAATTCTGTTCATAATTTTTATGGACAGAATCTCTAGGTGCAGTCGAGGCGTTGAGGGGTTCTGGTTTGGTAGCCATCGGATATCGTCTCTGCTTTTTGCAGATGACGTTGTCCCTTTGGCTTCATCAAGTCGGGACCTCCAGCTCTCATTGGAGCGATTCACAGCCGAGTGCGAAACAGCCGGGATGAGGATCAGTACCTCCAAGTCTTAGGCCATGGTTCTCAGTCGGACAAGGGCGGAATGCACCCTCCGGGTCGGGAATGAGGTCCTGCCCCAAGTGGAGGAGTTTAAGTATCTTGGGGTCTTGTTCAGGAGTGAGGGAAGGATGGAGCGAGAGATCGACAGATGGATCGCTGCAGCCTCTGCTGTTAAGCGGTGCCTGTACAGGTGCATTGAGGTGAAGAAGGAGCTGAGCCACAAGGCGAAGCTCTCAATTTTCCAGCCGATCTACGTTGCAACCCTCACCTATGGTCACGAGCTATGGGTAGTGACCGCAAGAACAAGATCACGGATACAAGTGGCTGACATGAGCTTCCTTCGCTGGGTGGCGGGGTTCTCCCTTAGAGATAAGGTGAGAAGCTCTACCATCCGTGGAGAGCTCGGAGTAGATCCGCTGCTCCTCCTCATTGAGAGGGGCCAGTTGAGGTGGCTCGGGCATCTGGTCAGAATGCCTCCTGGACTCCTCCCTGGTGTGGTGTTTCGGGCATGTCCAACCAGGAAGATACCCCGGGGTCGACCTAGAACACGCTGAAGGGACTATGTCTCTCGGCTTGTCTGGGACCACTTCGGTGTGTGTCCCCCCCCGGGAGAGTTGGAGGAGGTGGCTGGGGAGAGGGACGTCTGGACCTCTTTGCTTAGGTTGCTGCCCCCGCAACCTGACCCCGGACTTAGCGGAAGACGATGATTATTATTATTATTATTATTATTATTATTATTATTATTATTATTATTATTATTATTATTATTATTATCTAATAAATACCCACACTATGTATTATTTTATCCTTGTTGATTCTAAACTATGTAAAGCTTTGTAAAGCTGTACAGTATACAGTGAGCTGCATTAAATTTTTAATATATGTTCGTAGCAAGGTAACATAAAACCCAGGATTTTGTTATTATTAGCTGTGACCAATATACTGAAAAAACACAAGAATGTTTTCTTTAAACAAACGTCTTCTTTTTTTTTTTTTTTTTTTACAAGGGTCGCCACGGTGAATCATCTGATTCGCATGTTTGATTTGGTGTAGGATTTTACATCAGATGCTCTTCCTGACACAACCCTTTTGCAAGGGGCAGAAACACGCTGACGGCTACGCAGCTACTCTTGTCGAAAGTCAGCAATGGTTCTATTACATGAACCTCTCACCATAGACAGTGAAAGACATGGCCGGCCTTTGACAACCCAGTTAGCTGCACTGGGGGAACATTGACAACCTTGTGGGGAGTGGGACTCGAATTCCCAACCTTAGGATCAGCAATCCAGTGCCCTTTATCACCAGGCCACCACTGCCCTTCTTTAAACAAAAGTAAAGATGTTATAAGCGTCACACTGATTGACACAATTTTTTTTTTTTTTTCCTGTCTGTAAAACATTGAGTTTTTTTGGTGTTTTTATCAGTTTGTTAAAATTAAATGTTTTACCAATTGGAAAAGAAATTTGGTTCATCCATTCCAGAATCACATACTACTATCAAAAATGCTTCTCTTCTCTTTGTCTTTTGTCGTCGATGCAGACGGTCTGTTCTGCTTTAAGACGTCTTTCGATGCTTCACACAGAGGATCTTCGTCTCTGGCGGCTTTTTTCCTGGCTGATTCTGCCAGTCTTAGAAGTGTAATGCCTTTTGCACAATCTGCATATCAGGAAGATACTGCAATGCTCTCTGATGCTGTTTTCCTTTTGTCGCAAACGTTTCTCCACCAGGTGTTTGTTCTGAGTACTCTCAAGTTCAGTGACCCCTTCAACCATTGCTGTCCTCCACAACACTCTGTCCTCTGCTGTTTCTTCCCATTTGTTGATTTTTGTCTCACATTTGGACTGACTGGACTTGAATGCATCTTTATACCTCAGCTTTGGTCTTCCTCGATGTCTTTTTCTCTGTGCCAGTTCACCATAGAACAGTTGTTTTGGAATTCAACTGTCTTCCACTTTCTTGACATGACCAAACAATCTCAGTGTTCTTCTGCAGAGAATTGCTGTCATACTCAGGAGATCTGTCATACATAGCACTTCAATGTTGATGATATTATCATTACATGTTATGCCTAGAATCTTACAAAGGCATCGGAGATAAAAAGTGTTGAGTACCCCCACCCCCCCAGTGCAGCCAACTGGGTGATCAAAGGCCAGCAATGTCTCTCACCATCTGTGGTGAGGTTCATGTAAAAGAACCACTTCTGACTTTCGACAAGAGTAGGCTGCATAGCCGTCAGCACGTTTCCGCCCTGTGATGGCCTGATGAGCTGTCCAAGGTGTACTCTGCCTGGTGTCAGCCTTTCCACGACCCTAATTAAGATCAAGTAGTTACAGAAAATGAATGAATGCATGTTTGCTGTAGAGGGTCCATGTTTCAAATCCATAGAACAGTGAGTTAAAAACACGTGACATAGATTTTGATTTTTATATTTAGTTTCAGTTTCTTATTTTCCCACGCTTCTATTGTTAGCTTGCCAAAAGTTGTTGCAGCCTTTCCAATTCTGACACTGATCTCATCGTCAGGAGACAGGGTGGAGGTTATGGTAGAGCCCGGTTGACAATACCTGTCTACTGTTTCAAGTTCTTTGTTGTAAAGTTTGATGTGATGTGTCCTTTTTCTGTCTTCCTGGGTAAGAACAGCAATTTTCTTATCACTAATTACTAATTTGGAGGCCTTGCATGCTGCTGATAGTTGGTCAAAACTACTGTTGAAACATACTTGAGCCTTCTATTTCCTAAAGTATGTTTTGGAGCCAACATTAGGTGTTGCCAACTTCAGCACAGGGGGTATGTTTTTGTTTTACTCAAGCTATTGCAAGGTTTTCCCCAGCAGAGAGAGTTTGCTTGTATTAGCCCTTCACATGTGTGTGTATGGTCAAAGCATGGTAGATAAATGAGAAGCACTGATTAACGATGCACATAGATTCCCAGCATTGGTCTAATTAATTTATTAATTTACTAGTTTATTGATTAATATCAGTTGCAGACACTTATGGTAAAGGAGTTTGCATACAGTAGGCCCTTGACTATTCGTGGTTTTGCACCCATGGTTTGAGTATTCGCTGACTGCCGAGCAACCGGCACGTGATTCAAATTCAGCCAATGGCTGCCCTCCTTTCTCCTGATTGGTTGAGCTGATATCCCGCCCCCCCTTTTCCTCATTCACGCACAAATTGTCAATGAGCCTCTTTTTTGTGTGTGTTTTAATTACCAGTTAAGCTTTATGATACCACTCAAACGCTATGCATCTTCTCTGGCTAAGCGATAGAACACGCTGGATGTCTCTTCTGAAGAAATAAGACTTTCTCCTGAGAAACAACATTTTTCTCTGAACTGTTGTATTAAAATCGTTTTCAATTATTCTTCCAGTACTGTACCTATGTTCATGTTTATGCATGAGATTTTATGTTCTGTAGCATGTTTAACAAATGATACCAAAAGGATAAACTTTATTACAGTACTCTTCATGTACTTTTACATTGAAGTTGGAGTGATGTCTCCAAGATGGCGCTGCCCAGACGGCGACGTCGCGGCGTTCTCAGAGTCAAATTATTTCTTTGTTCGTTTTATTTGTTTTGTTTGGTCATGTTTTGCACTATGCTCGTCTACGACCGGTTGACTGTACTACAGCAATAAGATCGGAGCTTTGTGCAAATTCCTGGAGCATGGCATTAACTCCAATGACAAGCGCTTGCAAGATATAGTAGTAGCTATATAGGATTTTATATATATAAATATAGGAGAGGTCGAAGAAGGAGAGGCGGGAGACGGGTTCGTAGGCAGAGAGAGAAGAGGAAAGGCATGAGTCTCGGACTGAGAGTGGGGACTTTGAATGTTGGAAATATGACAGGAAAAGGTAGAGAGCTGGCTGACATGATGCAGAGGAGGAAGGTGGACATACTGTGTGTTCAGGAGACCAGATGGAAAGTTAGCAAGGCTAGAAGCTTAGGAGCGGGGTTTAAGCTGTTTTTTCATGGTGTGGATGGGAAAAGAAATGGAGTAGGAGTTATCTTGAAGGAGGAGTTTGTCAGGAATGTTCTAGAAGTGAAAAGAGTGTCAGACAGAGTGATGAGCCTCAAGTTAGAAATTGAAGGTGTGATGTTCAGTATTGTTAGTGCTTATGCCTCACAGGCAGGATGTAAACTAGAAGAGAAGGAGAGATTCTGGAGTGAGTTAGATGAAGTGATGCAGAGTACCCCCAGAGGTGATACAGTGGTCATTGGTGCAGACTTCAATGGACATATTGGTGCAGGCAAAAGATGGGACAAGGAAGTGATGGGCAGGTTTGGTATCCAGGATAGGAACACAGAAGGACAGATGTTGATAGATTTCACAAAAAGGATGGGAATGGCTGTGGTGAATACTTTCTTCCAGAAGAGACAGGAGCATAGGGTGACTCATAAAAGTGGAAATAGGAGCACACAGGTAGACTACAGCTTGTATAGGCGATGTAATTTGAAGGAAGTCAGTTTCTGCAACGTTGTAGTGGGTAAGAGTGTTGCCAAACAGCATAGGATGGTGGTGTGCAGGATGATGCTGATGGTAAGAAAGGTGAATAAGGCAAAGGCAGAGCAGAAGACAAAGTGGTGGAAACTGAAAAAGGAAGAGTGTCGTGTTGTCTTCAAGGAGCAGTTGAAACAGGTAGGAGAGTACTTTGTGTGTCCTCTGGAAGGAAAGTAGATAAGGAGACTTGCTGGTGGAATGAGGAAGTGCAGGACTGTGTACAAAAGAAGAGGTTAGCTAAAAAGAAGTGGGACATAGAGAGGACCAAAAAGAGTAAACAGGAGTACAGGAGACACACCATAAGGCGAAGGTAGCGGTGTCAACAGCCAAACAGAGGGTGTATGATGACTTGTATGCTAGGTTTGACAGTAAGGAGAGAGAAAATGATCTATACAGATTGGGACAGCAGAGAAATAGAAATGGGAAGGATGTGCAGCAAGTTAGAGTCATTAAGTACAGGGTGGGAAATGTATTGACTGATGACAGAAGTGTGCTAGGAAGATGGAAAGAGTACTTTAAAGAGCTGATGAATGAGGAAAATGAGAGAGAAAAAAAGAGTAGAACAGGTGACCATTGAGGACCAGGAAGTAGCAAAGACTAGTAAGGGTGAAGTGAGGAGGGCATTGAAGAGGATGAAGAGTGGAAAGGCAGTTGGTCCTGATGACATACCGGTCGAGGTATGGAAGTGTCTAGGAGAGGTAGCAGTAGATTTTCTGACAAGAACATTCAACAAGGTTTTAGAAAGTGAGAGGATGCCGGGGGAAGGGAGGAGAAATGTGCTTGTGCCCATTTATAAGGACAAGGGAGATGTGCAGAGTTGTGGCAACTACAGAGGGATAAAGTTGATGAGCCATATGATGACGTTATGGGCAAAAAATAGTGGAATCTCGACGAAAAGCAGAGGTCAGCATTTGTAAACTACAGTTTGGTGTCATGCCAAGAAAGAGAGCCACAGATGCAGTGATTGCTTTGAGGATGTTAATAGAGAAGTACAGAGAAGGTCAGAAGGAGTTGTATTGTGCCTTTGTGGATCTGAAGAAAGCATATGACAGGGTGCCGAGAGAGGAACTGTGGTATTGCATGAGGAAGTCTGGAGTGGCAGAGAAATATGTTAGAGTGGTGCAGGACATGTATGAGAGATGTAAAACAGAGGTGAGGTGTGAGGTCGGTGTGACAGAAGAGTTCAAGGTGGAGGTAGGACTGCATCAAGGGTCCGCTCTCAGCCCCTTCTTGTTTGTTATGGTGATGGACAGGCTGACAGACGAGGTTAGGCAAGAATCTCCATTGACTATGATGCTTGCAGATGACATTGTGATCTGTGGTGAGAGCAGAGAACAAGTGCAGGAAAATCTAGAGAGGTGGAGGTATGCCCTGGAAAGGAGAGGAATGAAGGTTAGCCTCAGTAAAACAGAATATTTATGTGTGAATGGCAAGGACCCAAGAGGAACGGTGAGGTTACAGGGAGTAGAAATAAAGAAGGTGGAGGATTTTAAGTACTTGGGCTTAACAATCCAGAGCAATGGAGAGTGTGGAAAAGAGGTGAAGAAGCGAGTGCAGGCGGGTTGGAATGGTTGGAGAAAAGTATCCGGTGTGATATGTGACAGGAAGGTATCAGCAAGAATGAAAAGAAAAGTGTACAAGACAGTGATGATGCCAGCGATGTTGTATGGTTTAGAAACAGTGGCCCTGGGGAAAAGACAGGAGGCAGAGCTGGAGGGAGCAGAGATGAAAATGTTGAGGTTCTCTTTCGAAGTAATGAAGCTGGATAGGGTCAGGAATGAGTACATCAGAGGGACAGCACATGTAAGAGGCTTTGGAGACAAAGTCAGAGAGGCTAGATTGAGATGGTTTGGACATGTACAGAGGAAAGATAGTGATTATATTGGTAGTAGGATGCTGAGGTTGATAGTCCACCACAAGCGCCACAGTGATGAAGTGGTCAGCACTTCGATCTTACAATAAAAGATCCTTGGTTTGAGCCTCTGGTGAGGATGGTAGGATGGTTTTGTGTGGAGCTTGCAGTTTCCTCCCACAATCCAGAGACATACACGTTACACTAATTGGACATTTCCAGTCGCCTCAAAATTTTATTCTGAGTATGAATTGTTGCGTGATTGTGTTGGCCCTGCAACGGTCTGTCTGTTCTAGGTGTACCCTTCTGTTACTCTGAATCAGCTTAGATGTGCTCCAGCCTCTACATGATCGACCATGATAAAGGATAAAGTTCAACAGAAATGAAATAATTTTCCATGAATTGTGCTTAAATTACTACCGATATGTTCGTAATATGTTAGTAAATGCAGAGTATGATTTTCAAGGTGTCGAGTGCCCTGAGATGCAACTACTTCAAAGACAGAATATCATATAATATACACCACAAAAAAAGAAAGATAAACTTTTCTGTCTTCTTGCATAATGCATGTGTGTGTGTGTGTGTGTGTGTGTGTGTGTGTGTGTGTGTGTGTGTGTGTGTGTGTGTGTGTGTGTGTGCGTGCGCGTGTGTGTGCGCGTGTGTGTGGGTGTTTTAGCCCTATATTTATACCTGCCACTGAACTGTATGTGCTCGAAAATATTCACTCAAACAGCTTATAGCTCTGGTCTACAATTTAAAAAGCATCTTTCCTGAGCAAATTTTCATTCATTCATTCATTCATTTTTTGAATAGCTTCATCATAATTAGCATTGTAGAGAGGCTGGCATCCATCTCAGCGGATTCTATTCAAGGGTACACCCTGGAGAGATCACCAGGCCATCACAAGGTGGAAATATGCTGATGGTTATACAGCTGACTATTTGATGAAAGTTAGCAATGGTTCTTTCATATGCTTCTCACCATACAGTTAGAGACCTAGCCAGCCTATAATAACCCAGTTTGCTGTACTGTGGGGGACAGCAGTGACAACCGTTGATAGTGGTGCTTGAACCCCCAACGTTAGGATCAGTAATCCAGCACTCTACCACCATCTTCCACTGCACAATTTCTAAGCCACAATTTGAACAACTTGCCATTGCAGAGTCAACACCCATACAACCACATTCACACACCCTATCACACCTAGGGGGAATTTGGGAGAGCTAGTTAGCCTGGAGGTAACTCATACAAGCAAGGGGAGAAAATGCACACTCTACACAGAAACACCCAAGTCTGCAAATCAAACCCAGTTCTTCTTGCTGTGAAGCGGACGTGCTATCCAATCCACCACTGTGACACCCTGAGCAAATCTTTCTGTCTCAAAATGATCTAGTAAATGTGACACTATCCAAGATGCTATACAGTACCACCTTAACCTTTAACACAAAAAAATTGCTTAATAGTTATTATTATTATTATTATTATTATTATTATTATTATTATTATTATTAATAATAATAATAATAATAATAATAATAATAATAATAATAATAATAATATTAATAATAATAATAATAATAATAATAATAACAATAATAATAATAATAATAATAATAATATCAGTAAAGATTTATATGCAGCAGAGAGGGATTGGGTGATCCTGGCACATTTTAGTTCGGCTCATCATCAGCTCAGGGCCCTCACCCTCTCCACACGCAGCCCAGACAACAAATGGGACTTCTCCCAGGAAGCACTGCCTAGTCAAACCCACCAAGAACTTTCCAGAGAATATGGAGACTCCCCAACACTGCAGCCTTCTGCATTGCCCAGACTGTCAGAATGGATGTGCTCCCGGTAGCAAACCCAGGCACACTCTTGATCTGTGTTAATAGATCAGGAGGTGCCAAACCGAGGGCGCCGAGAACAATGGGGAGTCGGACGACTTTGTACTTTGGATACAAGCGAGGCATTTCAAAGGCGAGGTCCGCATATTTTGCATGCTTCTCCTGAATCTTGTCAATCACATTGCTGTCAAAAGGGACGAAAAAAATTCAATAATATTAATAATTCCATTGGATTTATCAAAAAGGACAAGATCAGGTTTGTTGGCTTCAATTCTCCTCAGGCTGCATATGGGGCCAATTCCAAAGAAGCTTGAAATTATCATCTTCCATGACGCCTTGGACATGATTAGGGTTGTACCATGGATGGACCTCTGAGTCAAAACCACACACATGACGGATACGATAATAAAAGGAACATGTCATGCCATCATGTCTTTTCAGATAAGATGTTTGTTCCAAAACAGGACAACCACTGACAAGGTGTTGGACATTTTCACTAAATTCACTACACAAACGACATTTGCGATTTACATTTTCCTTTATAATATTACGTTGACGATTGCGTGTTTGAAGTGACTGGTCCTGAGCAGCAAAAAGAAAGCCCTTGTTTTCACTTTTCAGACCAGCCGACTTCATCCAGGCAAAGGAGTCCGAAGGATTACTGTTCTGCCCAACACAGTGCACATAAACACGATGTGGTGGTTTTCCAGACAGATTTCCTTGAAATGACGACTCAGATTTTATGAAGACTTCACCTGGTTGACACACATAGATGTAGCGTCCAGCAGTACTTCGCCATCGACAAAATCAACATTGACGTTGAGATTCTGTCCAGCAGCCTTGGCGCGTTTAAGATAACTATGGAAGTCCTTGCTTTCATTGTGAGTCTTGATATGCTTCACAAGAGGATCATCAGATAAATAAATATGTACAAAAGTACACAATAAAATACGATCATGAAGTGCCTCCACATTAATCAAACCTTGTTCCGGGAATTGATTGATAAATATAAATGATTGATAGAGGAACGAGGGTGGTGAGCTCAGTTGTCAGATATGATCCTTCTTGTAAGGTGATCAAGACCGATGATGTCGTCCTTTGTCCAATCAACACCACCAAAAGAGTAAGAAAGGCACTGTGTAACAATTTGTGGCTTTGACCTTGTTCCTAGCATTTAGCTCCAAACTCCAGATCTTTTTAGACGAGATTTATACTCGGCCCGAAGTTTGTCTTTTATGTGGGCATTCTGGAGCTTCTCTCGAACTTGCATCCCCAAATAGGTGTACGATTGGCCTTCCATGAGATGCTCAATCACTCCCCTCCATGTAACTCAGCTGATCCATCATTGATTACCTTTCCACATTTTAAATGAAGAATGTTACATTTATCAAGTCCGGAAGCCATACCAATATCTTGTGTAAAGGACTCGACCATGAGAATTTGTTTCTTCAAGTTGGAATCTCCTTTGGCAATCAGCTCGATGTCATCCATGTAAAGGAGATAAGTAAGAGGTGTTGGGGATCTGAGGTCCTGGATGATAACATTCCTCCTTATTGAGCAAAAACTCAAGGGATTAAGTGACAAACAAAAAAGCAGAGGACTAAAAGAATCCCCCTGGAATAGTCCTCTCTTAATTAAAATAGGTTCTGAAGTCTTAACCTGACTTTGCCAGTACATCTCAAGCTGAGTTGACCAGCAACTCATTAAAGACTTGAGTAAATGGAGTAATCGCTCAGGTAGGAAACACATTGAAAAGACTTCAGAATCCATTCATGAGGGACAGAGTCGGATGCTTTTTTGTAGTCAATCCAGCACATTGAGAGGTTGTGGCGGTAAGGTTTAGCCTCTTCAAGTATCATTTTCTGGACCAATAACTGATTCTTGCATCACCAACATACCTTTCTGGCTCCATTTTGCTCCTGGTAAATAATATAATTCGAGGAGCAATAGGATGACACGAGATTTGTCAAACACCCTGTAAAGATTTTGTACATAGTATTCAGGCAGGCAATAGGGAGATAATTTTTCGGATCTGTCAAGTCTCCTTTCTTTGGGAGGAGTATTGTGTGGCCTTTACAGAGCCAAGGAGGGACATCTCCTGTGTCCATCAAAGAGTGAGCAAATGTGGTTGGACACAGGGGAACAGTTTCTAAAACCGATTTTGAATGCCGTCGGGTCTTGGAGCTGTGTTAGATTTGGACATTTTTATTGTTTGCTTCAGGCAGTCTGAAGTAATGAGATACAGCAATGGTGAATTAACATTTTCTGACGTGGCTTTGCTGTATTCTTCCACCCATGGTTCCTCAAGGTTACAGTTGCCGGGTATAGACCACAACTGTGACTAAAACCTCTCACTGGATTCCATGGGTGGTCTCTGGTCGTCATTACTTGTAGGTGTATGTAGTTGCCTGTAGATTTGTTTTCCGTTGGTTTTAAATATTTTGTTTTATCTAATGAATTTATTCTTTTTCCCATTTTCTTTTTCTCTCTGTCCAAATCTTAACCTTTGCCTTAAGGGAATCAAGTATTTGAAGGAGATTTTTTTCCTTAGTTGTTTTGTATTTTGACTTTAAATTTCTCCAAATTGTCTTTTGTCTTCTTGACATTGGCTTGCCATGAGACCTTAATTTAAGGCAAAGCTCCAGCCACAACATTTCTTTCCTTGTTTCTTTTAATTTACGTTGAAATCGGTTTTCTTTACTTTTCTTGCTTTTACCATTGTTGGACGTTTGGAAACTGTATGTAATTCCTCTAAAGTCCAAAAGTGGCAAATATGCAACAATTAATATCATGCAGGGAAACTCCACGTCAAGAGTTACAGAAATGATTTCATTTCATTTATCAATTTCATTTGGTGGAAAAGGTTTTTTTATGCAATTTTAACTGGCTTCCTTTTGTCAATCAGTAAATCTAAAATTTCTCTATATTACGGTTAAACAAAACCGAAATATGATCATCATGAACTGAAGATGTGGAAAAATCATTGGTCAAATCAGAAAGTGGAAAGCCAGGGGAATTTTCATTGTTGCCGTCAGGTGGGCTAACTTCATTGGGAGGAGGGGAGAGAAGCACACGGGCATTTATCTGAAATTTTGGGACTGCCTCTATCCAAACGTTGGGGTTTTGAGAAGATACCTGACCACTTGCAGGGAAATTATCATCTGTGTCACGGCGCATGTAGATCTTTAATCGCCGGAATTGATCTAGCAAATTTTGTTGGGTCAGGTAAGCATACAAAGGGTTGGCATTGTCCCAATGTTGCTTTAGCAACTTGCCATTGATATGTGGATTTTCAGGCCAACCAGTCGCCTTCACACACTCAAGTAGTGTGGATTTTAGATGGTTCGTCCAGGATATTCGTGGACGGGTTCTTTGCCTCCCCCTGGGGCAAGTCCCATTTCCAGTTTGGCAGGTTTGATTAAGTGAAAGATTTTTTTTTTTCCCCCGTTTAGTAACCCAGTAGTAAACCAGCTTCTGGGGGTCAGCCCTAACTGGGTAATGTACGTTTAGTTCAGGGAAAATCCCCTATCCAGGCCCACCACACGGAAGCATACATCGTCAGGCCCTTATTATTATTATTATTATTATTATTATTATTATTATTAATAATAATTACATGGATCCTTTCCTACTTTGCGTTTTAATTCATGTGGCTTCAGTACATCATGTTTTTTGTTTGTTTGTTTTTTTAATATTCATGGAATTAAAAAATAAGCAAATTAAGGAAGAATAGGGGAAAGGTTAAGGAAAATGCTGCAAAAACAAAGCCAATTATGCAAAAAAAAAAATAAATAAATAAAAATAAATAAACTGACACAAAATAAACAACACAAAACCTCCCATCTAAACTACTTACATGTTTAGAGGCATGTGTGCGCACGGGCACATCTGTATGTCTGTGGTTTTATATTTTATTTACATCTTATGCATTTTTTTTTTTAATGGAGTAGGTTTAATTGTTATTATAAGTATTTAGAACATTGAATATGCATTTATTGATATTACATATACATATACATGTGCATATACGTCAGTCAGGGGGCGTGGGGGGGGGTTGATCTTACTTCGCAGAATTCAGTGGTCGCAGGGGGATCTCAGTCCCAATTAATCGTGGAAATTATTATTATTATTATTATTATTATTATTATTATTATTATTTAGGGGATATCTTTGTGATCAGAATGCAAGGGATGAATTGTGAAAGCTTTCCACATAACATGAATAATCAGTGTTGTGTTGACAGTTTACCTTGTTCCTGCCTCATACAGTTATTGATTATGTATTATGGTGCAGACAGCACATAATATTGTAGCTGTTTAGTCTTTGAAGTTAGTAGATTGACATTGATAATAACAAGGGTCAAAGATTATGGAAAGTCAAAGCCTGTGGATAAACAAAGCTACAGGTTACCTTAGGCATAATGATGTGTTGATGTTTCTGGTGCTTTGTCTCGGATCATGCAGGTCAAGTTTGTGAGCAAAATGTGTAGGTCACATAAAACATTTGGCAGAGATAGTCAGAGTATTTAGTAATACGATTGTGGATAGAGGATTCAAATAATGGTACATGCACCATTTTATAGATACAGGGATCCCTCACTTTCCGCGGTTAATGGGGACCGAGACCTCCCCACATCCACCGATTTCCGTGAAGCAGGATCAACCCCCTGACTGACGTATACGTACAGGTATAGTATATGTCTATATAATATCATACTCATAACAACATAAATGCACACACACATAAAGACACGCGTGCATGTGCACACAGATGCGCACCTCACATAAAAGTACTGTAAGTAGTTTTGTTGAGATGTTTTATTTGTTTTGGGGGGTTGTATAATCGGCCTTGTTTTGTGGAATTTTCCTTAACGTCTTCCCTATTTTTACGTAATTTCCTTACTTTTTTTATTTTTCAGTGAATATTTTTGGAAAACCCGCGATGCACTGAAGCCGTAGAAACTGAAGCACAAATTAGCAAGGGATCACTGTCTTTCATACCATACTTCTTCATTTAGATGAAATGTACTAGAATACTCAGTGTAGATGAGTAGCATACTATCATTAGCATACTATATCAGTACCTCTCAGGCTTATAAAAG
This sequence comes from Plotosus lineatus, assembly GCA_024760905.1. NCBI lineage: Eukaryota > Metazoa > Chordata > Actinopteri > Siluriformes > Plotosidae > Plotosus > Plotosus lineatus. The sequence continues at coordinate 20,014,816 of CM045728.1, forward strand.
TTTCCTTATACACAGTTTGTATGCACTGTGGATACACATGATATCCCTGCATTTTAAATTCCCTGCCATCAAGAAATTGCTTGCTGGGTCATTTGCCTCTGTAAGCATATTCATGCTACTAAAGGCAGTTATTGTAGTCTGCTGTATATTTGCTTGTTCGAAAACAACAACATAATCAGTACAAATGTTCTGAATCTTAAACCATAGACTTTAGCACTTTAGAAACTACAGGAACCTTGTTAGAGTGTGTTTTGGTTTAAAGGTAATGAATTTCTTAGAATAAATCTGAAATAATTTGTCCTTTAGAGACAATACAGCTGAGAATTGCTGCTGTACACACTGCACTCCATCTGGCCAAGCCATACTCTAACATTAAAGCTGTACTGATTAGAATTAATGATCCTTGTCACACACTATATAAGTATATTAACAGTGAACAAAAGGTCCAGTATAAGTAATATGTGCCAGTGAGCGGCTGTAGCTCTTTTGCCATTCAATAGGCAAAACAAAATCAAAACAATTGTTTGACAGATTAGTCATTCTTCCTGGATTGATGCAATATGAATAATATATTACACATATGCATATGAAATAAAAATATTTATGAACTACTAAGTCAATACTCTTACAGACTGCTCTGAGATGTAAAGGTATGTGTTCATAGTGCCCTGAGTGTTGTGTCACATTGACTGTATTCTTTCTTCGCACACAGTGTTCCCAGGATTCACTAGTTCACTAATTCATGGCTGTTTCCCAAAGTAGCAACTGAAATTGTATGAATAAATTAAGTATATCCTGAAATAACGTGTTCATGGTATGCCCAGAGCATTCTCATCCTTCAGAACTTACAGGTTCTCCAATTTCATACGTAATTTTGCACATTTTCCTTCAAGCCATTCACTGGGTGATTGTACTAAATTTGTATTGTTTGTTACATTCTGAAAAGTGCATAACTATTTTTGTCTTGTTATCAAAATTTTGCATTCAAACTCTGTTTTAGTTGTCCACAAATTGAGAGAATGAAAAAAATGCATTGCACGGAAATATACACATTATATACACATTTAAAAACAATTTCACAATATACCATTGTTCACTTAAAGTTTTCATCTTTTTTTTTCCCTTTGGAGCCACAGCCTTTTCAAATATTTTCTATTTCTTGTCTGGGAAGAGAAAAAGAAAATGTGCAACTTGTCCCTCTATGTATTTATAGCTCTGATGGTTGCCATTTGGGAGTACTTGACGCTTCCCCAACACTTGCCTTAAGGTTTATATTTGAATTTTGGGTTGCCCTTTACACATTAGAATAACGTTTTAGACATAAAAAGCTAAACACACACATTAACATCATAGCAGAGGATTGTCAGTAACTTTCTTTCTCACCTCTTCGTGCACTCCTTTTCTTTGACTACTGTATTTGTTTCTGAAAGTTTATGTGTTGGTGATACCTAGGATGGCATAAGTTTTAGTGTGTGTGTGTGTGTGTGTGTGTGTGTGTATTTATATATATATATATACAGTCGCCCCTTTACTTACGAAATCCATTTAATCCGTTCCAGTGCCTTTTCCATAGCCTGGAGTTTTTGTAAGTAGAGGCGCATTTTACGTGTAAACCACATGATTCGTTCCAAGACTCCCAAGACTACCCCATAAACCCTTTAAAAATTATAAAAGTACACACATTTTGTATGGAATATGTATGAAATATGTGTTAAACCATGTAAACATTTTATTAACATATTTATCAATTAAACCATTATTAAACATTTTTATTAACGCACACACACACACACACACACACACACACACACACACACAAAACTCTCTCTTTTTCTAGCTTGTTTTGCCGAATGCGGGCTCCACCCACATGCAGCCCAGAGCTGACGGAGAAATTGTATTTAAATGTTTAAATGGACGGGATGTATTTAAAGCGGAATTACAGTACCTGCTTGAAAGATCAGAGGTCCTGATTCAATATTAACTTGTTTCCTTGTGAGATCGGAGGTCTTTATTAACGCAGATACACACATACTCTCTCTCTCTCTCTCTCTCTCTCTCTCTCTCACACACACATACACACACACACACACACACACACACACACATATATATATATATATATATATATTTTTTCTTCTTTTCCTTTTGGCTTTTTCCCTTCAGGGGTTGCCACAGTGAATCATCTGCCTCCATCTCACCCTATCCTCTGCATCTTCTACTCTTACACCAACTACCTTCATGTCCTCCATGGCCTTCTGCCTGTTAGTTCCCACTTCAGCATCCCACTACCAATATACTCACTATCCCTCCTCTGTACATGTCCAAATCATATCAATCTAGACTCTCTGACTTTAGCCACACTTTAAAATCTAGTGAACAGCCTTTCCAAAATCGAGAAATGTATTACAGTAGGTCCTCGTTATTCGTGGGGGTTTGGTTCCGAGATAATCCGTTCTGTACCCGGAAGTAAAACCCTATGTATCATATTACATGCGTGAATGATGAACCGGAAGTAAAATACTATGTCTCTAATATGCTTCTTAAACACATTCTATAGACAGTCTTACTCATTAATACAGTATTAATGTAGTAAAATGTAGTAATGATTCCGAAAAACATTTAAATTTTGTACTGTGATATGTATTAATAAAATTTATAAACATTATACAGCATATACCAAAAGTAGGCACTTGTCACAAGTGACGTATGGTGCATGTGAGACAAATGTATGGTGCTTGTGAGACTTATCCGAACTGCTGATCTTTCAAGTGAGCAAGTGAAGGTTGAATACTAAACAAGTATTCAATGTGCACTTGCTCACTTGAAAGATCAGAAGTCCGAATAAGCCACACGTCTCACAAGCACCATACATCACGCATTCAGTGGTGTGCCTCACATTTATTGCACTGTACATAAAGAACATAAACGTGTGATGTAATTGTAATCAGCTTTCAGACAGACCCAGAATGCAGGAGGCCTCGTGAGGTGGGCAGAGTGGATTTATTATTCAAAGGGGAAGGTCTTAAGCAGAGCACAGAGGTGCTTGTGTTTATTGGGAGTAGATGAGAAGAGTGAATTCAGGTGTGAGCCGAGCAGCTCAGCCACGCCCCTCAGCCAGAGCGGAGAGAAAACAGCGATAGAGGCACAGCCGCCAAAATCAAAGTCCCCCCAAAACACAGACCATAACAAAAAGAACATAAAAGAATTTGAAGTGTAATAAATTGGATAAACAACACAAAACAATAAACATGCTACATCACAGTACATAAAATCACACACACACACACACACACACACACACACACACACACACACACACACACACACACAAACATTCTAAACATTAACTTAGGTACTAAACTGGAATACTAATTGAAACATACTTTAATACTACAGTGCTATACAACAGTTCAGATGATTATTCCTTTTTAGGCACTTCAAAGGAAACTGTCATTTCTTCAGGAGAAAGTCTTATTTCTTCAGAAGAGCCATCCAGTGTCATTACCTTAATCTCGTGCTTAGTCAGCGTTTGAGTGGCATCATCGAGCTTAACTGGTAATTAAAACACACTAAAAAAGGCTCATTGATAACTTGTGCACAAATGAAGTAAAAGGGACATATACTAGTCCTTCTCAAAAAATTAGCATATTGTGATAAAGTTCATTATCAAAATAAAAATTAAACTTTCATATATATTTTTGATTCATTGCACACCAACTGAAATATTTCAGGTCTTTTATTGTTTTAATACTGGTGATTTTGGCATACAGCTCATGAAAACCAAAAATCCCTATCTCAAAAAATTAGCATATTTCATCCGACCAATTTAAAAAAAAGTGTTTTTAATACAAGGAAGTCAACCTTCAAATAATTATGTTCAGTTATGCACTCAATACTCGGTTGGGAATCCTTTTGCAGAAATGACTGCTTCAATGCGGCGTGGCATGGAGGCAATCAGCCTGTGGCACTGCTGAGGTGTTACGGAGGCCCAGGATGCTTCGATAGCGGCCTTAAGCTCATCCACAGTGTTGGGTCTGGTGTCTCTCAACTTTCTCTTCACAATATCCCACAGATTCTCTATGGGCTTCAGGTCAGCAGAGTTGGCAGGCCAATTGAGCACAGTAATACCATGGTCAGTAAACCATTTACCGGTGGTTTTGGCACTGTGAGCAGGTGCCAGGTCATGCTGAAAAATGAAATTTTCATCCCCATGAAGCTTCTCAGCAGATGGAAGCATGAAGTGCTCCAACATCCCCTGATAGCTCGCTGCATTGACCCTGCCCTTGATAAAACAGTGGACCAACACCAGCAGCTGACATGGCACCCCAGACCATCACTGATGGTGGACACTGGACTTCAGGCATTTTTGGCATTTCCTTCTCCCCAGTCTTCCTCCAGACTCTGGCACCTTGATTTCCGAATAACATGCAAAATTTGCTTTCATCCAAAAAAAAGTACTTTGGACCACTGAGCAACAGTCCAGTGCTGCTTCTCTGGAGCCCAGGTCAGGCGCTTCTGCCGCTGTTTCTGGTTCAAAAGTGACTCAGGCTTGACCTGAGAAATGCGGCACCTGTAGCCCAGTCCACTGCTTCCACAGGTCCCCCTAGGTCTGGAATCGGCCCTTCTCCACAATCTTCCTCAGGGTCCGGTCACCTCTTCTGGTTGTACAGCGTTTTCCGCCACACTTTTTCCTTCCCACAGACGTCCCACTGAGGTGCCTTGATACAGCACTCTGGGAACAGCCTATTCACTCAGAGATTTCTTTCTATGTCTTACCCTCTTGCTTGAGGGTGTCCATGATGGCCTTCTGGACAGCAGTCAGGTCGGCAGTCTTATCCATGATTGCGGTTTTGAGTAATGAACCAGGCTGGGAGTTTTTAAAAGCCTCAGGAATCTTTTGCAGGTGTTTAGAGTTAATTGGTTGATTCAGATAAGATAAGATAAGATAAGATAAGATAAGATAAGATAAGATAAGATAAGACTACCTGAACATGATATGCTAATTTTTTGAGATAGGAATTTTGGGTTTTCATGAGCTGTATGCCAAAATCATCAGTATTAAAACAATAAAAGACATGAAATATTTAAGTTGGTGTGCAATGAATCTAAAATATATGAAAGTTTAATTTTTATCAGTACATTACAGAAAATAATGAACTTCATCACAATATGCTAATTTTTTGAGAAGGACTAGTACATCATCTCAATCAATCAGCAGGAAGGAGGACAGCCACTGGCTGAATTTGAAGCACATGACAGTTACTTGGCAATCCGCGAATATGCAGGGGCGCGAGTGTAAAACCGCGAATAGTCAAGGGCCTAATATAATATATATTAATATATATATATATATATATATATATATATATATATATATATATATATATATATATATATATATATATATATATAATATATATTTATTTATATGTGTGTGTGTGTTTTTGTTTGTTTTTTTTTGTGTCTGTGTGTGTGTGTGTGTGTGTGTGTGTGTGTGTGTGTGTGTGTGTGACTTTAAGCACAGCACAGCTCAGGGAGAAAAATAAATCCTTTCTCTAGGATATAAATTTTACCTTTTTTGTTTCGTGCTTATGCATTCATAGCTTAAAAAAAGAAAATTCCATTCAATTCAGTTTTATTTGTATATGACAGAAATAAATATCTTCCAATACCAGCATAACTACTACCATGCCATTCACCAATCATAATTTATTTTTAATAGCTTTGTTGAGCATAACAGAAAAATATTTTGGTGATTGTGTTTGATGCAGGGGACACTGGATTTCTCATACAAATGGTGGGGGTCCAACTAGGGGTGTCATTGAAAACCTATTATGGGTATCGATATATTGATTAAAAAAAAAATTCCGATGCATCGATACATTGGAATGTTTCTGTACTGTTCCATGAATGCATTAAATAGAACAGACTATGATATATTACAGTAGTTTGTATAATGCATTGAATACAGTGAGTCATCGACTTACGACCCATGCGAGTTTCATCTGATCGACTTGACGACCGCAAAAGTGATGAAGCATGATTCATGGCAGTGCAGCGCGAGTGTTGCGTACAACGGTTGTTTGTGCTGCCGGCAGCACCAGCATCTTAAAAGGCCAAGCAGGAGATGATGCAGATTCACTTTCTAACTGCTCAGAGCAAATTTATGCATCTACTTTCAAGAATGCAGCCGTGGGGGGGGGCACAAACCAGTGTCTCTCCCTCACGCCGGTCCCAAGCCCGGATAAATGCAGAGGGTTGCGTCAGGAAGGGCATCCGGCGTAAAACAAATGGCAAATAAACTATGCGAATCACAAGAACCAAAGAGACGATTCATGGATGTGGTGAAGGAGGACATGAAGGTCGTTGGTGTAAGAGAAGAAGATGCAAAGGATAGGGTGAGATGGAGGCAGATGATTCGCTGTGGCGACCCCTGAAGGGAAAAGCCGAAAGGAAAAGAAGAAGAAGAAGAAGAAGACTTTCAATGCCACGTCACTGTGGCACGAAGCTGAGAGCCAATCCTTTCTGTGTGGGCGGGTCCGATACCTTGAAACTCTAATTTTATTGGACTCACGCTGCAGTGTTTATGTGACAGGAAGCGCGTCCAATGTTTTGACAATCAGCTGCTCTGCGGGTTGAAGTTTTTCCATGTCCGTCCATTTGTGTTTGCTTGCCAACTGTGCTTGGCTTCGTGGAAATGAGCCGATCAAAATGAGGGAAATTTATCTCTTTACCCAAACAACACACGCAGTCTGTGGCTGTTGTTATAATCCAATAAAATTGGAGTTTGAAGCTATCGGACCCACCCACACAGTGGAGTACAGAAAGGATTGGCTCTCCGCTGCGTGTCACAGTGACGTGGAATCGAAAATAGATGTATAGATTCAGAAGATATCTAAAATGGGCAGTGGTGGTCTAGTGGTATAGGGTGCTGGATTGCTGATCCAAAGGTTGGGGGTTCGAGTCCCACTCTGCACAAGGTTGTCACTGTCCTCCCTAGTGGAGCTAGCTGGGTTATCAAAGGCCGGCCATGTCTCTCACTGTCTATGGTGTGAGGCATGTAAACGAACCATTGCTGACTTTCGTAAAGAGTAGGCTGCAAAGCCGTCAGCGTGTTTCCGCCCTGCGATGGCCTGGCGAGCTGTCCAGGGTGTACTCTGCCCTCGCCCTGAGTTGGCTGGGATGGGCACCAGCCTCCCCGCAACCCAAATTAGGATTAAGCGGGTACAGAAAATGAACTGAATGATGATGAACTGATTCAGAAGATGCACATATCTGCATTATCCAGTGATGAGTCTCTCTTCTTGTTCAAAATGTTCCGTGCTGTTGAGAACACGTGCTCTGACGGCAGACGTACCATTTGCACGGGGTGTCATTAAAATGGCATTTACAACAGACGCTGTCATGAACACAGGAAGCTATAATGTTAGAAGTATCGATACCCCTTTTATAGGTATTGATTATCAATCGACAATTATATCTGCGATATTCCGATTGTCAATGACATCCCTAGGTCCAACCCCCTTATCAATGGGTTGTCACTGTCCCCACGGTGCAGCTAATTGGGTTGTCAAAGCTCGGCCATGTCTCTCACTTGCCTAGAATCAGCTGAGATGAGCGCCATCCTCCCTAGGAACCGAATAAGGAATAATCAGTTCAATAAATTAATGAATGTTTGATGCCGGAGCAGTATTTTTTCATAGTATCGTAACCTGATTTTTTTTTTTTTCAAACATGCAGGCCTACTCTGAGTCAAAACACCTTCTCTTCCAGAATTGCCTACTAAATAATTTCTGTTCATTTTCTGTAACCGCTTAATCCTAATTAGGAACGCAGGGAGGCTGGCGCCCATCCCATCCAACTTCGGGCGAGGGCAGAGTACACCCTGGACAGCTCGCCAGGCCATCGCAGGGCGGAAACACGCCGACGGGTTTGCAGCCTACTCTTGTCGAAAGTCAGCAATGGTTCTTTTACATGCCTCACACCATAGACAGTGAGAGACATGGCCGGCCTTTGATAACCCAGTTAGCTCCACTGGGGAGGACAGTGACAACCTTGTGGAGAGTGGGACTCGAACCCCCAACCTTTGGATCAGCGATCCAGTGCCCGATACCACTAGACCACCACAACCCCTCTACTAAATCATATTCAACGAAAAATATTGACTGGATAATTGAGAAGATTGATTGAAGAAAATGCCTTTTAATAGAGATTTTGCCCAATTACAGATGACAACAACTGTGGTGTAGCATGTTTATCGTTTTGTTTTGTTTATCCAATTTATTACACTTTATGTTGTTTTATGTTCTTTTTGTTCTGGTCTGTGTTTTGGGGGACTTTGATTTTGACAGCAGTGCTCATCTAACTCTGTTTTCTCTCCGCTCTGGTGAGGGGCGTGGCTGAGCTGCTCTTGGCCCAAACCTGAATTTACTCTTCTCCCAATATGAATTCATCTACTCCCAATAAACACAGGCATGCTCACCTCTACGCCAGAAGATCAATTCACATCACTCGTACTGTATTCTCTCACTCCGTTCTCTGCCCACTCCGATTGAGGGGCGTGGTTGACCTGCTCGGGCTTAATGCAGTTCAGCACACTGCTTAAGTGTTTCCCCTTTGAATAATAAATCCCCTCTGCCATCTCACTGCATTCTGTTTAAGGCGGAAAGCTCATTACATCATGACGTCACACTTTTATGTTCTTTATGTACTTGTTTAGTACTCAACCTTCACTTGCTCACTTGAAAAATCGGAATTCCGGATAAGCCGCGCTTTGTCCACAAGCAACGTCACTTGAGACAAGCGCCTACATTGATGGAGCACCTCACAAATAATGCAATGCCCCCCTCTAGTGAGCCTCTGAGAAGCATTTTTAACCATTAATTTGTTTTTGTTGATTTGAGCAGTCCTTTCCATTCCTATGTGTGTAAAAGCACAAATGGCGATTAAAAATATTGAATGTGTACTATATGAGAGATTTCCTTTCAGCTTTTTTCCCTTTATCAGGGGTCGCCACAGCGAATGCATGTCGGATGCCCTTCCTGACACAACCCTTTCAACAAGGGACAGAAACACGCTGATGGCTTTGCAGCCTACTTTTTAGGAAGGTCAGCAATGGTTCTTTTACATGCCTCTCACCAGACATTGAGAGACATGGCCCAACTTTGATAACCCAGTTAGCTGCACTGGGGTGGACAGTAACAACCTTGTAGAGAGTGGGACTCAAACCCCCAACCTTAGGATCAGCGATCCAGCGCCCTATACCACTAGACGACTACTGCGAATGTCTGTCTGTCTGTCTTCCGTTCGGCTTTTTCCCTTTTACTCGGGAGTCGCCACAGTGAATCATCTGATTCGCACGTTTGATTCGGCAGAGGTTTTTACGTCGGATGCCCTTCCTGTCACAACCCTTTTTAGCAAGGGACAGAAACACGCCGATGGCTTTGCAGCTACTCTTTACGAAAGTCAACAATGGTTCTTTTACATGTCTCTCACCATAGACAGTGAGAGACATGGCCTGCCTTTGATAACCCAGTTATCTGCACTGCGGGTAGACGACTACTGCGAATGTGTACTATATATATATATATATATATATATATATATATATATATATATATATATACACAGCTGCTCCCCGACTTACGTTTTTAATTGGTTCTGGGCGGCCGAACGTAAGCTGAAGGTGAACGTACGTTGTTACAGTGATGTGTGACGTATGACGCTCATACTGTACTATTCATCCATAAATACCATTACCGTATCTCATAAAACACCCCTAAATCAATTATTATAAACATAACATTGTAAAATAATATCAAATATATCAAATAATATCAACATTAATTTCAAATAAGTCACTTATTTATTCCGAGTCACTTTACATGAAGCTTAAAACATCCAATCAATGCTTACAATATGTGAAGCGCTCAATACCGAAAGTAGTGTACTTGCAAAAAGAGTGTACCTGCTGTGGGTTATACAGACTTCCGGTCTTTCAAGTGCACAAGGGTGCCGTTGAACTCGTTTAGAACACAGCCTGCACTAATGGAAATCCCTAATGTAAATATATATACACAGTACACGTTCAAGATTCAACATTTTTGTGTCTGCTTTTCCCTTTTTGACTCGGGAGTCGCCACAGCAAATCATCTGATTCGCACGTTTGATTTGGCATAGTTTTTTTTTTTTTTTTTTTTACGTTGGATGCCCTTCCTGTCACAACCCTTTTAGCAAGGGACAGAAACACGCTAACGGCTTTGCAGCTACTCTTTACGAAAGTCAGCAATGGTTCTTTTACATGCCTCTCACCATAGACAGTGAGAGACATGGCCCGCCTTTGATAACCCAGTTTGCTGCACTGGGGGGGAAAGTGACAACCTTGTGGGGACTCGAACCCACAACCTTAGGATCAGCGATCCTGTGCCCTAACCACTAGACCAACACTGCCCCACATTCAAGATTTTTGTGTAATGTTTATATATTTTATTAATAAATATCACAGTAGAAAATGTTCCTAATCATTACTACATTTTTCTACATCCATCCAGTATTAATGAGTAAGACTGTCGATAGAATGTGTTTAAGAAGCGTATTTTAACGCATGTAATAGATACATAGTATTTTACTTCCGGTTGATCATTGTGCATGTAATCTGATACGTGGAGTTGTACTTCCAGGTACAGAACTCACGCATTATCTTCATTCGAGGGAAGGGCCTGAACCAAACCCCCATCAATGACAAGGGCTTACTGTATTATTATTATTATTATTATTATTATTATTATTATTATTATTATTTATTTATTTATTTATTTATTTATTATTATTATTATTTTAATAATATGCAGCAGAGAGGGATCAGGTGATCTTGGCACATCAGGCTTGTGAGGCTAATCACCAGTGCTGTGTTCTCGGTAGCAAACCAGGACTCTCTCTTGATCTGTGTCAAAAGATCAGTAGGTAGCAAACCAAGGGCACTGAGAACAATGGGCAGTCAGATGAGACTTTGGATACAAGCGAGACATTTCAATGATAAGGTGTGCATATTTTGCATGCTTTTCCTGAATCTTGCCAATCACCCTGCTGTCAAAAGGGACAGAAAATCCAATAATACTGATCATTTCATTGCCTTTATCAAAATGGACAAGCTCAGGTTTATTGGCTTCAATCTTCCTCAGGCTGTAAGTGGGTTGATTCCATAGAAGTTTAAAATCATCATTGTTCATGACGCCCTGGACATGATCAGGGTCGTATCTCTGAGTGAAAACCACAAGCATGACGACGACGGTAGTAAAATATATGTGCAAGGATATCATGCTTTTTCAAGTGAGAAGTTTGTGTCAAAGCAGGACAACCACTGATAAGGTGTTGTTGTTATTATTATTATTATTATTATTATTATTATTATTATTATTATTATTATTATTATTACAGTGGTACCTCACCTTATGAAATTAATCTGTTCCAGAAGTGGCTTCGTAACCTGATTTTTTTCGGAAATTGAGCCGCATTTTGCATGTGAAAAGCCTGAATCGTTCCAACAGAAAAAAATCAAATTCCTTTACACTTTGTAAGCCGATACCTTCACTGTCCTATTGTGTAAAGCTGCTTTGCAACACTGTCAATTGTAAAAAGCGCTATACAAATAAAACTGAATTAAATTATTATTATCAATATTATTATATTGCTGTTGTTATTGTTGTTGCTTTTAATCCCAAGCTCTCTGCCCAATAACTTTGACTGCCACGTGCCTTTTAAGCACTTTTCAAATGATGTATTATTGTGCTAATGTGGTTTTGGTCATGGTTTAAACATCCCTAAGGAAGGGATCACCTGCTGCCTCTTATTATTGCGAAGGTGTGACACCAACAAATCCTCATATCACTGTGCCAATTACATGTTTCCACTATCCTTTGGGTTTAATTTGCTATTTTTTATTGTTATTATTATTATTTTGTGTGCACTATGTCACACAATCACAAGGTTTTGAAACTCATTGAACTTTATACAATCACACGTTTTTAATTTATTAATAATAGTGTATTTTGTAAGTTTATTTATATATCTTAATATTTCCCCTCCTTCTGACATTATTATGAGATATTTTGTACATAATGTACATATTTCATATATGATCCAAATAACTGTATTTTGCTTCCTGGTCGTATCAGTGCAAAATGTGGAAAAGTGCCTGAAAGATACTATATGTGAAAGAACATTCATTCACTCATTCTTGTCTACAGGTGAGGATTGTAATGACAGCTAAAAAAGGTAGTCTAGACTTCTTTATCTACAGCCACAATTTCTATGACAACTGTGAAATATAATCTCTCCTGGGTCTGCCCTGGGGTTATGTCCAGTGAGAATTGCCTGGTCCAGCTCTAGTAGAAGACAACTTTGGGCAAAACACAGGTTTCTCTTAATTCAAAGGAGCAGCCTCTCAACTGTGAAGCTTTTCCAGCTTGTCACGTTTTCACCCTATCATATGGAGAGTAAGCCCTGCAACCCTGCAGAAAAAATCTTATTTCCATCACCTGTACTTGCAGTATTTTATTTCTTTAGTCAGTATCCACAGCTTGTGAGTGTGTCTAAGGATATGGATGTAGATTAACTGGTGAACAGCAAGCTTTGTCAAAAAACTCTTCAATGTTTTGTTTGGCAAACTGATAGTTCATCATTTTCTCTAATCCTAATTCGGGTCGCGGGAGGCTGACGCCCTTCCAAGCTAACACTTGGCGAGAGCAGAGTCCACCCTGGACAGCTTGCCAGGCCATCACAGGGCAGAAACACATTGATGGCTATGCAGCTATTCTTGTCAAAAGTCAGCGATGTTTTTTTTTTTTTTTTACACAAACCTCACACCATAGACAGTGAAAGACATGACTGCCTTTGATAATCCAGTTAGCTGCACTGGGGGACAGTGACAACCTTGAAGAGACTGCGATTCAATCCCCTAACCTTAGGATCAGCGATCCAGCGCCCTATACAACTCGGCCACCACTGCTCCAATGGGGGGACAATGACAACCTTGTGGAGAGCCGGACTCGAACCCCCAAACTTAGGATCAGCGATCCAGCACCCTATACCACTAGGCCACCACTGCCCCAATGGGGGACACTGACAACCTTGTGGAGAGTGGGACTCGAACCCCAACCTTAGGATCAGCAACCCAATGCTCTATACCACTAGGCCACCACTGCTCCAATGGGGGGGGGGCAGTGACAACCTTGTGGAGAGTCGGACTCGAACCCCCAACCTTAGGATCAGCAATCCAGCACCCTATATCACTAGGCCACGACTGCTCCAATGGGGGGACAGTGACAACCTTGGGGTGAGTGGGACTCAAACCCCCAACCTTAGGATCAGCAACCCAACGCCCTATACCACTAGGCCACCACTGTTCCAATGGGGGGACAGTGACAACCTTGTGGAGAGTGGGACTCGACCCCCCCAACCTTTGGATCAGCGATCCAGCGTCCTATACCACTAGGCCACCACTGCTCCAATGGGGGGACAGTGACAACCTTGTGAAGAGTGGGACTCGAACCCCCAATCTTAGGATCAGCGACCCAACGCCCTATACCACTAGGCCACCACTGCGCCAATGGGGGGACAATGACAACCTTGTGGAGAGTGGGACACGAACCCCCAACCTTAGGATCAGCAATCCCGCCCCTATACCACTAAGCCACCACTGCTCCATTGGGGGGACAGTGACAACCTTGTGAAGAGTGGGACTCAAACCTCCAACCTGAGGATCAGCGATCCAGCGCCGTATACCACTAGGCCACCACTGCCCCAATGGGGGACACTGACAACCTTGTGGCGAGTGGGACTCGAACCCCCAACCTTACGATCAGCGACCCAAATGCCCTATACCACTAGGCCACCACTGCTCCAATGGGGGGAACAGTGACAACCTTGTGGCGAGTGGGACTCGAACCCCCAACCTTAGGATCAGCAATCCAGCGCCCTATACCACTAGGCCACCACTGCTCCAAACCAATAGTTGTAGACCTAATAATGGTAATTGACTGGCTGACTGTTACTGGCTCAAGGTCGGAGCAATATGACCCACTGTATGATGAATGACTCCCTTAAATGGCGTATAATCTCTACCTGAAATTGTCTACTAAATTAAAAAAAAAAAAAAAAAAAAAAAAAAAAAACAGTTCTCAGTGTGACTTATTCTACAATCTTGCAAAAGTGATTCAAAAATACCATGCCATCATTTCCTGCCAGGATTCGAAAATCTTTTTTTGTCTACATACCAAAAATTACCCACTGCTGTTTCAAAAAGTGAATAAAAAAGAAGTAAAAAGATGAAGAACATGATGTTTCTACAGATGACTAAGTGACCTAAATGTTCAGCCTCTACATTGTATGCAATTTTATCCGCTGTACTCATTAATAATTTTATGTAGCCCAGAATGTATTTCTGTTTCCGTATCTCTTGTGTAGACTGAACACACTTGTGATAGACAAAATCCATTTTTTCTTATCTCACTGCTGTACAAAGTCACATTATTTCTGCAAGCATATACAATCTTTCTTCTTCTGTGCATAAGAGTGTAAAATAGATGTTATTTTAATCTCTGGGTGCTGTATTTAGTGAGATATTGTAGAGGAAAACTAAGTGGGTAAAGTTTTAAAAAATACAAACATTATTGCCTTATAAAGTGCAGAGGACAAATATGTCAAGCTTTTTCTTTTATGTTTACGGTACATTTCGTACAGCATTAATTACAACTCAGACGTCGTCATGGCATCTGTATGCTTTTAAAAAAATAATACGAACAAAGAAATCATTCAGGTGTGAGGGTTCTCTAGACAGTGTGTCTAATTAATCCATAATAATGAATGGTTGATTGCATTTTGGTCATATGTTAGGAGAGGACAAAGGCATAAGGCTTGTATTATTAAGAATGATACAGCTTTGCGTGTTGTTTTCAATGCAAGATGGTTTAAGCACTGAGAGAAATTTGAATGTCAGCTACTGACTCACAAAAACTCAAAACAACAATGAGATTTTATATTTTCTGCAGCAACTCAATTATACCACAGCGACAAAGGTCACATTCTGCGCTACTTCATTCCAAACAGCCAACACCTCCCTTGAATAAGTGAGGACTGTTTGTCCCTGCACCCTGGAGCAATGAATACATTCCCTGACACCATTTTGAAACACTCCCGCCTCTGCACCAAGCCACCTTAATGATGTCGAAGATGCTGGAAAGATACCTAAAGCCCTCAGGCAAAGATTATCCATTCGGAGCTGGCCTTTTCTATATATTTTTTCTTCTTTTTGCATATACCAAGTCTCATGCTTTAAATATCACTCATTGTGAGTTGAAATCGCATGAAAGTGAGATAAACACTTCTTGATCTCAGTAGTAGTATATGACAGCATTTAATGACTGAGTGGTCAAAAATGTATGCAATTTAAGCTTCAAGCGTTTTTATTTTTTGTAACAAACTTTGTTCCATTATGTTCCACACAATCCTCTATGAGCAGTGATATTCAGAACTTATTTTATGACATAATAAGTGATAGAATTTTTTGATTGCAAGATTTGAATTAACCTATGGAACACCTAATACATTAGATTAATGTCAGGCTGTAGCTGAATACGATGGGCCTTCTTCTGCATATAAATCACAATTCTGAAACATATTGAATATGTCATGCCATGCCATTTTCTGAACCGTTTTATCCTTTATTGGGGTCACAAGGCAACTGGAGCCCATGTCTATCTACTCTGGGTGCATGTTGGACAGTTTGCTAAAGCATCATGGTGTCAACAGAGACACGAAAGCGTTCTCATTCACACCTAGGGGCAATCTGGAATCCCAGTTAACCTAATGTTCCTGCCTTTGAATTGTGGGAGATAATTAAAGCACCTGGAGGACACCCAGGCAAGGACTTGCAGAACATGTATAATCCACGCTGAAATATCCTTGCTACTGTTATGGGCATGTAAATAAATGTATAAATGTAAATATAAATGTTACTGGATAAATGTTGTATATAATTAGATCCAGATAGTGTGCTGTAAATAGGGCCACGTGGTACGACTCAGCTGTTTTGGGTCATGGATTTTCCATTAGATGGACAGTCCTGGTGGCAGGTCAGGTGATGTGGAATTTTCCACAATGGAATTTTACTGAACTTTGCGGAGGTTATATTTAGGACCCGTTGTCGACCAGCGGACACAGATCATCTAAGGAAACCCATCTAAGGTGGATCAGCCAACGCGTTTCGTCCAAGTTCCGCCGTTCAAGACTTCAACACCAAAGTCCATCCTCCGCGCTCAACCACAGCCAACGCGAGGGTTATTTGCATCAGTTGTTTCTTTTGACACGCGGGACTCCAAGCCTTTTAACGCCACCGCGCACGCCATCTCTAAACTATACTGCAGCTGCTTCGTGACCGAATCTATTGTGTGACCATTGTTCAATTTGTGTTTTGTTTAGGTTTAAACTACTAGTATAAGTTATTATTCTGCCTTATTTTGTTTATATTATTACATTGTATATATTGTATGTCATGGTTTGTCGTGCTTTGCTGGTTTCACGGGGCAATTTTTGGCTTCTAAATTCCATACGTAACACTATGCACTTTTTGTTCATCATCATCATCATCATCATCATCATCATCATCATCATCATCATCATCATCATCATCATCACATTTTTCTGCTTTGTTTAGGTTCGGGCCATAGTGTCAGCAGCTCATAGTGGGGCATTAATAACCTCATGATGAGCTCAGAACATCAGTGGTGAGGGGAAGGGCAGTGGTGGTCTAGTGGTATAGGGTGCTGAATCGCTGATCCTAAGGATGGGGGTTCGGGTCCCCGTATGGTTGTTACTGTCCCCCCAGTGCAGCGAACTGGGCTATCAAAGGCGGGCCATATCTCTCAATGTCTATGGTGAGAGCCTATAAAAGAACCATTGCTGTCTTTGGTAAAGAGTAGGCAGCAAAGCCGTCAGCGTGTTTCTGTCCCTTGCTAAAAGTGTTGTGTCAGGAAGGGCATCTGACGTAAAAACCTATGCCAAATCAAACGTGCGAATCATTCGCTGTGGTGACCCCTGACAAAAAGGGAGAAAGCCGAAAGGAAATCCCTCTCATCTCTCATCTCATGACCTCAGAACGTCAGGATACAAGGTCACATCTCCTACACTCTCATTCTGAACACTAGAACACCACAAGGATGTTCTTAGCCTGCTTCTCTTCTCCCTCTTCACAGACAGCAGTTCCTCCACCCACACCGGCAATGCCACTGTCAAATTTGCCAACAATACCACTGTCATGTCATGGGTCTAATAACCGATAACATCAAGTCAGCCTACAGGAAGGAGGTCCAGCATCTGCAGTGATGGTGCGACAACAATAACCTGGAACTTAACACATCCAAGATGATGGAAATAACAATGAACTTCAGAAGATCTAAACATACTGAGCACAAGGCCCTCTACATTGATCGAGAAGAGGTAGAGAAGGTAGAGTTTTTTAAGTTTCTTGGAGTCCACATCTCTGCTGAGTTTGGACTGGACTGCAGACATCTTCCACCATGTGTGGAACGCACAACAAAGGATGTACTTCCTCAGAAAGCCCACTCAAGCGCCCCAACCCGAAGCCCTAGTGAGAAACTTTTACTGCTCCACTGCAGATTTCAGAGGAGAGCCAGTTGAGTCATCAGGCACCTCACATACTCTGGACAACCAAGTTTCTCCGCTCTCCCCTCCTGCAAAAGGTACAGGACTATAAAAACAAAACCCAACAGACACAAGAACAACTTTAACTCACACGCTGTTAAATGTGCAACCCCACCACCACCGCCATACACAACCACCAGTCATAATTCAGCCCATTTTCCTGGACAGTGCAATACTCATGTTTAGAGCAGTTCTTGAATGTCATATAACATTTCATCATCACACACCTAATGATTAAAAAACAATTGTCTTTGTTTATGCAGTCATCTTCGTTTTTTGAACAATTTGCAGTGGTGCTTAATAGGAAAAATAATTAATGTTTTCAAACATAAGGGACAAGCCAGTATGTTTGCTATTACCACAAAAAAAAACTGTGTCTCGTCTCACTTAGAATTTTCCAGCAACACTGATTCCCCATTTATTATCATTCTTTTCTATATTCAGGATCAAAAGAGCTGGGGCCAATCCCAGCTGACTCTGGGTGAGAGGCAGGTTACATACTGTCTATCATGGGACTAACGCAGGGAGACAAGCAACCACACTTATAGCTAATTTAGGGAGCCAGTTGCCCTAATGCGCATGTCTTGTAAGGAACCCCATGCACACATGGCAAGAACATGCAAACCCCACATGAAAAAGTCTTCAATGGCCATAAGATTCAACATTTTGGGAAATCGTGAAGATATTTTGGGAATAAATGCCCAAGTAAAATAAAAGTGAAAGCACACACAAAGCCACACACACACACACACACAAAAAAAAAAAAAAAAGCCCCAGTTGGTTGACCAGTTTGAACGCAGAACCTTCTTGCACTGAGGTGTAATAGTTACGAATAGTTACTGATCTCACTGGACACTGGGTTTAGACAAGGTACAACCTGAACAGCTCACTAGACCATTGTAGGGCAAAGCACACACATTCATTCACATTCACATCCACTCCTGGAACAGACAATTCACCTAATGTGAATATATTCTTATGCTGGTTTGTTGTGTGTGGTGTGGTGTGTGTGTGTGTGCGTGTGTGTGTGTGTGTGTGTGTGTGTGTGTGTGTGTGAGTGTGTTTATGTGACTGTTAGAGAATAGTGCTAATCTAAGTACTGTCAAAAAAGGTAGGTTTTTAGTCATCATTTGAAAACACCCAGTGACTCAGCTGTCCAAACACCCAGAGGAAGTTAATTTTACTATACCTTGGAGCCAAAGTAGAGAGGGGTTTAAATACATTTTTCCATTTTCTCTTGGTAGAGTGAACGACCAGTCCAGCAGTGCCAGAGAGAATGCTGTGCAGTGCGAGGAGTGATAAGTGTTTTGGAGTAGGAAGGTTAGGTTTATATTTAGTTTTGTAAGAAATCATTAATATATTAAATATAACGTGAGTAGCTGTAGATAGCCAGTGGAGAGATCGTAGCAGTGGTGTGGTCTAGGAAATTTTGAGGAAGTTGAAAACAAGCCATACAGATGCATTCTGGATCAGTTGCTGCGATCAAATAGCACTCAAAGGCAGGCCCGTCAGGAGTGTGTTGCAGTAGTCCAGTCTTGAGATAACAAGGAGTTGAAAAGGTATCTTAGTTGTCTTAGGGGAAAGAAACCGAGAAATTATTTGGATGTTGAAGAGAAGAAATAAACATAATAAAAAAATAGTGATATGAAAAGAAAACAGGCAATTATCCATGGTTACGCTAAGGCTTTGTGCAGTGGCTTAAGGAGAAATCACAGTGTTGTCCAAGGAGAATTCAAGATCTTGATATGGGGATGAGTCAGCTTGGCTGATGAGCAATTCAGTCTTTCTGTGATTAAGCTTCAGTTGGTGAGCTGCCATCCATGAGAAGATACTTGCCAAACATGCAGTGATCCGGGCAGAAATATCTGCGGGAGGAAAAGAAAAAACAAGTCGAGTGTCATCTGTATGGCAGTGGTATGAGAACCCATGTAAGGATATGACATCACTAAAGGACCTAGTATAACGATAGAATATAAGTGGACCAAGAACTGAGCCCTGGGGCATGCCAGTGGAAAGCTCGCATGATGATCTTCATGAAAACTGATATGAGCAACCTTCCAGGTAGGAAGCAAAAATTGCCATGTTTCACAAATGTATAGACTCATGAGGATGAACAAGAGAGTTGTTATGGTCTGTGTTGGGAGTGGCTCTGAAATCGGTGGCTTTTAACTCTCTTGGTCTCTCTTTATGCACTGCAGGTGCTGGTGAGGGGCGTGGCTGTCACTCATGGGCGGAGTCCAGAGCACACACCTGATTCCACTCAGTCATAACCAGGCTATAAAGAAGAGCTGTGTGTTCCTTCCAGTGCTAGAAGATTGTCCTGCTCTGAAGTTTCCCTTAGTAATTTTGTTTTTCGTGTTTCCCCTCACCGCTACAGTGACTACGATTCTCCATACTCCAGTGCCTGCTCTGAGTACAATAAACCTCATCTGTATCGTCATACTCTTCTCCTGCATCTTTGGGTTCGACTGAATGCTCCCGGCATCACAGGAGTATTTTAGTTGATCATATAAAATGCTGCTGAAAGGTTGGGAAGAATAAAGACTGAAGACATCTTGGACGAACTTGCAGCTTGTATTTTCTCAGTGACAGCCAAGAGTGTCATCTATGTGGAATATGCTGCTTTGAAATCAGATCAATTAGGATCAAGGAGGTTATTCTGCAACAGATAGGAATACATCTGGTCATAAAAAGCACATTCAAGAATTTTAGAAATGAAATACATTTTCCAGAGCAACTTACAATTATCATTTTTTTAATACAACTGAGTTGTAGTTAAGGGCCTTGCTCAAGGGCCCAGCAGTGGTGATAGTGGGGATTGAACCATTGACCTTTGGCTCAGCAACCCATTACTTTATCCACTAAGTCACCACTGCTCATGCTTCCTGTGAACACTGATTGTACATGACTAGATGGTATAACGTTATTGCTGATAGTGGACGTAAAGGAAAGAAGGTTTGAGAGATAGTCTGGAGTATTGTGGAAGGGAGTGGATCAAGGTTGACTCTGGAACCCTGGGCCTTCTTGCTGTGAGGCAAATATGCTCACCAGTATGCCAACGTACAACCCCATTAGATATCATTTTAAAGTCAAGCGTACAAGTTGTGAAGACAACAGATCTTGAACAAAACTTCCCAAAATGGAAATGCTTACACAACACTGTTGAATAAGTTAGAGAAAAGGCTGAGCTCAACGACTTAGTGATCTATGAGATGACAAGCACAGTGCTACTGACATAAACTTTAAAGTCTTGGAAGCTGATCTGTTAATGCACAGTCTACAAATGAGGGTGTGAGTAAGCTGGAGACAAATGGTCTAAAATCCGTTTAGCCCTGATATCCTAAACATTGATTATTTTGAGGACTTGGCACACTGTTTGCTTTTCCTGTTTTTGTTTTTTTTTTTTTCATCTGAATTACTGAATTATTGAATTGTTAGTTTAAGGCAGACATAACGGTGTCTCTCTGTTTTTTTAAGGTCACAGTATCCATGCAGATATACATGCTGAGTCCACAGCTCACATATATTCTACTTGTTACATAGCGAGGGTTACAAAAGATTAAAAATAAATGATTATAATATGAAAGATTATTATTTATATAAATCAAGACGTTAAAAAAAAAAAAAAATATATATATATATATATATATATATATATATATATATATATATATATATATATATATATATATAAAATGCAGCCGTGGGGGGGCACAAACCAGTGTCTCTCCCTCACGCCGGTCCCAAGCCCGGATAAATGCAGAGGGTTGCGTCAGGAAGGGCATCCGGCGTAAAACTAATGCCAAATAAACTATGCGAATCACAAGAAAGAACCACATACCGGATCGGTCGAGGCCCGGGTTAACAACGACCGCCATCAGTGCCATCAACCAACAGGGTGCTGATGGAAATTGGACTACTGTTGGTCGAAGACGTCGAAGAAAGAGAGGCGGGAGGCGAGGACATGAAGGTCGTTGGTGTAAGAGAAGAAGATGCAAAGGATAGGGTGAGATGGAGGCAGATGATTCGCTGTGGCGACCCCTGAAGGGAAAAGCCGCAAGGAAAAGAAGAAGATATATATATATATATATATATATATATATATATATATATATATATATATATATATATATATATATATATATATATATATATTCTAGAATGGTTAGTTAAAGTATATATCTGAATTAAGTCATCGCAGTACGGGTGAATTAAATGGCTAATTATATAAAATCATGCTGTGGAATCCACTTAAAAAATATGCAGGTCTGTGCAGCCAACAGCATGACAATCAGAATTCTCAAGAACAAAGTCTATGTGTTTGTTTGTTTGTTTTTTTAACCTACAAGTTCTCATCTTTATTATCAGCTATACACTATATACCTATATCAGCTAACACTGGGCAAAGGTGGGGTATACCCTGAATACCTCACTAGATCATAACAGGGCAATCCACACACAACTATTCACACTTACATCTGGGCTGATTTGAACCGAATTACTTAGAATAACCCCACACGGAAATGCCAGAGCCAAGGAATGATACTCAGGATCTTCTTCCTGTGAAGTGGACATGCTAACCACTCCACACCCTTCATCTATATTCAATAATTTTAAACACCACTTTTCTATTGCACTGTTCCTGTTCCCAGACAGGGTGGCACACTGTAGCATGTAGCATGCCCACCTCACAACAAGAAAGACCTGGGTTCAAGTCCTGTGCTCTGCAAGCATGTTTCTATATGGAGTTTACAAGTTGTTCCCATATTTGTGGGAGTTTCCTCCCAATACTCAAGTTTTCTCCCACAGTCCTAAAATGTGAACATTAGGCTTATAGGTGACTTCAGATTACTCCATAGTGTGTGTGTGATTAACCCTGCAATGTGTGTGTGTGTGTGTGTGTGTGTGTGTGTACCGTTGCTTGCATACACATTCTCAGTGACCTGTGATTGGCTAGTTTGTCTTCACTGACATTTTGAACAGTTTTCTGCTCTTGCCTGAAGTCCCCATGTGCTTCAAGAGGACTACCATCATCCCTTTCCAAAAGAAACCTAATGTGATCTGCCTCAACAACTATCACCCAGTAGCACTTACCTCCATCATCATAAAGTACTTTGAGTGTATATTCAAAACTCTCATCACATCTTAACTGCCTGCTACACTTGACCCATTCCATTTTGCCTACAGGTTAAACAGACTCACAGACAATGCAATAGTGCTGGCTCTGCACAATGCTCTCTTACACCTGGACCACAATGAAACTTGTGCACGGATGCTGATTATTGACTACAGCTATGTGTTTAACACCATAATATCATCCAGGCTTGTCATGAGGCTCCGGAATATACGCATCAATTTTTATGCAACTTGATCCTGGACTTTATGATGGATGGGCATACTACAGGTGTTGCCGATCAGCAGTGTGACATTGTTCATACTGATGCTCAGACCCGGTGTCCCCCGAAGATGTGTGCCCAGCCCTCTGCCGTATACCATATTCACTCACAAATGTACAGCTACACACAGCTCCAACACCATTGTCAAATTTGCAAACAACACCACCATCATCAGCTGCATTTTAGCTGGAGACAAATCTGCATTCAGAGCACAGAGGAGAGCCCTGACATCATGCTTCTGGGACAACGACCTGCTGCTCAACATTAGCTACTCCAAGGACTCGTTGTGGACTATAGACTGCAGGGTGGAGGGAACAGATTGCTTCAGATTCCTGAGTATCAATATCAGTGAGGATTTGGGCTGGTCACATCATGTAGGGTGACCACAAAAGTAGTGAGACAATGGTTCTTCTTTCCTCAGCAACTAAAAAGTTTTGGCACTCGCATCAGCACCTTCGGGGGCAGTTTGTATCCACAATCCATCAGGCTACTGACCTTCTGAAATCATGGGCAGTTTACACACAACATTTTGCATGCTCACTCTACACATTGTACAGTCAATTCAATACAATGTCACTTTATTTGTATAGCACTTATCACAACTAATATTGTTGCAGAGCAGCTTTACATAGTAACATAAATTTAATACTAAATGTAAATATTTATTGCTCAGTGTGGACAGGGGTGTTCCCTCCACCCGGCAGTCTATAGTCCTCGATGAGTTCCTTGGACTAGTTGTTTTGAGCAGCAGGTCGTTGTACCAGACACATCATCTCAGGGCTTTGTCTCCAGCTAAAATACAGCTGATGATAGTGGTGTTTACATTAAACTACAACCCCTACCCATCCCTAATGAGCAAGCCTGTAGCAACAGTGGGAAGGAAAAATGACCTATATTGACCCAAGGTAAAAACATTGAAAGGAAGCAAGCCCAAAAGGGAAACCCATCCGTATTTGGGTGAAACCATAAAAATACAAACCATATACGGGAAACCTTATTACAGGCCAACATACTATATGCGGGGCAGTGGTGGTCTAGTGGTATAGGGTGCTGGATCGCTGATCCTAAGGTTGTGGGTTCGAGTCGGTTGTCCCGGTGCCTCCCAGTGCAGCTAACTGGGTTATCAAAGGCCAGCCATGTCTCTCACTGTCTATGATGTGAGGCATGGAAAAGAACCATTACTGACTGTCGTAAAGAGTAGGCTGCAAAGCCGTCGGCGTGTTTCCGCCCTGCGATGGCCTGGCGAGCTGTCCAGGGTGTACCCTGCCCTCGCCCGAAGTTGGCTGGGATGGGCACCAGCCTCCCCGCGACCCAAAATTAGGATTAAGCGGTTACAGAAAATGAACTGAACATACTATATACTAATAGAAAGATAGTTGTGCCCAGGTCAACCGTAGCTGCAGTGGCTCAGATACATGTCAGTGAATTAATGAGAAACAACTCTGATAGTTTGCACAATTTAAACATTAATCAGTACTGGAATTACTCAGATAGAGTGTATGATTCTCAGGAGCTACTATACTTGGCAAAAAAAAAAAAAAAAAAACAGTTTTGGACATGTAGATGTGATGACATTGAAGAGCCTATGCAGCCTCAGAATGCTATATCGGTTCCATCCAGTGGCCAGGAATGCAGCAGCACCTCGTACCAGCAGTGTCTGCCAGCAAGGCAGATAGATGTGGTGAAACAGAAAGCTGATGCAAGGGTGCTGAGCAAGGCTAACAGCTAAGCTAAAGGCTAACCCGTTCAATGCGAAAGGAGGGAATGCTGTGCCATTATTTTCACAGAGATCTGGCTGAACTCATGTGTACCAGATAATGCTGTTAGCATGGCAGGGCAAACAATATTCCGGTTGGACAGAAGCAGCTTTCTAACCAGTAAACTACAAGGCAGCGGTGTTTGTTTTAAATCAATAACAAC
>CM045728.1:20042349-20089849 GCA_024760905.1 Plotosus lineatus
GGCTGTTACAAATTGTGTGTATGTGTGCCTTGGCACTGCCATAGTCTGGCAAGCTGTTTAGGGTATGCTTCACCTTTGCCCAATGTCAGCTGAGATAGGCTCTAACCTCTCTGTGACCTTAGTACCCTAGTTAGGCAAATATGTCAATACAGGTTTGGTGTGCACAACAAACAATTTCAAGAGATATTAATGGCTGCTGTGAAACTTTATAATGATTAAACATTCTCATAATATTCCATTGAAGTGCTATATTTTGGTAGAATATTCCTTTTACCGGTACATCTTCAAGTTATCTATCAATAACAACATAAACATTGAAGTAGAGGAGTAAATAAAATGAGAGCTGAGTGCTGCCAGAGTAGATTATCAACTGAAAAGCAACAGTGAACCTCCACATTTCCCAGTTAACTCCAACACAAGGACACGTGACAGCTATGATGCATCACCTATGGAAACCAGCGCTACCTGAAAGCAATCAATCTTCACTTTAATTCAAAGCTGCTCTCTTCATCATATTGTCAAAGAGCTTGGACGCTTTAGTGTAATGCCCAGGCACAATGATAGCTAAAGCAAGCCCTTTGTAGGAAAAAAAAAAAAAAAAAAAAAGATGATTGATATTCTCAGGGCAGAAATGCTGCCACTGGAATCTTCTTATTTGTTAGAACGCTAATGATGACTTTGATTAATCATTGTTGACGTTTAACAAGAACCAAATTTTACTCAAAGAAAAGAGCCTGAAGCTTTGCACTTCTGTATCAATAAGGATCTGATTTCAACATTTCTTCAGCATCAAAATTCCCAAATCCACAACCATCTGATAAAACAGGTTAGATGTCACTGTGTCTAATTTCTAACCAACATCCATTAAAAAAAGGATTGGGTTTTGGTCATACCATTTTTTTAAATTATTTGTTTGTTTGTTTATGTTTTTTTTATAATCAAAATTGAAAAAATATCATTAAAAAAGTATAAAAGCAAAAGTAGGTGGCACGGTAGTATAGTGATTAGCACAGCTGCCTCACAGCAAGAAGGCCTGGGTTCAATTCTCAGCTCGGGCGTTTCTGTGTGGAGTTTCTGTGTTCTCCTCATGCTTGTGTGCGTTTCCTCCCACAGTCCAAAAACATGCACAGTAAGTTAATTGGCTATCTCAAATCTCCTCTGCGTGTCAGTGTTGGCCCTGTGATGGCTTGGTGAGCCTCCCAAGGTATACCCAGCCCATGCCTGAAGTTGGCTGAGATAGATGCCAGCCTCCTTGTGACCCTTAATTAGGATTAAGTGGGTCAGAAAATAAATTATAAACACAAAGGTAGACTTTACCAAAATGACAAAGAAGTTGTTTTACTTGGGAATCATTGTGGTTCAGTGGTGAGCACTTTTACCATAAACAGAAAAGGTTCTTGGCTTCAGATTCCCAAATGACTGGGGCCTTTCTGTACGAGGTTTGGAGGTTCTCCCATGCTTGTATTGGTTTCCTCCAGATGCTCCAGTTTCCTCAGGTCAGCACATTAGGACAACTGACTACTTTAAATTGTATGTCGTTGTAAATATGAGTGTAAATAGTTGTTTCTGGGCAACATGGTTGTGTAGGTCCGAGCTTCAATCAGGGAATTTTGGAGTTCCCATTGTTCTCCTTGTGCTTGTATATTCCCCTTCCATAATTCAAAATGCACAATAAGCTAACTGGCCGGTTCAGATTGCCCTCTTGTGTGATTGAAAGTGTGACTGTGTGTGTGTGTGTGTGTGTGTGTGGGGGGGGGGTTGCTTGGGTGTGGGTAGGTAGTTGTGTGTTGGCCTTGCGATGAAGTTTTTCCCTGCGTTCGTTCAGAGTGGGCTGAGATAGGCTCCAGCCTCCCCATGCCCCTAATATCCTGTGTACCCTGCCTGTAGCACAAAGTCATTTCGGATTGATCCCAATCCCCTGCACACCTGATTCCTGATGTATAAGCAGTGCAGATAAGAGATGGATGGTTGGATAGATGGATTATTTTACCTGGAAATGACTGCTTTTATCTCATTACCAGCAAACAGTAAGCCAGAAATGACATCCTGACAGGAACCTAGAGTGAAACCTTGATAGCTGATTGTGATTTTCTCACAAAGTGAATGCCATAATCAGATCTCTATATCATCAATTACGGAGCGGCATCTAACCAATTTAGTTTGTGATCAGATGCAGGTGATAAAATATCTGTGATACTTGTATTCAATCACAAACCTCACAAACAGCACAGAGAGAAGTACGGTATACAGATAACAGTGGATAAAGGACAAGGGATTCATTCATTCACTTTTTAAGCTGCTAAATCCTAATTAAGATCACGAGTAGACTGGCACCCATTTCCGCCGACTCTTGGAAAGGGTGTGGTACACCCTGGACAGCTCATCAGACTTGTACAACCATTCACACTAACACTCACAAATAGGAGTGATTAGGAACAGCCAATTAGCCTACTGTGCATATTTTTTGGATGGTGAGAGGAAACCGTAGTCAAGGAGGAAACCCAAGAAAACACAGGGAGAACATGCAAATCCCGCACAGAAATGCCCGGCCTGGGAATTAAACCCATAACCTTCAGTTTTTTTTTTTCCTTTGGAACATGCTAAGACTTCAATAACCATTGAAAAGAAAATAGATCTATGAAATGTTCTTTTTTTTTTTATAAGCTGCTTTTAGATACATAATTTACAAATGCCAAAATAGCAGACTTCTACTGGTTCAAGTTTAGAAAACTCACTCATTTGCCAAAGTGCTAAAGCCTATATCTCAGCCAACACCGGACAAAGGCATGAGACACCCTGAACAGCTCACCAGACCACCACAAAGCAACACACATACAACCATTTATGCCCACATCCACACCTAGGGACAATTTGGAATAACCAATCAGCCCATGTGCCTGTTTCTGAAATGTAGGAGAAAAAACTGAAGTACCTCGAGGAAACCTATGCAAGCACATGGAGAACATGCAAACTCCGCACAGAAACACCCCAGCCTGGAAATCAGACCCAGGCCTTTCTTGCAGTATGGCTGACTAGTGCTAGTGGTCTAGTGGTTAGCTAATGCTAACCACCAGTCACTGCTCAGCAGTGTTTGGAAATTGTTGCTGCATCGTGGTCATATTACCATGCATTCTGCTATGGTACTTTTCAAGTGCTTAATTTAATCTACTGTGTCTGGATCCAGAATCCTGAATGCCATCTTATCCCCCTTGATGTATGGGATGAATGAGATTTACTACTGTTTTTGGTGTGTGAGCAGTCATCCCTTCTTAAAGACATGATCAGCTCCAGTGGAGCAAGCTTATAGGTCTTAAACAACAGTGAGACTCCAACACACCATTTAATAGCCACACCACCCAGGGAGAAAATTAGAAGATCTGAAAATTGTTCAACATTATGAACTGATGGGAAATTTAATTGAGAATGTGAGATGAGAATTGAACACAGTGGGACTGTGATTAATGTTTAATATGCAGAAGTTATGTGATGTAATAATAGAAACCACTAATAATTCATATCAGATGTTCTTGTTGTGAAGACTACTTTGAAATCCTGGTAATAGTCTAGTGCAAAATAATAAATTATACAGTTACGTCAGTAGCGTCAGACTAAATGTTCAAAAATAATAAGAGAAATTAGGGTGAATGGGTGTGAGAGAACATGTGTGTGTCGGTTTATCTAATATACAAGCCAAAAGCACAAACGACACAGGTAAACTTGATCTATTGTTTTAATTATCCTTCATTTCCATTGGACTGATCAGCAGTATAAAATATTCAGGAATATAAGGCAGAGTTAAATATATTTTAGCTCAGACAGAAGACATAAAAAGTCTGCTCCACAGTTCTCATACTAGGGGATGATATGTGACTCATGGAAGAACGTTTATAACTGAATACATGAATAAAATAGTCAGATGACTGGATGTTGCTTCATAAACAATTTTGTGCTCTCAAAAATCTAAACAGAGAAAGAAGAGATAGTACTGTAGTTATACACAATATATTTTCAATTCCTAACCAAAATTCAGAATATAGGAACTTTATATTTCCTATTTCTCTAATGAAACCTTGTTCAGTTAAAAGAAATTGCTTCAACTATTATGTCTAGCATTGAGATGCAAAGTCAAAGAAATAGCTCAGCCAGAATATAATTTATTCCTACTTCTGAACAGACCTACAAAGTCCAAAAGGTTCCCACAGTTCAGACAAAAGGGTGGCTCTGTAAAAGTGAAAGTCAAAAATTCATCCAAAGCCAATTTCAGTAAAGTCAATGTCACTCTTTGAGCAAAGTTACGTCCAAAATACACCTTTTGAACATCTTCCCACACATTGAAAAGACGTTCCCTGATGAGCCAAAATGAACGTTTTTATGAAGTCTTTTCATACTGTCTTCTCAACGTCTGATAATGGTAGCCACAATTCACAAGAATGGCATATATACACCTCCAGAAGTAAATTGGGTTTAATTGTTGAGGTTCTCTTTGGGAGTAACGAGGATGGATAGGATTAGGAATGAGCACGTCAGAGGGACAGCACATGTAAGACGTTTTGGAGACAAAGTCAGAGAGGCTAGATTGAGATGGTTTGGACATGTACAGAGGAGGGATAGTGAGTATATTGGTAATAGGATGCTGAGGCTGGAACTACCAGGCAAAAGGCCTAGAGGAAGACCAAAGAGACGATTCATGGATGTGGTAAAGGAGGACATGAAGGTCGTTGGTGTAAGAGAAGAAGATGCAAAGGACAGGGTGAGATGGAGGCAGATGATTCGCTGTGGCGACCCCTGAAGGGAAAAGCCGAAAGGAAAAGAAGAAGTGTTACTAAATTCTGTTAGTATTACTATAGATAGATATAATAGATAAGCAGCGGCACGACGGCGTACTGGTCAGCATGTCTGCCCCACAGCAAGAAGATCCTGGGTTTGATTCCAAGCTCGGGCATTTCTGTGAGGAGTTTGCATGTTCTTCCTGTGCTTGTGTGGATTATCTCCAGTTTCTTCCCATAGTCCAAAAACTACACAGTAGGTTAATTGGCCATTCAGGATCACCCTGGGGTGTGAGTGTGAGCATCTGCTTGGTGATGACCTGGTGAGCGGTCCAGAGTGTGCCCTGCCCTCACTCAGAGTCAGCTGAGATGGGCACCAGCCTCCTCATGACCCTAATTAGGATTAAGTGGTTCAGAAAATAAAAGCATGATGAGAATAGACACGAATTTAATCACATTGTTTAATTTATTGCAATTCAACCAAAAAGAAGAAACATTTAAATTGACAAGGAAACTAAACACGCATGCATACAAACAAAAACATTGTGACTAGAGTCAATAAAAGGGCTCATGCCCCAATTGAAAGATCAGTGACAAAAGTCTGTCTTTATACAAAAAACATCAACTAGATAATGAAGAATAAACTTTGTGACACATATCTGTACATATTCTCAAAGTTGACAGTGCTCAGCTAGAAGGCTTGGCATGGACCAAAAACAGCATGGATCATTTTATCGACCCCTGTAGTACACCCACTGTTGTAGGGAGCAAGTTGTAGACAGCACTTGTGAGGACTGTTTTAAGCGTATTTAAAACTGTTTGAGAAAGGTATCAGAAGTGGTTTAGAATGTGAGCTTTGTACTAGCAGATAATGAGGTAGCTTAACAAAGACCTTTGATGGATCTAAAACTTATAACAACTGGGAAGTAGTAGAGTGTCATTCAGGAAGTCCTGCTGTAGATGATAAAAGAATTTGATTAGTTGCTAAATGTAGTGGATGTTGTCCCAATCTTTAGAAAGCAGCCATAATAAAGAGCATGAGTAGAAGGTAAAGCTGTATCATTCTTTATAAATATTGGACTGATGTTCACAAGCTTTCAGTTTGAAGGTACTTGTCTAAGAGGGAGTGATAAATTAAAGAACCTGCAAAGACTTGGGGCAATCTCATTTGCTATGGTTTTCAGTAGTCTTCCGGGAATTGCATTAGGTCCGCATGCCTTTTAAAGATCGATAGTAAGCATGGCATCACTGACTTATGAAACCTATGCATAGGTTTGATGCATATGTGGGTTATCTTTGATGACATTATCTAGTATAAAATTTTGGCATCAAAAAGAAGTGATAGAATTTTTCTCTGTGATGAATTGGATATTGCACTAATTTTTAAAATCTTTTATGTTGATACATTTCTAAACACGCTGTAGCCAGACATTGAAATATAAGCTTCCATTTATACCACTCAGGGGGTTGTGGTCAGATATCCAGATACTGAAGCTGATTTGCACATATTGCAGATATACTGTACCTGGTCCTGGAATAACCAATATAAGCATAATGTACATGTCTGATGAATGCAGTAAAAAAAAAAAAGCAGCATCTAAACTTTTTTTTTCTGTTCTGGCTACGGGGTGGTGAAATGAACTTCCTCTGCTGAGTCACTGGGTATCTTCACTGCATGCCTTTTTTTTTTTTTTTTTTTTTTTTTTTGTCTGTGCTTAGATTAGCACTATGTACACACACACACACACACACACACACACACACACACACACACACACACACACACACACACACACACACACACACACACATAAAAAATAAAATAAAATAAAATAAAAAAACACATAACACCTACGGACTAAGTGTGACTTTCGGTATGCTTAGTCTGAGTTCTATCAAACCAGTATAAGAATACATTCACTGATAGTAACTTTAAAGCACTTCTGTAAGTCGCTCTGGATAAGAGCATCTGCGAAATGCTGTAAATGCATCCATCGCTATTTCACGCTTCAATTCATGTGGCCCAAGTGCATGCGGTTTTTTTTTTGTTTGTTTGTTTTGTTTTGTTTTTTTTGTTTTTTTTTTAATATTCATTGAATTAAAATAAGGAAAATGGCGCAAATCAAGGCCAATTATGCAAAAAACTCAAACAAACAAAAACCAAAAACAACCCCCCCCATCAAAACTACTTACATTTTTATGTAAGGTGTGCATCTGACTGTGTGTGCACGCATCTGTGGGTGTGTGTATGTGTGTGTATTTACACGTATTATTACACACGTATGTGTGTGTATTTATATTTTATTTACATCTTATGCATGGGGGAGGAGTGCTGTCCATTGTATTGAATAGCAATAATAAACAATTATTAATGCTACTTTCTGTCACACCCATGCACTGCATGAACTCATTTGCATCTCATTTTTTAAGGATGAGTGGCTACTTCCAGGATTGCTAAGTAGCACTGCAGCTCCCAACAGCAACGCAGCATAGCTTAGTCTCATCCCAGGGCTGACAGTGCAGTGTACTTGAAAACTTTGACATACGTTGTATTAATTCTGGTTTGTTTTCTTGTGTTTTGACCACTTTCTGCACCCTGTATTTTTTTTTTTTTTTTTTTTTTTCTAGCTGCTAGCGCCTCTGATAATCCTCTTAACTCAGAACTTGAAGTGTGCTTGTTTACTTCAGCCACATTTTTGGAATTGTCTCTGGTATTCTGTTTTCCTGTGAACTTGACCTTTGCTTGTTATCTGATTAAACCTTTGGAATTGCTTCTGACACACAGTCTGCTTGTTACACTGATCTGTTCCTGTATATTTGGATTCGGAGTTTTGTGGGCTCACTTAAACAGTGGATTTGATCTGTTCATTTTTTTTCCCAGCTAGTATATTTCTGACACTTTTCTCAATAAGAAATAGGTGCAGGGGATTATTTTTAAAAAGCCTATTCTAGGTCAAATCTTCCAAGAATTACATTAAAACCTGCTGCTACAAAATATGCACTGGAATTAATTGGTTTTTGCCACAGTTCATCATTTTCTGTAACCGCTCCATCCTAATTAGGGTTGCGGGGAGACCGGTGCCCATCCCAGCCAACTCCGGGCGAGGGCAGAGTACACCCTGGACAGCTTGTCAGGCCATCGCAGGGTGGAAACACGCCGACGGCGTTGCAGTCTAGTCTTGTCAAAAGTCAGCAACGGTTATTTTATATGAACCTCACACCATAGACAGTGAGAGACATGGCCGGCCTTTGATAACCCAGTTAGCTGCACTGGGGGGGGGGCAGTGACAACCTTGTGAAGGAACTCCAGCGCCTTATACCACTAGACCGCCACTGCCACATTTTACTTAAAATAATCTAACCAAAAAAATGTGGATACTTTGTTTAGAAATTAATTTCACAATTAAATTTCCAGTACCAGCAGAAATTCTGTTTTCTAGGTACAGACTTCACAGTATCATAGCAGAGCCATTATTTAAAAAAAGCAACAAAAACTTGTATTAGTCTACATTACTGGGGAAGAAAATGGGGAAGTTATGAGTGTTCATTACAAAGAGCAGCACAGTGGTGTAATTGTTCACACGGCTGCCTCTTGAAACCTACGGGCTTGATCCCTGTTCCCGCGGGTGCTGTGTGGAAATGACATGTTCCCCCTGTGATTGTGCGGGTTTCCTCCTGGTGCTCTGGCTTCCTCCCACTGTCTAATGACATTCATATTTGGCTAATTAGCTGTTTCGAATTGCCCCCTTTGTGAATTTGAGTGTGATCGGTTGGGCATGTCGGCCCTGCAATAAAATAGCAAGCTGTTAGAGGTGTATCCCACCTTTGCCCAGAGTTGGCTAGTTTGGGCTTCAGCATTCCTACTATTCTAATAATGGATCAAGCAGTTAAGAAAATGAGATGAGATAAAAAGAAAACAAGTCATAAAAGTCTAAGAAGTTTACTTTAAAACTAAAACTAAAACTTAATATTGTCCTACTACTTATATTACATATTAGTATTATTGTCCTATTACTTATATTAGCTTAAGCACCTGCTGTAGTAACCTCTATAAAACTGGTTTAGCTTGATTGTGTATAGACCCTGACCAGTTAAACGAGCATAAGGATATGTTCTAGCTGAAGACTGGAAAGCACTCCTGCCATGCACTCTGAATATCAGCATCTGCTAAGTTGTAAATGAAAAACTGCCAGTTTACTGGAACGAATAACATGTAATGTGTTTATTCCTATACTCTTTGCTATTTACTAAACAATTCTCTATTTATTCAGACATTTAACATTCTAATCCTCTTTTAAAACAGCGTGAATGTTCATGGTTTTGAGATTTCATCTCTCCTTTCTGATCAAGCATAAACCACTCAGTTACTCATTTCCAAACCACATAATCCTTTAATGGTCCCAGGAAGGCTGGTACACCTCTCAGCTGACACGATAAAAAAAAGCAGTGTACACACTGAACAGCTCACAGGGAGAACATGAAAACTCCACATAGAAATGCCCAAACCTGGAACACAAACCCAGGACCTTCTTGCTGAGAAGCAGATGTGCTGACCACGACACCACTGTGCGGTAATACTAACAGAATTTAGTAACACTTCTTCTTTTACTTTCGGCTGCTCCCTTCAGGGGTCGCCACAGCAAATCATCCGCCTCCACCTCACCCTGTCCTCCGCATCTTCTTTTCTGACTCCAACGACCTTCATGTCTTCCTTCACCACATCCATAACTCTCTTCTTTGGTCTTCCTCGAGGCCTTCTGCCTGGTAGTTCCAACCTCAGCATCCTACTGCCAATATACTCACTATCCCTCCTCTGTACATGTCCAAACCATCTCAATCTAGCCTCTCTGACTTTGTCTCCAAAACATCTTACGTGGGCTGTCCCTCTGATATACTAATTTCTGATCCTATCCATCCTCGTTACTCCCAGAGAGAACCTCAACATTTTCATCTCCGCTACCTCCAGCTCTGCCTCCTGCCTTTTCCTCAGCGCCACTGTTTCTAATCCATA
The DNA here is from genome assembly GCA_024760905.1 of Plotosus lineatus. Taxonomy (NCBI): domain Eukaryota; kingdom Metazoa; phylum Chordata; class Actinopteri; order Siluriformes; family Plotosidae; genus Plotosus; species Plotosus lineatus. The sequence goes on from CM045728.1 coordinate 20,052,127, forward strand.
CAACATCGCTGGCCTCACCACCGTCTTGTACACTTTTCCCTTCATTCTTGCTGACACTCTCCAATCGCACATCACACCGGACACTTTTTCTCCAACCATTCCAGCCTGCCTGCACACGCTTCTTCACCTCTTTTCCACACTCTCCATTGCTCTGGATTGTTGAGCCTAAGTACTTAAAATCCTCCACCTTCGTTATCTCTGCTCCCTGTAACATCACCGTTCCTCCTGGGTCCTTCTCATTCACACACATGTATTCTGATTTTCTGAGGCTAACCTTCATTCCTCTCCTTTCCAGGGCATACCTCCACCTCTCTAGATTTTCCTGCACTTGTTCTCTGCTCTCACTACAGATCACAATGTCATCTGCAAACATCATAGTAATTTACTTAGTAGTTTAGAATTTAGTAACACATATAACATAATCCAAATACATAATTTTGATGGAACAGATTATACATTCTAAAGGTATATAAATATAAATAGACACAGTTGGTGCCCTGTTTTGTTTGTTTATTTACTCTTTATGTACAGTTAAGTTTAAAGAATCCTTTAAAGGTGGCATTTGTCTGAGAAAACAACAAAAAGCCACTGCATAAGCCTAATTAGGGTCGGATGAGGTTGGTGCCCATCTCAGCCAACTCTGGATCGCAGAGGACATCCTGGACAGGTCGCCAGGCCACCCCTGGGGCAGAAACACAGTGACAGCTATGTAGCCTATTCTTGAAGAAAGTCAGCAGTGGTTCTTTTACATGCCTTTCACCCTAGACAGTGAGAGACATGGCCAGGCTTTGATAACTCAGTTACCAGAAGGAACAGCAGTGACAATTTGTTGGTAGTGGGGCTTGGGATCAGTAATAAAGCACCTTACTACTGGGCTACCAATGCCCCAAGTAAGGATTCATTAACATTTATTAAAAGGAATGTGCAGCAGTCCATGGTAACCCTGGGTAATACTGGCTTAAAGTATTATTATTATTATTATTAGTAGTAGTAGTAGTAGTAGTAGTAGTAGTAGCATTATCATCATCATCATCATCATCATCATCATCATCATCATCATCATTATCTTCTTCTTCTTCTTCTTCTTCTTCTTCTTCTTCTTAATCCACTTAATCCGGGATCAGGCCTAAGCAATGAGATCCAGATGTCCTTATCCCTAGCCAGTTCTTCCAGCTCTTCTGTGGGGAACAGAGTCATTCTCAGACTATCCAGTTGGACATGCCTGAAACACCACACCAGGGAGGCATTCAAGAGGCATTCAAACCAGATTTGTCGTCCACGTGTTGTGACGTCATCCACAAAAATCAGACATGAGATTTTATGGTCACAAAACTAGAACCCCTTAACACCATAGCTGTGCCTAGAAAGTCTGTCCATAACAATTATGAACAGATTCAGTGACATAGGATAGCCTTGGTCGACTCCAACCCTCACCAGAAATGAATTCGACCTGTTATTACCGGTGATACAGACTAAATACCCATAACAACAGAGCACACCCCACAGGATAGCCCGAGGGACATGGTCAAAAGCCTTCTCTAAATTCACCAAACACATGTGGAGAGATTGGGCAAACTAACATGCCCCCTCTAGGATCCTTTAGAGTGAGACTTCAGAGTGACAACAGAGTTGGTCTAGAGTGCTGCAAGCAGGATGAAACCCACATTGTTCCTCCTGAATCCGAGGTTTATCCATCAGTCGGCTCTTCCAAAGCCCTGAAATACTCAGGGTGGATCTCATCCACCCTCTGAGAACAACCAGCAAGGAGCTTTTTCACTACCTCAGTGACCTCAACCCTAGTGATGGGTGGACCCCCACCCAAACCCTCCCAAAAATGTCTTCCTCCTTCACAGAGGGCATGTTGGTGGCATTGAGGAAGTCCTCAAAGTACTCCATCCACTGAGGTGGGCAGCTCCCCACTTCCACTGTAAACAGTATTTGTGAAGCAGTATTCTGGTACACCCTTCTGAGACAATGGGTGATGGATCAGAACCCTTTTGAGGTCAACTGATAGCCACTTTCCAGGCTTTCACTAAAGTTGTCCCATGCCCAAGATTTTGCATCAGTGACAACCTAAGCTGCAGCACATTTGGCTTGCCACTACCTGTCTGTTGCCTTGGGAGTCCCATGGGTCAATGAGAACAGATAGGCCTCCTTTTCAGCTGGATGGCCACCTTCACCACAGGTATCCACCACTGGTGGCAGGGTCTGATGACCTTCTGGCCACAGCTGTGGGTTGCCGCCTCAATAATGGAGGCACAAAACATGGCCCATTCAGATTCCATGTCCCCACCTACTTTGTAGCTGTAGTTGTTGTAGCTATTTTAGGTTGTAGAAGTGTGCATTAAGGGCCCTTCTGACAGGATACTTCGCCAAACATTCCCAGGAGACCCTAACTACACGTTTTGGCATACCAGGTCTGGTAGGCAGCCTCGCCCACCATTGGAGGCAGCTCACCATCAGGTGGTGATCGTTGACAGCTGACCTCCTCTCTTCACCTGCATGTCCAGAACATATGGTCGCAAGTCTGGTGACATGAGTACAAAGTCAATTATCAAAGTGCAGCCTAGGGTGTTCTGGTGACTTATGGACATCCTTACTTTCAAACATGGTGTTTGTTATGGACAAACCCTGACAAACACAGAAGTCTAACAAGGAAACACCATTAGGATTCAGATCAGAAATCTCCAAGTACAACGAGGAAGTCCCTAAGCTGAGCATTCTCAAACAGACCCCTAAAGGCTGCAAAAAGGGTGGGTACTCTGAATTGTCATTTGGTGCACAAGCGCAAACAACAGTCAGAACCTGACTCCCTCCCAAAGGCGGAGGGAAGTGACCCTTTGGTCAACAGTGGGGGTACCACAATGTGTGGACACAGAGACTCAGGCAACAAGGATGCCCACACCAGTTCGCCGCCTTTCCCCATGAGCAACTCCGGAATGGAATAAGGTCCAGCCTCTTTCAAGATGGGTGGTTCTAAAGCCCAAGCTATGCTTTGAGGTGACTCTGTTTACATCTAGTCTCTATCTTTCAACCTCATGCACCAGCTCAGGCTCCAGAGAGGTGACATTCAATGTCCCAAGAGTCAGTGGCAGTAGCCAAGGATTGGTCAGACAGCACCCATGACTTTGGCTGCCATCAAACTCTCAATGCACCCAACCCCTATATCCCCTTACACAGATAGTGTTTCCATAGGAGGGCCTACTCATGTGTCCTTTATGGGCTTGGCCCGACTGGCTCTATGAGCAAAAGCCTGACTACCAGCCTTTGAGTCCCTCCCCTAGGCCTGTCTCCAGGAGGTACCCTGGTGAGCCACATCTGGGCAAGAGAAACCATGTCCTTTTATAATTATCCTTTGGGATTTTTTTGAATTATGTTTTTCTTCCTGCACCTTCACCTAGGATCTGTTTGCCTTGGGTGACCCTACCAGGGGCATAATGCCTCCAATAACATAGCTCCTAGAATTATTCGGACATGCAAACCCCTCCACCACGATAAGGTTGCGTTTCAAGGAGAGGATACTTTTTTAATAAAAATAACAGTAATAGTATTAGTAGTATGAGTAGTATTACAATAATAATCACATAAACCTAGTTTGGAAAAAAGGATTTTTTTTTTGTATAATTGGCCTTGTTTTTGTGGCATTTTCCTTAACTTTCTCCCCTATTCTTCCTTAATTTCCTTATTTTTTTAATTCGATGAATATTTATTTATTGAAGCCGCATGAATTGAAGCGCAAAGTAGCGACGAGGGATCCCTGTATACACACACACACACACACACATGCACACACACACACACACACACACACACACACACACACACACACACACACACACACACACACACACACACACACACACACATATATATATATATGGAACCGTAAGGGTCAGAATTCACAATTTTAGTTTTGTATCTGGAAATCATTTGTTAAAAAGTTAGCTGATTTCTCAGCAATGCATTCTCCTTAGCCGTGTTATGCTTGAGTGGGAGTTTCTATATTTTTTAAAGAGCAAAGCACTACAGTAAACAGACAGTAGATTTTAAATAGCAGAACTATATGACAATAAAGGAAGTGGTGCTTGTTTGTGTGTGTGTGTGTGTGTGTGTGTGTGTGTGTGTGTGTGTGTGTGTATGTGTGTGTGTGTGTGTGTGTGTGTATACGTGTGTGTTCAAAATTGACTCAGTGTGTTTATACACAGCACATGTCCCTATGGTTCTGCAACAGCTTTGGTGTGTCTCCACAGCATGAGTAGTGTGAAAACAGGGGTAACAGACGATATCGTAAAAAAAGAATTAGAAGCTTTGTCAAGTTGTGTTTGTCGTAAAATTCAGTGAACATGCCCTCAGAGGCTGATTGGGGACGTGAGGAAACCATGCATGTGCCAGAGGATTGTATGTTGTGCCTACAATGCCAAAAAGGACCATTTTGAGTGATTTATCCATCACTGGCTTCTGTACATAAAGAGCAAGGTAAAAGACTATCCTGCAACCACAGGAAGTGCTGCCTTTTGTTGACCTTGGAAAGCTTTAAAAACATGCTAGATTGATGTGATGCGACTGTTCAGTAGTGTATCTCCTAAGTGACAGGGCTTTTATTCAGAGCTGAAATGTGCTCTGAGACAGAAAGAAAAAGAGAGAGCCAAGGCGGACCTGATTTCAGGAAATAATTCATCAACCACTTTGTAATACAATGTCTTTTGATAGTGAGGCGTTTATTTTATTTATTTATTTATTTATTTGTTTATTTAGGGGGGGGAGTGGTACAGTATGTTTAAGTGGGAACACACATTTATTTTTCTATAATTCAGTCACTTGGAGACGTAAAAAAGAAGAAGAAATGAGATCCCATATGATATGTAAACTCAAGGGAAAAAAGAATGTTTCAAAATCTGACAAAGGCTTCATTCTTTTGTTTGTGTGGGTGTATGTTTTGTGGTCAGGGGAGTTCAAGAAAATATTGAAATTTGTTGTGAAACACGATGCTCAAAAGGGGCAATGAACTCAATTTTAAACCCCTATTAAAAATAAGTTGGTATTCCGTCTTTAATCAGGCTTGATTGGCAGTAATATTTAACAGTATAGACAGCAGAGTATTCCTAACCTTGAGGATCTTCAATTTCAATATTTCAAATTTAACATTCATTCATCCATTTTCCGAATCCTAATTTGGGTTGCAGGAAGGCTGGTGCCCATCTCAGCCGACTCCGGGTGAGGACAGGGTACACCCTGTTTAGCTCACAAGGCCATTGCAGGGCCAGCACTCACACAACCATTCAAAACAAGGTCAATTATGCAAAATAAAGTGAAAGGCAGCTGAAAGCGAGGGATCCCTGTATATATATATATCAATATCATCATCATCTTCTTCCGCTTAGTCCAAGGTTGGGTCGCGGGGGCAGCAACCTTAGCAAAGAGGTCCAGACATCCCTCTCCCGAGCTACTTCCTCCAACTCTCCCGGGGGGACACCGAGGCGGTCCCAGACAAGCCGAGAGACATAGTCCCTCCAGTGTGTTCTAGGTCGACCCCGGGGTCTCTTCCCGGTTGGACATGCCCGAAACACCACACCAGGGAGGCGTCCGGGGGGCATTCTGACCAGATGCCCGAGCCACCTCAACTGGCTCCTCTCAATGCGGAGGAGCAGCGAATCTACTCCGAGCTCTCCCCGGATGGCGGAGCTTCTCACCCTATCTCTAAGGGAGAACCCCGCCACCCGGCGAAGGAAGCTCATTTCAGCCGCTTGTATCCGTGATCTTGTTCTTTCGGTCATTACCCAAAGCTCGTGACCATAGGTGAGGGTTGGAACGTAGATCGACTGGTAAATTGAGAGCTTCGCCTTGCGTCTCAGCTCCTTTTTCACCACGACGGACCGGTACAGGCACCGCTTAACAGCAGAGGCTGCAGCGATCCGTCTGTCGATCTCTCGCTCCATCCTTCCGTCACTCGTAAACAAGACCCCAAGATACTTAAACTCCTCCACTTGGGGCAGGACCTCATTCCCTACCTGGAGAGTGCATTCCACCCTTGTCCGACTGAGAACCATGGCCTCGGACTTGGAGGTACTGATCTTCATCCCGGCTGCTTCGCACTCAGCTGCGAATCGCTCCAATGAGAGCTGGAGGGCCCGACTTGATGAAGCCAAGAGGACAATATCATCCGCAAAAAGCAGAGACGATATCCGATGGCCACCAAACCAGAACCCCTCATCGCCTCGACTGCGCCTAGAAATTCTGTCCATAAAAATTATGAACAGAATCAGTGACAAAGGACAGCCTTGGCGGACTCCAACTCCCATATATATATATATATATATATATAGTCACACTCACACCTAGAGGAGATTTCTGTGAGGCGGTTGTGCTGACCAGAATGCCACCATGCTGCCTATCAAATAAAACATGATAAATAAGGTAAATATTGTACAAGTATTGTGTATTTCAAAATGGTTGGGAAAGCCACGTTTCACAACTCAATATCTGACTTGTCAGTGCATACACAGCCATATCATTCGCTATTCTAATAAACTCGACCAAATAATTAATGTTGGTGGCATAATGAGTTAGCACATTCGCCTCATAGCAAGAAGGTCCCAGACTTGTTAAGGGTACTTTTGTGTGGCATTTCCATCTTCTCTGTATGTTTCGGTTTCTTCCGAATACTCGTTTTCCCACAAAGTTCAAAGGGCTGCACATTAACTTAATTGGATGTTGTCAATCAGCTCTAGGTGTTAAAGTGAGTGGAATGTTTGTGTGTGTTCTCCCTGTGATAGACTGGAAGCTGTATAGCATGTACCACACCTTCACCCACGGAGGGCCGAGATGTTCTCCAGCCTACTCTTGACCCTAGCAGGAATAAACTGTGCAGAAAATTAATGAGTGAGTTGATAATGATTGTTATGATGTCTCACAGTTTGGGAGCTCTGTCTGTAACAAGCGATGATTATAATTTTCAGTGGCACATTCTTAGTAAATATATTATTAAGTGTTGCTTCAGTCTACAATTCATTTTACTGTGTAAAGCTGCTTTGAGACAATATCAACTATATAACTTCTTCTTCTTCTTCTTCTTTTACTTTCGGCTGCTCCCTTCAGGGGTCGCCACAGCAAATCATCCGCCTCCACCTCACCCTGTCCTCCGCCTCTTCTTTTCTGACTCCAACAACCTTCATGTCTTCCTTCACCACATCCATAAATCTCTTCTTCGGTCTTCCTCGAGGCCTTCTGCCTGGTAGTTCCAACCTCAGCATCCTACTGCCAATATACTCACTATCCCTCCTCTGTACATGTCCAAACCATCTCAATCTAGCCTCTCTGACTTTGTCTCCAAAACATCTTACGTGGGCTGTCCCTCTGATATACTCATTTCTGATCCTATCCATCCTCGTTACTCCCAGGGAGAACCTCAACATTTTCATCTCCGCTACCTCCAGCTCTGCCTCCTGCCTTTTCCTCAGCGCCACTGTTTCTAAGCCATACAACATCGCTGGCCTCACCACCATCTTGTACACTTTTCCCTTCATTCTTGCTGACACTCTCCTATCGCACATCACACCGGATACTTTTCTCCAACCATTCCAGCCTGCCTGCACACGCTTCTTCACCTCTTTTCCACACTCTCCATTGCTCTGGATTGTTGAGCCTAAGTACTTAAAATCCTCCACCTTCGTTATCTCTGCTCCCTGTAACATCACCGTTCCTCCTGGGTCCTTCTCATTCACACACATGTATTCTGATTTTCTGAGGCTAACCTTCATTCCTCTCCTTTCCAGGGCATACCTCCACCTCTCGAGATTTTCCTGCACTTGTTCTCTGCTCTCACTACAGATCACGATGTCATCTGCAAACATCATAGTCCATGGAGATTCTTGTCTCACCTCGTCTGTCAGCCTGTCCATCACCATAGCAAACAAGAAGGGGCTCAGAGCTGACCCTTGATGCAGTCCCACCTCCACCTTGAATTCGTCGGTCACACCGACAGCACACCTCACCACTGTCTTACATCTCTCATACATGTCCTGCACCACTCTAACATACTTCTCTGCCACTCCAGACTTCCTCATGCAATACCACAGTTCTTCTCTTGGCACCCTGTCATATGCTTTTCCAGATCCACAAAGGCACAATGTAGCTCCCTCTGACCTTCTCTGTACTTCTCTATTAACATCCTCAAGGCAAACATTGCATCTGTGGTGCTCTTTCTTGGCATGAAACCAAACTGTTGTTCACAAATGCTGACCTCTGCCCTTAGTCTAGCTTCCACTATTCTTTCCCATAACTTCATCGTATGGCTCATCAACTTTATCCCTCTGTAGTTGCTGCAACTCTGCACGTCTCCCTTGTTCTTAAAAATGGGCACCAGCACACTTCTCCTCCACTCCTCCGGCATCTGCTCACTCTCTAGTACCGTGTTGAATGTTCTTGTCAGAAAATCTACTGCTACCTCTCCTAGACACTTCCATACCTCCACAGGTATATCATCAGGACCAACTGCCTTTCCATTCTTCATCCTCTTCAATGCCCTTCTCACTTCACCCTTACTGATCTTTGCTACATCCTGCCCCTCAATGGTTACCTCTTCTACTCTTTTTCTCTCTCATTTTCCTCATTCATCAGCTCTTCAAAGTACTCTTTCCATCTTCCCAGCACACTTCTGTCATCAGTCAATAGAGTTCCCTCTCTGTCCTTTATCAATCTAACTTGCTGCACGTCCTTTCCACCTCTATTTCTCTGCTGTGCCAACCTGTATAGATCATTTTCTCCCTCTTTACTATCCAACCTATCATACAAGTCATCATATGCCCTCTGTTTGGCCTTAGCCACTGCTACTTTCGCCTTACGCTGTGTCTCCCTGTACTCCTGTTTACTCTCTTCGGTCCTCTCAATGTCCCACTTCTTCTTGGCTAACCTCTTCTTTTGTACACACTCCTGCACTTCCTCATTCCACCACCAAGTCTCCTTATCTACTTTCCTTCCAGAGGACACACCAAGTACTCTCCTACCTGTGTCCCTGATCACATTTGCTGTGGTTGTCCAGTCATTTGGAAGCACTTCCTGGCCACCCAAAGCCTGTTTCAACTCCTCCTTGAAGACAACACGACACTCTTCCTTTTTCAACTTCCACCACTTTGTCTTCTGCTCTGCCTTTGCCTTTTTCACCTTTCTCACCATCAGAGTCATCCTACACACCACCATCCTATGCTGTTTGGCAACGCTCTCACCCACGATGACTTTGCAGTCACTGACTTCCTTCAAATTACATCGCCTACACAAGATGTAGTCTACCTGTGTGCGCCTACCTCCGCTTTCATAAGTCACCCTATGCTCCTGTTTCTTCTCAAAGAAAGTATTCACCACAGCCATTTCCATCCTTTTTGCAAAATCTATCAACATCTGTCCTTCTGCGTTCCTGTCCTGGATACCAAACCTGCCCATCACTTCCTCGTCCCCTCTGTTGCCTGCCCCAACATGTCCATTGAAGTCTGCACCTATGACCACTCTTTCACCTCTGGGGGTACTCTGCATCACTTCATCTAAGTCACTCCAGAATCTCTCCTTCTCTTCTAGCTCACATCCTGCCTGTGGGGCATAAGCACTAACAACATTGAACATTACACCTTCAATTTCTAACTTGAGATTCATCACTCTGTCTGACACTCTTTTCACTTTTAGAACATTCCTGACAAACTCCTCCTTCAAGATGACTCCGACTCCATTTCTCTTCCCATCTACACCGTGATAAAATAGCTTAAACCCTGCTCCTAAGCTTTTAGCTTTGCTACCTTTCCACCTGGTCTCCTGAACACACAGTATGTCCACCTTCCTCCTCTGCATCATGTCAACCAGCTCTCTACCTTTTCTGTGCATAGTTCCAACATTCAAAGTCCCCACTCTCAGTCCTAGACTCATGCCTTTCCTCTTCTCTCTCTGCCTACGGACACGCCTCCCACCTCTCCTTCTTCGACGTCTTCGACCAACAGTAGTCCAATTTCCATCAGCACCCTGTTGATTGACAGCACTGATGGCGGTCGTTGTTAACCCGGGCCTCGACCGATCCGGTATGGAGGTAATACTTTTGATTTGCATTTTAAGTAATTGGCATTGGTTTTACGTCGGATGCCCTTCCTGATACAACCCTCTGCATTTCTCCGGGCTTGGGACCGGCATGAGGGGGAGAGACACTGGTTAGTGCCCCCCCACCTCATGGCTGCATTAATATCATTCGCTATTCTAATAAACTCGACCAAATAATTAATGTTGGTGGCATAATGAGTTAGCACATTCGCCTCATAGCAAGAAGGTCCCAGACTTGTTAAGGGTACTTTTGTGTGGCATTTCCATCTTCTCTGTATGTTTCGGTTTCTTCCGAATACTCGTTTTCCCACAAAGTTCAAAGGGCTGCATAATATCAACTATATAACATAAAACTTAATTGAAATGGATTCTCGGAATGATTTCGATAACTGTCGCTGCCTTTGGTATTGAGAGACACGTGAATTAATGGTAATGATGGTGCTGCAGTGCTCTGTTGTGGTGGAGCGAGAGCCTAAGTTTTCGATTTAGTAATCTATTTATTTGCATCTATGGTCAGGAGATTTGGATAGAGATTTGGATAGTGACCAGAGGAACAAGATTGTGGATATTCATTCATTCATTCATTCATTTATTTTTTGATTACAATGAGAATACAAGTGCCCAAAACAACTTTCCTTCACAGTGCTCAGCATTAGAGATAGAGCAAAGGGCTCAGAGGGGGCTTGGGTAAAGGCGATACTCCTCCACATTGAAAGTAATCAGTTTAGGCGGTTCGGATATCTAATTAGAGTGCCTTCTGGTTGTCCCCTTAAAAAGCGTTTTGGGTACGTGAAACTGGGAAGGGACAGACCCAGAACTTTCAGGAAGAATTAAATATACTCTCTGCCCTGGCATTGGGATCCAGACGAAAGTGCTAGGAGCGTCATGGGGCAGAGAGAATGTTTGGGTTCCTCCTAAACCTGTTGTCTCTGCTACCTACCTTGGATGAGTAGAAGAAGATGGATGGATGGATGGATGGATGGATGGGTGGAAAGGCAATTAGTAAATATTGCAAGTTACTGAAACCTCAGTAGGAAGTTAAAATTTAAGAAAATTTTCCACAGTCAAAGATTTTTAGAATTAATTGTGTCAACAGAGAAAAAAAAGTGTTCCCAGCTGCAATCGTGTAACTGGTGTTTATTTTTATTATTATTATTATTATTATTATTATTATTATTATTATTATTATTATTATTATTAGTATTATTTTACTGCTCTCTTTCACTTTGTTACTTTTTGTTTGTCTTTTGTTTTTCTCCTTTTCCATTGCTACACACACAAGCACCTCAAGAAGCATTTAATAAATCACCATTGACTTTTCTGGGTTGCAACTTGTGACCAAAGGCTGAAACATGTTTATGAAAAGGTAATTGTAGGTCAAGTTTAAGGTCATCAAAATGACTGGTTTCATGGTTTTATCCATTCCTTCCTTTCTAAACCACTTAATCCTAATTAGGCTGGCACATATCTCAGCCAACTCTGGGCGAGGGCAGAGTACACCACGGCTAGCTCGTCACGTCATCACAGGACAGAAACACACTGACGGCTATGCAGCTATTCTTTGCAAAAGTCAGCAGTGGTTCTATACATGGCCGGCTTCTGATAACCCAGTTGGCTGCATGGGGGGGTGGGGGGTGGGGGGCAGTGACAACCCGTTGAGAGTGGGACTTGAACCACCACTAATTTTTTTTAGAACATCCATTTTGGTTCCTCAATCAGAAGCCTCCAGTTATTTATTGTGCATTATTATTAGTACAGTAGCACGGTACCCGAGTCAGTATATTTTGTTTTACTATTATCGATCCTTACTTAACTTTGAACTGCTACTATTTCACTTGATTTTGTAGCAGTTCAAAGTTAAGTAAGGATCGATAATTGATTGAAATGAAAAAAAAAGAATGATTTCAAAGTTCCACCTATTTTTGATACCAAGAGCACCCTTGGCATTTTATTCAGTCATTCATTTTCTGAACCGCTTAATCCTAATTAGTACTCATCTCAGAGTACACCCTGCACAGCTCATCAGGCATCCGCGGGGCAGAAACACACCGACGGCTTTGCAGCCTACTCTTTACGAAAGTCAGCAATGGTTCTTTTACAGTTTCTCACCATAGACACTGAGCGACATGGCCAGCCTTTGATAACCCAGTTAGCGGCACTGGGGAGGACAACAGTGACAATTGTTGACAGTGGGGTTTGAACCCCCAACCTTGGAATCGGTAATCCAGCACCTTCCCACCAGCCCCCACTGCATCACTGATGTACCTGAATCAGCGTAAATATAGTTTTGCTTCATAGTGAAAAGTAATGACTAAAATCATAACTTGTGCTTTGCATTAATTTTCAGGTTTGGTTTGACCACAATATCCCAAACAAAGTTGTACACGATACTCTGCATAAAGAGATTACCAACAATACCAGAAGTACCATGTTTTAATCATGCAAAAGTGAATAATGTAGAGAATTTCAAGGCATGTAAAAAGTCATCTTATAAAAATATACAATTGTGTGCTGCTTTAAGTGTCTTAATTTATATCAAAACATATAAATAAAGAATAATTACATTGAACGTCTTTTACTTCATTAAAATCTATCAGTATAACTATAAAATTAAAAAACTAATTTCAAAGAGTGCCTCGTGAATGAACTTTGACCCATTGTGAATTCTGTTAGCAAAATATACTACCTTGTGTCAGACATTAATTAACAAATGTGCGTCAGCACAAAATGTACATCGAGCCCATAAAAAAGCAAGTTATAAAAATATGACTTAGGTTCAGTATTTAGGAACACATCCTACTAAATCAATATGATCAAAATGCTAGCGTAGGAATGCTAATTATGCCACACCTTTTTCTGTGCCGTACCACAGTCACTGTGGAATGTTATTGGTCAACTTTCTCATCTTCTCCATCCAGGAAAGCAAAGCATGCAACAGAAAAAGATGTGGACGGATCTGAATTATCATAATACGCCCGCAGCTAAGACAGCTGATTGAAGCTTGCCAATGTTTTCGGGAAAGTTATCAAGGCTAATTATTGTTGGTGACCTCTTTTGTTTTCTGTCATAACATGATGACACAGTGGTGTTGTTTTTACTGCTAAACATCTGCCAAGGCAAATTGGAAAATTATATTTTTTCTATATAAACAATACACTCAAATACAACACACCGCAAATGTTTAATAGGAGAAGTGTGAAATTAACCTTTCTGCTGCAGAGTGTTCAAATTTCAAATTACGAGTCAATAACACACACACACACACACACACACACACACACACACATGTGAAACAATTAGGACACCCCATTAAGAAGTCAACTCTTTATTAAGAAATGTTCAGTTCATTTTCTGTACCCGCTTAATCCTAGTTTGGGTCACAGGGAGGCTGGTGCCCATACCAGCCAACTTCGGGCGAGGGCAGAGTACACCCTGGACAGCTCGCCAGGCCATCGCAGGTCGGAAACACGCCAATGGCTTTGCAGCTACTCTTGTCAAAAATCAGCAATGGTTCGTTTACATGCCTCACACCATAGACAGTGGGAGACTTGGCCCGCCTTTGATAACCCAGTTAGCTGCACTGGGGTGGCAGTACAACCTTGTGGAGAGTGGGACTCGAACCCCCAACCTTTGGATCAGCGATCCAGCACCCTATACCACTAGACCACCACCGCCCCATTAAGAAATGTTCACATTACAATGTCCAATCTTGTTTTTTATTTATTTTGGTAAAGAAAGTGATTTAATTGTAAGTAAACAACAAATTAACATATTTACATTAACACCAAACAAAAGCTATGATTATCAATGCGTATTTCGATGAGGAAAAAAATGAAGACAGCCCCACTTATAATGACTATAATCACACCCAGGTGTGTCAGATCAGGTGCACAGGACCAGAACATCATTACACAGCATTTTGAAAAAGGCTCGCCCGATTTAAACCTCGGATATTGAGTTTGGTTCCCCTGTCTGTTGAAGTGAGACTGAGCACCATGGTGAGCTCCAAAGAGCTGTCTGAGGCCCTCAGAAAGAGGATTGTGGCTGCGTATGAGTCTGGTAAGGGATTTTCAAAGATAGCAACATAATTTGACATCAGCCATTCCACCATCTGGAAAATTGTTTCCAAGTGGAGAACATTTCAAAATAACTGCCACCATGCACAGCTCTGGCTATTCAAGCAAGTTCACCTAAAAAGCAGCCCACAAGATGCTAAACGAAGTCATCAACAGTTCTAAAATGCCATCACAGGAGCTACAGCAGGCTCTCACTACTGCTGAGGTGAAAGCATATAACTCCACTGTCAAAAAGACATCACACAAGTTTGACCTTCATGGGATGTGTGCAAGGAGGAAACGAGACGAGACTTTTTTCCAGAATGAATATAGACAAAGACCAGGTCTATTGGAATAATGTTCTTTGGACAGATTAATTAGTTTTGCACCAGAACAGAAGCCATGTTTAGAGGAAACCAAATAGAGTATTCCAGGGAAAGAACCTCATACCAACTGTGAAGCATGGACGTGGAAGTGTCATGGTTTGGGGATGCTTTGCTGCAGCAGGGCCTGGCCAGCTCACCATCATACAATCCACCTTGAATTCTACTGTGTATCAGAGGGGACATGTAGAACATGTGAAACTATATGTAAAATAATAATAATAATAAATAAATAAATTAATTAATTAATTAATTAATTAAGCTGAAGTGAACTGGACTTTGCAACATGACAATGATCCAAAACATAGCAGTAAATCCACCAAGGACTGGCGGAAAACTATAAAACAGAGAGTCCAGTAATTGTCCAGTCAAAACCCGGATCTCAATCCTTCTGAGGTTGTGGTTGTGGATGCAAGAAACCCTCAAACATCTCAGCTGAAAGAATTGGGCATTGCGGACTGGGGCAACCTTTCCTCAGCTGGCTATAAGAAGCATCTCACTGAAGTCATTTCAGCCAAAAGGGGGTAACACTAGATATTAGGGGGCGGGGTGTCGAAATTACGTCCTCCATTGAAATATACAGTGTTGTTAATTTACGTTGCTTAATTACAATGAAGTCATTTTCTTTTCCCGAAATAAATAAACACAAGATTGGACAATGTTATATGAACATTTCTGAATAAAAAGTTGACTATAGTAATGTCCTAACTTTTTTCGCAAGACTCTATACAGAATCATCATGATATCGACTTGGACAGCGTGATCAAGGGCCTGCATGTATTCTTTGAGAACGTTAGTGTTGTTGGTATTTGAGTATTTCAGCACCACCCAATAAGTGTTTCACGGTTATTTATACGTTTCATTTCACATGTGTTTGCACTCAGTTGATGCCACTTAACAGTTTTATACCATGCACGGTTGTGTCCTGTGGTATTTTCAGAATGATTCTTTTTTTGTTTGTTTTTTTTTTTTTACTCCTCTAACTAATTATCAGCAGCTCTCAGGCACCTCATTGACATCATGCACAGTGATTTACTCATTGAGTGTGTGAAAAGTATTAGTGCTGCACTAACAGTAGTTGTGGATCCACCTTTTTCTATTCTCAATTAGAGCGACAAGGCCAACGGGGTTGCTGAATTTGTGATAAATACTTAATAAATATTGCTAACTACTAACTACAGTCGCTTTAGTTTTAATTCTGCATAATTTACACACACACACACACACACACACACACACACACACACACACACACACACACACACACACACACACACAAATCCCTGTTGCAAAATATCGCTGCCAAAGGCAAATAGTGATAAGCCTGGAAAGTTGAAATTTGTTTATGACATGGGGCTCAGCCCCTGAGGAGGGTAAAAAATGAACAGGTAAATGTAAGATTCTTATTCCCATGCTGCTGTTGGCATAATTTTCTGGTTAATACTAAATAATTGCAAATTTGTTCACGCCTGAACCCAATTGGTTTTGTTTTGCCCAGTTGTTATTTTAATCATCTAATCATCGTAAATGTATCGCACAATAAATAAATAAATAAATAAATAAAAAAGCAAAGCAGGTACAAATATCTGGCGAAAGGTAGCATGCATCTTATCTGATAATGTTTCTCTGAACAAAGTATGAGATTCCCTTTCAGCTTTTCCCCTTTTTCAGGGGTCGCCATGGTGACGTCGGATGCTCTTCCTGACACAACCATTTTAGCACGGGACAGAAACACACTGACGGCTTTTCAGCTTACTCTACGGAAGGCAGCAATGGTTCTTTTACATGCCTCTATAAGTTTACAAAAATCAACATTTTAAATATTTAACCCCATGACCATCCTTTATGCAAAAAAAAAAGAAAAAAAGAAAGAAAAGAAACGAGGCTCATAACAATATATTTGGTTGAATGTAATCTCTTTTGCCTTCATGGAATGCTCATCAATATCTTATCAATGAGTACAGTAGACACTTGACCATTCACAGTTCAGCGCTTGCACTCCAGCATACTTGTGAATTGGTGAAAAACCCGGAAGTAACTGGCATGTGACTCAAATTTAGCCAATGGCTGAGAGCTTTTGTTTCTCCCTCCTGCTGATTGGTTGCAGATGATGTGTACACTTTTTTTTTTCTCTCCTTCATGCACATGTCATTAACGTGATTGCTTGAATTGTGAATTCATGTTATTTTAGTGTGTTTTTAATGATTATTTAAGCTCTGTGATGTCACTCAAACGCCCTGCACCTTCTCTAGATTCTGGTAAGGAGCCCCAGCGCTTTATTCATTAATAAATATTTTCACAGTACAAAATTAAAAAGTTTTTACTTAATCATTACTACATTGCACTGCATTATTATTGTATTGATGAGTAAGACTGTCTATAGAATGTGTTTAGTAAGCATAATTTAGCGCATGGAATATCATACATAGTGTTTTAAAACCGCATCAATGTCTGTCTTCCTTTCGGCTTTTTCCCTTTTACTCGGGAGTCGCCACAGCGAATCATCTTGATTCGCACGCTTGATTTGGCAGAGGTTTTTTTACGTCAGATGCCCTTCCTGTTACAACCCTTTTAGCAAGGGACAGAAACACGCTGATGACTTTGCAGCTACTCTTTACGAATGTCAGCAATGGTTCTTTTACATGCCTCTCACCATAGACAGTGACAGACATGGCCCGCCTTTGATAACCCAGTTAGCCGCACTGGGGGGGACAGTGACAACCCTGTGGACAGTGGGACTCGAACCCCCAACCTTTGGATCAACGATCCAGTGCCCTATACCACTAGATCACCACTGCCCCCTTTAAAACCGCATCAATAACTCTCGGAATTTCATGATCCGCGGGAAGGGCCGAAACTGAACCATCGCCAAAAACGGGAGCCTACTATACTTGAGGTAAAGAAGCATAATAGGAGATCAGAGTGAATGTATAATTCTGTCTCTGTAATAATATAAACAAATTATTTTCACTGAACAAAACCACATGCTAGACCCCTTCATAGGCACTGTTACATTTGTACTATTTTCATCTCAAACATAATTATTGTATATTTTTATAATACACTGTTCATCAAAAAAAAAAAAAAAAAAAAAAAAAAAAAAAACAGTTACCATGTGAAAGCCACCTACTGGTCTCAAAACGTTCATTCATTCTTTCATTTTCTATACCACCTGATCCTAATTAGGGTTACATGGAGGCTGATGCCCATCTGAGCTAACTCCGGGTGAGGGCGGGTACATACCAGACAGCTCGCCAGGCCATCGCAGAGCCAACACTCACACAACCATTCATACTCACATCCACACCTAGAGGCAATGCGGAGTAGCCAATTAGCCCACTGTGCATAATTTTGGACTCGGGGAGGAACCTGCAGTTCTCAGAGGACACAAACTCCACACAGAAATGCCCAAGCTGAGAATCATAGCCAGGCCTTCTTCCTGTGAGGTGGACATGCTAACCACTACGCCACCATGCCGCCTGAGCTTTAAAATGCGCCACCATGCCGCCTGAGCTTTAAAATGTGTTTTGATTTTTTTTTTTTTTTTTTTTTGCTTGATTTGCATCATTAAACGTTTTCTTTTTTTGTCTGCAAATGCATCCACGCTATCGCCGCCTTAATCCCTACATGTCAAAATCTCAGTCTCTTATTTAACTGGCATTCTGTGAACCTTGATTAACAATCTGTGATGGTAAGAATTTGCTTTGTGTACATGTTATTGACTCAAACACTTTAGGGCTAACTAAAAACTGGGTTTAGAAATGACTCCGTGACCCAGTAATCAATCCTTTTAGTAGAACATGAAGAAAGTGCATAAACAAACTCCTCATAATGTGGCATGTCAAGGTAGGGACCAGGTCCTCAGTCTGCTAATTGCTAGTAAAAACATTATAATTAAAGGGAGACATTTCTGTTGAGCATCTTGAAAGAGCTTTTAAAAAAGGTCATAAGGGACTTCAGCACCGCGTGGTGTTCTGTTAGGGACGCCTTAGTGAATCATGGCAGACAGAGGCACTTCACCCTTTTCAGAAAGGTTTGAATACATTTATGAACCAAAAGAGAGGATATTCACAGTGCAGTGGCATGATGCAATTGCTGCAGATTGTAAAGATGTCAACTTTCCTTTATCCCAAATTCCGCAAAGAAAAGTCAATATTTTGAAATTAGTCAGTTTACCAGATCCAGTTGCTGAGGTTTTCAGAAAGAGTGGTGTGAAATTGCTCATCTGTTCAGTTCATTTTCTGTAACCGCTTAATCCTAATTAGGGTGGCGGGGAGGCTGGCGCCCATACCAGCCAACTTTGGACGAGGGCAGAGTACACCCTGGACAGCTCGCCAGGCCATTGCAGGGCGGAAACACGTCGACGGCTTTGCAGCTACTCTTGTCGAAAGTCAGCAATGGTTCGTTTACATGCTTCACACCATAGACAGTGAGAGACATGGCCGGCCTTTGATAACCCAGTTAGCTGCACTGGGGAGGACAGTGACAACCTTGTGGAGAGCGGGACTCGAACCCCCAACCTTTGGATCAGCGATGATCTGATGTTGAAATGGATCGCTCCACATCGCATAACTGCTCAGGTGGGAAGAATTGATATTTTAGTACAACGTAATCTGTTCTACACTATATAGAGTGGATTAAGGCCAGTGTCTGTCTGTCTGTCTTCCTTTCGGCTTTTTCCCTTTTACTCGGGAGTCGCCACAGCGAATCATCTGCTTCGCACGTTTGATTTGGCAGAGGTTTTTACGTCGGATGCCCTTCCTGTCACAACCCTTTTAGCAAGGGACAGAAACATGCTGACGACTTTGCAGCTACTCTTTACGAAAGTCAGCAATGGTTCTTTTACATGAACCTCTCACCATAGACAGTGAGAGACATGGCCCACCTTTGATAACCCAATCAGCTGCACTGGGGGGGACAGTGGCCACCTTGTGGAGAGTGGGACTCGAACCCCCAACCTTTGGATCAGCGATCCAGTGCCCTATACCACTAGACCACCACTGCCCCTCTGGATTAAGGCCAGTGTAGCAGGAAATAATCCAGTACAATGTAATTGGTACCCAGGTGTAAATGTTTCATTTAAAACATTGCCAAAAGAGGTACAACAGCGTTATCAAAAATGCTTGAACTGCAACATCAAAAGTTCAGGAGAATTTTTGTTTTTAAAGCAGAATAAACAGTGGCACTTGAATAATTAATTTGCAGTTAAAAAATAAATAAATAAAACATTTTAAAATTAAAAAACTCGCAAGTTTTCCTTCTTGCAAGTTTTACACTGGGTGAAGGTGGGGTACATCCTAAAGCGCGTGCTAGACCACTGCAGAGCAGCATAATAATGTGTTAGATATTCTCAATTATCCTCAGGTGTGAATATAATAAGCCTATTATGTATGTCCTTTGACTGTGTAGGGAAATCAGAGTACCCAGAGAAACATGCAAACTCATTCATTCATTCATTCATTCATTTTGTGTAATCGCTTAATTATAATTAGGGTCGCGAGGAGGCTGACGCCCATCCCAGCCAACTCTGGGCAAGGCCAGAGTACACCTCTGACAGCTCGCCAGGCTTTCGCGGGGCAGAAACACTTTGACTACTGTTACGTATGCCAAATGGATTCCATCGGACAAGCCCCCAATTTTTTTATGTATGGAATTTAGAAGTAAATTGCCCCGTGAAACCAGTAAAGCACGACAGACCATGACATAAACTATATACAATTTAATAATATAAACAAGGCAAGGCAGAATAATTCATCTTAGAGCTAAACAAAATACAAATTAAACAAAGGGTTCCGTAGTTACCAAGCACCTGCAGCATGGTAAATTTAGAAGTGCCGCGTGCACCGGCAGGGAAAGGCTTGTAATCCCGCGTTAGACAGAAACAAATGATTAAAATCCTCGCGTTGGCTGTGGGTGAACATGGAGGATGGACTTTGGCAATGAAGTCCCGAACGACGAAACTTTGGTGAAGTTTACTTGATCCGTCTTGGATGAAATGAGCCGCCGCGATGAGTTTTCTTAAAGGATCTGCGCGCTGAAGAGACTGGAAGAGGCTGGATGAGACGGGAACAGGCTCGAGCCAGTCGGCACCAGGTCCTTAATATAACCTCCCCAAAGTTCCATAAAGTTCCTTTCTTGAAGTTTCTAAATCACCGGACCTTCCACCAGGGCACATGCGCAACCAGGTCCATCTCGAAGTTTCTAGACCCCCTTACAGCAGGGTCATACCACGTGACACTAGTTACAGCACACGCTGAATCTAATTGTGTACACCATTTACACACTCACATTTATATACATGCCCCTAACATTACCATGCAGCTACTCTTGACAATAGTCAGCACTGGTTGTTTTACATGAACCTCTCACCATAGACAGTGAGAGACATGGCTGGCCTTTGATAACCCAGTTAGCTGCACTAGAGGGGCAGGGATAATCCGTTGATAGTGGGGCTTGAACCCCCAATCTTGGGATCAATGATCCAGTACCTTTACCACCAGGCCACCACTGCCCACATGCAAACACCACCCCAGTAAACAGGGCTCAAACCAGGAACTTCTCAATGTGATGTGGATGCACTATCCACTACTCCACTCTGTGTCACTTTGATCTCATTTGGTTTGTATATATATATATATATATATATATATATATATATATATATACATACACACACACACACATATATATATATATATATATATATATATATATATATATATATATGCTCGTAATACAGATTGATTATAGAAGAAGATTATAGAAGATATAGAAGAAGATTATAGAAGATTCTTCTATAATCACCTGAAGAGAGAGGATGGTTTCACCACCCCTCGAAACAGATCTGTAGTGATAAATGGAGTTTCAATAGAAAGTCTTTGTCCTGTCCTTTTATTTTTATTTTTATTATTATTTTTATTTTTATTTTTTATTGTTATTTGCTCTACCAAAAGGTATTGAGCACTCTCCTACGGAAGGATCTACTCAGAAAATCCTATATTTATATATATATATATATATATATGTGTGTGTGTGTGTGTGTGTGTGTGTTTGTGTTTGTGTGTGTTTTATTTTTTTTTTCTTTTCCTTTTTTTAATCCCCCTTCCCCTCCTCCCCAGTTCCAACTGCAGTGCATTCAACAGTAAAAGTGGCCAATCATTGCTTTGCCTTTGCTTTGGAGCTTGAGTGTTTCTAGGCACATAAACTAGTGCAAACTGCTGAAAGCCCCAGGAGACATTCATCCACTTATATCTACAGGCAAGAAAAGAGCTGATTAAAACATGGCTTGCTTTCTTAACACTTAAACATGCCTGAGGAGAGAAGCTTTTTTTGAAACTTTTTTCCATCTGGTCTGAGCTGATTGTAGGTTGTAGTTTGTTTGTGTTTGATTTTTTTTTTTTTTTTTTTTTTTTTTTTTTTTTTTTTTTTTGCTGCTGCATTGAAAATGCATTTCTGTGTAGGATTATCAAAAAGTGAAGGCAGATTAATGGGTCTTTATTATTAGGATGTATGACTCCTTTTAACACTTTAGTGAAATATATAATTAGAACCAGAGGAAAATGAATATAATATTTATATGCAAGTATCATCAGTGTGCAAGCAAGTATAAATTATGATACAGAGATATTTTTATATCTTGTGAAAAAAGAAATGTGTTGGGTAATAGACCACGGATTCAGGTTAAAAGTTTAATGAAGTCAGTGTGGGATTTTCTGAGACGGGCCCAAGTGAAGAATTTGTTGAGAAAAGAAACACTGCAAACCATTTTGCTGTAAAACTGAACCACACTGTACCCATTGACTGTATTTGACTGAACCCATAAAAATTATGTATTTTTAAAAATTATGATTTGCTCATCCCAGACATTTTTTTCTTTATTTTTGCTGGTCTTCCTGGTAATATTCCAAGAATTTAAAAACTTAATTTCATTATTTTTAAAAGCCTCAATAAAACGTATTTTATTTGATTGTTGGATTCCCATGTCCATTTCCTGATGTTCATAATTGTTGCTAAAAGCAGATGCTGATTGTCTCACCTGAAATCTGCACATAGAAACCAGAGCAAGGCTACAATCAGAGTTGATCAAAATAAAAATCTGGTGAGCTTTAGGGCGAAACACCAAACGTGCTGAAGATCAAATCATAGAACACAAGTTTAAGCAAGGAGCAGGTGCTAACTAATGAGATTCTAAACGTTAAGAATGAGCAGGTTGGTTAGTTTGATTGTTGTTCTATGTCACATCTGGGCTGTGTCAATTTGAACAGCTCAAATAATGCTTTCAGATTACGCTGTTTTATAACTTATTTTCATTCACTTGCATTATCCTATCCGTGAGATAAAGCCATTTAAAGCACCACCTGCATATGAATCACCCCTAAAATGTCATTTAACTGCATTTGTTTTCAATTTAAGGAATTGTCCATCTGCGTAAAAACTTAAGAACATGTGGTAATCTGTATCACATCTATCTGTATCTGTCCATGCGCTATAATGTGTTTTCGCATCTGCTTATAGCATTAAACTTTGTTTTTCGTTAACGTTGCATATATATATATATATATATATATATATATATATATATATATATATATATATATATATATATATATATATATATATCTTCTTTCCTTTCGGCTTTTCCCTTCAGGGGTCGCCACAGCGAATCATCTGCCTCCATCTCACCCTATCCTTTGCATCTTCTTCTCTTACACCAACGACCTTCATGTCCTCCTTCACCACATCCATGAATCGTCTCTTTGGTTTATATATATATATATATATATATATATATATATACACATATATATGTGTGTGTGTGTGTGTGTGTGTGTGTGTGTGTGTGTGTGTGTGTGTGATTCCTCATTACTTCGTGCTTCAGTTTCCGCAGCTTCAGTGCATCATGTTTTTTCAAAAATATTTTCAAAAACATCGAAAAAAAAAAAAACTAAGGAAATTAAGGAAAAATACGAAAAAAGTTAAGGAAAATGCCACAAAACAAGGCCAAATATGCAAACAAAAAAACAAAAATAATCTATTTACATTTTTACATGAGGTGCACATCTGTGTATGTGTGTGCGCGCACGTGTCTGTATGTCTGCATATTTATATTTTATTAACATCTGATGCATTTTTTTGTTTTTATTATACATGTATATGTATATATATATATATATATATATATATATATATATATATATATATATATATATATATATATATATATATATATATATATATATATATATATATATATATATATATATATATATATAAAATGAGGGATCCCTGCATGGTGGTAGTATATATCAGCTCATTTTCTGTAACCGCTTAATCCTAATTAGGGTCATAGGGAGGCTGGTGGAACTGGAGGGACAGTAACAACCTGTGGTAAGTGGGGCTTGAACCCCCAACCTTAGGATCAGTGACTCAGCACCTTTTCCACCTGGCAACCACTGCCCTACTTTATATATATATATATACACGTTAACGTATAACGTTAACGAAAAACAAAGTTTAATGCTATAAGCAGATGCGAAAACACATTATAGCGCATGGACAGATACAGATAGATGTGATACAGATTACCACATGTTCTTAAGTTTTATAATATATGAAATACACTGCATACCTCGGGGAGCAACAGTACAGCAAAGCCCTTGCTTCTGACACACACACACACACACACACACACACACACACACACACACACACACACACACACACACATATATATAGTACCTGTCAAATGACAAAGAATTGCTAAGAAAAACTGCTGTGCTTTAGTCACAGAATGAACCTGGTCTGCTATTGGAATGGAACACTGATAGAGTGTGGCATGCAGATATGCCTGTATAATTTGTGGTATATGTGCATGTCAGGGGCAGTGTTCTGGAAATTGCTTTTGAACCTGTAAGTGCATGCTTATTTTTCAGTGATTCTTAAGAAGGCAAACCCAATATCAAAAACCTCTGAAAAAGGGCATAGTTTACTCGGGATCTAAGGGGAGGAATAAGCTGAACATGAAATTAGTGTATTGTGAAGCTGCAGGGCACTGTGTATGTCGAGGTGCATGCCAGTGTAATCCTATAATTAAGTGAAATTTCATTTAGAGAAAAATGAGACCCGCATGGCAGTTCTATTAAAAATAAGAATGGAGTACATTTGGTCAAGTGAGCTCTTCTTTTGTATTCATTCAGTGGGAACATTTTATGACCTGACTGAATGTCAGTATGGTAAGAAATGCTGTCTTCAGCAGAATTAATACAACCACTCAGTTTTCAGGGGTTCCCGATTGCCAAGTCAAGCACACTATGTGAAAAAAAAAAAAGTACTGAAAAAATTATGCATTTAAATTTAAATGAAGTTTAAATACTCAATCACATATCACTTTAAGTTAAACACAACTGCACATGCTCTATCATAGGAGGAACACGCAAGGAGGAGAGAGAGAGAGAGAGAGAGAGAGAGAGAGAGAGTATACCATCCAGACTCAGACATGGAAACAGCATGGTTTATATTATAAGTCTGTCGGTTGACCTCCTGCAGTGCTCTACTCCATTGTGCCACCTTTTGTCTGCCTATATAATGACTTGGTTTAGTTTGTGGTGTACTGGTTAGAGTGCTGGGCTCATGATCGGGAGGTTGTGAGTTCAAATCCCAGTTTGACCCCCACCGAGCTAAGACCCCCGGGCAAGGTCTTAACCACAAATGTGCCTCTGTTCACCCAGCAGTATAAATGGGCACCAGTAAAAATATACGTACTGGGAAGGTAACCTGTGATGGACTAGCATCCCATCCACAAGGAGTTGTACTCCTATTTGCTTCGCGTTATGGAAACCGGGGATAAGCACCGGCCTGATGAGCCACTATTGCTCAGCTGTTAAAAAGCCCAAAGGAGTTCACCGTACCTTTGGTTTGTCACCACTGAAAAGGATGAACTATCTGGAATGCTCCAGTGTATGATTTAGAAAGGCAATCAAATGCATAATGCATGCAAGTATCATAAAACAAGTATACCAGTATACAAGGAAAATTGAGCACCTGAGTACCAAAAGTGTGTGTGGGCTGCAAGTTACAGTTGAATGTCAATGTTATGCCGGCCTATTTCTTACAGTGCTGGAGATGTCCCTACATTGCTCAGTCAGTAGGACATTGCTTTCCAAATTGATAGTCTTTTGCCTAGGGCTGGAGAGGATGAGCAATCCAAATAGGGAACACAAGTTCATTGCCATGGTGGAGAAGCAGTTTCTGTCGCGTTCCACATGTAAGATATTCACAGTATGACTCTACATCACATGCTTTTTGACCACTGACCGGCCTTTGACATGTTAATCAGTTTTCCCATGTTCCTGGAAAATGATGGTTAAACAGCACCTAACGTGCCTTTTCATCATCACACAAAGTAGTTCTGTGGTGGTGTAATGATTCAGCCATACTTCTGCTTTCTCTCTGCAAAGTTGCCATATTAAATAATGTACAGTAAAACCTCCGCTGACGAACACTTAAGCTCACGAACTTTTCGCCTCAAGAACATTAAATTCGCGAGCATATAGTCTCTGCTGACGAACTAGTTTTCGGCGGACGAACCAAACCACGCGGTCGAACAGCGCCACGGTGGCGGCCATGAGAAGCTGACGCATGCTCATGGCGTCCCAGTTCGTCACCCCCTTTCTTTGAGTGCGGAAGTGGTTTGTGTTTGATAGACATTTTGGACCATATTGAGTGTACTTTTGCTATTATGGGACCGAAAAAGACCCCACCACAGGCGGAGATCATTGAAAAACACGAACGAGGTGTGCGTTTATGTGACTTAGCGTCCCAGTGCCAGTACGCTAAGTCTACCACTGCTCCCATCCTTAAGAACAAGGAAGCTATTAAGGGTGCGTGTGTGGCTATGCGTGTTTCCAAACAGTAGGCGTTTCCAAACACTCCTTCCAAACAGTAAGTCCCTCCCTCTCTCCTCCTCCCACTCCATTCCATCAAGCCATCAACTACCATCACAAAGGTAAATAAAACGACTTTATTATACAGTACAGTTTATTTCTTTAATTACAATACAATAGCACATTTATTATACATAAAATAAGGTATATTTTTGTGTAGTTTTAAGGCTTATTTAGTAGAAAATTATGCTTTATGGGGACCTGGGAACGGATTATTCTCATTTTAATGGTTTCTTATGGGAAATAAATGTTCGGAAGACGAACTTTTCGCCTTACACACACTTTCTTCGAACCAATTATGTTCGTGAGCAGAGGTATCACTGTATTAATATTTAACTGCTCACCCATCCCGTCCTCTCTGCTCCTGGTGGGTCCGAAACCCACCCTTTTCTAATAAAAATAAAAATATTAAAAATAAAAATGAAAAAAAAAAAAACCCTGACGTGTCTGGTATGTAATTATGAAAAGGAGAAACAATATTTGGATTGTTCATTGTGTTGCTGTTGGCTTGCCACTTGCAGATGTTTAATTGAAACGATTGGAGATATGTCAGAGATAAAGAATGTTAAATTGCATATACAATTGAAATAAAATAGAAAAGGGTGGGGGTGGGGTTGGGCTAACATAATGTTTAGTCATGCCATTCAATACCAAGTGCTTGAGAAAACATGATAAAGTTAAAAGAACACTCACAAGTCAGCACAATACATTTTGTGCAAATGCTACGTTCAGCTAATTAAGTTACATGAATATATTAAAATGGCACACCAAACCCTCACACTGTCAACAGAGCGCTATAAAGCTGTCAGCTTTACTAATTAGGACAAGCTAAACTTACTGGCTATTTGACGATAATTAGACATATTGTATCATTGGAGCGAATACACATCAAAAGAAAAACAGCCACATGACATTAATTTGCATCACTCAAACCTGTAGAATCTTGTTCTGCATAATGCCTTTAGCGTACTCCATAAACCACAGCGATTTAAGATGGGCAAGTCATATTCACGACGAACGCACATACGCAGACTCAGTCACACATAGGCCCAATTCAGAGCTGCTCATCCACTTGCCTGGTTGAGATGTGAGAACTGGATAACCCAGAGGAAGACCCCACACGCATCCCGAGGCCAGGATCGAACCAGAGACTTCTTGAGCAGTGAGCTGCTTCGCCATGCTACCTTTCAGTTTATGTTTTGTCAAGTATGAATACAGAGGGTTTTACATTTCATTCAAAATGACAGAAATATGACAAGAATCGTGTTCATTATACCTGTGCAATAAACTTGCAGAAATATTAGTAGTTTAGAAATATACACTCAATTAGTCACGTTAGTCGTAAACGTATCAAACAGAAGTACATATAATGCAATTTAATCTTGTTTATAATATTTGATACAACTGTATTTACGTACATTTTAAAGATTTGCATTGTTCTCTCCTTTGTGAAGTCAACCTTGGAATTTGTTGTTAGTATATAAAGTCAAAACATGGCTCAGCAAATCAATGCACAAAATCTCAACATTTTTATTTCATTCAGTGTATAAGATTATACTTTTTATAATTATATTCTATCATCAAAATTAATCTTAATCAGAGCGTCATGTTGATATTAGTACATGCATCAGGGACAACAGACAAGTAACTACAGGCATCTTCATATTTTAAATCTCTCTCTCTCTCTCTCTCTCTCTCTCTCTCTCTCTCTCTCTCTCTCTCTCTCTCTTTCTCCCTCCGTAAAAACACAACAAAATACACAAATATATTACAACTATAAAAACTCAACATGCACATCTCAATCTTCCCGAATCTAACAAGTAAACAGCATCAATCAGGACACCGTTGTAATAATAATAATAATAATAATAATAATCAGTAAAGTTCATTTTCTGTAACCATTTAATCCTAATGAGGGTAGTGGGGAGGCTGGCGCCCATCTCGGCCGACTCCAGGCAAGGGCAGAGTACACCTTGGACTCACCAGGCCATCGCAGGGTCGAAACACACTGACGGCTTTGCAGCTACTCTTGTCAAAGGTCAGCAATGGTTCTTTTACATGAACCTCACACGATAGACAGTGAGAGACATGGCCAGCCTTTGGTAACCCAGTTAGATGCACTGGGGGGGACAGTGACAACCTGTGGTGAGTGAGGCTTGAACCTCCAACCTTAGGATCAGTGATCCAGCACCTTTACCACTAGGCCACCGCTGCCCTAATAATAATAATAATAATAATAATAATAATAATAATGATAATGATGATGATGATGATGATGATGATGATGATGATGATGAGATGATGATGATGATGATGATGGTAACTGCTGATTAATTTTCTTTTAATTTTTTACTGTAACGTAGTAATTAGTTTTAAATCTACGATTCTCGTTTTGGAGAACAATGTAAGAGATCCCGTTATGTTTATAAAAGCAAGACATTTATAACTGTCCATGTCTTTGTCTTTGTTATGGATTCATAAAAGTACAGCAAAGATCATAAGATGGAAATAAATCCAATTCTGATTTGTTTTTATATATTCCTTGGTGTTCATTGTCAGTTTTTGATGTAAATGTGGGGATGTAGAGGTACATGACTTTGCTGTTTGTGCAAAAAAAAAAAAAAATCAAAATGGATCTTCCAAACATTTACTCTATTCATTCTGTGTTTTTGCATGGGGCAGTGGTGGTCTAACGGTATAGGGCACTGGATCGCTGATCCAAAGGTTGGGGGTTCGAGTCCCACTCTCCACAAGGTTGGCACTGCCCCCCTAGTGCAGCTAACTGGGTTATCAAAGGCGGGCCATGTCTCTCACTGTCTATGGTGAGAGGTTCATGTAAAAGAACCTTTGCTGACTTTCGTAAAGAGTAGCTGCAAAGTTGTTAGCATGTTTCTCTCCCTTGCTAAAAGGGTTGTGACAGGAAGGGCATCTGATGTAAAAACCTCTGCCAAATCAAAAAAAAAAAAAAAAAACGTGTGAATCAGATGATTCGCTGTGGCAACTCCCGAGTAAAAGGGAAAAAGCCCAAAGGATGACAGACAGAATTCTGTGTTTTTGCATAAAGCACTGTTGCATGAACTCTGTAATAAGTTGATAAAAAGTACGAAGTATTTATTAAGTGTACTAAAGTTCATAAATATTTCACAATGATGAGCAATTAATGTTTGTATTGGAATGACCCCAGTGAATTCCTCATCGTGTCTTATTTGGGAAGCTAAGCAGGGTCAGGCCTGGTTAGACCTCAGATGGGTGATCATCTGAGGATAGCAGGTGCTGTGGATGATTGGTGAAAGACTTGGCAATCTAACCTGTAAAAACCTAACAAGAAAATTCTATGAGAAATAAGTCGCAAAAAAAAATCAGATTTGATTGAAGGTACAAGAGCAACATCTTCCAAAATAAGCTGTTATAATGAATTAAATGATTTCATCTAGATCTTTTTTGACACATTACAATGTTACCTGTTTCCTCTGATAAACATTCAGCAATCATCAAGAGAATGATCTGCTGCTTTCACTGACATGCAGATGATTATATAAACACGGCATCTGATTCACTAGCAAGAGGCGCACATGATTTTGGAATTTTTTACCCAAAAACGTATAGAACATTGGGTTGATACAGAAGTACAAATTAGCGATGCTGTGAGTGACATACTGAAGATATTCCAAACTGTAATCACAGGGGTCTCCGTTATTGTTTTCTTTTAGCATTAAGATGACATTGTATGGGGTCCAGCACATGAAAAACAGAACCACAATGACAAAAATCAACTTCAGTGGCCGTTGTTTTCTCTGCATTCGAGTTGAGAGGACCCTCAATCCGATCCTGATGTAGCAGTACAAGACAACAGCTAAGGGGAAAACGAAAAAAAGTCCAACCTGGAAATAAGAGCCCATTATCTTATGCTGAGGGTCACCCATATCTGTACAGATTAATCCCTGGATAATGTCTTCATCTACATCATGATTGAGGAAGGTCTCCAGACTAGCACAGATACAAACAATCCACACAACAGTGGCTGTAATGTAGGCGTAGCAGCTCTGCCTCCACTTAGCAGTAGCAATAGCATGTACCACAGCCAAGTATCGGTCAAATGACATGAGTGTGAGGAAGAGGACAGAACTGTAGAAGCCGAGGTGGTAAGTTCCAGTCATCAACTTGCATCCCACCTGACCAAATGACCACTCTGAGCTATGGTACACAGCTTGGAATGGGAGGCCAAGTGTAAAAATCAGATCGGAAATCACCAGGTTGATGATGAATAGATTAGTGACTGTGTTGAGCTTCTCAAACTTGAAAAGAATACACAGAACGAATCCATTGCCCAGTACACTAATAATAAATATGATAATGTAGAAGGGGGGTAATAGCTGTGCACTAAAATAACTTATGTCCGTCGAGTCACATGGTGGCACGTAAGTCATTGAGAAATTCTCATATACATAGTCATATATGGTCGATGTGTCAAAGTTGTCCATAATGCCCAACCTGTGATGAAAATGTATAAAAATCAATATACAAAACCTGTAAAAAAAAAAAAAAAAAAAGTCAAATTAAGATAATGATAACAATAAAAAATATTCCACTTACCACGGAGAGCTGTTTGCTGTGATGAGGTGCCTTTTGTGTGCAAATAAGACTGGTTTTGTTTAAAGGACTGAACTGACAATGCAACAAGGGCTGTCAACATTAAGATAGCTAGAGCGATGATGCATATTAAAAGGTGTGTGTGTGTGTGTGTGTGTGTGTGTGTGTGTGTGTGTGTGTGTGTGTGTGTGTGTGTGTGTGTGTGTGTGTGTGTGTGTGTGCCTTCTTGCTACATATCGAGGACCGCAAAAAGTATGTATTCAAAGAAGTCCACTGATTTTTGGAAGTGAGTACATTTGAGATTTGTTGGAGGGTTCAGGGTTTGTTTTAGGGTTCGAGTTAGAATAAGGGTTGGGTTTGGATTAGAGTTTAGGTTACGCCTTCATTTGTGATGGCTCAAGTTAGGGTAAGGGTCTGGGAAATGATTGTCAGTGAATGTTCCCACAAAGGTAGAAGTACAAGATGTTTAGTGTGTGTGTGTGTGTGTGTGTGTGTGTGTGTGTGTGTGTGTGTGTGTGTGTGTGTGTGTGTGTGTGTGTGATGCTATTTTGACTCATTTTTTCCACATTCATGCTTCCTCAAATATGTCTATTTCATATTTCCTTCCATAAGACTATTATGAGCACCACGCTACCGCTAATGTTTTCTTTGTACTTTTGCACAACACAGACACAAGCAAGGAAAAAAGATCTAATCAGCATCCTTATTTTGATAACCTTCGACGTAAAACTATTTGAAACTCAAAAGAAAGCGTGCTGTTGAAGAACCCACACAGAACGTTATAAAGAATGTTTCCCCTGAGAAATAAAAACTAAAGAATCCTTTAGGTGCAACTAATTTTGTAATCAAAAAAAAAAAAAAAAAAAAAAAAAAAAAAAAAAAATAGTGCATTTGTTCTTTAGTTAATGTTTCCGGAGACTAAACAAGCCTTAAATAAATTACATTTAACAGAAATAAATTACATTTAAAATCAGTCCATGTTATGATTACGCTATTTATTGAATGATTAAGGCATTTAAAGATAAGCAGCATTTAAGTACATGCCAATATTTTATTTAAAAAAGGATAACATAGTCAACACAATGGATATCTTTTTTATCTGGAAGATAATTTATGTATATTCACATGGAGGTAGCTTCTACTCGGCAGTGCAAATGCATACCAGACTTTTAACAAATCAAAATGTATGAATTTAACTGAACTGCACTACAGTTTAAATACCTGCTGCGTACACTGATGATTTTACCTTTTCTTCAAAAACAAAATTCTTGGGATAATCAAGTCTTCTTATGTTGCATTCAAGTGTGATAGGTGGATGACTAAAAATGGCGTCTCTAAATGCAATACGTACAAATAATGTCCTCAATATCAGTCTGAACAAAAGGTCTCTGAATATGCTCCGGGTTTCATGGCCTTACAGTATTATATTGGTATCAGGCCATTTATCTAAAATTGGTTTGAGTCCTTTTTATAATTGTTCCCCTGAATGCCCTTGAGCAAAGAATTGCCTGTGTGCAGCTTGCTGAGATGCTTCTTGTGTAGTGTGAGTGTGTGTGTGTGTGTGTGTGTGTGTGTGTGTGTGTGTGTCAGAAGTTAGGGCCTTTGCTATAATGTTGCTCCCTGAGGTTGTAGGCTGGGTAGCAGATGGACATGTCACACACTCCAGCTGGGCCTGGAGCACCTCGCTTGCCTGAAAAGCCCGGAGAGCCAGATTTGCCTGTTGCTCCTGGAGGACCTGGTAATCCAATTCCATCAAGGCCATGCAGTCCTGGGATCCCTGATATTGCAAGAAACAAATGGCACAGAGCCAAGTAAACTAATATAAATTTTGTTTCATTCATTTTCTGAACCGCTTAATCCTAATTATAGTCACAGGAAGACTGGCACCCATCTCAACCAACTCCAGGTGTGGGCAAGGTACAACCTGGACAGCTCACCAGACCATCGCAGGACCGACACTTACACAACCATTCACATCTAGGGGCAATTTGAAACAGCCAGTTAACCTACTGTGCATGTTTTCGGACTGTGGGAGGAAACCTGAGCACCAGGAGGAAACCTACGCAAGCACAGGGAGAACATGCAAACTCCACACAAAAACACTCGATCTGGGAATCAAACCCAGGACCCTCTTGCTGTGAGGCAAATGCGCTAACCACTGCTCCACCGTGCCGCCCTATACATTTTGTTTAATATGCTTATTTCATTTGTGGATAGGATCAGAATAGGATATAGATAAGATCAGGAATGAGTTCATCACAGGGACAGCGCATGTAAGATATTTTGGAGACAAAGTCAGAGAGGCTAGATTGAGATGGTTTGGACATGTACAGAGGAGGGATAGTGAGTATATTGGTAGTAGGATGCCAAGGTTGGAACTACCAGGCAGAAGGCCTAGAGGAAGACCAAAGAGAAGATTTATGGATGTGGTGAAGGAGGACATGAAGGTAGTTAGTGGAAGAGAAGAAGATGCAGAGGATAGGGTGAGATGGAGGCAGATGATTCGCTATGGAGACCCCTGAAGGGAACTGCCAGATGGAAAAAAAAGGTGCTTGTTTCATTTGTGTGGGTTTTTTTCTCTCTTTCTTTTTTTTTTTTTTTTTTTTTTTTTTTTTAGTTTAAAGGCTGTGCAAGTCCATTCCTGTTGACCATCTGCTGTAACTCCAGGATGTCAGGATCTAGGA
The DNA here is from genome assembly GCA_024760905.1 of Plotosus lineatus. Taxonomy (NCBI): domain Eukaryota; kingdom Metazoa; phylum Chordata; class Actinopteri; order Siluriformes; family Plotosidae; genus Plotosus; species Plotosus lineatus. The sequence continues at coordinate 20,085,855 of CM045728.1, forward strand.
TGTAAAATTCTATTGCAGGTTATTTTGAAAAGATTTAATAATGTATAGTGTTGTGTGTTATTCACTGCTGGGATACTGTACACTAATCTCTCAGAGGTGACTGCACATTTTCAGAGAGATTCCAGGGTTGCATCAGTAACCACATAAGTAGTATGGCTGAATAGTAATGGACCAACTGAAGGTTGCCTTGTCCCACTTTTTAGCATGACAGCGTGCAGTATTGGATGGGACTCGAGTGTCTCCGTCTCTGAAGATAAAATTTAATTCTTCCATTTCCTCAATATCACAGAAACACTGAGATGGAAAAAGTCCTGTATTGTGCACATTAATATGGCTGTCACATTTAATCTGTTCAAGATGAAACAGCAAAACCTTTCAGTATTTCCACAGTAATCTCATAGCATCTTTGTTTATTTCTTATTGACCTGTACAGGAGATGACTGCACACATCTATAAAGATAATAGTCCATTAAGTCCAGTTAGCTCGCTAAACTGAAGGAAAATTATATCACCGGCAGTCACTTCTATTGTGTGCATTTTAGAATTGAGATTCATTATTAATGTATACTTGAATCAAATACTGCCACCAGTATTGAATCCTTCTTCTAATTATGAAATGATCAATTCTCACTTACAGACACTCATTTGATTTGTTTACCTAATTCCTTTCCTACATTTCTAGACTTGTGATGGTTATAATGTTTAAAAATTATTCTGCTGATGCTTGGTGGATGTCACTCTTAAATCCATTGACATCAACCATGCATGAGAAACATATTTATTTTAGAATTGGGGGTTTTAGTCCCACTCTCCACAGGGTTGTCACTGCCCCCCTTTCCCCCCAACATCAAAGGCCGGCTATGTCTCTCACTGTCTATGCTGAGAGGCTCATGTAATAGAACCATTGTTGACTTTCATAAAGAGTAGCTGCATAGCCCTCAGCGTGTTTCTGCCCTTGCTAAAGGCAAGGGCGTAGGCTGGAGGGGGTGCACAGGGGGTGCCCCCCCACAGCAGGAGTTGAGTTCCGTTGGACAAGAAATTATGTGTACTCACAATCTTATAAATAAACTTAATGACTGTTACTGAAGAGAATGTCAGAGATAAATTCAGTATGCAGTAAACCGAAAACCGGAAGTTAACACTGGAAGTTAACGTGTAACGGGCACTGCGCATGTGCAAGCCCGAGCTGACCAATCAACAATCAACAACAAGTACCTACTTTCGCCTTCCTCACATATTATCAGTAGGCAATAATTGCTGAACACAGTTTGTTAGTACCGCCTCCAGCTGCGGCTGCACATGTGTTTGAACACAAACATTGACGCACAGAGAATGAATGGCTAAAATAAACATAAGCCATCCATCCTGTATCTGCAGCCTAATGGTCAACACTTTTATAAAATGAATAGTATATCTTTGTGCTGTACATATGTATTAATATTTGTTTCTGCCTTTGAATAGATAAATAACTTTAGCTCAATTTGTAAATTTATTAAGCACATGTACTTGCAGATGTAGTATGAAATATATTTGAGAATGTTTTGGGTTGAACTATAATACAGTACTTGATTGCAGTTCACCCCTGTATAGACAGCCATTTTTTAAAGTTACAATTCTATCCACAGGTGTACCTGGTTCCCCCAAAGTGCTTAGTAAGATTACTTATTAAATTGCTAAAATGATGTGAAAGATTTTGTGTAAGTGTTTATAAAGTGCAAATGTTGTAAAATAGATTTAATTGTTTTTTGTAATTAAACTGTAAATACATCTTTGTTAAATTGTAGTGTGTAGTGTAAATCTGGTGCATTGAGATTCATTAGTGTTGCATAATTGTATAACATCATTTATAAGACCTCTACGCCAATTTTAATTATGACCCAAATCATGGATATACTGTATATGTGTATGTAATATCAATAGATACATATTCAACACTATAAATGATTATAATAACAATTAAACATTCAAAAATAATGCATAAGATGTAAATAAAATCTAAATACACAAACATACTGATGCACAAGCCCTCACACAGATGCACACCTCATAAAAAATGTAAATAGTTTTGATGGGGGGGTTGTTTATGTTTTTGTTTGTTAATTCGATGAACATTAAAAAAAAAAACACGATGCACTGAAGCTGCATGAATTGAAGCGCGAAGTAGCGAGGGATCCCTGTACTTACGCAAATATAAACAGAAGTGCATATCAGCTACGACATGGAAACATAAAGAACAGCAAACAAAAACATTGTTTTTATTATTATTTTGTGGTACTGTGATCCCTCACTACTTTGTGCTTCTGTTCATTGTGGGTTTTTCAAAAATATTCATTGAAAAATAAAAAAATAAGGAAGTTAAGGAAAAATAGGGGAATGTTTAAGGAAAATGCTGCAAAACAAGGCTAATTATGAAAAAAAAAAAAACAAACAAACAAAAACAAACAACCCAACCCATCCCCTCCCCACCCCCCAACAAAACTAGTTGCATTTTTATGTGAGGTGCGTATCTGTGTGTGTGTGCACGCGCACGTCTGTATTTTATTTACATCGTATGCATTATTTTTGAATGTTTAATTGTATTATAAGCATTTACAGCATTCATCAGTTCATTTTCTGTAACTGCTTAATCCTAATTAGGGTCGCGGGGAGGCTGGTGCTCATCCCAGTCGACTCCGGGTGAGGGCAGAGTACACCCTGGACAACTCACCAGGCCATCGCAATGTGGAAGCAGGCTGATGGTCAACTACTTTTGTAAAAAGTCAGCAATGGTTCTTTTACCGCCTCTCACCATAAACAGTGAGAGACATGGCCCGCCTTTGATAACCCAGTTAGCTGCACTGGGGGGACAGTGACAACCTTGTGGAGAGTGGGACTTGAATCCCCAACCTTAGGATCAGCGATCCAGCACCTTTACCACTAGGCCACCACTGCTCTTGTCATTTATAGCATTGAATATGTATTGATTGATATTATATACACATATATTCATGTACGTATACGTCAGTCGGGGGGGGGGGGGGTCTACTTCGCGGAAATCGGCAATCCGGCAATTGCAGGGGACGTCTCGGTCCCCATTAACCCCAGAAAATGAGGGATCCCTGTATTTATATATTGTAGTATATGGGTCAGTGGTGGTCTAGTGGTATAGGGTGCAGGATTGCTGATCCTAAGTTTGGGGGTTCGAGTCCCACTCTCCACAAGGTTGCCACTGTCTCCCCCCAGTGCAGTTAACTGGGTTATCAAAGGCCAGCCATGTCTCTCACTGTCTATGGTGTGAGGCATGTAAAAGAACCATAGCTGACTTTTGACAAGAGTAGCTGGAAAGCCGTCAGCGTGTTTCTAATTTGGAGTCAGAGGCCCCTGAGGCAGTTCGTTCACAGTAACGTTCTGGCAACTCCTGCAGCGGTACTGGAACCCAGTCGTATCAGTACTTGCCCTTTCACCGGATCCTTCCGGTGGTGCTGAGAGGGGTGGACTTGCTTGCTTACTCCATTCCCAGGCTTTGCGCACTGGAGAGTATCACCAGCCGGGATACCAGCCAGAGCGCAGCCATAGTCCTTACGGACTGACGGAGGCCTACCTACCTACCTATATTATAATCAACAATAATATCTTGTATATATTAGCAATTACATGGCAGGTCAGGTGAGTTCTGCGTTTCAAACCGAGCTAAACACAATGTGGCTCATAGCGCCTGTCATTCAGACCTAAGTATACATTACACAGACGCCAAAGTAAACCACGTCTCTAAATATGGTTCAGTATACAGTATATAGTACCCTGTGGAGACACAACAAAGTTAAAATAAATAAATAAATAAAAATAACCTCTTTCATGGTTTATTTTTTTCATCTTAAGCCTGTTAATGATGACACCATCTGCACGAAGTGTCCATGATAAAAATGTGAGCATGGATTTGATTTAAGCATTATCCACTCAGATATTTTAAAATCCCGAGATAGCTGACCAGTCAGATTGCACCATTCCTATATAAT
>CM045728.1:20094849-20119849 GCA_024760905.1 Plotosus lineatus
GGCAGTGGTGGTCTAGTGGTATAGGGCACTGGATCGCTGATCCAAAGGTTGGGGGTTCGAGTCTCCACAAGGTTGTCACTGTCCCCCCCAGTGCAGCTAACTGGGTTATCAAATGCTGGCCATGTCTCCCACTGTCTATGATGTGAGGCATGTAAAAGAACCATTGCTGACTTTTGTAAAGTGTAGGCTGCAAAGCCGTCGGCGTGTTTCTGCCCTGCGATGGCCTGGCGAGCTGTCCAGGGTGTAATCTGCACTCACCCGAAGTTGGCTGGGATGGGTGCCAGCCTCCCCGCGACCCAAATTAGGATTAAGTGGTTACAGAAAATGAACTAATGAACATATTCAACACTATAAATGCATAACATGTAAATAAAATATAAATACACACTTTTTATTTGCGCCTCACATAAAAATGTAAGTAGTTCTGTTGGGGGGTTTGGGGTTGTTTTTTGTTTTTGTTTGTTTGGGTTTTTTTTTTTTTTTTTTTTTTTTTTTTTTTTTTTGTTTTTTTTTGCATAATTGGCCTTGTTTTGTGTCATTTCCCTTAACTTTTTCCCTATTTTTCCTTAATTTCTTTTTTTTTTTTCAATGAATATTTTGGAAAAATCCGCAATGCACTGAATCCACAGAAACTGAAGCACGAAGTAGCGAGGGATGACTGTACTCACAAATCCATAATAGATTATTTGTCTTAATAGTGGTCTAGTGGTATAGGGCGCTGGATCGCTGATCCCAAGGTTGGGGGTTTGAGTCCCACACTCCACAATGTTGTCACTGTCCCCCCCAGTGCAGCTAACTGGGTTATCAAAGGCGGACCATGTCTGTCACTGTCTATGGTGAGAGGCATGTAACAGAACCATTGCTGACTTTCGTAAAGAGTAGTTGTAAAGTCGTCAGCGTGTTTCTGTCCCTTGCTAAAAAGGGTTGTGACAGGAAGGGAATCTGACGTAAAAACCTCTGCCAAATCAAACGTGCGAATCAGATGATTTGCTGTGGCGACTCCCGGGTAAAAGGGAAAAAGCCGAAAGGAAGACAGCCAGACATATACGATCAGGATATATTTTACGAAGGATACGAAGGATATTTTTTTCTGAATCGTAAGCTTGTGATTATGTTAATATTTTTGTTATTTAATAATAATAATATTTATATTATATTGTATTGGTATTATTTCACATTATTTGAGAACATACAAATTTCTATAAAAATAAAAAAAATCCTATGGTGCATGCTGTCCTTGAAAACCTCCCTGAAAATTAGCTGTCAGTTTTTCAGGCATGGCATGACACAATTCTCTTTTGTGCCTCTCTCTGCTCCTGTCTAAGGTTTGCATAGCTGGTCAAACACATCTGCCTCTCAAACCTCACAATCTGACTCCTCACAGCTTGTTTAGCTTCTGGTCAGGTGACTGGAAACACAGTTTCAATCAGCATTTTCTCCATCCTCTCCAAAATGCTTTTTCACAGCTTTGAGGCATGTGGCTCATTGAAACTCGGACATTAAAAGAAAACCTGTCCCCAAAGGTTTGATGGGCAATCTAAGTCCTATTCATTCTGCATTTTTTTTCCCTTGCAATGTCACTGTAAGTGATGGAATAGCACTAGTGGCTTCAGCGCCCTCAATGCACCAAGCAATACAATTGAAGCTCACTCAGCCTTATACCTGTCAACCTGTCAAATATAAATACCCCCATGGACATGACTATCACTCCTCTAAAATACATACTGATTTTCTTCCTTTAGCAGGAGGAGACAGTGTTGTTTCCTGTTTTAAACGAGGTTGAACAGATTAAAATATAATTTGTGGGTCCAATTCTACAAACCTCTCCTTTGCTTCCCTTGAGCCCAACTTCACCCTGAAAATAGAAGGCAGAAAAAAGAGAAAGAAAATATAACTTGTAAGAATTATCACATAAATATCAAAGAGAGGGAACCTCTTATTAAAAAAAAAAAAACAGATCATATAAAATGCAAATAATATCTATGTAATGATTATTAATCGCAAAGCAAAGATGTCTTTGTACCTTCTACATCGACACAGCATGAATTTGAAAATGTCTACCTTTTTTCTAGCTGTGAACTAAAGGATTAGAAGTTAATAACAGTGCAACAGCACACCAACAGCAAAGAAATATTCTTTTTATTTGAAAATGTACTTCATTATTGTTTTACTGCTTCACTGCTCAAATCTCCAATTAATTTAGTTAATATCATAAAGCTCTTCTCCGTGACACAGTCACACTATATATCAGCTTTTGTAACAGATTATAGCTAGGTGATGAATCTCTTCCCATCTCCATCAGTGTTTAATTCACATGCACTGCACTGCCCCCCAGTGGACAGAAAATGTCTGCCCTCTCACCAGTGGCCCAGGCACACCAGGTGTTCCCTCGCTTCCTCTTTCACCCTGAAAGAGAAGTAAAGGTGATATCTGTTAGGGGGTCTTAGATATTAAAAGGGTATCATTAGCATTTAATACTCAAAAGCAGCCTGAGGCTAAAAGCAAGATTTGCAAAAACATGCTGTGACATGCAACTTGTGCTAATGATGCAGATCATATCATAACAAATTGGCACAAAAAATTCATAGCAGCTACACACATTTAGTTTAAGTATATAATAATAATAATAGTAATAATAATAATAATAATAATAATTATTATTATTATTATTATTATTATTATTATTATTATTATTATTATTATTATTATTATTATTTATTTTTTTATTTTTATTTTTTTTCAGTTCATTTTCTGTTGTTCATCCCAGCCGACTCCGGGTGAGGGAAGAGTTCACCCTGGACAACTCGTCAGGCCATCGCAGGGCGGAAAGACACTGAGGTATTTGCAGTTACTCCTGTCGAAAGTCAGCAATGGTTCTTTTACATGAACCTCACACCATAGACAGTGAGAGACATGGCCGGCCTTTGATAAACCAGTTAGCTGCACTGGGGGGGGGGCAGTGACAACCTGTGGTGAGTGGGGCTTGAACCCCCAACCTTAGGATCAGTGATCCAGCACCTTTACCACCAGGCCACCACTTCCCTCTATTATTATTATTATTATTATTATTATTATTATTATTATTATTATTATTATTAAGCTAAGGTAGAAATAGTCATTTAGTTTTAAGTTCGGTTAAAAAGAAGGAAATGGATCTACCTGATCACCCTTTGGTCCTGGTTCTCCCATATCCCCCTGTAAAACAATCAGTATAATAATAGGTCAAGCCAGACTTTGTCATTTTTAATTTTAGGCCAGATATATGTAATCACTGAACTGCAAAGGACATAACACTGCTGATTCATACGAAACACTTGATTGCTAAAACATGGGACCATAATGATTTCTCTGAGAGTATTTATAATTAATTACCTTATGTCCTTTAAAACCGGGAAGACCAACAGCACCTTGTAAACCAGGCAAACCTGGTTCTCCCCGTGAGCCCTGTCAACGCCCGCACATACCAAAATTAGTTTGATCACTTAAAACATTTTATCTTATACAAGTCAGGCTTTTGACTGAAACATCATAATTAATGAAGTGAATAGATAAATATAAAAAAAAAAAAGAAAAAAAAAAAAAGAAAAAAAAAAAACAAACAAACAAACAAACAAACAAAAAAACATAAACTGGGTTTATAAAGTAACGAGTCATTTTCATTTAATTTCCAAACCGCTGTATTGTTTATTAGATGCATGTGGAAGCTGGAGCCCATTAAACCAAAGGCCAGGTACATCTTGAACAGCTCACCATACTATTGCATTTACAGAACACACACACAAAACCATTCACAATCATATACACACCTAGAGGAAATTTGCAATGCTCATTTAGCCAAATGTGCATGTTTTGAAATGGTGGGAGGAAACCAGAGGACCCAGATGAAACCCATGCTAGCAGAGAGAGAACATGCCTGCACCACAAAGCTTTAACCTAATCAGACACAGGGCTCAAACTTAGTACCTTCCTGCTGTGAGGCAGGAGTGCTAACCAATCTTTCAAATCCGATCTTTCAAGTGAGCAAGTCAAGGTTGAGTACTAATCAAGTATCCAACGCGCACTTGCTCACTTGAAAGATTGGAAGTCCAAATAAGCCGCGCTTTGTCTCACAAGCACCATACGTCACTTGCGACAAGCGACTACATTCGGTGGAGTGCCTCACATATGACTACACTCGAATAATTCTATAGGGCAAGATTTTTATGCACAGACATGAAGTTCATCATTTTAAGCATGTTCTGGTACCTGTTTCAACGCTGTTCAATAGTTTATAATAATTAGTAGTAGTTAACTACATCCTAGCAGTATTAGTCACTTCTATTACCTACACCTGACGACTGGGGAAATGATTCATTCATTCATTCATTCATTCATTCATTTCTGAACCACTTAATCCTATTTAGAGTCCCGGTGAGGTTGGCACACATCTCAGCTGACTCTGGGTGAGAGCAGAGCATACCCCAGACAGCTCACCAGGCCATCACAGGGCAGCCTCGCACTACTTGTACAGCTTCGCCACAGACACTGAGACATGGCTGGCATGGTCAGTAATGACTGAATAAATGAATTAACATAATTATTAACAAATGTTTTATATCTCCTGGACAACTATTAGCTATGTATCTTCTTCTTCTTCTTTTCCTTTCGGCTGTTCCCTTCAGGGGTCGCCACAGCGAATCATCTGCCTCCATTTCTCCCTATGCTCTGCATCAACTTCTCTTACACCAACGACCTTCATGTCCTCCTTCACCACATCCATAAATCTTCTCTTTGGTCTTCCTCTCGGCCTTCTACCTGGTAGTTCCAACCTCAGCATCCTACTACCAATATACTCACTATCCCTCCTCTGTACATGTCCAAACCATCTCAATCTAGCCTCTCTGACTTTGTCCCCAAAACGTCTTACATGTGCTGTCCCTGTGATGTACTCATTCCTGATCCTATCCATCCTCATTACTCACAAAGAGAATCTCAACATCTTCACCTCTGCTACCTCCAGCTCTGCCTCCTGTCTTTTCCTCAGTGACACTGTTTCTAAACCATACAACATCGCTGGCCTCAACACCGTCTTCTACACTTTTTCTTTCATTCTTTTCGATACCCTCCTATCACACATCACACAGGACACTTTTCTCCAACAATTCCAACCTGCCTGCACACGCTTCTTCACCTCTTTTCCAGACTGTCCATTGCTCTGGATTGTTGAGCCTAAGTACTTAACTATTAGCTATGCATAAATACTTTTATTTGGTATTAAATCATTATATTTTGCTGAGTTATGAAACACTACTTAAGTGTTATTAATGTTTCAAGACCCATAACACCACATACTTATACAATTACCAAGTAATAGATATCAGTAGATTTAAAATTTTTACCCTTCATCTGAAATTTCCAGCTCTGAAATTAGGAAGGGCTGTATCATATGATAAATATTTAAGATATGAAGTTTCACCAGAGGGAAAAATGTAAGGCTTCTTCATATGTTAATATTTTCGTTACAGCTGTAATCATTCTCACAGGCATCCGAAAGCTCTAAAATGACAAGCTTTGCAATTAAAATAGTTTATTACAGAGGACTTGAATAAGTTAAATTTGACCTTTTGGCCTGGCACTCCCAGACGACCAGGTGGTCCCGGCTGTCCTGTAGCTCCCTGCATACATAAAAAGAATTCAATCTTATATATATTCACCCATGTCATTGCCCATTGATTTCCATAGTTTCCCTACTGTTAGGCATTTTTTAGTAATCTGATTGATAAGAATATAATTTATGGAAAACAATAGGTGGAATTTCCATATAGCAATTCCCACTGGAGACAGTCAGTATAATTGCTGAAGGCAATTTTTAATTCAAAACTAACCTTAGGGCCGATTTGTCCGTCTGCTCCAGAGGACCCCGGTGGGCCCTGAATGCCCTGAGATGTTGAAGCAGAAAGGACACAGAGTTAAATATTTTGTGACTACTGTGGTGGAAGATGATAACACGGTCTACTGACTTCATGCATAACAAGATGGCCATAGTTACTGAATGCAATTATGACTGTGGCTCAAAAAAATGAAAGTTGATGTGGATTATTGTATTTTTTTTTTTTTTTTCAAAAAAAAATCATGCATTTGCTGATGGTGAATTCAAAACACACAAAGTTTTCAGAAATCATATTGCAAAATATTCTGTTTTCTTGGACTAGAAATGAAATTAAACAATGCAGTAGAATAATAAGTACCACATCCCTGATCTTATTTTAAAGGGAAGGTGTACGTCTATGTACCCATCATATCCCTTCATTTGAAAATAATCACTTTATTTGCATGTAAATTGGTCCATCTACTGGTTTTAGTAGTGGCGGGACGGGCATTTGGTACCTGGTCCTTCAGTAGAATCTAAGGGACTCAAGCCACCACTTAATACTACTACTATCAATTATACAACCATCAACAATATACAAAAACACGTTTGCCTTGCAGTGAGAGAGAGGCATTACACGTATTTCTGCAAGTAACTCTGAGCCCAAGATAACTTTCACCAATATTTACCAGTGCAAGTTGTTTAGATTCTGTGCCTACTTACAATTACAATAACAAGAGCACATGACCCAAGTAATGATCTTCTGCATACACAGTAACTTGGCAATGATACACCAATTTGTGCAAAAGTTGGAAAGTTCGAAATCAAGTGTTAAGAAAGGGAACAAAGCATAGGATTTTCAAGAAAATAAAAAAGTGCCAGCGTTTACTAATATAATAACTTTAAGGGTCACTGGCACTCGTATACGGGGTAAGCAAATGGTTTCAGAAAGACAATGTGGCCAATTCCATATCATCTCCAAGTGATAACACCATATTGCATTCTTATTTAATATGCCTCGTAAGTGAATGAGCCCTTGGTGTACTTGGAAATTACCATTTTAGTGTCCCACTGGTAAATTCATTGTTTTCAACAGTGTCTCAGACCACCATACTCTGAAGCCACATTAAGATATAATTTGAGTAAACTGTGTCTGCGGGTAGTAGACAAAATTCAATTTGCCACAATGGCACAGCTTCTAGCCTACCTGCTTGAATGCTGTCTAGATTTTTAGTATGGATGGATAGTAATAATACAATGCTTTTTTAAAAAAATACAATATTTTAACACCATAAATACATTAAATGCAAAATTAAATTATACAGCTGCAAATTGCTTTATGTAGCGAGAAACAAGGAAACACATACCCTTCAGGTTTAAAACCTACAAAACACATTGCACCTCACAGTAGACAGTAGAACTTTGTATGATATGACAGAAAGAATTACCATGTTTAGGCCATCTGTTCAGCACATAAATATTACATGTTAAAGACTTATAAGGATTGATTCTGCATAAACCGCACTTAGTATAGAATCAATCCTTATAGTCTTTAACATGTAATATTTATGTGCTGAACAGATGGCCTAAACATCCATTTATTTTCTAAGCCACTTCCTCCTAATCAGGATCATAGGGAGGCTGGTGCCCAGCCGTATCTGGGCAAGGTAGGGTACACCCTGAATAGCTCGCCAGGCCTTCGCAAGCCCAACATTCACAGAACCATTCAGACGCACAACTACCGTGATTTGGAACAGCCATTTAGCCTACTGTGCATGTTTTGTGCATGGACTGTGGGAGGAAACCAGAATACCTGGGAGAAACCCACGCAAGCAGGTGGAGAACATGCGAACTACAAACAGAAACGCCCGACCTGGGAATCGAACCCAGGATGTCTTGCTGTGAGATGGACGTGTCAACCACTACGTCAACGTGCGAATACATGTACTGTACATTCTTTAATAATTCTGGTTGTTATTTGTCAAGCTTTGTGCTGTTAAAATACAGAAATCTTATCTCCAAAACAGGAAATCATTTGCATTCTCTGAGAGGTGCTGAATAATGACAGGCCTTGTTTACACCAGGTTGTCTCATGAATCTTCTATCTGTATTGTATCCTGATAAATTTATGCATCATCCATCTGCATTTGGCAACCAGCTTCCTATGTTGTTTCTTGTTTCCAGCTGTTTTATGCAAATGACGGTTACAGCATTTGCCTATGTTTAATTTCCTTAACCCTATTTTTAGCGCTTGGGTTATTGTTCAGCTATTGCCCCTTAAGTGTATTATAACCATTATTTTTATCACTTCTGAGTCACTATGATGAAGAAAAGTATGCAGACTGGCTTGTTGGTTGCCAAATATATACTTCCATACAAAAATCGAATGAGTCTATTCCTGGATTTCTGTACGTAAGTGCTATAGGGATATAATACTGGTGCCGAAGTGTCATGAAATAACCAGATGTAAAGATACTCATAATAAATGCAACTCAGTCTCCAGGTTTTACAGCCAAGTAAAAGAGTTGAATACCACTACACACACACCCCACCCTATCCCCACCCCACCCCCCAGTGCAGCTAACTGGGTTATCAAAGGCCGGCCAGGTCTCTCACTGTCTATGGTGTGAGGTTCATGTAAAAGAACCACTACTGTCTTTCGACAAGAGTAGGCTGCAAAGCCATCAGCATGTTTCCGCCCTGCGATGGCCTGGCGAGTTATCCAGGGTGTACTTTGCCCTCGTCTGGAGTCAGCTGGGATGGGCGCCAGCTTCCCCGAGACCCTAATTAGGATTAAGCGGTTACGGAAAATTAACTGAACTGAACCACTGCATACCATTAGTGCTGTCTTGTATGTGGATTTTAATACTTGATAGCGATATCCCTATCGCTGGGTGGTACAGTGGCATAGTGGTTAGCACATCCACCTCACAGCAAGAAGGCCTGGGTGCCATTCCCTGCTTGAGTGTTTATGTATGAAGTTTCATTGTTCTCCTTGTACTTGCATGAGTTTCCTCCGGGTCCTCCAGTTTCCTCCCACAGACCAAAAACATGCACACTAAGCTAACTGGCTGTTCCAAATAACCCCTAGGAGTAAGTGTAAATGGTTGTGTGAGTGTTGGCCCTGTGAAGGCCTGGGAGGCCATCCAGGGTCTACCACGCCCTCAACAAGAGTCGGCTGAGATGGGCACCACCTCTCCATGACCCTAATTAGGATTAAGTGACGTAGTAAATGAATGAATGAATAAATCACTACTGCTTTAATCATATGAAGAATATACATGGATAAATATGATTTACTTTTACCAGAGAACTTTTCTATTATTTTACAATAAAAAAAAGATTACAAAAGCTGTTATTAATGAGCTCAGGCTTAAGCATTAATTATTGCTTCTTCTCCCTCCACAAAAGGTCTGGATTTTGTTCTTGGATTTATTACTGGTGACTCTTTTTATAGTCATTACTGTCAACTACACACCTGAAAGTAGCCTGGCCAGCTATAATGAGGATACTGTAGCAACCGTATATTGCACCAGAAAATACTTTATCTGCATATAATAGTACATCTTCATTTATACTGTGAGCTAAGAGATAAATCATTAATCAGCTATGTAGTTTTTATTATTTCCAAATAGTTTAATTAGAATTTATTGTCACATTTGCTTCCGATAAATTTCCATTCATTTTTTTGTCAGTACTTTTTGTAATTCACACATATATGTGCTTTATATTTCAGAATGTAAGCATAAGCTGTGTGTATTATAAACACATTCCATGGACAAGTATATTTTTGTTTCATACACATAGAGCCTGTGATTTATATATATATATATATATTTTTTTTTTTTTTTGCATAATCACTAAAGCTAAACATGTTTATAATCCAGTGGTTCTCAAATAGTGCAGGGTGCCCCTCTGGGGGGAGGGGAGTGATGCCGGAGGGGGGGGGGTGTTATTAGGATAAAGTGGGATTCTACATCCACTACAGCAGGTGGCAGTGGCTTCCTGACTGTCAGAGTGTGCCCAGAGGTAAAATAAGAGGTGAAGTTAATAGACCTACCATGGAAATTTTTAACAGGACGGAAGGAGAGGTGGAGATAGACAGAGACGGTGAGAGAAACGAAAGTCTCCCGGAAGTTAAGTCGAGGAGGTATGATGAAGCGGATGTAGCACTCGGCTTCACTGTGCTGTGGTGAGAAACGGGGAAAGACCACTGTGTTACTGTGTCTGAAAACATTTGCAGCGGACAGCATGAAGCCAAATAAATGCAGGCTTGGACATCATACTCCAATCACGTGATGAGCCGCGTGAGTTTTTTCAGTGAAAATGTGCCGAATATTGCCACCAACCATCCCGCTTTGTGAATGCGACTCCAGCAAACCAGAGAGCTCTGTTAGCATCATATAAGGTGGCGTACCAAACTGCTCCGTGCAGAAAACCCCACAGCAGAGCAGAGGAACTGATCCTACCTGCAGCACACACGGTCTCGGTCATGCTGGATGACGTCACTGCTGAGAAAATAAGTGCAGGTCCCAGTTCAGCATTGAGCAGGAGCTGAGAGTTCAGTATCATGCTTTAAATCCGGCTTCAAAATGCTGTGCACTGCGAAACGTGCTCATTATAGTCATCAATCTGGACTTAATAATTTTGATAATAATAATAGTAATAATAATAATAATAATAATAATAATAATAATAATAATAATAATTGTTTTATTCATTTTTGTTTTCTAAGTTAAAGTGTTTTATATATTGTGCTCCTGAGTTAATATTGCTGATCAATTTGAATTTATTATTATTTATTGATTTTATTTTATTCTATTTTTCAGTATCGAATGGTTCACATTGTTGGTCAAAAATGTTTACAGTTTAAATACGGATACTTTTTTTTAATTTCAGGCAAATTGATGCACTTTAAATCTTTTTGTTTAAAGACTAAAAAATTGTTAATAAAGTTATTCTCTGTTGGAAGATATATATTTTGTCATTTTTTTTTTATTTTTTTTTTGTATTCCATAATGATCATAAGGGTTGATTATGTTAATAAGGATACAGGGTTATGCAGAGGATATACTAATAACAATTTTTAGACAAATAACACTATTTGTATGGGGGGGGGGTTTCCTCTTACTAGGGGGGCACGACAGAAAATAATTGAGAAGCACTGTTATAATCTACAATGACCAACAGAGGTCACTCTACTCGTTTTTCGTTTGTTCTTTCTTTCTTTCTTTCTTTCTTTCTTTCTTTCTTTCTTTCTTTCTTTCTTTCTTTCTATCTTTCTTTCTATCTTTCTTTCTTTCCTTCTTTCTTTCTTTCTTTTCTTTCTTTTTTAATGAAGCACCATTGTTGGTTTAATGCAGGGATCCCCATCCCTGTTCCTGGACAGCTACCTTTCTAAAGACTTTGGCTCCAAATCAAGCCTTCTTTTTCAAGCACATGGGTCAGTGGTTAAAAACAGAGGATCAGGCTAAGAAGAGAAACTGCAATACTCAGATGTTCACTTACTGGAGGTCCTTTAGGTCCAGCAGATCCTTTCTGCCCAGGTGATCCCCTAGCCCCCTGAGCGCCAGACACAAAGCTAGGATCAATACCAATGTAGAATCAATGTAACTACAGCAACAATAGCAACAGTGATTGTGTGGACACACATGGTCAATTTAATGCAGTCTCTCTCTCTCTCTCTCTCTCTCTCTCTCTCTCTCTCTCTCTCTCTCTCTCTCTCTCTCTCTCTCTCTCTCTCTCTCGCTCTCGCTCTCTCTCGCTCTCTTCAATGAGGGAAATGCTTTTAGAAAATCACTGTGCAGAACATAATGGTATCAAAGTGCAGGTTTTTAAGTGTATGGTATTTAGGTATATATTGTGTGTTTACAAGAAGAAGAAATAATCAAGAAAGGATTTTTGAAAGTGGTATAAGATGCAGCTAGCTGTACCTGAGGTCCAGTTGGCCCCGCCTCCCCAGGAAATCCCTGGATACCCTAAGAATAACACAGGAAATCCCATTTACTATTACATGCTAATTGATTGATAGATCTGACGGTGCGTACTGTGAAGAACAGGCCTCACAATGACCCTGTCATTAATCACAATCCTCTTCTCTAGTTTCCATTATTACATCCTTTGCCATTTCACTTCATTACCATTAATGACACTAAATTAATTCTACATTCTGGTTAAGTTATTAAACAACTGGAGGCTTGTCTAGAAAAAAATGGCAATTACATAATCAAATATTTAATACATATGAATAACATATGTGAAACAAGGTCATTTATTGTTCATCTGCCCTCATTTAAGAAACTTCCCACTTCATCGGTTCCTTTAACAACAAAGTGCTGATGATATAATTACAAACAGAATAGCAATCAGGTTGGTGTCAATACAAGAATGTCTGCTGCATAGTGACTATACACTTAACTCCAGAATTATACAGTTCATGAAAATTAAAAACTGAATCTCCTTTTCTTTTCAGCTTTTTCAATGGCTGCCAGAGCGAATCATCTGATTCGCATGTTTGATTTGGCATAGGTTTGTACATTGGATGCTCTTCCTGACACAACCCTTTAGCAAGGGGCAAAAACACGCTGACGGCTATGCAGCTACTGTTACGTATTGAAATTTAGAATAGGAAAAGTCCCCGTAAAACCAGAAAAACAAGACAAACAGTGACATACAATAAACACAATATAGTAATACTAACAAAATAAGGCGCATATCAAAAGAAATGAATGATGATAATCCTCGCGTTGGCTGTGGAAGAATGCGGACGATGGACTTGGGTGATGAAGTCTTGAATGATGAAACTTGGATGATGCCCTGTTAGATGATCCACCCCATGCCGGTCGACAACTGGTCCTTATATAGATTTTCCAAAGTTTGGGAATGTTTCTTTTCTCAAATGTTCTAATCACATGACCAGTCACAGTGTGCATGCGCGACTAGGTCAATCTCAAAGTTTCCATAATATGCTGGAAAGTTCCAGGCCCGATTAGCCTATGCAGGCAAAACAACTGTCACCCAAAAACAGTTGAGTAATACCATATGTTACCATTTATTGCACACTAACTGTATATAATTACATACCCATAACATTTATACGTTCATTTTATTTATATTTACATACCCATAACACCATAGACAGTGAGAGACATGGCTGGCCTTTGATAACCCAGTTAGCTGTACTGGGGGTAACAGTGACAACCTTGTGGAGAATGGGACTCGAACCCCCAACCTTAGGATCAACGATCCAGCGCCCTTTACCACCAGGCTACCACTGCGTGAAAATTAAAAACCGAAAATGTGAATTGAATAATAAGTGTAACCAGAAACTATGGGGTTTACATTGATTGGGATGAGTTATGGTTATACTCTGTCTATTTTATAATAAGGAAGGACAGTAATAAAGATTTTCAAAACCATGTTAGAAATTGTACTTTTGAGAAAAAATGCAAGTATTTTTGTTAAATTTTTATAAAATTATAGATCACAATAAAGATACATAATTTGTTATGTTTTGCTTTAACCAGTTTCCATTGGTCTTATAGGAGACTGTAGGCTATATAGTTTTTATGCAGTATAGTATATAGAATTTTCCCTTATTAAATATCAGGGCATAGTATTGACACTTGAACGATCATTGTGCAAAACTTTATTGTAGAGAGTTTCCATCAACTGAACACATAAGACTACAGAGGACAGTTAGTAAAACCACTAAATCCACAAAGACGTCAGAATTGTGGGTGACCCTTTGCACCTTTCCTGCAGACTCTGTCCAGTCATCTGGCTGGCTGCTGCCAAACTCTGTTCTCTACTCTACTTCTTTGAGCTGTCAAGCCCCCGGAACACCGTCCTGCCAACCACAGACTAAAATGAACTGAATCAAACATGGCATAAATGAGCCCAAATAGAAACACTGTCAGCTTCTGGACTGTGCTCTAGTCCGTACAGATGTTTTTTCTTGTTTTCTACTACTAAACAAGTTTGCACAGTTCAGTTACTTGCTTACACACACACACACACACACACACAGTACAGTGGTACCTCACTTTACGAAAGTCTCACCAAACAAAAAATGCAGGTTACGAAACGCATTTTCCTAAATTTTTTGCCTCGAGATACGAAATAATTTCATGTTACAAAAGCGCCATCTTAAAAATTCAAATGCGCCATTCAAGCATTAAAACGCAACATTCAAACCAGGCATTAAAACATTAAAATGTGCCATTCAAACATTCAAACAATGCACGAGCTACTCTTTCATCAATGACGTTCAAACATCCCACCCCGCTGGCCTCCCATTGGCTCGGAGGGATGACGCAGCTCCCTCTTATTGGCTATCTCCCAACATCCCGCCCCGATGGCCTCCCATTGGCTAGGAGGGATGACGCAGCTCCCTCATATTCGCTATCTCCCAACATCCCGCCCCGCTAGCCTTCCATTGGCTAGGAGGGATGACGCACCTCACTCCCATTGGCTATTATGGAGCTGCATCTACCATTATGCTTTTCGTGTAAAGGACAGAGTTACTGTTGTTTCATGCTTTATTTCTTGACTCAGGCTTTTAACCTTCCATAAACGTTTGTAAGATTATAACTCTGCTAAGAAAACATGGTCAACACACACACACACACACACACACACACACACACACACACACACACACACACACACACACACACACACACACACACGCGCGCGTGTGATTAATGGTGCGAGTGTAAAGAAGAAACGGGCTCGAGTGATATCACAAAGAAATATGACCAAACCCGTCTACCATCGATATGATATTGAAACAGAAGGAGGTCTTCAAAGGTATGCTTCATCATTTTTAAAGGGTTCAGGGGGCAGCATTGGGAGCCTTGGAATGTATCACACGTTTTACATGTAAAATGTGGTTCAATTTACGAAAAATGCAGGTTTTGAAAAAGGCGCTGGAAAGGATTAATTTTGTAAAGTGAGGTACCACTGTACGTTGATTTCGAATCAGTCTATTCTTTTAATGCCTCCATTGTTCTTTTTAGTTTGCACGCCATTTTATCCAGTGTATCTCTTATATTATAGGTTCTATATATTTACTGTACTGTCCTGCACTCTGTTGACAGTCAGAAGTGATGTTTTATTATTTATGCCATGTAGGATTATTTTTCGTAATAGCCTTGGAAAATGACATTTCCTTCCACTGTACAAATGAGGTTAACAATCAACCAAAGCATGTATTGCACAGTTCAGGTACCTATACTAGTACAAATACAGTAACTTAATCGGGGGGGGGGGGGGGGGGGGAAATCAGCATATGCTATATGTCACTATTTAGAGCAGAGGAGAGTAAGACAGATCCATTAAGCAGATTGATAGACCTTTATTGAAGGGCAGGCAGACAAATCCAAAAGCAGAGTTCGATATTGAAACTTTGGAATAAGCAGCGCTCAGGTGATTAGACAGATCAGAGGCAGGGCAGAGATGAAGAATGCAAAGCAGGTGAGGATTATACACAGAATCACAATGCCAAAGGCCAGGCAGAGAATAAGAGAATCTGGGTGCTTGTATTGTGAATTTATGAATGCAGATCTGTAGAGAGAGGTGTATCCTGGGTCATGCCATGCCGTGTGCGAGTGTGGATGTGGATGTGGTTAAAAAAAAAGTCAGGTGACTGAGATCAGTGAGGTGCATGCTGGAAGGTGACGTATGAAAACTGAATTGAATGGATTACAGCCCGACATTCCAACAGCACATTCGTTCAACAGCCCTAACACAACTGAACTGAGAAAGGGGCCGAAGTGAATTAACCAAGGTGACCATCTTATATGAGCAGAGATGACAGACCAATGGGCTGATGGAATTTAGAGCCATCCATCACTTGAATGAATGAGCTGTGGAACTATAGACATTCCTGATGATTTTATAATGGTTTGTAATGGATAATACAGTAATGGTATTTTTTCTTTTTTTTTTTTTTTTTGTATATTTTTTTTACATGTTGGTTGATAGCTCATGGATTTAAAAATACAAATCCTACATATCTTTGCTAAGGGCAGCGGTGACCTGGCGGTAAAGGGCGCTGGATCGCTTATCCTGTTGGGGATTCGAGTCCCACTCTCCACAAGGTTGTCACTGCCCCCCCCCCCCCAGGCCAGCTAACTGGTTATCAAAGGCCGGCCATGTCTCTCACTGTCTATGGTGTGAGGTTCATGTAAAAGAACCATTGCTGACTTTCATATAGAGTAGCTGCATAGCCGTCAGCGTGTTTCTGCCCTTTGCTAAAGGGTTGAGTCAGGAAGGTCATCCGACATAAAAACCTACGCCAAATCAAACATGTGAATCAGATGATTTTGATGTGGTGACCCCCTGGAAAAAAGAAAAAGCCAAAAGGAAAAGAAGGAGATACGTACATATATTTCCTGGTTGAATCTGATGGATTGCGATGATGCCATTAAAGCAATATGCTTAATGATGATTTAATGGACCTAAAGAACTTCTGAGGTAATTCAATCATTCATTTTCTAAGCTGCTTAATCTTAATTAGGATTGCGGGGAGGCTGTTGCTCATCTCAGCTGACTCTGGATAAGAGCAGGGTACACCCTGAACAGCTCACAAGACCACGACAGGGCCAACACTCACACAACCATTTACACTTACACTCACACCTAGGGCTGATTTGGAACAGCCGTTTAGCCGACTGTGGGAGGAAAGAAAAGTACCCGCAGGACTCACACACCAGCACAGGGAGAACATGCAAGCGCCACACAGAAACGTCCAAGCACGGCAATCAAACCCAGACCTTCTTGCTGTGAGACAAATGTGCGAACCAATGCACCCTTGTGCTGTCCACTTCTGAGATAATTATACCCATAAATTGATGCAAGGCATTTAAATTAAACTAGTTTTCTCTTAATAAGCAGATTTTTTTCAATCTCTCTCTCTCTCTCTCTCTCTCTCTCTCTCTCTCTCTCTCTCTCTCTCTCTCTCTCTCTTTCTCCTTCTCTCCTCCCTCCCGCTCTGATCCACTATGTGCACCCCTGCTGGCTGATGTGATGGTCGGATGCCCATCTGATTCATTTGGCAGCTCAGTGGTTAAGGCATAAAGCTTGAGGGCTACTTATTCAAAGATCATAAGTTCAAATCCCAGCAATGTCAAGCTTCTACTGTTAGGCCTTTAAACAAGGCCCTTTGCCCTCATCTGCTTAGTTCAATCTTGTTTCAATTGTAATGTGCCTTGGATAAAAACACGAGGCAAATGGACAAATGTAAATGTAATACTTGTGCTTGATCCTGACAAAAGTCTAAAGCTTTGGCTCCTTTTGTCCTTAACAGCTGACTGGTGCATTTTTTTTTTTTCTCAGAGCTTATTGCAGTTCTGATTAATTTTCTGTTGGTGATGGTTTAATGGCCAAAAGATTGTATTCTCAAAAACAAGTACAGTGGTACCTTGACTTACGAATTTAATCCGTTCCGAGGGCAAGCTCGTAAGCCAAAATGTTCGTTAGATGAAAGAATTATTCACAGAAGAAATCACAGAAAACCAATTAATCAGTTCCAACCCCCTCCCTAAACTCATATAACCTGCCACAATCATGTATATTTGACCTAATTTATTAAAGCTAAAAATGTAAAAACAATAAATAATGAATAATATCAATAATACATGTGCATTTACCTTAATAACAATTAATAATACATAATAATAAAACAAGAATAAACAATAAGTCAACTAACCCTTCCGATCATCGACTGTGGCAAAGATGCCACATGGGCAGCCAGGAGGTGGTGCGTAACAGAGGAGGAAGAAAAGGAGGAGGAGGAGAATTTTTTGCTTGTGCACGCTACGAATGCCAGAGAGGAGAGGCTCATGGTGAGCTCCCACAAGGCCAGTGCTACTCAAATAGTGGGGCGCGCTCCCCTTGGGGGACAGTGTGATGCCGAGGGAGCGCATATGACCCTGGTGAACATGCCTTTTTGCCATACTGTACTAGAATTAAATATAATTGCGGGGGTTGTGATATGTTTTTTTCTTTCTTTCTTTCTTTCTAGTGGGTGCGTTACAGAAAATAATCGAGAAGCACTGCACAAGGCATTTTCGGAGCGCAGAGAAATAGACTTGGAAGAATGCAAGGATAATCGGCCTGGAAAAGCCATTTCAAGGAGAGCTCATACATCAAAATTTTGCTGAGTGGATGGGGCAGATTTTTGGTGGGATCGAAGCTCGTATCATGAAAAATGTATTATAAAGGAAACCCGTAAGTCAAGGTAACACTGTATATTCCAAAAACCTCCCTATGTTTCAGTGTATAAATGAATCCAGATACCGTGGACAGTTGCTTTAAATATGTATTAAGAATATCTTTGCAATATGCAGTAATATTTTGCTTTTAAAGAAGACTACTGTAGAACACATTGATTTTGGAAAACCATAAAGTCATACAGCGCGGCATGGTGGCTCAGTCGCACAGCAAGAAGGCCCTTGGTTCATTCTGCAACTCAAGGCATTTCTGAGTGGCGTTTGTATGTTTTTCTTTTGCTTACAAAAGTTTCTTTTGAGTATACTCCGGTTTCATCTCAAAACATGTGCAGTAGGCCAATTTTTTGTTCCAAATTGCTCCGAGGTGTGAGTGTGTGAATGGTTGTATATGTGTTGGTTCTATAATTGCCTATTGAGCTGTTCAGGGTGTATTCCGCCTTCGATCAGAATATAAATAGGGTGCTAGACTCCCTGTAACCCTATTTAAGCATCTTGGAAAATGAACGAAGGAATGAAAAGTAGATATCTGGATCACGAAATTCTTAATGAAATCTATAAGGCCAGCTTACCATCAAAAATGCAAACAATGTTTTATTTTGAACTTAGCATTCTGTAATAAGTAATGAAGTACAAATGTCAAATGACTGCAGTTATAACTACATGTGTAGATATACCGTATTTCATGTAATAAATGCCCTGCTCCAATAAGCACCTCGCCCCCATTTTTTTTTGTTTGTTTTTGTTTTTGTTTTTGTTTTTGTTTTTTGTTTTTTATCTTACGTCTAATAACCGCCCATGTGTACTGGGAGCAAAATTTTAGATAAAACTTACCAATTTTATTCGATCAGTCTTTGTAATGGTAAAATAAGGCGTTCACTGCCTGTAAAAGTGAGTTTACGGTATTTCAAGACCCCCTGCCACTGGGGAATGTCTATAATGTTAATCAGTAGCAACACATTTAAAAACAGGAAAATATTTTGTTGTATTCTCTTGGTAAATGTCCAACAACCGATGAACCATTAGAAGCTGCTACAGCAAAACTATGGGATGCTCTGAATGAATGGAGTGATGAGCCAGACATGAACCTATCAGAAAGTGATGACTAGTATTTTTGATTCCCTTGCTCACTTCTTCTTTCCTCTTTTCCTTTCGGCTTTTCCATTCAGGGGTCGCCACAGCAAATCATCTGCCTCCATCTCACACTATCCTTTGCATCTTCTTCTCTTACACCAATGACCTTCATGACCTCCTTCACCACATCCATGAATCGTCACTTTGGTCTTCCCCTAGGCCTTCTGCCTGGTAGTTTCAGCCTCAGCATCCTATTACTAATATACTCACTATCCCTCCTCTGTACATGTCCAAACCATCTCAATCAAGCTTCTCTGACTTTGTCTCCAAAACGTCTTACATGTGCTGTCCCTCTGATGTGCTCATTCCTAATGCTATCCATCCTCGTTACTCCCAAAGAGAACCTCAACATTTTCATCTCTGCTACCTCCAGCTCTGCCTCCTGTCTTTTCCCCAGGGCAACTGTTTCTAAACCATACAATATCGTTGGCCTCAACACCGTCTTGTACACTTTTCCTTTCATTTTTGCCGATGCCCTCCTGTCACACATCACACCGGACACTTTTCTCCAACCATTCCAACCTGCCTGCACACGCTTCTTGACCTCTTTTCCACACTCTCCATTGCTCTGGATTGTTGAGCCTCAGTACTTAAAATCCTCCACCTTTCTTATCTCTGCTCCCTGTAATCTCACCGTTCCTCTTTGGTCCTTGTCATTCATGCACATGTATTCTGTCTTACTGAGGCTAATCTTCATTCCCCTCCTTTCCAGGGCATACCTCCACCTCTCTAGATTTTCCTGCACTTGTTCTCTGCTCTCACTACAGATCACAATGTCATCTGCAAACATCATAGTCCATGGGGAATCTTGTCTAACCTCGTCTATCAGCCTGTCCATCACCATAGCAAACAAGAAGGGGCTGAGAGCTGACCCTTGATGCAGTCCCACCTCCACCTTGAACTCTTCTGTCACACCGACAGCACACCTCACCACTGTCTTACATCTCTCATACATGTCCTGCACCACTCTAACATACTTCTCTGCCACTCCAGACTTCCTCATGCAATACCACAGTTCTTCTCTCATCACCCTGTCATATGCTTTCTCCAGATCCACATAGGCACAATGCAGCTCCCTCTGACCTTCTCTGTACTTCTCCATTAACATCCTCAAGGCAAACACTGCATCTGTGGTGCTCTTTCTTGGCATGAAACCAAACTGTTGTTCACAAATGCTGACCTCTGCCCTTAGTCTAGCTTCCAGTATTCTTTCCCATAACTTCATCATATGGCTCATCAACTTTATCCCTCTGTAGTTGCCACAACTCTGCACGTCTCCCTTGTTCTTAAAAATGGGCACCAGCACACTTCTCCTCCATTCCTCTGGCATCCTCTCACTCTCTAAGACCTTGTTAAATGTTCTTGTCAGAAAATCTACTGCTACCTCTCCTAGACACTTCCATACCTCCACCGGTATGTCATCAGGACCAACTGCCTTTCCATTCTTCATCCTCTTCAATGCCCTCCTCACTTCACCCTTACTAATCTTTGCTACTTCCTGGTCCTCAACAGTCACCTCTTCTACTCTTTTTTCTCTCTCATTTTTCTCATTCATCAGCTCCTCAAAGTACTCTTTCCATCTTCCCAGCACACTTCTGTCATCAGTCAATACATTTCCCTCTCTGTCCTTTATCAATCTAACTTGCTGCACATCCTTCCCATCTCTATTTCTCTGCTGTGCCAACCTGTATAAATCATTTTCTCCCTCTTTACTTTCCAACCGAGCATACAAGTCATCAAACGCGCTCTGTTTGGCCTTTGACACTGCTACCGCTGCCTTACGTTGTGTCTCCCTGTACTCTTGTTTACTCTCTTTGGTTTTCTCCATGTCCCACTTCTTCTTAGCTAACCTCTTCCGTTGTACACACTCCTGCACTTCCTCATTCCACCACCAAGTATCCTTATCTACTTTCCTTCCAGATGATACACCAAGTATTCTCCTACCTGTCTTCCTGATCACATTAGCTGTAGTTGTCCAGTCATCTGGAAGCACTTCGTGACCACCCAAAGCCTGTTTCAACTCCTCCTTGAAGACAACCCGACACTCTTCCTTTTTCAAATTCCCCTGCTCACTACCTTCATAAATTTAAAGATGTTCCTGGCCATGCGCTTTTATTTATGTTTGTGTTGATTGGTTCAACATGCCATTTGCTACAATTGGCATTCGTGTTGATTAGCTCGATTTTACTTCCTGGAAAATGTTTAAAGGAACAGCACTGGGAGGGAAAAGTAAGGGGTCTTTTTTATTATTATTATTATTATTACGTTCTTTTCTGTTTATTTTCAGCTTTCATGTAAGTAGTTTGGTTGATACCACAAAATAAATAACACAAATACCAGTAAAACTATTTTATTGTTCTGTTATTATTCATGTTTTCCACCTCGGTGGTAATAAGCACTTACTGTTCCACTCCGATGGTAACATTTTAATAAGCGCCACCCACTCTAATGTTTAAGCGCCCTGGGCGCTTATCACATCGAATACGGTATGTGCATTTGGTCCTAATAATCCCACTAGATTTAAAATGTTGGACAGATATTTCCATGCATTATTTTTAAGGATGCAGAGTAAGTTATAAAAGGGCTATGGGTTATTTATTTCCAGCACCTGCTCTATATAGTGATTCCTCACACAACATTCCTCCAAAACAAGAAATAATGATGCTTTTAGTTAGATGTGGCAAAATGCACAGAATACGCAGGCCTTTTCTGCCCGCAGCAAAGTTTCTATCTTCAGGTTAATTAAGCATAACAGATCAAGAGACAAACAGAAGAAGGGAGGAAACATCAAGACTTCAGTTTGCTCATCAGGCCCTCAGAAATGAGAAGAGGAAAAACGGGATGAGAGCAGATGTGTCACTTTGAAGTGATGCCTCCCACATTACGTCTCACTTAATGAGTCATTCTCTGGTGAAAGAAGTGTGTGAATTCCTCTTCAAGCCTCCACTAAATGAGGCAGGATCAAATAATGAGACTAAAGAGATCGCTGGGGGGAAATGATACTGAGAGGTAGCATTCTGTAGAAGTGTGATAGTGAGAGGGTTTAAGGTCAGGAATTAAATTACATGAGAAAAATGAAAAACACCAAATCTGAAGTGCACAGAATATGGCAAAGTGATAATAATATTATCAGTTATTATACAGTGTAATTACCATGAGATTGATTTATATATTTAACTATAACTCATATAAAGACATGCCACAACTTTAAAAAAAATCACCCCTTCATATTGCAATGCATTAGTCTGTAATTTTGAAGTATACTATATGAAAGAAGTTTACAGACACTTGACCATCAGGATCATATTTCTTAATGGTTAGAATCCAGGTCATATTCGTTTTTTTTTTTTTTTGTAATACAATAGGCCCTTGACTATTCGTGGTTTTGCATTCGTGGCTTTGCATATTCGTGGATTGCCGAGCAACTGTCAAGTGATTCAAATTCAGCCAATGGCTGTCCTCCTTCCTGCTGATTGGTTGAGATGATGTATACGCCCCTCTTTAGTGCACAGATTGTCAATGAGCCTTTTTTAGTGTGTTTTAATTACCAATTAAGTTGTATGATGCCACTCAAACATCGGCTACACTGTACACTCTGAACAGGTGAGCTTTGATTTGCCATGGTCAGCTATCCATTACTTGGCTAATACAAAGTTCACCATTCACACTCATATTCATGACTATGGGTAATTAAGATAAGATAAGATAAGATACAGCTTTATTAATCTCACAGTGGAGAAATTTACTGTTTCAGGTTTTTGAAGTACCATCAGTAGGGGGTGCAAAATAGCTCAGAAAGTAACCAGTTGTCCTAATGCATCTCATTTATATTCATTATACCAAAAAAAAAATAGATGTAGTTCACGAGTCTTTAAAAATCTTGCTTAGATATAAGTATACTTTATGAAGAAATAAACAAATGTGGGCAGCAAGGTGGCGTGTTTTACGCTCAGCAAGGGTAGTATGCTTTGTCTGGTTTCCTCATACAATGCAAAGACATATACTTTAGGCTAATTGGCTGTTACAAATTGCCCCTATGTGTTAGAGTAAATGTTTGTGTGTGCTGTCTGTGCTCATGGTTTGTCGAGCTATTGAAGGTGTACCCTGTCTTTACTCGGTATTCACTGAGATAGGGTCCAGCCTCCCCGGAAATCTAGTAGGATTAAGAAGTTCACCATACAGATAGATGAAAGACATGAAATAAATGTTTCAGACTAATGTATGGTTGAGTATAGTTAGGAAATTACATAACATATATAAACTGTTTAATGAAACACTTCAGTTCTACAAAATGTACAGTAGTTTGTTAAGTGAGCAGTTGACAATGAAGTCAAAATCAGTCTTGTAAATGTTCGGTTTTCTGGTAAATGTCAATGTAAGTACGCTGAGCTGGAGGTTTGTTTGCTTCCCTGTATGGGACTGTAAATGGTTTTAAAGCTCCATTCTGTCTGAAAGCCTTTAAATATTAAAAACAGTCTCGCCTTGAGTGAGACTGTGTGCTAAACTCAATCTTGGAAGTCAACAAAGCTAATGCTAATTCATAACAGATGTTGCCCCAGCCACATCAATATCACTAAAGCTTAAAGACATTCGCTGCTAACAACGCTACAAACTGACCATAGAGACACTTTTTCAACTGTTTCATTTATACAGCACTGAGTTAGCGTCCCCAATTTGGATGCAGCTGTGCATCCATAATAACCATCAGTGCCTCCTGGTGTTAAGATTGTCAGGGTTGTACTTGTCTGACGAACCATTTGATGCTATAGAGAGGCTGTGCCTATCTCAGCTGACACTGCACAAAGGTCAGGTACACTTGTATGTCTTTAGATTATATGAGTAAACTGAAGTATTTGGAGAAGACCCATGCAAGCACAGTGAGAACTACCGTATTCGACATAATAAGTGCCTTGCTCCAATAAGCGTCCCCCCCAACGTTTTTTATCTTACATCTAATAACCGCCCATGTGTACCGGGAGCAAAATTTTAGATCGAACTTACCAATTGTATTCGATGAGTCTCTGTAACGGTAAAATGAGGCGTTCACGACCTGTAAAAGTGAGTTTAGATGGTATTTCAAGACCCCCTGCCACTGGAGAATGTCTATCATGTTCATCAGTTCATTTGATTGTTCCGCCATGCTTTTAAAAACAGGAAAATATTTTGTTGTATTCTCTTGGTAAATGTCCAACAACCGATGAACCATTAGAACAGCAAAAACTATGGGATGCTCTGAATGAATGGAGCGATGAGCCAGACATGGACCTATCAGAAAGTGATGACGAGTATTTTTTATTCCCCTGCTCACTAACTTCATAAATTTAAAGACGTTCCTGGCCATGTGGTTTTATTTATGTTTGTGTTGATTGATTCAACGTGCCACGTGCTAAAGGTGACATTCATATTGACTGGCTCGATTTACTTCACGGAAAATGTTTCAGAAAACAGCCAAAAGAAAAAGAAGAATTATGCTGTAATTAAAAAAAAAAATGCTGTTTTCTGTTTATTTTCAGCTTTCATGTAAGTAGTTTGGTTGATACCAAAAAATGAGTAATACAAATACCAGTACTCTTTTATTATTCTGTTACTCCCCCTCTATGGTAATAAACACTTATCATTCCACTTCGCTGGTAACATTTTAATAAGCGCCCACCTACTTTAATTTTTTTAAGCGCCCTGTGTGCTTATTATGTCGAATACAGTATATTAGAAAACTTGGTTCTTGCTTTTGTGCTTCAGAGATATCTAGCCAATCTAGTTTGCATAATACTTTGCCATTGCCAAG
>CM045728.1:20124849-20202349 GCA_024760905.1 Plotosus lineatus
GTACAGTATGAACGGTCATACATCACTGGAACGTAAAGTAACCACTTACGTTTTTTGTTTTTTGTTCGGAATGTAACTAAAATGTAAGTCGAGGAGCGCCTGTATACGCGTTTTTGTTTTTTTGTTTTTTTTTTTTATTTAATGCATTACATTTAATTTTGGATAAAATTTCCTGTCAGATAACATTCTACATGCTCATCGATAAAAATTTAGAGGCTTCATGACGATTTTTACAGTTTGTCAACATCATTTGCCATGTTGTTTAGAAACAGTTTTCATAAAGCTTTATTGTTTTGAACAGATTTTTTTTACTAGTATATAGTGTTAGTGCATGTTAGGTTATGATATTTCTGAGTTACTGGCAAAATTCATGCTGCATACAGCATTTGTATCAGTGAGAATTGGCAGTAGTTTCTGCACCTTGTCCTTACGCCTGACCGCAAGTTCAAATTCAGATTGATGCTGCAGCCATCCACAACCAGGAGACAGTGGGAGCTAATTAGCCCGAGCTCTTGCTGGAGGGAGGGCTGGCATAGAATCCCTCTGTCACTCATAGCGATCACCACCAATCCATGTGCATCTGTGAGGTCATTCATTAAAAAGGGACACCTAGTGCATTCCCTCCGAGTATGTTAAGCCGCCTGTGCATCACTTCAAAAAAAGGAAGGTGGCAGCATCACACATTATGGAGGTAGTGGTCATATGTGATATGGAGACAATACCTGTTGGGTGGTAATTGGATACAGCTAAAATTAGGGGACAAAAATAGACAACCAATGATTGACATATTAAGTTTTAAAACAGAAAGAGATAAAAGTCAAAAATAACCCATGATCACAAATCAACCCTAAGATTGGGTTACTGAAGTAAAGAGTGCAGTAAATCGCCACTAGATGGTGTACAGCAGCCATCTCTTAATTTAAGACTGGATAACTAAATAATAAAACAATACTTATATTGTTTATATCACCATGATTGCTTTACTTAAAATAGATTGCGTTATCCCTAATGCTTATTTAAAAAAAATATATATTAATTCTGCTTATTCGTTTAATCTGACAGCACGAGCATATTATGCACATCTAAGAATAAAACAGAACTGAAGTTTATTGAGAGTCAAACATAAATATTGCTCAGACAAACAGAGAGATGTGAAGTTTTAACATTTGCAAAACCTTGAAGTAAACATCAGAGGTCCAGTTCAGGTGTGGAGACATGCCTGTCTTTCTCTCTAATTTTATATAAAAATAGATATTTACTTGATATAACTGATGAGTAAAGATTTGAGAAGTTTACAGTTTGTAGGATTAGCATTATTGTTGGTTTTGTATTCCTACATAAGAATACAAAAATGTCTTTATTATTTTGAAGACTGTTAATGTGTGTGTGCACGCGCGTTGGGTGGGTAGTGAGAGCGAGAGATAG
Organism: Plotosus lineatus; assembly: GCA_024760905.1. Lineage (NCBI taxonomy): Eukaryota > Metazoa > Chordata > Actinopteri > Siluriformes > Plotosidae > Plotosus > Plotosus lineatus. The sequence goes on from CM045728.1 coordinate 20,126,275, forward strand.
AGAGAGAGAGAGAGTGAGAGAGAGAGAGACAGAGAGAGAGCATAGGCATGCGAATGTGTTTAAAGTGTAATTCTGTATATATTTCTGTTAACTTTTTTTTTTTTTTTTTTTCAAAGATACAGTGGTATGAAAAACCACCTGAACCTGAACCTTTTGGAATTTCCTACATTTCTGCATAAAAACCACCATGAAATGTGATCTGATCTTTGTCAAAATCACACAGATGAAAAAACAATGTTTGCTTTAAAGAAAACCACCCAAACATTTATAGGTTTTCATATTTTAATGAGGATAGCATGCAAACAACGACAGAAGGGGGAGGGTAACTGAACCATCACATTTAATACCCCCCCCCGGGGGGGGCAGCAATAACTTCAATCAGACGCTTCCTGTAGCTGCAGATCAGTCTGGCACATCGATCAGGACTAATCTTGGCCCATTCTTCTTTACAAAACTGCTGTAGTTCAGTCAGATTCCTGGGATGTCTGGCATGAATCGCTGTCTTGAGGTCATGCCACAGCATCTCAATGGGGTTCAAGTCTGAACTTTGACTTGGCCACTCCAGAACGTGTATTTTGTTCTCCTGAAACCATTCTGAAGTTGATTTGCTTCTGTGTTTTGGATCATTGTCTTGTTGCAGCATCCATCCTCTTTTTAGCTTCAACTGTCTGACAGACGGCCTCAGGTTTTCCTACAAAACATCCTGATAAACTTTTGAATTCATTTTTCCATTAATGATTGCAAGTTGTCCAGGCCCTGAGGCAGCAAAACAGCCCCAAACCATAATGCACCCTCCATCATGCTTCACGGTGGGGATGAGGTGTTGATGTTGGTGAGCTGTTCCATTTTTCCGCCACACATGATGTTGTCTGTTCCTCCCAAACAATTCAACTTTGGTTTTATCAATCCACAAAATATTTTGCCAAAACTTCTGTGGAGTGTCCAAGTGCCGTTTTGCGAACATCAAACGAGCAACAATGTTTTTTTTAGACAGCAGTGGCTTCCTCCTTGGAGTCTTCCCATGAACACCATTCTTGGCCATTGTTGTACATATAAGTTGATGTGTGCACAGAGATATTGGACTGTGCCAGTGATTTCTGTAAGTCTTTAGCAGACACAGGTTTTTTTTTTTTTTACCTCTCTGAGTATTCTGCGCTGAACTCTTGGCGTCATCTTTGGTGGACGGCCACTCCTTGGGAGAGAAGCAACAGTGCCAAACTCTCTCCATTTGTAGACAACTTCTCTGACTGTCGATTTATGAACATCCAGAATTTTAGAGATGGTTTTGTATCCTTTCCCAGCTTTATACAAATCAACAATTCTTGATCGCAGGTCTTCAGACAGCTCTTTTGAGCGAGCCATGGCGCACATCAGACAATGCTTCTCATCAAGACAATTCTTACCAGGTGTGTGTTTTATAGTGGGCAGGGCAGCTTTAAGCCACTCAGCAGTGATTGGGCAAACACCTGACTTCAATTGTTTGGTAAAAATTGGTTTCAATTGCTCTTTAAGTCTCCTTAGGCAGAGGGTTCAGTTACTTATTCCTCCCCTTCTGTCATTGTTTGCATGCTATCCTCATTAAAATATGAAAACCTATAAATGTTTGTGTGGTTTTAGTTAAAGCAGACACTGTTTTTTCATCTGTGTGATTTTGACAAAGATCAGATCACATTTGATGGTGATTCTATGCAGAAATGTGAGAAATTCCAAAAGGTTCAGATACTTTTTCATACCACTGTATGCATTGACAATTAAAAAAGGTTGCATCACAAAGGTCATGTTGCAAGTAAGTGAGAATTGAAACATGGTGCAGCTTGTCTCTATTGGAAAATAACCAACAGCAGGGTGCCATAATGTGGCCTAATATTAGTGTTGCCACAGTAATGTTGATTAATTTATCCAATAACACTACGGACCAATAATTTAAAGGTATAGTGGCTAGCAATCCCTTTTCCAGCAAGAAAGTCTTGGGTCTGGATCAGTGAGGGCATTTCTATGTTGCATTTGTTCAATTCCCATATGCCTGCATTGGTTTTCTCTGGGTCTTCTGGTTTTCTTTGAAGACACGCACATTGCTGTTTCGTGTGCACATGAGTGTAATCAGTTGTGTGTGTGTGTGTGTGTGTGTGTGTGTGTGTTGCCCTGCAATAGTATTGTGAGCTATTCAGAATGTTAGCCCAATCCTGACTGAGATAGGTATAGCCTCCCCATGACCCTAGCAGTAGGATTATTGAGTGAGTGAATAAAATTTCTTCAGGTGTGAATGTGAATTGTTCAGTGTCTGTGGTAAGCTGTTTATGGTGGACCTAATCTTTTGCCCAGAGTCAGCTGGAATTGGCTTCAGCTTCCCTGTGACCCTAAATAGGATAAGCAGTAATGAATAAATCTGCCATGGATTGCTGATGTTTCTCCATCTTCTTTATTTATATTTAATTTTGTGAACTGACTGTAAAATGCTGAGAGAAAAAGATCTGACCTAAGCTGACATTTTGTCCATTATAACTCCACAAATATCATCAACATTCAATTGTGAAGCACTGACTTGATAGTCGGCTCAAACTTGTTCATGTCAGTATCAGGAGTGTTCATGGGAACAAAATGTTTATTATATCATTACTTTTCTTAATTTAAATCCAGTTCATTCATTCTACATTAAAATGTGTGCTTTTGTGAGTGTGTGTTCATATATATATATATATATATATATATATATATATATATATATATATATATATATATATATATATATATATATATATATATATATATATATATATATATATATATATATATATATATACATTCGAGTCCTTCTCAAAAAATTAGCATATCGTGATAAAGTTCATAATTTTCTGTAATGTACTGATAAAAATCAAACGTTCATATATTTTAGATTCATTGCAATCCAACTGAAATATTTCAGATCTTTTATTGGTTTAATACTGATGAGTTTGGCATACAGCTCATGAAACCCACAAATCCCTATCCCTATTTCATCCGACCAATAAAAAAAAAGTGGTTTTAATACAAAAAAAGTCAACCGTCAAATAATTATGTTCAGTTATGCACTCAATACTTGGTCGGGAATCCTTTTGCAGAAATGACTGCTTCAATGCGGTGTGGCATGGAGGCAATCAGCCTGTGGCACTGCTGAGGTGTTACGGAGGCCCAGGATGCTTCGATAGCGGCCTTAAGCTCATCCACAGTGTTGGGTCTGGTGTCTCTCAACTTTCTCTTCACAATATCCCACAGATTCTCTATGGGGTTCAGGTCAGGAGAGTTGGCAGGCCAATTGAGCACAGTGATACCATGGTCAGTAAACCATTTAGCAGTGGGTTTGGCACTGTGAGCAGGTGCCAGGTCGTGCTGAAAAATTAAAATGTTCATCTCCATGAAGCTGATAAAACACAGTGGACCAACACCAGCAGCTGGCATGGCACCCCAGACCATCACTGACTGTGGGGACACTGGACTTCAGGCGTTTTGGCATTTCCTTCTCCCCAGTCTTCCTCCAGACTCTGGCACCTTGATTTCCGAACGACATGTAAAATTTGCTTTCATCCAAAAAAAGTACTTTGGACCACTGAGCAACAGTCCAGTGCTGCTTCTCTGTAGCCCAGGTCAGGCGCTTCTGCCGCTGTTTCTGGTTCAAAAGTGGCTTGACCTGGGGAATGCGACACCTTTAGGCCAGTCCACTGCTTCCACAGGTCCCCCAAGGTCTGGAATCGGCCCTTCTCCACAATCTTCCTCAGGGTCCGGTCACCTCTTCTGGTTGTGCAGTGTTTTCTGCCACACTTTTTCCTTCCCACAGACGTCCCACTGAGGTGCCTTGATACAGCACTCTGGGAACAGCCTATTCGCTCAGAGATTTCTTTCTGTGTCTTACCCTCTTGCTTGAGGGTGTCAATGATGGCCTTCTGGACAGCAGTCAGGTCGGCAGTCTTACCCATGATTGTGGTTTTGAGTAATGAACCAGGCTGGGAGTTTTTAAAAGCCTCAGGAATCTTTTGCAGGTGTTTAGAGTTAATTGGTTGATTCAGATGATTAGGTTAATAGCTCGTTTAGACTACCTGAACATGATATGCTAATTTTTTGAGATAGGAATTTTGGGTTTTCATGAGCTGTATGCCAAAATCATCAGTATTAAAATAATAACAGACCTGAAATATTTCAGTTGGTGTGCAATGAATCTAAAATATATGAAAGTTTATTTTTTATCAGTACATTACAGAAAATAATGAACTTTATCACAATATGCAATTTTTTTGAGAAGGACCTGTATATATATATATATATACTTGCAGCTACTCTTCATGAAAGTCAGCAATGGTTCTTTTACAGCCTCTCACCATCGACAGTGAGAGACATGGCCGGCCTTTGATAACCCAGTTAGCTGCACTGGGGGGTGGGGGGGACAGTGACAACCTTGTGGTCAGCGGGAGTAGAACCCCCAACCGTAGGATCAGCGATCCAGAGCCCTATACCAACAGGTCACCACCCACTGCCCCGTATATATGTATATATATATATATATATATATATATATATATATATATATATATATATATATATATATATATATATATATATATAAATTCCTCGCTACTTCGGGCTTCAATTGATGCGGCTTTCGTGCATCATGGTTTTTTAAAAAATATCCATCAAATTAAAAAATAAGGAAATTAAAGGAGAATAAGGGGTAAAGTTAAGGAAAATGATGCAAAAACAAGGCCAATTATGCAAAAAAAAAAAAAAAAAAAAAAACCGTAAACCAACACAAAATGAAAAACAACCTAAAACATCTCAACAAAACTAGTTACATTTTTGTGTGGTGCACATCTGAATGCAAGCATCTGTATGTGTGCGTATTTATATTTTATTTACATTGTATGCATTATTTTTTTAATGTTTAATTGTCATTATAAGCATTTATATCATTGAATATGTATTTATTGACATTATATACATATATTCATGTACGTATATGTCAATCAGAGGGGGGTTGGGGGGTGATCCTACTTCGCGAAATTCTATGGTCTCGTGGGATCTCACTCCCAGTTACCAGCAGAAAGTGAAGGACCTTATCTACATTTGTCAAAATGTACCCTTATTTCATTTTTCACTGTTTTTTTTTTTTTTTTTTTTTTGAGACTACAAGAATTTAAAGTCCTTCCTGTGGTGCTTTAGTGCTCCAAATTTCAAACAGCAAGTACTGTTCTCTAAGCTGAGGCAAGAGTATAAAAAAGAACTGTGCAGCCCAATTCTCTGCTTTGCACCTTAAAAGCAGTCAGAGTCAATTAAACTGTTTTTTTTTTTTTTGTTTGTTTGTTTTTTTTTCATTAAAGTGGCAGCAGTCTGAGTTTTACAGGATTGTAAACATAAATGGATCCAACAAAAATTTCTGAAAGTGGTCAATTTGAAATTAAAGCAGAAAATATGCTGAGCCCAAAATATCCATGACAATGTAATGGAGTCCGTTTGTGTGATTTTCTTTGTTTTGACTGTCTCTTCCTTATGTAATGAGATTAATCAAAACTGTCAGAGAAATTTACTAGCCAGACACTTTGTGTACATTTGGTGTCTGACTTTGCACTTTATGTACATTTATGTGACTTTAATACGTTTCCCAGTACATTTTTTAAATGAATTGTGTAAGCGTGAAATGGAAGGATGTGAAAATAAGATTTATAGATGTGTTTTATGTATATTTATTCTTTTCATTCATTTACATGCTGTGAGTGTGGGGGAGATAATGAAAGGTTTTATACTCTTGTATTGCTTTTGTGCGTGTGTGTGTGTGTGTGTGTGTGTGTGTGTGTGTGTGTGTGTGTGTGTGTGTGTGTGTGTGTGTGTGTCTGTAGGCCTGTATTACTCCTCAGCTATAAAACTTCATCAACAAAACCAAGAGCCCACATGAAAGGAAAATAGTCTAAAATGGCCCAGTTATCTAACGCCTCTGTTTTGCATGCAGATTTTGTGGTTTTATGGGCTTTTAACAGTCCCACAATTCTTAAAAAGGAAGATGTCCACCGAGCATGCACAACTCAATGTTATCTGATTCACTACTTTTATTCCTCTTGATTAAAATGTACAATGAAATGCACCATGCTGCAACACAATTTCAAAACAAGACTGGGTTTTGTTATGGTTGCATTCTGACATCAATTTAAGGATAAAATTGACTACTTAATAAATTTAAAGAAATGTTAAAGTATTTAAAATTAAAAGTACAAAAAAACATATATGTTTCATGTTTACAGTAGATATACGAGATGTTTGTGAGTAATTCTTTAATAATTCATTATTTTCTTTCTTTTTTTTTCCTTTTGGCTTTTTCCCCTTTCCAGAGGTTGCCACAGTGAATCATTTGAATCGCATGTTTGATTTGGCGTGGGTTTTTACGTTGGATGCCCTTCCCGACACAACCCTTTAACAAGGGACAGAAACACGCTGACGGCTTTGCAGCTACTCTTTATGAAAGTCAGCAATGGTTCTTTTACATGAACCTCTCACCATAGACTGTGAGAGACATGGTTGGCCTATGATAACCCAGTTAGCTGCACTGCGGGGGGAAGTGACAACCTTGTGGAGAGTGGGACTCGAACCCACAGCCGTAGGATCAGCGATCCAACGCCCTTTACCACCAGGTCACCACTGCCCCCTCTTTGATAATTCATTCATTCATTTCTTTTTCCAGAGATGCTGGAGCCTATCTCAGCAATCTAAATAGAATTTTACCACACATACTTGAAAATTGAGTACTGGTTCTACATCCCATTTACAGAAAATTATTGAATTGTCATTGTATCATTTACTACATTGAAACAAAAGGAAAGCAAACTAAAATGGAATGCTACCACAGGATTACTGGATATCGCAAAATATTCCCCTTTGCATTTCCTGCTAACATTGCATACATTATAACCACTTGATTACTATATACCATGTGGAAACAAAACAATGCAGCCATGAGCGAGGGGCACAAGCCAGTGTCTCTCCCTCACGCCGGTCCCAAGGCCGGATAAATGCAGAGGGTTGTGTCAGGAAGGGCATCCAGCGTAAAACAAATGCCAAATAAAACATGCGAGTCATATCAAGAAAATTCATACAGGATCGGTCGAGGCCAGGGTTAACAACGACTGCCATCAGTGCTGTTAAACAACAGAGTGCTGGTGGAAATTGGACTACTGTTGGTCGAAGACGTCGAAGAAGGAGAGGCGGGAGGCGTGTCCGTAGGCAGAGAGAGAAGAGAAAGGCAGGAGTCTAGAACTGAAAGTAGGGACTTTGAATGTTGGAACTATGACAGGAAAAGGCAGAGCGCTGGCTGACATGATGCAGAGGAGGAAGGTGGACATACTGTGTTCAGGAGACCAGGTGGAAAGGTAGCAAGGCTAGAAGCTTAGGAGCAGGGTTTAAGCTGTTTTTTCATGGTGTGGATGGGAAGAGAAATGGAGTAGGAGCCATCTTGAAGGAGGGGTTTGTCAGGAATGTTCTAGAAGTGAAAAGAGTGTCAGACAGAGTGATGAGTCTCAAGTTTGAAATTGAAGGCATGATGTTCAATGTTGTTAGTGCTTATGCCCCACAGGCAGGATGTGAGCTAGAAGAGAAGGAGAGATTCTGGAGTGACTTAGATGAAGTGATGCAGAAAACCTCCAAAGATGAAAGAGTCATTGGGGCAGACTTCAATGGACATGCTGGTGCGGGCAACAGAGGGGACGAGGAAGTGATGGGCAGGTTTGGTATCCAGGACAGGAATGCAGAAGGACAGATGTTGGTAGATTTTGCAAAAAGGATGGTAATGGCTGTGGTAAATAGTTTCTTCCAGAAGAGAGAGGAGCATAGGGTGACTTATAAAAGTGGAGGTAGGAGCATACAGGTAGACTACATCTTGTGTAAGCGATGTAATTTGAAGGAAGTCAGTGACTGCAAAGTAGTAGCGGGTGAGAGTGTTGCCAAACAGCATAGGATGGTGGTGTGCAGGATGATGCTGATGGTGAGGAAGGTGAAGAAGGCAAAGGCAGAGCAGAAGACAAAGTGGTGGAAGCTGAAAAAGGAGGAGTGTTGTGTTATCTTCAAGGAGGAGTTGAAACAGGCTTTGGGTGGTCAGGAAGTGCTTCCAGATGACTGGTCAACTACAGCTAATGTGATCAGGGAGACAGGTAGGAGAATACTTGGTGTGTCATCTGGAAGGAGATAAAGAGACTTGGTGGTGGAATGAGGAAGTGCGTACAAAAGAAGAGGTTAGCTAAGAAGAAGTGGGACAGAGAGAGGACCAAAGAGAGTAAACAGGAGTACAGGGAGACACAGCGTAAGGCGAAGGTAGCAGTGTCAAAGGCCAAACAGAGGGCGTATGATGACTTGTATGCTCAGTTGGAAAGTAAAGAGGGAGAAAATGATTTATACAGGTTGGCACAGCAGAGAAATAGAGATGGGAAGGATGTGCAGCAAATTAGAGTGATTAAGGACAGAGAGGGAAATGTATTGACTGATGACAGAAGTATGCTGGGAAGAGTAAGAGTACACCCTGGACAGCTCGCCAGGCCATCGCAGGGCGGAAACACGCTAACGGCTTTGCGGCCTACTTTTTACAAAAGTCAGCAATGATTCTTTTACATGCCTCACACCATAGACAGTGAGAGACATGGCCGGCCTTTGATAACCCAGTTAGCTGCACTGGAAGGGGGGGGGGGGGGGGACAGTGCCAGCCTTGTGGAGAGTGGGACTCGAACCCCCAACCTTTGGATCAGCGATCCGGCGCCTATTGGTACCAATAGACCACCACTGCCCCCTGAATGAGGAAAATGAGAGAGAAAAAAGAGTAGAAGAGGTGACTGTTGACCAGGAAGTAGCAAAGATTAGTAAGGGTGAAGTGAGGAGGGCATTGAAGAGGATGAAGAATGGAAAGGCAGTTGGCCCTGATGACATACCGGTCGAGGTATGGAAGTGTCTAGGAGAGGAAGCAGTAGATTTCCTGACAAGAACATTCAACAAGGTCTTAGATAGTGAGAGGATGCCAGAGGAATGGAGGAGAAGTGTGCTGGTGCCCATTTTTAAGAACAAGGGAGATGTGCAGAGTTGTGGCAACTACAGAGGGATAAAGTTGATGAGCCATGGGATGAAGTTATGGGAAGGAATAGTGGAAGCAAGACTAAGGGCAGAGGTCAGCATTTGTGAACAACAGTTTGGTTTCATGCCAAGAAAGAGTACCACAGATGCAATGTTTGCCTTGAGGATGTTAATAGAGAAGTATAGAGAAGGTCAGAAGGAGCTGCATTGTGCCTATGTGGATCTGGAGAAAGCATATGATAGGGTGCCAAGAGAGGAACTGCGGTATTGTATAAGAAAGTCTGGAGTGGCATGGAAGTATGTTAGAGTGGTGCAGGACATGTATGAGAGATGTAAGACAGTGGTGAGGTGTGCTGTCGGTGTGACAGAAGAGTTCAAGGTGGAGGTGGGACTGCATCAAGGGTCAGCTCTGAGCCCCTTCTTGTTTGCTATGGTGATGGACAGGCTGACAGACGAGGTTAGACAAGATTCCCCATGGACTGTGATGTTTGCAGATGACATTGTGATCTGCAGTGAGAGCAGAGAACAAGTGCAGGAAAACCTAGAGAGGTGGAGGTATGCCCTGTAAAGGAGAGGAATGAAGGTTAGCCTCAGTAAGACAGAATACATGTGTTTGAATGCCAAGGACCCAACAGGAACGGTGAGGGTACAATGAGCAGAGATAAGGAAGGTGGAGGATTTTAAGTGCTTAGGCTCAACAATCCAGAGCAATGGGGAGTGTGGAAAAGAGGTGAAGAAGCGTGTGCAGGCTGGTTGGAATGGTCGGCAAAAATGAAAGGAAAAGTGTACAAGACGGTGTTGAGGCCAGCGATGTTGTATGGTTTAGAAACAGTGGCCCTGGGGAAAAGACAGGAGGCAGAGCTGGAGGTAGAAGAGATGAAAATGTTGAGGTTCTCTTTGGGAGTCACGAAGATGGATAGGATCAGGAATGAGCACATCAGAGGGACAGCACATGTCAGACGTTTTGGAGACAAAGTCAGAGAGGCTAGATTGAGATGGTGTGGACATGTACAGAGGAGGGATAGTGAGTATATTGGTAGTAGGATGTTGAGGTTGGAACTACCAGGCAGAAGGCCTAGAGGAAGACCAAAGAGACGATTCATGGATGTGGTGAAGGAGGACATGAAGGCAGTTGGTGTAAGAGAAAAAGATGCAGAGGATAGGGTGAGATGGAGGCAGATGATTTGCTGTGGCGACCCCTGAAGGGAAAAGCCGAAAGGACAAGAAGAAGAAGAAGAAGAAGATGTGGGAACAAAACATTTGATTTAATCTCTTGATTAAATGAAAAAGCATTATTCTGAGTGATGAATGCGTATATCAAAATTAAGGGAACTCACAGTCATGGTCACTTGGAAGTGGTGGTCATTATTATCAGATATAAACAAAGCCTTGTATTACAAATGAAAACATTTCAATGGAGCATGTTTTACTCTTGTTTTGTTACTTCGCATTCATTTTGACTGGGTCTGCAAAACAGACACCATGCCATGGTCAAGTGTAATTACTTCTCTTGTGGCACACTGGAATGAAATGTTTCATAGAATTAAACTGAAAAAACACAATTAAGATTACTTGGTTAAAATCAAATGCTATTAAAACCCTTCAGAATGGACATTCTCTAGTTTGCTTATGGTAATTAGCAAATAATCTAAGCAATTACAATGTTGGTATCTATATATGTATGCAAATTCAAAAAATGGGGCAGTGGTAGGGTGCTGGTTTACTGATCCAAAGGTTGGGGGTTCAAGTTCTAATATCAATGGGTGGTCACTGCTTCCCCCCCCCCAGTGCAGCTAACTGAATTAGCAAAGGCCTGCCATGTTTCTTACCGTCTGTTGTAAGAAACACATAAACGAGCCATCACTATCTTCTGTCAAGAATAGGCTGCATAGCTATCAGAGTGTTTATGGCCTGACAAGCTGCTCAAAGTGTATCCTGCTCTAGCCCAGAGCTCCACAACCGCGCCTAGTGGCTCATCAGGTCGGTGCTTATCCCCGGTTTCCGTAGCGTGAAGCGACCAGGAGTTCAACTCCTCCTGAATGGGATGCTAGTCCACCGCAGGTTACCTTCCCAGTATATTTTTACTGGTACTCATTTATACTGCTGGGTGAGCAGAGGTACACTTGTCGTTGAGACCTTGCCCAGGGGTCTTAGCACAGTGGGGGTCTAACTGGGATTTGAACACACAACTTCCCAATCATGAGCCCAGCACCCTAACCACTATGCTACCGGCCCTGCCCTGTCTGTCTGGCTTCCTTTCGGCTTTTTCCCTTTCCCTCGGGAGTCGCCACTGCGAATCATCTGATTTGCACGTTTGATTTGGCATAGGTTTTTACGTCGGATGCCCTTCCTGACACAACCCTTTTAGCAAGGGACAGAAACACGCTAACGACTTTGCAGCCTACTCTTTACGAAAGTCAGCAATGGTTCTTTTACATGCCTCTGACCATAGACAGTGAGAGACATGGCCCGCCTTTGATAACCCAGTTAGCTGCACTGGGGGGACATTGACAACCTTGTGGAGAGTTGGACTCGAACCCCCAACCTTTGAATCAGCGATCCAGTGCCCTATACCACTAGACTGCCCTAATTAGGATTAAACAGTTCATAACATGAAAACTAAGACTTTCAAATCACATAAGATATTATTTTATTCACAGCAGAAAATACACTCATACACTTCTGTTTTTGCTCACATTTTTCTCAAGCTGAACTCAAAGATATAAAGCATTTTCTATGTGCATAAAAGGCCGACTTCTCTCAAATATTGTTCACAAAGTTGTGCAGTATATCACGATGTTAATTAGACAGCATGAATATTGCACAGGTGTGCCTTAGGCTGGTCACAATAAAAGGCCCCTTTATAATGTGCAGTTTTACTGTTATGGGCAGAAAACCAGTAAGCATCTGGTGTGACTTGCAAAGTGCCAAACATCTCCTTCACATTGAGTTGATCAGAGTGTTGATTGTGTCCACTCATCTTGGCTCTGTGAAGTTCCTAGATATTGGCAGGAACTGGAACATGCTGTCACCCCACCCGCCACCATAGGCCACTCAATCAACACAATGTTGACATCAACAAACTGCTCACCCACACAACATCTCACACACTGTCTGCCATCTGCCCTGTAAAGTGAAAACCGAGATTCATTCATGAAGGTAACACCTCTCCAACATGCCAGATGCCATCGAATTTGCCCACTCATGTCAGTTAGGTTGTCAATGACGAACTGCAGTCAGGTCGAGACCCCAATGATTATGACGAGGATGCAGATGAGCTTCCCTGAGATGGTTTCTGACAATTTGTACAGAAATTATTTGGCTATGCAAAGTGATTGTTTTGGCAAATGTCCAGTTGGCTGGTCTCAGATGATCCTCTAGATGAAGATGCTGGATATGGAGGTCCTGGGATGGTGTGGTTATACGTGGTCTACAGTCATGAGACCGGTTGGATATACTGCTATATTCTCTAAACATGCCTTTGGAGGCACATTGTGTGAGAGAAATGGACATTCAATTCAATGGTAGCAAAAATCAAGTGTTGTGTTTATATTCGTGTTGAATATAGATTCCATAACAAATGTTTAAACTGAGAAAAATTTACAATTTTATGCAAAAAATTAGCGCATTTCAAATTTGATGCTTGCTACAGGTCTCAAGCTAATATGTACAGGGTCACATTTAGCATGATGTAGCATCTCCTCATCTTTTTAAACCACTTTGAAGACACCTGTGCATCGAGGTTATGAGTTTCTGGAGTTTGGATGTCTGGTCCCATTCGTGCTTGATACAGGTTTCCAGCTGCTGAATAGTTTGTGGTTTTCTTTGTAATAATGTGCCAAATGTTCTCCATAGGTGGACGATCTGGACTGCAGGTAGGCCAATTCAGCATCTAGCCCCTTTCCCATGAAACCAGTATGTAGTTTTGCACAGTCGTGCTGAAATACACCTGAAATTGTGTCTGGAGGGGAGCATAAAACCTTGCTCTAAAACCTTGATATACCTTTCCATAGTTCCTTCCAAAACATGTGTGCTGCCCAAACCATGTGCACTTATGCACCCCCTCATACAATTAGAAATGCTGGCTTTTGAACTGAACACTGATAGCACGCTGGAAGGTCCCCCTCCTTTTTACCCCAGAGGACATGGCATCTGTGAGTACCAAACAAGTATGTCAATTTTGGAGTCATCTGACCGTAGAACAGTTTCCCAATTTGAAACAGTCTATTTCAAGTGAGTCTTGGCCTAAAGGACATGACAGCGCTTCTGGACCATGTTCAAATATGGCATACTTTATGCATGATAGAGCGTTAGTTGGCATCTGCAGATGGCACCGGTGACTGTGTTTACTGAAAATTATTTCTGGAAGTATTCCTGGGCCCATTTAGTAATGTCATTGACACAATCATGCCGATGAGTGATGTCGTGTCATCTGAGAGCAGAAAGACAACGGGCATCAATAAAGATCTTTAGCATTGGCTCGTGTGCACAGAGATAACTCCAGTTTCTCTGAATCTTTGTTGATGTTATGCACTGTAGATGATGAGATTTGCGAAGCGTTTGCAATTTTACATAAAGGAACATTATTTTTAAAGTATGCCAACAATCTTTTTATTTTACAGATTGTATACTCTGCTCATCTTTACTTCAGAGGGACTCTGCCTGTTTAAGAAAGCTCTTTTAATTAGTTAACTTAGAGAGTATCAAGTGACTAACTATGTTGAATCTTTTTAAACTTTTTTGCTTTTTCAGTTGTTTCCTTGCGTCAACTTTTTTGGGACCTTTCGCAGGTATCACATTTTTTGATGAACTTATGTAAAAGTCTTTTATCTTTCATTTTAAAAAATGTCCTAATTTTTCTGAAATCCCGATAGTACAAACAGTGATCCCTCGCTACTTCGCGCTTCAGTTTCTGTGGCTTCAGTGCATCCCAGATTTTTCAAAAATATTCATCAAAAACGAAAAAAAATATATATATATTAAGGAAGTTAAGGAAGAACAGGTGGAAAAAGTTAAGGAAAATGCCACCAAACAATGGCAATTATGCAAAGAAAAAAAAAAAAAACAAACAAAACAAAAAACAACCCAAATCCCCCCAACAAAACTACTTATTGCAGTACTGAGTTCTCAGTAAGTGTGATGTTATCCTTTCAGGAATTGACTCCAATCTAAAGTTTGGTTTCTTATGGAATTCAGAACACAGCTGCATAAATTGGATCAGCTCACCATTGGATAATTTTTTTTTTAATATATATATATTTATATTTGATAATTGCTTTACTCAGTTTCATTAAGACAGTGGTGCACTATGCTTGCTTGACAGCCAGGCTTGGAATCTCTAAGCATTCTACGATTTGATAACATTTTTATGTGAGGTGCGCATCTGAGTGTGTATGCGCGCATCTGTGTGTATATATGCGCGCATTTGTATGTGTATTTATATTTTATGTACATCTAATGCATTATTTTTAAATGTTTAATTGTTATTATAAGCATTTATAGTGTTGAATAGGTAAATTGAACTGCATTTTACATGTAAAACGTGTGATTCGTTCCAAGGCCCCCAATACTACCTCCTAAACCCTTTAAAAATTCTAAAAGTATACCTTTTAAGACCTCCTTCTGCCTCAATATCGTACCGATGGTAGACAGGTTTGGCAATATTCCTTTGCGATATCACTCGAGCCCGTTTTTTCTTCTTCTCACTGGCACTGGAAATCACACTCGCGTGCGTGCGTGCGTGCGTGCGTGCGTGCGTGCGTGCGTGCGTGCGTGTGTGTGTGTGTGTGTGTATGTGTGTGTGTGTGTGTGTGTGTGTGTGTGTGTGTGTGCGTTGACCATGTCTTTTTAGCAGAGTTATAATCTTACAATTGTTTATGGAAGGTTAAAAGCCTGAGTCAAGAAATAAAACATGAAGCAACAGTAACTCTGTCCTTTACATGAAAAGCATTGTGGAAGATGCAGCTCCATAATAGCGAATGGCAGGTAGCTGCGTCATCCCTCCTAGCCAATGAGAGGCCAGCGGGACGAGACGTTTGAACGTCATTGATGGGAGAGCAGCTCGTGCATTGTTTGAATGTTTGAATGGCGTGTTTTAATGTTTGAATGGCGCGTTTGAATTTTTAAGATGGCGCTTTCGAAACGTGAACTTGTTTCGTATCCAGAGACAAAAATTTTAGGACAATGTGTTTTGTAACCTGAATTTTTTTGCTTGGTGAAACTTTTGTAAAGTGAGGTACCACTGTATATATGAACGTACACCTCAGGCAGGGGGGTCGATCCTACTTCACGGAAATTCGGCGTTCGAGGAGAGTCTCGGTCAGCCATTAACCGTGAAAAGTGAGGGTTCACTGTATATTAATTTATTCATTCATTTTCTAAACCATTTAAACCTAATTAGGGCCACAGGGAGGCTGGTGCCTATCTCAACCAACTCTAGGCAAGGGCAGAGTACACCCTGGACAGCTCGCCAGGCCATCCGAGAGCAGAAACACGCTGGCGACTATACAACCGACTCTTGTCAAACGTCAGCAATAGTTCTTTTACAGCCTCACACCATAGACAGTGAGAGACATGGCCGGCCTCTGATAACCCAGTTACCTGCACTGGGGGGAACAGCAGTGACAACTGTTGCCTAATCCCCGAACTTTAGGATTGGTAATCCTGTATCTTTCCACCAGGCCACTACTGCCCACCCACTCAATCCAAACGTGGTAAAATTTAACTCCTTACCAGCTTCTTCTTCTTCTTCTTCTTCTTCTTCTTCTTCTTCTTTCTTCCTTACCAGCTAACCGAATCTTTCTTTTTTGTTGTTGTTGTTGTTGTTTTTTTCTTCTTCTTCTTTTTTGGACTGAAACCTTATTCCTGGGACTTAATACCTGAAACGATGTGATGGGGCATACATTTTCCTGCATTCCAATGGTGAGTCGCAGCTCACCCCATTTTATCAGTGAATGGCTTTGCATTAGAGACAAAGAATCTTGGCAGGGGAGGTTTGTGCAGATTGCGTTCCAGTCTAACACATGCTGGTTCAGCAGCTGTGCATTTACTTACTCTTTTTATATTACCTACACTATATTCCAGCTGGTTCTGTAATTCAGGAAGACCCTAGCAGTCTGACAAGCTCTACTAGGTGTTGATATGGGCCCTGCTTGTGAAAAACACAACATGGAAATGATGTGTATCAGTTCATAGCACCTGTATTTGATGTTCATCTGTGCACATGTATCACAGTAATCAGTAAACTAATAGAATGATAATTGAAGACGATGTTTTGTGAAGTTCTGAACTGTGACATGTACACACGCTGCCACCCCCCACCAAAAAGTCCACTTTTGATAAGGACCATATAGGGATATAGGGATGGTTATACAAGTGGATATGGATATCTTCATACTCAAAAAAAAAAAAAATGTAGGTCTTGTAGAGTGTTCTTCCAGAGGAAGTACAACCAGTAAGCTGTTAGGTAAAAGACTATTATGGGAGTCCGAGGCTCACTGATGCACATGTTGATTTATTTATTTTTTTTAAAAAATACCCATGTCTGGTAAAGGGCACTGGTGGTAAAGGGCACTGGATCGCTAATCCTAAGGTTGGGGATTCGACCCCCACCCCCCAGGTTATCACCGGGTTATCAAAGGCCGGCCATGTCTCTCACTGTCTATGGTGAGAGTTTCATGTAAAAGAACCATTGCTGACTTTCGTAAAGAGTAGGCTGCAAAGCTGTCAGTATGTTTCTATCCCTTGCTTTGTGTCAGGAAGGGCACCCGACGTAAAAACCTACGCCACATCAAACATGTGAATCAGATGATTCACTGTGGCGACCCCTGAAAAGGAAAAAAGCCAAAAGAAGAAGAAATACAAACTAGGTTAAAGAATAAAGGACAGGCTTTTACAAATAGTCTAATAATCATGAATAAAGTGCATTCATAATTAACACAAAGTGGCAATTAGGAAAATGTAAATAGATCTTTATCTCTACTCAGGTAATTACTGTTAGAATTCACCTGTTTGCAATTAGACCACACCATTTAAATAACGAATTACCTTGACACTCATTATTACTTTGCAAAGTGTCTGTGATCTTCCTGTCTTAATTAATGTTCTGGACCCGAGCCTATTGCATGATTATTACTTTACTCATGTACAGTTTATGGCTGTTTGTTGATTGCTGGATTGTTTTCGCTCCTCGTGCATCACTCGCATGTTAGTTGTGCTAGTTTTGTAGCATAAAATCAGAAATATGAACACACTGTCTAACAAGTGTAACTCACACCATACCAATCACTGCCTTTATCATAGTCCGATGCTACAACAGATAAAATCAGAAAACAATGGTACACATCAGAAAACATTGGTATTCAAACAGCTTTGAAGGAAAATGTTGAATTTTCGGGAAAAATTGGAACTGGGTGAAATATTTTAAGAGATTTTAAAATTTGGTGCGTTATTAATGTGAATTTGGAGAACATTGGGAAAACATGGAAAAGACTTGCGGGGACATCAGAACACATTGGAAAATCAGTGAAATCTTTGGAATTGATTGACTTAAATCAGATTCATGCATGCGAAGGCAGTGGTGGCGCAGTGGTAAAAGGTGCTGGATCACTGATCTTAAGGTTGGGAGTTCAAGCCCCACTCGCCACAGGTTGTCACTGAACACCCCCCCCCCCCCCCCCCCCAGTGCAGCTAAATGGGTTATCAAAGGTCGGGCATCTCTTTCACTGTCTACGGTGTGAGGGTTATGTAAAAGAACCATTGCTGACTTTCGACAAGAGTAGCTGCAAAGCCATCAGCGTGTTTCCACCCTGTGATGGCCTGGCGAGCTGTCCAGGGTGAGCTCTGCTCTCGCCCAGAGTCGGCCGGGATGGGCGCCAGCTTACCCGCAACCCTAAATAGGATTATGCGGTTACAGAAAATGAACTGAACTGAACAGAATCATGTGAGTGCACCAAAGGTTGGTATGGAAAAGCTTAGTGAGGGTAATTTTGCATTCTATTATAGATCTAGGGCTCCTTAGTTACATGAGCACTCCCGTCAATGTAAAACTTGCATAAATATCATCAGCCTTCAACAAAATTTGTCAGTATGTGGGAAGGAAGAGAGACGTCAAGACAAAGTAAGACATTTGTATTGTTTATTGTAGTGAACCATGACCCCCCCCCCCAGTGCAGCTGACTGGGTTATCAAAGGCCGACCATGTCTCTCACAGTCTATGGTGAAAGGTTCATGTAAAAGAACCATTGCTGACTTTTGACAAGAGTAGCTGCAGAGCCGTCAGCATGTTTCTGTCCCTTGCTATAACGGTTGTGTCAGGAAGGGCACCCGGCATAAAAACCTATGCCAAATCAAACATGCAATGATTCGCTGTGGCGACCCCTGAGAAAGGAAAAAGCCGAAAGGAAAAGAAGATTGTAGTGAAGCATGAAAATAAAAAAATGTAGCACTGTAACAACCCAACAGAGAAAACATGTTCACTGGGGAACAAAACAAAATTTGTCACGTCATTGAAAATAAGAATGAATGCCTCAACGCCAAAGTGCTTAGTTGTAAAAGAGAGGTAATAGGAAGAGAAAAGGTGAAGAGAAGTTTAGCTTAAAAGAGATTAAGGTTGAAATTAAAGCCAGGAATGGAACAAAATTGCCTGTTGCACAAAGACAGCTGGAAACCGCTCCACCCCCACCTCCACTCCACCCCACCCTGATGGATAAGCAATATAGATAGATGAACTGATGTAACAAAATATTCATTCTCTTTTTTAATAAGTCTGTAAAAGGAAGCAAGATAGAAGGATAATTGAAGTTATGGGAAATGAAGCATACTTGTAGCAAGAGGGCAGAAAGATGAGATATAATGATGGTGAGGAATGAAATGTGGGTAGAAGATAAAGAGATAGAGATCTGGAGATACAGAGGCAAATACAGATAAATAAAGAGTTAAATGTATGGTGTTCAGTGCAAACTTGCACGAGTGAAGCATAAAATTCTTAATTTAAGGAAACCTCATAAGAGCGCATTAAGTATTCACAGTCTATTTACTGCTGTTATTATATAACATGACTCTGAGCAGCCAACGCACAGTATAATGCTTCCAAAGGAAATAAAGGACACTTAATTTCTTACAAACTATATAGCAAGTGAGTTCCTTAAGTGCTGTCTTGTTAATATTGCACTCAACAAGTTGCATATTATTTTCTAATTATGCACACTGTTAAATTAAAATGTCTGAACAGCAGTTGCACATACAGCACCAGAAATCGCCCGGGTTGAAAGCAATTTATTAAAACATCTTGCCTCATTGCTGTCACTATTACTAAGGAGTAGTAAAATTTATCAATAATTTATTTGTAAAATCTGGTCATGAAATAAGGGAAATGAGTAACAGTATATCATAGAACACATTCATCAATTCATTTTCAATCTATCAATCAAAGAATAATCAGGCATCATTACTTTTACCGGAGAAAGCTGAGATAAAACATTAACAGAAAGTCAGTAAAAGATTGGAGGAAATAGGGGAAAACTTTATAAAAAACAAAATGTGACAAAAACAAATGTGCTTTCCTCACCAAATTTCAGAAACTATGAGTAAGTAGTTTTCTCAGCCAGAGCAGTTAAAACTTCACAGAAACACAGTACAGGGATCCCTCACTTTCTGCTGTTAATTGGAACCGAGATTCCCCCGCGACCACCGATTTTTGCGAAGTAGGATCAACCCCCCCCTGACTGAACTAGAAGTATTCAGAATACTAAGGCAGGTTCCATTCTGATGATGACCTTGTTTCATACAACATTCACCTTCTTAGCAGTTCTGCATCCTGAATCATATAAAGCAGTTCTACTTTTTCATGCAGCATCATTACCTTTTTCTGGCACTTTGTCGCCTTACCAGAAGCCTGAGAAGTTGCACAGTGTTTGGGTGACATGTGCAGCTTAACTGTAATTATAAACGCACACACTAAAAAAAGCACATGCACAAAGTGTGAGGGAAAAGGGGTGTTACATCATCTCAACCAATCAGCAGGAGGGAGAACAGCCATTGGCTGAATTTGAATCACGTGACAGTTGCTCGGCAATCCACGAATATGCGGAGTCGTAAGTGCAAAACCGTGAATAGTCAACGGCCTACTGTACTTCATTTTGTCAATTACATGTTTTAGATAGGCCAGCCATATAATTATTATTTCTATTACCATATCTAAAATATCCTATCACATTGTAATGCATATTTTATGCAAAGTAACTTTACTTTTTATGATTTGTTTTCATTTTTGATGCAAGGAAAAAAAATGCAAGGAAATAAAAGGTAACATGCATCTTACAAGATGTAACAGACAACGGTTGTCTAAATAAATATGATATTGTTCTATCATTGTGTGTTTTTGGATTCTTTTTTGTAAAAATATCAAATTCTATACATTATTACATAAGATTATGGACAAATAAATTTGAGTCAAATAAACATGAAGAACCCTAAAACACTCATTTATATAGAAATAGTCCTATATAAAGTCAATGGGATCACAATTGACCCCAATCGGTCATATTAGTCGCCGAAATAGCTTGGTCACTTGATTGCATTTCTTGTAGTAGTAATAGACTATACTGTGTGCAGGAGTAATAAACTGTTGCGTCTAGTCGATCTTCAACATTGAGTTCCACATCCCATAATGTACACAACCCACAGATGTGTCTCCCATGGACCCAACTCCAGTTCATTCATTTTCTAAACTGTTTAATCCTAATTAGGGCCACAGGGAGGCTGGCACCCATCTCAGTCAACTGTGGGCAAGGTACACTCTGGACAGCTCATCAGGCCATTGCAGTGCCAACACTCATAAACATTCATACTCACACTCACATCTACGGGAAAAGTCAATAAAACTGCTGTGCATGTTATTGGACTGTGGGAGGAAACCAGAGTACCCAGATGAAACCCAAGCAAACACGTCGAGAACAAGCAAACTCAGCAAAAGAAACTCCCGAGCTGAGAATCAAACCCAGGACCATCTTGTTTGCTTTGCTTGTGTCTTGATCGGCCATTGCAAGAACAACAAATATAATAAACTGATAGCTTGAAAAACATTTCAGTCAAAGGGGGGGCTTAGAAATTGTTATTTTTACAATCAGTGTTTTACAATCAGTTTTACAAATGCAGTTCCTCTTGAAAACTTTAAATTGAATCCGAAGCTTTACATGGGTAAACTATCAAAGGTCATTTTAGAATCTATGGGAAAAAATCCTGGCAATTTCCAGTAAATTCAATCCCTTTTTTTTTTTTTTTACTTTTACCATCAACCTAATAAGGTTCATTTAAACATGTAAACAAATTAACAGGACATTTTTAGACAACAGACTTTGATCTTGTACTTCATTAGTGAGTGTAATGTTCCCTGAAAGAAGGCAAATGCATTTTATTTATTGTTCTTGTGCATCCATGGTTCGCAAGTTTAGAGGCTGGGCTACTACTGTCAATCTTTATGAATAGCTTAAGGTGGACTAGAGAACATCTACGTTATGATGACATATAATGTTTTCCTGATGTAGGTGAAAACATTGGCCTGCTGAGTATAATTACTTTCTAACAGTAGCACCAGGCATGTGCTTTTCATTATCATTAACTCGAAGAAAATGAGGGTTGTCATTATGGCACGTGTCTTCCCACACTTCCAGGAGGTTACTGCGTCAGACAATAATCTTTCTGTCAATTTACTTACAGGAATTATTACCTACATATCTTAATAATGTTATATATCTTAATGTGTAACCAAATAATCAAGAAATCAAGAACAAACTGCAAGCACTACAGATGGACCTAAAAGACTTACGCATGTTCATCACATGGATGCAAATCTCTCAGATGTATATAATTTTTACAGCTGTAGTCGTTTAGTAAAAAAAATACATCTTAAATTTGGGAAGACATTTTATTAGACCTGAATTGGACCCATGCAGTAAATCTTTGTTGAACTACATCAAGCCTTGTTTGATGCTAATGACTGTGAAATTACTATCCCAGGAGTCCAAAACTAATTCTCATTAAATACCAGTCTCCACAAAAATCTTGTCTACAATCATCCTTCACATTTATCATACTGACAAAGTCCATACTTTCCTCAATGTATGCCATTTTATTGTACGCTTCTTATAAACTTTTAAACAGACTGACCTTTGGTCCAGTTGTGCCAGCTGGTCCTTCAAGGCCGGGGAGGCCCAGTTCCCCCTGTATATATATATATATTAAAAAAAAAGGAAAACTGAGATGTGCAAAAGGAAATACAACTTACTTGCAAATGAGCCAAGGACTCCCGAGTAAAAGGGAAAAAGCCGAAAGGAAGACAGACAGACATTTGATTACAGTGACAAAAGGACAGGGATGTATTGTGCAGAAAATGAACAGTTCTAGAAGTTAATGTGTTTTAATCTATTTGAGTATACGTATAAATTATCTGAGTGACTTTGAAAAGACTGTGACGGTTAAAGAACTGGGTCTTCCAATGTCCAAAATAAAGCATGATCCGATGAAACATAATCATTGGCCTGGTAAGAGTGTTATAGGAGCCCAATATACACTGAAATGCATGGAGAGTGAAGGCTAGTACATCTGGTCTGATCCCACAGAAGAGCTGCTATAGAACAAACTGCCAAAATGCTGGCTATAATAAAAATGTATCAGAACACACAATACAGTCCAGCTTGCTGAGTATAGGGATGTTTATATGCAGACCAATCTGGTGGTATTAATGCTTTGGCTGATCAGTGATTTTACACTTCAATTCTGTATGATCATCATTCATTCTTTCATTTTCTGTAACCGCTTAAACCTAATTAGGGTCGCAAAGAGGCGGGCGCCCATCCCAGCCGACTCCGGGCGAGGGCAGAGTACACCCTGGACAGCTCACCAGGCCATCGCAGGGCAAAAACATGATGATGTCTTAGCAGCCTACTCTTGTTGAAAATCTTTATGATCATCCTTTTTTTTTTTCAAAACCATCTAATTGTTCTTGACTGAAATTAAATTAAATTTGAATAAAATGTATAAAGAAATTTAAAGAACAAACATTCAAATTAAATAAAATTTATAAATAGTGTGAAATTTACAACATATGGTAAACTATTTATGTGTACATTTTAAATGTAAGCAGTGCTTACGCTAAATCAAATAATTTTTGTCTTTCAAATAATATTGTATTGTTAAAATACATGTTGTGATCTGTATGCTGAACTTTCTACTCATTTATATTCTGACTGCTTATGACTAGCATGTAAACAAGGTCTTCTATTGTCCGGATGATCAACAGGTTAGCTCGCATATGATAGATTACACATTGAGCTATTGAGTTACATTTAAATCTGCAATTTTAATTCCATTATTTTCAAGAATTTTGACAGAAACTTAATTGGGTACAAAATTGTTCTACTTCTACCACATCTCATCAGACATGTGCCACAGAAAGAGAATAAATCAGCTGCCTTAGTAGTTCAGTTTTGAATTACCTTTGGCCCAGGCTCACCAGGGGGTCCTTGTTCACCTTTGTCACCCTGAGGTTGCTGTTGACAAGATGTTGGATTTTTTTCAATGTATTTTATAAATATTTGTAAAGAATTTTTTTGTTTGTTTTTATCATTATTTTTATTTTACCTCCAGTATGTTGCTGCTGAATTATTATTCATGGCCTTGTAGCAATTACTTGGTTAACAGGCAATAGCGACTTGCATATAGCATAGATTGTTCACACAGTGCTGTTTTTTCTGCCATGACTCTCCCTGGCCATTTTTTTTTTTTTTTTTTTTTTGAAAATACCGCACAGGAAAGCAAAACACTCATTTCCTTTCCATGTTTTTTAAAAGAGGACAGATGTTTTGCTTTTTCTTCCCTTGATTCCGCAGGGCATGCTTCCCTTACGCTTAGATCAGTATGGCTAGAACAGTTACAAAAAAAAAAAAATCCCTACCAACATTGCTTTCAATATTCTGAACATGAGGATACCTTGGGTCCTGGTGGTCCTTGTTTTCCAGGCAGACCATCCTTTCCTCTCTCACCCTGTGCATACAAAAGTGAGATGTCATACACTGAAACTGGAAAATAGCATTCAGACTAAAACATGGCGCTCACATGCTTTTTAAATCCTTGATTCCTATATTACTGATTTACATCACACTAACCCTAATTTCAAAATTATCCTTACCAGGTATGCAAAGTAGATTTATTTACTATGAATGAGAACTCTGACACTACTTACTTTGATGCCCTTTACTCCTGAGTCACCTTTCGGTCCACGTAAACCAGCTTCACCCTGCCAGGTGAAAAATAAAGAGATACATTATTACATGGCCTGCACTCATTTTAGTCCCATTTTCTTTCCTGTTGACAATTTTCGACAAAATCTACCTCCCCTCTATCACACAGCATTTACTGAAAGGGAGAGTGAAGACTAGCTTGTGCTTCCTTCATTACACAACAAGCTACTTATATCCTTTCAACAAGTAGAGTTTGAAAGAAAACACTACTTATAGTTAGCATATATGATTGTCCACTTGTTGCCCTGATTATCAGATGAAGAAAAATTCAGGTTCTTTCACACAAAAAAAAACATCCATTTTTAGACTCTTGCACTCACAGCCATGGATCATTATGCTCTGAACACGGTATACTCTATCACATGCTGTACAAAAAGGTAGAAATATGTTCAAAAGTCTTGAAATCTTACCTTTTGCCCAAAATTTCCTGACTCTCCAGGCATACCTTGTTCACCTTTGATGCCCTTTGGAACAATGTTTTTATTTATTCTTTTTTTTTTTTTTTTGTCAAGTTGCTATTGCTGGAGTGAAGTTCTATATTGTATATATTTTTAAATAATTTCTGAATAGAATTAAACCAATAAAGATTACTCACAGGCTTACCATCAGGACCAGGAGGTCCATTTTCTCCTTTTTCACCCTGGAATGAGGATGTAAAGAAGGAATTATTAAGAATAGTATATCACAATTTCACACAGATTTCCTAATTAAGAATGTTTATAGATTTCATACAACGTACAATTAAAGCTTGGCAATGCTTACCTTTGGACCAGGTTGTCCAGGAGGTCCAGGGTTATCCTGACCGCACTCACATCCCAACTTTTCTTCAGGTGCCTCTCGGTTTGAGGGACACTGAGGTGAAAATCGAAACGTGAAGTTAGGTTCTGATACACTATTAATTATATTAGACACTAATAGGGGGAAGAAACATACCCGTTCATCATCCTATGGACATGGGAAAAAATTAGAAGCACAAGTTAGATATATAACTATATTTTTAACTGTAGGAACTATGTTTCTATGGAAACTATGTGACAAAATAATCACTGTAAAGACTACTCACCACAGAATAAATCTCACATGCAGTTTCTCTTTCACTTTGCATTGGATCACAATACAGCCTCAGTTTTTGTATTGCCAACTGACAAATTAAAAAAATAATAAATTAATATATTTTTAAATATTGTATTGCTTGAAATCTTGTTAATGTTATGTTTCCAGTAGACATGTTGCAGTGTAAAGGTTTCTCCCAAATTCTTGAAAATTTGTACAATTTGCTGAAGGCGAACTTCAAATTCCCCGATTACAACTGCACATGAGACAGATAATTTGTTTATTATTTATGACACATAAGGAAACCCAGGGAAAACAAACAACCTTTTATGTTTTTTTTTTTGTCTGTTTGTTTTATTTGTTTGTTTTTCCTTGTTTTTGTTTATTTGGATTTTTTGTTTGTTTTTATATATACAGTGGTACCTCACCTTACGAAAGACCCAACAAACGAAAAAGCCAGGTGACAAAACGCATTTACCTAAAATTTCCATCTCTGGATACGAAACAAATTCACGTTACGAAACGCGCCATCTCAAAAATTCAAACAATGTGCAAGTTGCTCTCCCATTGGCTATCTCCTAACATCCTGCCCCTCTGGCCTCCCACTGGCTTTCTCTCAACATCCCATGCCAACGGGAATGCCAATGGGAGGGAGCTGCATCGCCATAATACCCTTTGTATAATGCTTTTCATGTGCCTTCGATCCATTGTTCGTCACAGAGTTCTAACACACATAAAGGACAGAGTTACTGTGGTTTCATGAGTTTTTCGAGTGTGTTCATTGCAACTTTATTTTTTGGCTCAGGCTTTTAACCTTGCCTAAACATTTGTAAGATTACAACTCTGCGAAGAAAACATGGTCAACATGCGTGCGCACACACACACACACACACACACACACACACACACACACACACACACACACACACACACACACACACACACACACACACACAAACACACACGCGCACGCACGTGTGTGATTCCCAGTGAAAGTGATTCCAATGCGAGTGAAAAGACGAGGGCTCATGGCATGCGGTTGAGTGATATCGCAAAGGAATATGGCCAAACCCGTCTACCATCGGTACAATATTGAAGCAGAAGGAGGTCTTAAAAGATAAGATAAGATAAGATAAGATAAGATAAGATACAGATAAGATACAGCTTTATTAATCTCACAATGGAGAAATTCACTGTTACAGGCTCTTGAGGTACTATCAGTAGGGGGTGCAAAAATAGATACAAGTACGAACATACACACATACATATATATTATATAAGTAAATAAATAAATAGATACATAAATAGTATAAATTACTAAACAATAAAAGAAAAGAATGGAACAACTTTATAGACTGGTCTATATTAAAGTGTAATGTATCTGAGTGCAGAGTAGATGGGTTGATATGGTTCACAGTCAGTGGGGTAGATGTGGTTGATTAAAGTGCACGGGGGTTTTTATTGCACATAACCGGTTATATAGGTATAGTTTTATAAATTTTAAAGAGTTTGGGGGTAGTATTGGGGGCCTTGGAACTAATCAGGCTTTTTACATTTAAAATGCAGCTCAACTTACAAAAAAAATCAGGTTACAAAACCACTTCTGGAACGGATTAATTTTGTAAGGTGAGGTACCAGTGTATAATAAAGCATGACAGTGGCCGCATATGTGCTGTTACAGCATATCTGGAAACTTTTGTTTCAGTATATACCACATAGGTACATAAGAAATGTGCACTCAATCACATCAACTTTTAAAGCTCATTTAAAGTTTTCTTAGTATATACAGGGATCCCTCACTTTCCACAGTTAATTGGGATCGAGATCCCTTCGGGACCGCTGATTTCCGTGAAGAAGGATCCCCCCCCCCCCCCCCCCCCACGACTGATGTATATGTACAAGTATATGTGTATATAATATCAATAAGTACATATTATGCTTATAATAACAACTAAACATTCAAAATTAATGAATAAGATGTAAATAAAATATATAAATACGCACGCATACAATCGATGCCCACGCCACACACACACACACACACACACACACACACACACACACACACACACACACACACACACACACACACACACACACACACACACACAGATGCGCACCTCACATTAAAATATAAGTAGTTTTGCTGGGTTGTTTGTTTTTTGTCTGCTTGTTTGGTTTTTGTTGATTTGGGTTTTTTTTTTTTGCATAATTGGCCTTGTTTCGCGGCATTTTCCTTAACGTTACCTCTATTTTTCCTTAATTTCCTTTTTTTTTTTTTTTTTTCGATGAATATTTTTGAAAAACCTGCGATGCACTGAAGCCGCAGAAACTGAAGCACAAAGTAGCGAGGGATCATTGTATTATGGGGAGCATAAGAAAATCACACTTCATTACAGCATCTTTTAAAATCCGTTTAAAGTTTTAGTATACTCTACACATGAGAAAAATAAACTAAAATAAGATTTTTATCTTTAAATGTTACATTTTTAAATAGTGATAATGATCATACATGCTCCATTGCAGTGGTCACCCAGTGTCATTCAAAGGTTGAGTCAATGCATTTTTACAACTGAAAAACAGAAAAGTAATTTTGCATAGCTTTCTTTGTAATTTCTCAGGTGGGATTTTCCAGATTTTTTTTTATTTATTTATTTATTTATTTATTTTTAATTAATGACTCTAGCTAACAGAGTTTTCGTCCAGAGTTTTGATTACATATTTATTCTGAGTATGCAAGATAAATAGTGTCAATTATGATTCATTCAAGAGACTGTTTTCCTATTTCTGCTGGTGGAAAGCCATCAACTAATTATTGATATTACATAATAAGCATGAGATAACTTAAATCATTGCATTGCTGCCATCAAATAGCGGAATGGTTATTGTACAACTGGTATGAGCAACACAGTACTGTGACTGTCTACTTATGTTTTATATAAATAATAAAATAATTGTAGGATTTACTTCCATATGTTTGACAATTATTGGCCTAAGCAAACAAAAATCCCTCAATCGAATTATTTTCCAGATCATACTTCCATACACCTCAATTAATAATTGCTTACTGTCCAGAGATAGCAAACCAATCAGATGACACGGATCCCTATAGTATAAATCAATGTTTAATATATGCAATTACATTTACAAACATTATTTCCAATTTGTATATTGTATTTTTACATTATCCGTGAATGTATAGTACTGTTGGACTTTTACACAATAGAACTATAACCACCATTTAAAGTTGGACCACAGCAGTACCAGCTCTGTGTCTTGCTACTTACTGGAATTGTTGCATTGGTGTTGTAGCTTTTGGCAATCTGTGTTTTTCCATTAATGAAAATGGGCACAACTGGCTCCAGATCCACTTCCTGGATTTCCTCGTCATCCACAAAACAGACAACATGCTTTTGCCTGACAAGAATCTTCAGCTGGTGCCAGTGTCGATCAAAGAGTCTCTGTAATGGAAAAGGAAAAGATCAAGGGCCAGATTTACGAACAGTTTGAGTAAGCACAAACCCTCCTTTGGTGTTAAAAATCTGATGTCGTGATTTAAGATAACATGTTTTAGCAATTGAAAAGTACAAAGAAAGTTATTTTCATAGTTGACCTCCCAGTGCAGGTGTAAATAGTAGGTTTCTTATTAAATACAGGGTTGAGTATAGAATGAACCACGCAGTGTTATTTTTTCATGCTCAGTTATTTGATTTTCCTGCTAATTATGTCATACTTTAAGGGAAAAGAAAGTGTACTTCATTTTGTTGAAATGTTAAATGAGCAAGAGAATCACCTCATGAGGCCACAAATGTCTGTCAGCACATATTCAAGATTAAAAGTACACAGAATATAATTGAGGGCGAACCGAACAAATTATTTTCTTAGCTCATGATCACATTATTACCTGCTTACAAGGCATTATTTACATGTGAATGAATATCCCACTGTGTGGTCCAGAAAGGGCAAACATAAAAGAGTTAATGGTAGAATCAGAGAAGTTTCTGTACTAATGTTAAAAAATTTGAAATGCCGAAGGAAGATGTTATTAGAACATGTATATTTTTAAGGCATATTATGCAATACCAGCTTAGGCTCCTTACCACCAAAGAGGTGACATTCCATGTCCCAAGAGTCAGAGTCAGTAGCCGAGAATCAGTCTGATAGAAACCATGAATTTGCCTGCCACCCAGCTCACAACGCACCTGACCATTTTAGCCCCACCAACCACCATTTTAGTCCATGGGAGGGCGGAGCCATGTCTTCCTGTAACTTTTGCAATCCAGACACATTACCCTCGTTGTCTACAAAACATTGCATCTACCTGACAACCAAGACAGTCCTGCAACATCCAGAGCCCTGAGATGTTCAGGGCAGATCTCACTTCATAGTCAAACAACCAAAGAGCTTTGTTTGACCACCTTGTCGACCTCAGCCCCAGCAATGGTTGGACCCCCACCCAAACCCCCAGGGTGTTCCTACTCCACAGAGGCCATACCTCTGTATTGACAAACCAGGGTGGTATCTCCCCTTTTTAAAGAATGGGGACCGGAAAGTGTGTTACAAGTATTATGGAATCATGCTCCTCAGCCTACCAAGGAAAGTCAGGAGTGCTGGAAAGGAAGGATCTGATCAATAGTTGAACCTGGGACTCAGGAGGAAAAATGTGTTTTTTATTCTAGTCGCAGCATGTTGCAGATCTGATATAAAGTCGTGGTCATCTTCGAACTCAAAGGGCAAATAACAACAGTCACAGCATTCTCAACCAGCTCTACACCCCCTCTCAGATCCTGTAGAGTGTCCAGAGCTGGTTTTCATCATGGTTGAAGCATTCTCAACCAGCTCTACACACTCTACAGGATCCAGGAGAGGGCATGGGAGTTTGCCCAATCTGTCCATGTGTGTTTTGTGGAATTAGAGAAGGCTTTCACCCGTGTCCCTCAAGCTATCTTGTGGTGTGTGCACCGAGAGTATGGTGTTCTGAACCCACTGCAAGGGAGCATTAGGTCTTTGTACCACCAGAGTCAGAGCTTGGTCTGCATTGGTAATAACAAGATGAATTTGCTTCTGGTGGGGGTTGGGATCAACCAATTTTTCACCAATTCTCTTCAGAATTTTTATGGACAGAATTTCTAGCCACCACAGTGGGGTTGAGGGGCTCTGGTTTGGTGGCCACAGGATCTCGTTCCTGGTTTTTGCAGATGATGTTCTCCTTTTGGGTTTATCAATTCGGGACCTTCAG
This sequence comes from Plotosus lineatus, assembly GCA_024760905.1. Taxonomy (NCBI): domain Eukaryota; kingdom Metazoa; phylum Chordata; class Actinopteri; order Siluriformes; family Plotosidae; genus Plotosus; species Plotosus lineatus. The sequence continues at coordinate 20,156,932 of CM045728.1, forward strand.
CTCTTATTGCAGCAATTTGTAGCTGAGTGCGAAACAGCAAAGATGAGAATCAGCACCTCCAAGTCCAAGGCCATGGTTCTCAGCTGGAAAAAGAGTGGAATGCACCCTACAGAACTGGAATGAGGTCCTGCCCCAAGTGGAGGAATTAATTACGTATCTTGGGCTGCTGTTTACACGTGTGGGAAGGATGGATTGGGAGATCGACAGTCTGATCACTGCAGCCTCTGCTGTAAGGCAGAGCTTGTACCAGTCCATCATGGTGAAGATGGAGCTGAGCAGCACGGCAAGGCTCTCAATTTTTCAGTCCATGTTCAACTCTTACCTATGGTCAAAAGGTTTAGGTAGTGACTGGAAGAACAAGATCATGGACACAAGTGGCTGAAATTAGCTTCCTTGGAAGGGTCGTAGGGCTTTCTCTTGCACAGGTTGAAAAGCTCTACCATCTGAGAGGAGCTTGGAGTAGAACTGCTGCTCCTCAGCATTGGGTGGAGCCAGTTGAGGTGGCTCAGGTATGTGGCTAGAATGCCTCCCAAGTGCCAACCTGGTGTAGTGTTTCGGGCTTGTAAACCCATGAAGAGACCCCTAGGTCGACCTAGAACATGCAGGAACAACTGTATCTCTTGACTGGTCTGCGGATGTCTCAGTGTCCTCCTGGAAGAGCTGGGGGAAGTGGCTGGGGAGAGGGACGTGTGAACCTCACTGCTGAAGCTGCTGTACCTGCAAGCCGACTCTGGATTAAAAGGAGGAGGAGGAGGAGGATGATGATGATGATGATGATGATGATGGTGATGATGATGATGATTATTATTATTATTATTATTATGTAAGTGTTTTTTTCTATGTGGTATTTTCCACAGTAATTAAAAACAATAAATATTTCAACTCAAGTCAGCATCTTGGCACATTGGGCAACACATCCGCCTTACAGCAAGAAGGTGTAAAGAGGGTGAAGAAGGATTTTCTGTGTGGAGAATGTATGATCTCTCTGTACTTGTGTGGGTTTCCTTCAACACTCCAAAGACATGCACAGTAGTCTATTTGGCTTTTATTAATTTCCCTTAGGTCTGAGAGTGGGAGTGTGTTGTAACTGCAGTGATACAGTCAGCTACCTTCCACCATTGATGGCTGAGACAGCCTCCAGCCTTTACAGAACTCTAATAGGATTAAGCGGTTCAGCAAATGAGTGAGTGAGAGAGTGAATAAACATTCTCAAGGCACATGCAAGACAGCATTCACACGATTTAATATTTGTAAGAAGGTAAGAACTATATACAGCTGGCTGCTTCAGTTCACTGCTTCCAAGGAAAATAAAGCAACAATACTGTATATATTATGGGTTTCACCTCAAAATAAATAAATAAATAAACACCAATTTCTTTGTTTGGTAGAAGCCTGTAATCTAATGCTCTTCACGGCATAACAGAATACAGGGATCCTCACTACTTCGCACTTCAATTCATGCGGCAACAGTGCATCACTTTTTTTTTTTTTTTTTTTTTTTTAATATTAATCGAATTTAAAAATAAGGGAATTAAGGGAGAATAGGGGGAAAAGTTAAGGAAAATGCCACAAAAACAAGGTCAATTATGCAAAAAAAAAAAAAAAAAAGTAAATAAACACAAAAGAAAAAAAAAAACCAAAACCTCCCATCAAAACTAGTTACATTTTTTATGCGAGGTGCTCAACTGAGTGCATGCACGCGCATCTACGTGCGTGCGCACACGTGTGTCAGTATGTGTGTGTATTTATATTTTATTTAGATCTTATGTTTTATTTTTTAATGTTTAATTTTTATTATAAGCATTTATAGCATTGAATAAGTATTTATTGATATTATACAGACATGTATATGTATGTATACGTCAGTTGGGAGGGGGGGGGGTTGATCCTACTTAGCGGAATTTGGTGGTCACAGGGGAGCTCGGTCCCAATTAACCACGGAAAGTGACGGTTCCCTGTAATTTAAACTCAGAACATATTTGTTGTAGAATTTTGCCGAACTTCTCAATCCGCTTAGGTTTGTAAGGATGCAGGAGCCAATCTAATCCAATTGGGGAAAGGCGAGGCATAGCCAAAAGTACTCAAACATTTATCACAGAGTCAACAGATACAACCATTCACACTAGGGGCAATTTTCAGACTGTGATTTAGTCTAATGTGCATGTTTTTGGAATGTTGCAGAAAATCAGAGTACCCAAAGGAGACTCGTGCAATTACAGGGAGAACATAGAAACTCCGCACGGAAGTGCCCTCACTGAACAACTCCTTAGGAAAAATAGTTTTCCTCAAATTTTGTGAAAATGATATACTTGGACTGCACATTACGTAGTCTTTAGCACATCCGTCTCACGGCAAGAAGGTCCTGGGTTCGGTTACTGCGCTAGGCCATTTCTATGTAGAGTTTACATATTCTTCCTGTGCTTGTGTGGGTTTCCTCTGTTTTCCTCCCACAGCTTCCTCGGACTTTGGTCTTCTCCAGTCCAAAGACATGCTCATTAAATTGTCTGTTCCAAATTGATGCCTGGTGTCAGTGTGAATGGTTGTGTGGGTGTTGGCCCTGCAAAGGTTTTGTGAGTTATTCAGGGTGTATATAATGCAGGGCTTGCTACAGAACAAGCTATGTCTTCTTATCTCTCTCACTCATTAGCAGAACTGCTTAATCCAATCTGGGTCACGGGGAAACTAATACATATCTCAGCCAACTCTTAACGCAGGCAGAGTACCTTGTGAACATACACAAGCATTTACACTCACACCGAGGGGCAATTTGGAGCAGTTCGTTTACCTAATGTGCATAACCGGAGTACTCAGTACCTCACCAGCACAAGAACATGACTCCACACAGAAACGGGACTCAAACCCAGAACCTTTTTGCTGTGAGGCAGAGGTGCTAACCACTATGCCACTTGCTGCCCTATTCACTTCTACAGCATAATTAAATTATCTGCTATGTACTAACTGAAATTCATCCTATACAGTGTCCTTTTGCGTGCTCAGCAAACATTTGATGGATGCCTCAACTTGAAATTATTTATTTAAAGACTTGAATATTTGTCTTTAAAAATTTTAATAAAAAATTGTTCATGAATAAACAACTATATGGATACAGCTAAAAGCCAGTCACATTATGGTCTCTGTTCAGATTGATTGGATTGAACTTCTTTTTTCCTAAAACAGTCAGGAACTCCTGCACATAAATATATACGCAACCAAGATTCCAATTATGAAAGACTTGCATTGCTATAAAGAAAAGAAGCCAACTTTCCCCACTTTTCCCTGTGTCATCACCATGAAGAGGGGCGGTAGAAAGTCTATTTCCTCGCGACTCTTGGCGACTTGGCGTAATTTAGAGAAGGAACATTTACCAGCATCACAAAAACACATTGAAAGAGTAAATATATGTATGGACCTGAATCAAGAGGACTGTCATGTGTAATAATGACAGCTAACCAAATAAAATATATATTTACATTACTAACTTCAAAAGAACATGAGCTAAAAAAAAAAAATATATATATATATTTTACAAATGGAAAAACACTACAAGCATGAAAACCTGAAAGGCTCACACACCACAATTTCACCTGCTGTGCTTTGGATAAGGGGAAAAAAACACAAAGTTATAAATTTATACCACTTTTATATGACAGTAATTTAATTCATTTAAGAAGAGCATGTGATCAATTTATTATCCACAAAATAAATTAGTTCATATGATCACTTACACTACAGCAACTATAAACTGTTGTTCCATCATGAGCCTCTTTTTCCTCTTTTTAGCTCAATAAAACTGAAAATGCAGCACTTCATGGTACAGAAAAACTGCAAAACCTGTCATGAAAGTTTTCCGAAGGTTAGGGGTTCGAATCCCACTCTCCACAAGGTTGTCATTGCCCCCCACCAGTGCAGCTAACTGGGTTATCAAAGATCAGCCATGTCTCTCACTGTCTATGGTGTGAGGCATGTAAAAGAACCATTGCTGACTTTCGTAAAGAGTAGCTGCAAAGCCGTCAGCATGTTTCCACCCTGCGATGGCCTGGCGAGCTGTCCAGGGTGTACTCTGCCCTCGCCCAGAGTTGGCTGGGATGGGCGCGAGCCTCCCCACGACCCTAATTAGGATTAAGCGGTAACAGAAAATGAACTGAACTGAACATGATACCACTAGCCAATCAGAATCAATGATGACTCCAAAAGATTAGGTACAATCATCCATCGTAGGGCCAACACACACACACACACACACACACACATACACACACACACACACACACACACAAAACTATTCATACTTCGTGCAATTTAGAGTATCCAATTAGCCTAATGTGCATGTCTTTGAAATGTTGGAAGACACTGCAGTTCCCAGAGGAAACCCATGCAAGCACAAGGAGAAAAGGCAAAGTCTACAAAGAAAAGCATTTGCCAGGCCCAAGGCTTGAACTCAGGACCTTGTTCTGTAAAGGTGGAAATCCTTAACAATACACCACCATGTCACCTACTTAATGAGTTAATTAATATATTTTTTTTTTCATTCATCTGAGCTTAAATAAGTTGGTTTGTTTCAAAATGGGTATATAGATAACGTATATAAATAAGACACTACAACATCTGTATATGGCAAGTGGAGTGAAGGGTGATACAGCAGTACTATACATACCTGGAGATCTTGTGCATTGAAGGTAATCACCTGTACCCCACTTGCCATGTTAGTGGTGGTAAAGATAACAGAGTTCTGCTGTCCGTGTAATGTTACAGCCACTTGGACCTCTTGATTTTTAGAGAGTACCCTCCACAGGTCAAACTTCTCCCTGCTTTCAGGGCCTTTCAGTTGCATGGTGGCCACAAACACATAGGATGGAGGGAGACCCTCTGGAAAGATATTCCTGGTAAACAGTGTAAAAAATAATAACAGTGAAAATGTAATTAAAACTAGCATTAGTATATGTGCATAAAATAAAGGCTATACGGTATGTACAAGTGATTGACTGAACATTACCAGGAAAAATTTTGGGGAAATCTGTTCATGGATATTTAACAATTTTACAATAGAAATGAGGGGCAGTGGTGGTCTAGTGGTATAGGGCGCTGGATCGCCTGATCCAAAGGTTGGGGGTTCGAGTCCCACTCTGCACAAGGTTGTCACTGTCCTCCCCAGTGGAGCTAACTGGGTTATCAAAGGCGGGCCATGTCTCTCACTGTCTACGGTGTGAGGCATGTAAAAGAACCATTGCTGACTTTCGACAAGAGTAGCTGCAAAGCCGTCAGCGTGTTTCCGCCCTGCGATGGCCTGGCGAGCTGTCCAGGGTGTACTCTGCCCTTGCCCAAAGTTGGCTGGGATGGGCACCAGCCTCCCCGTGACCCAAATTAGGATTAAGCGGGTACAGAAAATGATGAACTGAACAATAGAAATGAACAAATTAAAATTAGTATATTACATGGATATGGTACAGTCTAATTGTTTTGATATCTGAAGGATTATTCAGGAAGGTGAAGTGCGGAGGATTACATACATAGAAATTTGAAAGACAAATGCAGTAGTTTTTTTTTGAAATTTGTACCATAATCTTTCATCAAAATGTTTTATAGTGATAGTAGGTGGACACAAGATGTTTTTTGTTTGTTTGTTTGTTTGTTTGTTTTTTAAATCTGTGGAGTACATACTGTACTGTATATGTATTTCCATTTTTATATGTGATGTGATTTGTTATTCAAATATGTGAGAACATGCATAAAAATTGATATAATAAAGATATATTGCATGTTGCACAGCACATCATGTTGCAGTAAAATTATAATATATTACAATAACTTGCATGCTGACATTGCAAGTGTTGTTGCTTGATAAAATGTTCTGACTCCTGTGTCCATCACTGCCATCACAAATGAGTAGATATTGACAGAAGAGGCCAATCAGTCAAGTCAGTGACATGGCACTATTAGAATATGGTTGTACTATCTTACTTTGTCTCTTCAGTAATGTCCACCCCTTTATCAATGAAGTAGGCTGTCTCCGAAAGCAAAGAGCCTTGTATCTTCTTGGCTTTTTGATGGATTTTCATCCCAAGTATTAACTCAAAGCCCTTTTCATCCCGAGAGGCCACAGGGATACGTGTGGGACAAACAGATTCTGTAGAGTACCACAGAGAAGCATGTTTTATTATCTTTCTTATAGCAGCCTGCCTCTGTATGGCTCCATAGTAACTGGTGTTGAAACACTCACTCACCCATTTGATAAAAATGGTATTTATGGGGTATGGTTGTTGTGGTTGCATGAATATTTTTCAGGAACTTATATGATGATTTTTGCAACTCAGTTATTACAAACAGAAATTATTGGTGCACGCAAGAGTTGATTGTTAATACAAGGATCCTAAATATGATACTGTCCTTATTACATTTATTCAAGTTCACAGTAAATAATAGCAGCGTAAAAGGTCCTTTAAGTGTGCACAATTTACATCAGAACACTTTCACGTTTTACTTTACTAGGATTTACATTTGTGAAAAAAAAATTGTGCCGATTTACTATTAGCTAGTGTGCGCATCATCCAAGTCTTTGTTTGTCTTTTTAATTTTTAGTAACCTGCGTTAGCCTACAACGACGTGCACACACACAGATGCGCACCTCACATAAAAATGTAGGGTTTTTTTTTTTTGTTGTTTTTTTTGGGGGGGGAGGTTCCGTTTTTGTTTGTTCGGGTTGGGTTTTTTGTTTATTGTTTTGTTTGTTTTTTGCATAATTGGCCTTGTTTTGTGGCATTTTTCTAAACTTTTTCCCCCTATTTTTCCATCATTTCCTTTTTTTTTCAATGAATATTTTTGAAAAATCCACAATGCACTGAAGCCGCAGAAACTGAAGCTCAAAGTAACGAGTTTCTCACCTTACGAAAGACCCAACAAACAAAAAAAATCCAAATTACGAAACGCATTTACCTAAAATTTCCATCTCTGGATACGAAAAAGATTCACCTTACAAAACGCGCCACCTCAAAAATTCAAACAATGTGCGAGTGACTCTCCCATTGGCTATTTCCCAACACCTCACCCCACTGGCCTCCCATTGGCTAGGAGGGAGCTGTATCTCCATAATACCCATGATGCTTTTCGTGTGCCTTCGACACAGTGTTTGTCACGGAGATGCAACTCCCTCCCATTGACTAGGAAGGAGCTGCATCTCCACAATACCCATGATGCATTTCGTGTGACTTCAACCCATTGTTCGTCACGGAGTTCTAATACACGTAAAGAAAAGAGTTACTGTTGTTTCGTGAGTTTTTCAAGTGTGCTCATTCCAGCTTTATTTTTTGGCTCATGCTTTTAACATTGCATAAACATTTGTAAGATTACAACTCTGCGAAGAAGACACGGTCAACATGCGTGCGCACGCACACACACACACACACACACACACACACACACACACACATGTGCGCACACACACGTGCGTGCACATACACACACACACACACACACACACACACACACACACACACACACACACGTGTGATTCCCAGTGAAAGTGATTCCCGGTGCGAGTGAGAAGAAGAAGTGGGCTCGTGGCATGCGGTTCAGTGATATCTCAAAGGAATATGGCCAAACCCGTCTACCATCGATATGATATTGAAGCAGAAGGAGGCCTTAAAAGTTATGCTTTTATCATTTTTAAAGTGTTTAGGGGGTAGTTTTGGGGGCCTTTGAACGAATCAGGCCTTTTACAGGATTGATTTCGTAAGGTGACTATATATATATATATATATATATATATATATATATATATATATATATATATATATAGTCTGACCATTCTGCTCAGAGCAACCCATCTGCTCAGCACACTCCATTAAACTACATGATACAATAAATTACAAACAATTTTCCACAAGTGTCTCCTTTCATGAAACAAGGCATGATGGTATGAATGCCTTGTATAACAGTGAACTGTCTGAAATTTTGGAAAATCATTTGATTTCCTCACTGAATTCTGTCGCCGTTTTATGGTCTGATAAGTGTACAAGTAGAAATACACTCTGCCAATGACAACAACAAAATTGCGAATATTTTGATTGCATACTCAGCAGGTTGGGACAGACACCAACTGTGACACCACATTGCTGTGTTTCCATCACATTTGGGATGTTACTGATATTATATCTTGTCTTTTGGCTGTTCCCTTTTTGTCAGGAGTGGCAAAACAGCGAAACTCCGCATGTTTGATTTGGCATAGATCTAATATAAATCTTTTATTGTATGTATACTTTTGATTTTTTTTTTGTTAGTTTGTTTGTTTTATGGTGTCATAAGCTCTTTAATCCCACATGGGTGGTGGCAATGCTGGAGCCTATTCGTTCAATTCAGCTTTATTTGTACCGCGCTTTTTACAATTGACATTGTCGCAAAGTAGCTTTACACAGTAAAAGTAGGGGTTTACAAAGTATACAAGATTTTAAACATAAGCCTGTCTTAGTTGAGACTGGGTAGAGGCAGGATACGCCCTAAACAACTCGCCAAACCCTTACATGGCCGGCACACACACAAACATGCACGCTTACTCTCGCACCTGGGGGAACTTTGAAACAGCCAATTAGTGTAAAGTACAAGTCTGGAAGGAAACCCTAGTTCCCTGAGGACACCTACACAAGCACGGAGAGAACATGCAAACTTCACACGAAAATCACTACAATAACGTAACCCCCCGGTGTTCAAGCAATTATCTCTTATAGCACAGAGATATTACATTCTTAAATTAGATATTGCAGAGGGTGGTAAGTCATTTTTATAGCAGCGTGGCTTATATAGTAGTTCCTCTGTAATTGTAGTAACAACTTATATAAGGAAAGGAAATGTAAGAAAATGTTTGTTCAGCAGCAATGTAAGGAGAAGCAGTCAAAGGGAAAGAAGTTCCTTTGGGTATTTTGACATGAGAAGGTTTCAGACTGAAAGCTTCGCAGTCTGTAATATAACATGTTGGGAGGGAGCCAGTGCTTATAACTAAATATGTGATAATACAGCATAAAGCATGTCACAAATATTAGAAGGACATTTTGGTGTATTTATGTATCTTCATAACTTTAATATTAGTATTATTTAATAATAAATACAATAATAATAATATTGACAAATCACCATAATATAATACTGTAAGCGGTACAACCAGAAAGGAGTCAAAATGTCCCTTCTACACAATGCTTTTGGGTCTCGTTCTTACACTAATCCCAGAGCAGATTTGGAATTTAAAAATACTCACAAAGAAAAAAAAAGGGTTACATTGTTCATTAATAGAAACCCTTTAGGTTTTAAAGTATAACTTGGAAATTTAGGGTTTCAGTTAGGGTTCGAGTTCCCACCCCTACAGGCAGCTAAGGACCTTAAAGAATTTTATAAGTGTTTACTCTAAGCCATCAAAACCATTTAAAATATCTTTAAGCATTTTAAAGGAAGTATGTTTTTTTTTGTTTGTTTGTTTGTTTGTTTGTTTGTTTGTTTTTATTTGTCTTCTATTGATTTCAAATTGAAGCTAAAACTAAATAGACTACAATTGTCAACTTATGAAGAGAATTTAAAGTATCAGTACAGTTGGCCCCCGTTTTTCGCAATGGTTCGACTCTGGCCCTTCCCGCAGATCCTGAAAATTCGTGAATTATTGACGCGGTTTTAAAACCCCATGTATGATATTACGTGCACTAAAATATGCTTCTTAAACACATTCTATAAACAGTCTTACTCAATAATACAGTAATAATGCAGTAAAATGTAGTAATGATTAAGTAAAAACGTTTTAATTTTGGACTGTGATAATATTTATGAATAAGTAAAGCACTCAGGCTCCTTACCAGAAGCTAGAGAAGATGCAGGGCATTTGAGTGACATCATAGGGCTTAAATAATCATTAAAAACACACTAAAAAAACGTGAATTCACAATTTAAGCAATCACTTTGATGACATGTACGAAGGAGAGGGGGGAAAAAGAGGTGTACACATCATCTGCAACCAATCAGCAGGAAGGAGAAACCAAAGCTCTCAGCCATTGGCTAAATTTGAATCACATGCCAGTTATTTCCGGGTTCATTGCCAATTCGCGAGTATGCGGGACTGCGGGCGCTGAACCACGGATGGTCAAGGGCCTACTGTATTCTGACCAATGTTGAAGTTCGGAGATCTAAACACACAATTTCACTATCTACACAAGCCTCATACAACATTTCCCCAACATCCTATCTTCATCAGGTCTCACCTTCACAAAGCTTCTGCTCCATGGTTTCTCGGATACGGTCAATGGTGGTGTAATTCTGAGCATACAGCACATAGAAGCTGGAAGGAGTGTTCGCAATGGCAACCAGCTCTGAGGTGGTGATCTCTGAGCCCACTCCTACTGCAAATACTGTGATTCCCTGTGTTCGAGCTTCGGCACTAGCATCCACCACATCATCCTGAGACTTCCCATCAGTCACCACCACGGCAATGCGATTCCGACTGGTGTCACCATGCCTTGAGGCAGCAAACACATGATCAACAGCAAACTTGATAGCACGACCTGTCTGTGTGTTTCCTCCCATGTAACTGATGGCCTGGATAGATTTGATGAGCTCTTGGGCACTTTGATGAGAACCAAGAGCGATCTCTTGCCGAGGAGTGTCACTGTATTGCACCACAGCCACCTGTGAGTAGTGGGGGCCTACATCAAAGCCACTGGTGATGTTGACAAGCCAGTGCTTGGCAGTATCAAAGCCCTTGTAGCCCACGCTCCAGGAACCATCAATGATGTACACAAGATCATTCGCCGCTGTACTGCAACCTATACAACACCAGATTTAAAAAGGATGAATTTCTACACCGTGCCGAGTACATTTAGAGGAGCAGGAATAACTGGTCAACAGTTTCTGAGATCTTTAACATTCCTATATATGTATTTAGAAGTAAACTAGAAAGGACATAAACAATAGATTAAATAATATATCTGACAAAGTAATATGTTCATAATGAATATTGGAAACATTTTGTTTTTACCGAGACATATTCTTAACATAAAAATAGAATAAGTAAGTAGAGTTGAGTTGACGCATACCTGCTCGAATGTCCTCCCTTTCTATGGAATATATATTGGTAAAGAACATCAGCACCAACAGCAACTTTAACATTAGCATCTTCAAAGTATCGTCCACCACGTTCAGATTTTATTTTCAGACAGTTTTCTGCATAAACAATATTCATGGAAAACATTTAAATACCGACATCCTGATAGGCATTACAATACAGACTATGTTTAAATGTTTCAAGCTTGGTTGATTGTCCTCGGGAATATGTTCTGCAAGGGGCTCGCTACCAACTAGAGTAACAACGTTCAGAAAAGTGGCGTATTGCGCCCAGTGGTTAACAGATATATATGCAGGGATCCCTCACTTTCTGCGGTTAATTGGGACCAAGATCCCCCCACGACCACCAAATTCCGCGAAGTAGCATCACCACCCCCCACCCCGACTGCCATATACGTACATGTATATGTGTATGTAATATCAATAAATACATAGTCAACACTATAAATGCTTATAATAACAATTAAACATTCAAAAATAATGCATAACATGTAACTAAAATATAAATACACACATACAGACGCACGTGCGTACGCACACAGGTGCGCGTACACACACACTCAGATGCACTACGCAATACGGGTTTTTTGGGTTGTTTCTTTGTTTTTGTTTGTGGGTTTTTGTATAATTGACCTTGTTTTTGCAGCATTTTTCCGTAACTTTTCTCCCGATTCTTCCTTAATTTCCTTATTTTTTTTAATTCCATGAATTTTTTTTACAAAAACCGCGATGCACTGAAGCGCATTAATTGAAGCCCGAAGTAGCGAGGCGATCCCTGTATTTTTAAATGACCCATGGGCAGTGCATCCACAAGGCAAGGGCTACAATTTTTCATTGCATCACTCACAGGACACCTGACACTTCAAAGTATACAACATGCACAGCACAAGTAGACCAAGACAAATAGAGCCTCCAAGTTTGTAGAAGCAAGAGTCACACAGAGTCAAATTCATGTGAATGTGTGTTTTACACAAATTTGGAAACACCACAAATTAAATTAATGTATTGCATTACATCTGTTGCACATGCATATAACAGCGCATTTGCCCTTCTGGGCATATTTGCTTGCTTCGCTTGGAGTATTTAGGCATCAAGGTTTGAAAATACCATCAATTCATTAATTTGTTAAATCAATTAATCTTATTAGGTTTATGGGGACACTAGAGCCAAGCTCAGCCAATACTGGGGAAGGTGGGATACACCCTGAAGAGCTCACCAGTCCATTGCAGAGACAACACACACAGCTATTCATACTCACACCTACTGGCAATTTACAGAAGCTAATTAGGCTAATGCGCCTGCCTTTGTCCTGTAAAAGGAAACCTGAGAACCATTCACTCAAGTACAAGGTAAATATGGAAACTCAGCCTAGGATATGAATTCAGGACCTTCTTCTAAAGGTAGGGCATGTTCATAATTCTTTCTACTCACAAGGCCGTCTTTTCTTGGTGAAAGTTATGCTGTCAAAGTGTAAAATGGCTGTTTGTAAAATTGTAAAATTTTGTGAACTGGCAGATATATTTGAAAAATAAATAAGCAATTGTGCCGAGCTTTACATACATTCACGTAGACAGCTGTTTGAAGAGGTTTAAAAGAGTGTATTTTGGTGTAAATAATGTTTTTTGAACTGGACTCTTGTTTAGGGTGTGTTCCTGTCTTGCAAACGCTCTCAGGATAAGCTCCAAATCCATCTTAACCCTGACCAAGGGCTATCCCACAAGCAATGCTGTTTTGTTGATGAATAGACTGGTTGTTTAGCCATCAGGATGTGACAGTTATGGGAAGTGAATAGCATTGATTATCCCATTACACTGGCACCTGCCAGGGAGTGGGATATATTAGTCAGAAAGTGAACAGTCAGTTTGTGATGTTCATGTGCTCGAAACAGAAAATATGAGCAAGCATAAAATGTTGAGAAAGGACAAACTGTGTTCTGTCTATTTGTCTAGAAAAAAGGAAGATGTTGTCGGGTGTTCTTGGTATGCAGTGGTAAGTACCTACAGAGGAGATCCAAGGAAAGTCCGGCAAGAGTGTCATGGCTATTCCAGGCGCATTAATGTAAATGGGGGAACTATTTTAGCACCAACTGCTGAAACTCTTAATGGTGGCTTTGATAGAAGGGTTTCAGGACACAGTGCAGTGCAGATTTTGGAGTGTGGCTGTGGTGATTATTTATTCACAAGAGCATTATTAAGGTCAGGCCCTGATGTCAGGTAGGGATACAGGTGGCAGGTGGAATTGTAGTTCATCTGTAATATGTTCATTGAGGTTGAGGTCAGTGCCTTGTGCATGCAACTCACATTCCACTACTCCAACCCTCGAAAGTCGTGTCTTCATGGAGCTTACTGTGAGTGCAGGAAGACCATCATGCTAAAAAAGGTTTGAGACTTTTAGTTGTAGTAAATTGAAATTGAAACCCAATAGCAAATAAAGACATTCTGCACAACTGCCTGCCTTCACCTTTGTGGTACCAACTTTGAAAGAAGCTAGGTATGAGTATGACGGTCATGTGTCCATAAACTTTTGCACATATAGTGGACCTTCTCCATTATCATCGTAATCTGACATTTGAATTGATGCGCATGTGAAACCAAAATGTTTGTTGTTTTTAATCTTTAATGTTTTATGGGCTCCATAGAAATGAAATCCACTTTCTTAGTTCTTTGGTCTGTAACTCTAGAGCAATTGTTTTTTATTCCAAGAGTGTAACCATAAATAGTTGGGCCACCATGAACTCAGGCATGTCATTCACCTACTGCTTTTCTACTTTTATAGTCTCAACCCCAGGCACAGACGAGGAACATCCTTTATTTCAACAATAACTTTTTGGGGGCCATTTGAGATGAGTTACATTTGAACACAGAAACCTAGTTAGAAGCAATAATTTCTCTCACTTCCCCATCATCCCTCTAAAGCATAGTGTTAAACAAAGTAAAAAAAAAAATGCAAAGCAGGTCGAGAATACATTCACGATGCCCTTAACAGCATAGGCACTCTAATAAGCTCTCACGCTACTTTTTACTGACAAATAAATTTGACAACTTTTAAAAGATTATCATTTTCTGTAACCGCTTCATCCTAATTAGGGTCGCGGGGAGGCTGGCGCCCATCCCAGCCAACTTTGGGAGAGGGCAGAGTACACCCTGGACAGCTCGCCAGGCCATCGCAGGCCAGAAACACGCCGACGGCTTTGCAGCCTACTCTTGTCGAAAGTCAGCAATGGTTCTTTTACATGCCTCTCACCATAGACAGTGAGAGACATGGCCGGCCTTTGATAACCCAGTTAGCTGCACTGGGGAGGACAGTGACAACCTTGTGGAGAGTGGGACTCGAACCCCCAACCTTTGGATCAGTGATCCAGTGCCGTATACCACTAGACCACCACAGTTAAAATATCTGAACAGTTAAAATATCTTAGGCAGTGGTGGCCTGGTGGTAAAGGTGCTGGATCACTGATCCGAAGGGTGGCGGATCAAGCCGATCTCATGAGGTTCATGTAAAAGCCTCAACCTCCCATGAGGTTCAGGTAAAAGAACCATTGCTGACTTTCAACAAGAGTAGGCTGCATAGCCATCAGTGTGTTTCCGCCCTGTGATGGCCTGGCGAGCTGTCCAGAGTGTACTCTGCCCTTGCCTGGAGTTGGCTGGGATGATGGGCACAAGCCTCCCCGTAACCCTAATTAGGATTAAGCGGTTGCAGAAAATAAACTGATGAACTGAACTGCTCTAACACCAAGGAATGAAGCCTCCTAGTGGAGAGCATGCCTTTTAAAACAACAAACTGAGCCCTGGAGAGAACACAACATTGTACCGTAAACCTGCCTGGTACCATGTATCATGCGGGTTTAACCTTGTTTGGTATATTTTCGCTCCTCTCTCTAGAACCTTGCTGGAGATTAAGCTCAAGACAAAGGATGATGGCACATGAATGCGTCTTTCCAATGCACATCTACAGATTACAGACTCAAACATTCATCACATCTTGTCACATTTCTCATCAATAGCATAATACATTCACCTAACTGTGTAATTTCTCGGAAATGAAATGGAATCAGCAACAATGCCTTTCTGAAACCATCTGCCAACTGCTGCACATGTCAATAAATGTTTAACCAGGTGAAATGATATTAGTGAACATTGCCATCTTGTGCGTGGAATGATCATACGAAAAAAAATAGCAGTCATCACCATAGATTACAGCGGCTAAAAAATCAGTACATTTTAAGTAATTAAACCACGTAGGATGTAATCTCTGTGTGTGGAGGGGGAGAGAGAAAGTGAGCGAGAGAAATAAATAATTTAACAGTGTCCCACTAATGCTAATGGTAGTGTCACCAACCATACTTCCTTCAAAGGACACCAAAACCAGCTTAGTCCACTGTTTTCTCTCATTGCAGGCCAAATTTTTTTCGGGCCAATGATAGGGTCTAGCATGGAGACAGAGATGCCCTCTTCTGAAGGTACAGCCTGAGGACTCTCACGGCACAGATTGAGGTTACTGTGAAAGAATCATTGTGATGCAGCGGCACAAAAAGCACTATGCTCTTTGTGCTACCATCGCGTGGGTGATTCTGCACTCACCAATTCAGCACTGCAATAAAATGCTGCACATAGCTACAGGACAAGGTAATACTTTCCAACGCTGCTCTGACACCAAGGAAAGAAGATTCCTCATGGAGACCATGGCCTATTCAACAACAAACCGAGCACTAAACAGAACACAAGCTTGCAAGGTAAGCCTACAGAACCATGTGGTTTTAGCCTTGTTTGGTATATTTTAGCTCTTCTCTTCTTCAGCTAGACCCCTGTTAGAAACCAAGCTCAAGGCAAAGGAAGCACATGAATTGGCCTTTCCAATGCACATTTACAGAGTACAGACTCAAATCTTCAAGTCTTGCCACATCGCTCTTCAATAGCATAATTTGATTATTTGTGTTATCTACTGGAAATGAAAGGGAATTGTCCACAATGCCTTTCTGAAATCATCTGTCCACTCTTGTAGGTGAGAAATAAATAACAGCTATTAACTGATTTGCTAAACTTAATGGTGTCCCACAAATAATTATGGTAGTGTAATTAAAAGTTAGGGAGACAATTTAAAGTCATAAATCAGTAGCAGCAGTTGTGGCCTGGTGGTAAAGGTGCTGGATCACTGATCCTGAGGTTGGGAGTTCAAGTCCTACCCTCAAAGTGCTGTCAATGTCTCCCCAGTGCAGCTAACTGGGTTATCAAAGGCCAGCCATGTCTCTCACTGTCAATGGTGTGAAGCTGGAAAAAGAACCATTGCTGCCTTTCGACAAGAGGAGGCTGCATAGTTGTCAACATGCTTCCGCCCTGCAATGGCCTGGTGAGCTATCCAGGGTGTACTCTGCCCTCGCCTGGAGTTGGCTGGGATGGGTGCCAGCCTCCCCATGACCCTTAGGATTAAGCAGTGACAGAAAATGAATGGATGACTCAATCAGTAGCTATGTATATTTTTCATCGAACTACATTTTTATTCCTTTAAGAAATTAATCAACTCTATTGATCTAAGTCCAGTGTCATTAAATACTGTATCCGACGTAATAAGTGCCTGCTCCAATAAGCAACCCCCTCCCCCTCCCCGTGTTTGTTATTTCCCGTCTAATAACCACCCATGTGTACTGGGAGCAAAATCGTAGCTCAAACTTACCAATTTTCTTTGATCAGTCTCTGTAACGGTAAAATGAGGCATTCACTGCTTGGAAAAGTGAGTTAACATAGTATTTCAAGACCCTCTGCCACTGGGGAATGTCTATAATGTCCATCAGTAACAACACATTTAATTGTTCCGCCGTGCTTTAAAAAAACAGGAAATTATTTTGCTGTGTTCTCTTGGTAAATGTCCAACAACCGATGAACCATTAGAAACTGCTACAGCAAAACTATGGGATGCTCTGAATGAATGGAGCGATGAGTCGGATATGGACATATCAGAATGTGATGAAGAGTATTTTTCACCTGCTCATTAACATCATACATGTGCTTTTGTTTATGTTAGTGTTGATTAGTTCAACGTGCCATGTGCTAAAGGTGACATTCCTGTTGATTGGTTCAACATGCCATGTGCTAAAGTTGACATTCTGATGGCTCATTTTACTTGGGAAAATGTTTAAAGGAAATGTTTAAAGGAAAAGCACTGGGAGGGAAAAGTAAGGGAAGGAAAATTATTTTTTTTAATTTATGTTGTTTTCTGTTTATTTTCAGCTTTCATGTAAGTAGTTTGGTTGACATCACAAAATGAATAACACAAATACCAGTAAAAAAATTTTATTGTTCTGTTATTATTCATGTTTTCCACCCCGATGGTAATAAGCACTTACCCTTCCACTCCGCTGGTAATTATTTTAATAAGCGCCCATCCACTCCAATTTTTTAAGCGCTCTGGGCACTTATCACGTTCAATACGGTAATTGTTTAGAAACACAGAACCAAACTTATGTTTCTAAAAGTGTTGAGCCTCATAAAAAATTCTGCACAGTTGTGCCTGAAGGGTGGCTGGAAAGAACAATCTTCGCTAAAAGAATACAACAGAAGCAGATTCAAGAAACAAATTCTCAACATAAGCAAATAACACACCCAAAACTGACTTCCGCAATTAAATAAATCACACCTGGTGTCGATATGACACTTTTTATTGTGATATTGTGTGTTGACATTCCAGAGTCTGTAAGTAACCCAGCTTTGTCTGCTCACTACTGCAAATCTAGCATGAACTCAAGTCTGAGCATTGTAAATGCATCTGTTACTCATTCATTCATTTTCTGAACTGCTTAATCCTGAATAGGGCTGCGGGGATGCTGGCGCCCATCTCAGCCAACTCAGGCTGAGTACACCCTGGACAGCTCACTAAGCCATCTCAAGGCAGAAACACACTGATGAAAGTTAGCAATGGTTCTTTTATATGCATCTTACCACAGACAGTGAGACAGATGGCTGGTCTTTGGTAACCTAGGTAGCTGCACTCGGTGGACAGCAGTGACAACCGTTGACAGTGTGGCTTGAACCCCGAACCTTGGGATCCTTAATCAAGCACCTCACACCCGAGCCACCACTGCCTGCCTCTGTTACTCATCTCAATAAATAATGAGTTCGTGAAGATGGATATCTGTCAACCTGGTTTATTTTATTATAATTAAAACTGTGCATATTATATACATATAATACTGTATTCCTACACCTATCTGTCATAGCCATGGTTTTATATCACAGCCATTTCATGTTCTAGTAGCTCTCCTAAAGGATCAGACCAGAAATACTAGCCTTCACTCCCCATGAGTGCTAATGATTCTTTGAAACCCATGCCATTCTTGCAAGTTCGAAAATCACTGAGAGGTCACATAAATAAAATTGATTATGACACTGGAATTTGTCATGTTTGGAGGGTAGTTGGTGAAAATCTTACACAATGCTATACTTAAACATTAATTTTTAGCATAGCCTAGTTTTCTATCCTTTTTTTTTTCATAGATTTTCTGAAATGCTTAATCCTAATTAGGGTCACGGAGAGGCTGGCGTTCATCTTAGCCGACTTCGGGCGAAGGCGGAGTACACCCTGTACAGCTCACCAGGCCATTGCAGAGATGCCACTGACACAAACATTCATATGCTCACACCTAGGGGTAATTTGGAACAGCCAATTAACCTACTGTGCATGTTTTTGACTGTGGGAGGAAATCAGAGTACCTGGAGGAAACCCACACAAGCACAAAGAGAGCATGCAAACTCCACAAAGAAAGGTTCATGCTGGGAATCGAACCTTGGACCTTCTTGCTGTGAGGTGGGCATGCTAACCACTATGCCACCATGCTGCTGCCTATTTTTCTAGATAAGTAAAATTAGCAATTTTATAATTGATGATGAAGTATTTTTTGAAATAGCATATCTCCTAAAATGCCCTGTGATAGTCTGCCAAGCTGTTCAGGGTTTCTTCTGTTGATCACTCAGAGTAGGCTGAGATGGGTGCCAGCCTCCCTATGGCTTTAGTTAGGATTGTTAGTTTGATATGCGCTTCAGAAAATGAATGAATGAATCCCCCAAAATCACAAAGGGGTCCAAAGCCTGGATCCAGGAGAAAATGCCTCAAATGACCATATGCTAACTAAACTACTTCTCTGTGAGAATAATGCATGTTTTGTCACCTGCAGGCCAACATACTGCAATTTTTACTTTTACATAATAGTGTCAGCAGACTGCACTATCATTCATTGATTTATATTTTTGACATTTGGCAAACAAGAATGATACTCATAGCATTGTCTCCAGGCCTATGTAATCCAGAATCATATAAAGCCCTTTCCGGGGCTGTAGTTTCACAGCAAGTTTTCTAAGTCAAAGAGTAATCACACGGGTCGTGAAGGTAAGGTGACCAGAATGCTAAGTGACAGTATTATTGAAGAGTATGCCAGCCTCTTGTCCACTCCCATCATCTAAAATCAGCATGGGAGTCTCCTGATCGGCAATCATTTCTGCAGGATTAGCAAGGTCATGGTATTTAAATTGTTTCCGACCAATGAATACTGGCAGGTGGGTCTATCCCTGGAGGTGAAATCAAAAATAAAATGCAGCACTTCGTCGAGCTGCAGACAGTAGTACAGGGTCCGCCCCTTATTTCCACGAAGCACTACTGGCCCTCTAAACTATAATGAAGATTATTCTCTGCTTTCAACTCCTGTTCACAGTCATCTATCTGGACGATGTTGGGTGGTGAAACAAAATCGCAACAGATCTGTAGTGAAAATGAAGTTTCAATGGAAAGTCTTTGTCCTGTCCTTTTATTTTTACTTATATGTGCTCTACGAAAAAGTATTGAGCACTCTCTTACAAAAGGATCGACTCAGAAAACTCTCTCTCTCTCTCTCTCTCTCTCTCTCTCTCTCTCTCTCTCTCTCTCTCTCTCTCTATACATATATATGTGTGTGTGTGTGTGTGTGTGTGTGTGTGTGTGCGTGTGTGTGTGTGTGTGTGTTAAAGACAAATTTCATACCGATCGGCCGAGGCCCGGGTTAACAACG
Source organism: Plotosus lineatus (assembly GCA_024760905.1). NCBI lineage: Eukaryota > Metazoa > Chordata > Actinopteri > Siluriformes > Plotosidae > Plotosus > Plotosus lineatus. The sequence goes on from CM045728.1 coordinate 20,177,051, forward strand.
ATCGCCATCAGTGCTGTTAACCAACAGGGTGCTGGTGGAAATTGGACTACTGTTGGTCAAAGAAGGAGAGGCGGGAGGCATGTCCGTAGGCAGAGAGAGAGGAGGAAAAGCATGAGTTTAGGACTGAGAGTAGGGACTCTGAATGTTGGAACTATGACAGGAAAAGGTAGAGAGCTGGCTGACACATGATGCAAAGGAGGAAGGTGGACATACTGTGTGTTCAGGAGACCAGATGGAAAGGTGGCAAGGCTAGAAGCTTAGAAGCAGGGTTTAAGCTGTTTTTTCGTGGTGTGGATGGGAAGAGAAATGGAGTAGGAGTCATCTTGAAGGAGGGGTTGGTCAGGAATGTTCTAGAAGTGAAAAGAGTGTCAAACAGAGTGATGAGTCTCAAGTTAGAAATTGAAGGTGTGATGTTAAATATTGTTAGTGCTCATGCCCCACAGGCAGGATGTGAGCTAGAAGAGAAGGAGTGATTCTGGAATGAGTTAGATGAAGTGATGCAGAATACCCCCAGAGGTGAAAGAGTGGTCATTGGTGCAGACTTCAATGGACATGTTTGGTGCAGGCAACGGAGGGGACGAGGAAGTGATGGGCAGGTTTGCTATCCAGGACAGGAACACAGAAGGACAGATGATGATAGGTTTTGCAAAAAGGGTGGAAATGGCTGTCATGAATACTTTCTTCCAGAAGAGAGAGGAGCATAGGGTGACTTATAAAAGTGGAGGTAGGAGCACACAGGTAGACTACATCTTGTGTAGGTGATGTAATTTGAAGGAAATCAGTGACTGCAAAGTAGTAGTGGGTGAGAGTGTTGCCAAACAGCATAGGATGGTGGTTTGCAGGATGATGCTGATGGTGAGGAAGGTGAAGAAGGCAAAGGCAGAGCAGAAGACAAAGTGGTGGAAGCTGAAAAATGAAGAGAGTCGTGTTGTCTTCAAGGAGAAGTTGAAACAGGTTTTGGGTGGTCAGGAAGTGCTTCCAGCTGACTGGACAACTACACTTAATGTCATCAGGAAGACAGGTAGGAGAGTACTTGGTGTGTGCTCTGGAAGGACAGTAGATAAGGAGACTTGGTGGTGGAATAAGGAAGTGCAGGAGTGTGTACAAAAGAAGAGGTTAGGTAGGAAGAAGTGAGACATTGAGAGGACCGAAGAGAGTTAACAGGAGTACAGGGAGACACAGCGTAAGGCGAAAGTAGTGGTGTCAAAGGAAAAACAGAGGATGTATGATGATACGCTAGGTTGGACAGTAAGGAGGGAGAAAATTATTTATACAGGTTGGCACAGCAGAGAGATAGAGATGGGAAGGACGTGCAGCAAGTTAGAGCTGATGAATGAGGAAAATGAGAGAGAGAAAAGAGTAGAAGAGGTGACTGTTGAGGACCCGGAAGTAGCAAAGATTAGTAAGGGTGAAGTGAGAAGGGTATTAAAGAGGATGAAGAGTGGAAAGGCAGTCGGTCCTGATGACATACCAGTGGCCGTATGGAAGTGTCTAGGAGAGGTAGCAGTAGATTTCCTGACAAGAACATTCAACAAGGTCTTAGAGAGTGAGAGGACGCCAGCGGGATGGAGGAGAAGTGTGTTTGTACCCATTTTTAAGAACAAGGGAGATGTGCAGAGTTGTGGCAACTACATAAGGATAAAGTTGATGAGCCATACAATGAAGTTATGGGAAAGAATAGTGGAAGCTAAATTAGGGGCAGAGGTCAGCATTTGTGAACAACAGTTTGGTTTCATGAATCCAGATTTGGTTTCAACAATTGGTTTCACCACAGATGCATTGTTTGCTTTAAGGATGTTAATAGAGAAGTACAGAGAAGGTCAGAGGGAGCTGCATTGTGCCTTTGTGGATCTGGAGAAAGCATATGATAGGGTGCCGAGAGAGGAACTGTGGTATTGCATGAGGAAGTCTGGAGTGTCAGAGAAGTATGTTAGACTGGTGCAGAACATGTATGACAGATGTTAGACAGTGATAAGGTGTGCTGTCGGTGTGACAGAAGAGTTCAAGGTGGAGGTGGGACTGCTTCAAGGGTCAGCTCTGAGCCCCTTATTGTTTGCTATGGTGATGGACAGGTTGACAGATGAGGTTAGACAAGAATCTCCATGGACTATGATGTTTGCAGATGACAATGTGATCTGTCGTGAGCAAAATCTAGAGAGGTGGAGGTATGCCCTGGAAAGGAGAGGAATGAAGGTTAGCTTCATTAAAATAGAATATATGTGTGTGAACGACAAGGACCCAAGAGGAATGGTGAGGTTACAGGGAGCAGAGATAAAGAAGGTGGATGATTTTAAGTACTTAGACTCAACAATCCAGAGCAATGGAGAGTGTGGAAAAGAGGTGAAGAAGCGTGTGCAGGCTGGTTGGAATGGTTGGAGAAAAGTATCCGGTGTGATGTGTGATAGAAAGGTATCGGCAAGAATGAAGAGAAAAGTGTACAAGACGGTGATGAGACCAGCGATGTTGTATAGTTTAGAAACAGTGACCCTGGGGAAAAGACAATAGCTGAGCTGGAGGTGGCAGAGATGAAAACGTTGAGGTTCTCTTTGGGAGTAACGAGGATGGATAGGATCAGGAATGAGCACATCAGAGGGACAGCACCTGTTAGAGGTTTTGGAGACAAAGTCAGAGAGGCTAGATTGAGATGGTTTGGACATGTACAGAGGAGGGATGGTGAGTATATTGGTAGTAGGATGCTGAGGTTGGAACTACCAGGCAGAAGGCCGAGAAAAAGACCAAAGAGAAGATTTATGGTTGTGATGAAGGATGACATGAAAGTAGTTGGAGTAAGAGTAGAAGATGCAGAGGATAGGGTGAGATGGAGGCGGATTTGCTGTGGCGACCCCTGAAGGGAAAAGCCGAAAGGAACAGAAGAAGTTATGTGTGTGTGTGTGTGTGTGTGTGTGTGTGTGTGTGTGTGTGTGTGTGTGTGTTTGTGTGTGTGTGTGTGTGTGTGTGTGTGTGTGTGTGTGTGTGTGTGTGTGTGTGTGTGTGTGCTAAACTGCTGATTTAGGGTCATCCTAGCTGACTCCAGGCAAAGGCAGGGTACATCTTGAACAGCTCACCAGACAATGGCAAAAACAATCACACACATTCACACATGTCTGGGAGGAAACCAGAGCATGTGGAGGAAACCACAAACAAGCACAGAGGTTCTCCACACAGAAATGCCACTTATTTGAGCCCAGGACCAACTTGAGGCAGAAGTACAAATCACCACACCACATAGAGACATAGGTAGATGGTATGGAGATCAGCAATACATATCATGCAGATACAACCTGCACACACCAATTTGCTACTCCCTTAAATAAATCCTGAAGGACATTAACATGTTTTGTCATGAAAGTCAAAAACAAGTCATAAACATCACAAATGAGATTATGCTAATTATTTGTAGCCACCTTTCCTCGTTAGTATATACAGTGCATTCATGCATTCATGCATCAGTTTCTGCGGCTTCAGTGCATCGCGGGTTTTTCAAAAATATTCATCGAAAATAAAAAAAATAAGCAAATTAAGGAAAAATATGGTGAAAAAAGTTAAGGAAAATGCCGCAAAACAAGGCTAATTATGAAAAAAAAACCTAAACAAACAAACAAACAAAAAAAACCAATCCATAAAACTACCTACATTTTCATGTGAGGTGCGCATCTATGTGCGCCGTCTGTATGTTTGTGTATTTATATTTTATTTACATTCTATGCGTTATTTTTGAATGTTTGTTATTATAAGCATTTATAGCATTGAATATGTATTTATTGATATTATATACACATATACATGTACGTATACGTCAGTCGGGGGGGGTCGATCCTACTTCATGGAATTCGGTGGTCGCAGGGGGGTTTCGGTCCCAATTAACTATGGAACATGAGGGATCCCTGTATTGAACAATTCTGGGTGAAGTGCACCATAAACTGGATACCTGGTTAAAATTACAGTTCACTTGTGTTCATCAAATAACATATAAACTAAATAGTCACTTTTTTTGTGATTGTGACTGAATGGGAGATAAATTTGTCTACAGCTGGCGCACATGTGGAGTGTATTGTCCAATGCTTCTGGTCATGCCCTTTGATAGGTTTCTCCATTGTGAGAGAACTTGTGGAGAGCTGATATTTGTCTACACCAGATGTGCTGTTGCATGATGAAGGCTCCGTTTGAAAGTACAAGGATTATTTTTCTCCTTCTTAAGGCAGGGTTTTGGTTTAAACTGTTTAAGTTAACATAAACAATGCATTATGCATTAATACCTGTATTCTAATGGATGAAACATGATCCTACAAATCCTCACACTGAAACAATAAGCATATGTTAACCTATAGAAACTCAGATCAACTGAGATGTGTAGAGCATTGTTTTATCATTGAAATCAGTCAAAATTGCATACAAGTGTAGGATACTTGGATATTCCCACATGCACTCTTTCTAGTTCATTTTTAGCTCCCATCATCAAGCACATGTGCATTTATATTACATTTACATTAACTGCATTTAATACATGCAATTATTCTTATACTAATTCATAGAACATCAGACAAGCATACCAACAGTCAAGAAGTGTGTCAGTGTTGTGCAAGTGTGGTTTTTGTTTGTTTGTGTATGTGCATGTGTGTGTGTGTGTGTGTGTGTGTGTGTGTGTGTGTGTGTGTGTGTGTGTGTGTGTGTGTGGGTGTCTGGGTGTGTGGGTGTGTGTATAAAACACAGTGTTAATCCAAGTACAGTGGTTCCTCGACTTACGAGTGTCTTTAATAACGACTTTTCCGTGATACGAACTTCGATCATACCAAAAATCTGCCCTAACCAATGAGCAAATTTTTGATTTACGAGCTCTGCTGGGGAAATGGCTTTTCTGGGCCAAATAGCTTCGTATTCTTCCGCGTGTATTCCTCTGCTCTCTTAGAACGCCTTGTGCAGTGCTTCTCAATTATTTTCTGTGACACCCCCTATAGACAGAAAAAAAACATTTCACGCCCCCCCTTGACAAAAATTCCCATAGGAAATAACAGAAAAACAATTAATGCATTCAAATCCCCTGCCAAACTCATACAATCTCACACAACCACGTACATTTGACCTAATATATTAAAGATAAACATGTAAAAACAATAAATATTTCATAATAATAATAATGCATGTACATTAACTTTAATAATAAATAATAATAAAACAAGAATAAACAATAAGTCAACTAACCCTTCCGATCATCGACTGTGTGAAGATGTCACGTGGGCAGGCATGAGGTGATGCGTAACGGAGAGAGAAGGAGGAGAATTTTGTGCATGTGCACACGAAGAATGCCATTGTAGAAAGTGTAATTGTGCATCCTCTACAGTAGGTGGCAGTGGTGCTCTCACTGTGTTCCCTACACCATAGGGAACACTGTGAGAGTGCCATTGCCACCTACTGTATATGATGCATAATTACACTTAATTGTAGAGTATGGCAAAAAAAGCATGTTCCCCAGGTTCATAACCCCCCCCAAGCCATCTATCCCAGCACGCCCCACTATTTGAGAAGCACTGTAATTGTGGGAGTTCACCACAAGCCTTTCCTAGCTGGCATTTGTAGCATGCACATGCACAAAATTCTCCTCCTCTTTCTCTGTTACACACCACCTCATGCCTGCCCACGTAACATTTTCACCCATGTGACATCTTAGCGCAGTCAATGATCGGAAGCGTTAGTTGACTTATTGTTTATTCTTATTTTATTATTATTTATTATTAATTATTATTAATGTTAATGCACATGTTTTATTATTATGAAATATTTATTGTTTTTACATATTTATCTGTAATATATAGTATTAGATCAATTATATATGTTTGTGTCAGGTTATATGAGTTTTGGAGAGAGTTGGAACGGAATAATTGATTTTGTATTATTTACTCTGGGAATTTTGCTTTATCTAAAGAACATTTTGACTTGCGAGCTTACCCTCGGCACGGATTAATTTCATTAGTCAAGGTAGCACTGTACTTCTGAGCAATGTAGGCGTTTGAAGACCCCCCCCCCAATCCCGAGTTACTCGGCTGTCCAGACATCTAGAAGACATTCATTCCATTAACTCAGTGCTAAAACAGGGAAGAGTTTAGATGTTTTCCTTGTCCCTTGATAGAAGGAGGGACCACTCTAGCCGTGCGAGAGGATTGGAGGGCACGGTTAAGTGTAGGGTGTTATACTTGTTTGAGCTAGGACGGTGCAGGTCCATTTCTGGCTTTGTAGGCAACCATTAATGTATTGAATCTATAGAGCTCATATCAACACCGGACTGCATACATACGGTGCACAGGTTCATCTCTACTCTTGTTTGTACATGTAGGAGCAGCTTCGTTTGATTCTCAAATGCGAGTGAAATTATACAGATAGTTAGCTGTTAGTCGGCTACAACTTTGAACCTTATCTCAGCCTACTCAGATATGAAGCAGGGAGAAAGGGGGTCAGTCATGCTACAACTCAGATCAGATAGGTCTCACCTATTACACCAGCTGAGGTTTTTTTTGTTTTTTGGGGTTTTTTTGTTTCTTTTTAAATAAATAAAATAAACTTTTGTGAATGCCAAGCAGTAAACATGTTAAAGGTTTTGAAACAATTTCAGTGAATTAAAGGATACAAGGGTGACATGCTGGTGTAATGGTTAGCACATCAGCCTCACAGTTTCTGTGTGGAGGTGGCATATACATGTTCTCCATGTCATTGTGTCAGTTTCCTTTGGGCACGTTGGTTTTCTCCCACAGCCCAAACATATCTAAATTGCCCATGTGTGTGTGTGTGTGTGTGTATATATATATATATATATATATATATATATATATATATATATATATATATATATATATATATATTTATATTTATATTTATATTTATATGTATTAATTATATATATATATATATATATATATATATATATATATATTTATTGATATTTATTGATATTATATACACATATACATGTACCTATTCGTCAATCAGGGATAGGGGTTGAGGGAGGTCCTACTTCGCGAAATTCAATGGTCGCGGGAGGATCTCGGAACCAATTAACCGCAGAAAGTGAGGGATCCCTGCATGTGTATATAATATCAATAAATACATAATCAAAGATATAAATGCTTAAAATAACAATTAAACATTCAAAAAAGAATGCATAAGATGTAAATAAAATATAAATGCACACATACAAATGCACGCACACACGCGCACACAGTCAGATGCACACCTCGCATAAAAATGTAAGTACACGTAGTTTTGTTAAGAAGTTTGTTTTTTTTTTTACGTTTGTTTGTTTGTTTGTTTGTTTTTCACAATTCACCTTGTTTTGCAGCATTTTCCTTAACGTTTTCCCTAATTTTCCGTAATTTCCTTATTTTTTTTTTAAATTTCGATGAAAATTTTTGAAATACCTGCGATGCACTGAAGCCACAGAAACTGAAGCACGAAGTTGTGAGGGATCACTGTGTGTGTGTGTGTGTGTGTGTGTGTGTGTGTGTGTGTGTGTGTGTGTGTGTGTGTGTGTGTGTGTGTGTATAAACTGTTTTATCTGTAAAATGCAGACCAAAATCTTTTTCAGTGTGAGCAATACATTACATGCTTCGCCACACAGTTTATACTGAAAAAGACAGGTTACTATTTTAGTCCTGTTTAAATGGGACAAAGTCTAAATCCAGTATTCAAAAGTAAGTAAATGTTTAATGTATGTGTTGTAGAAGTGTTTGTGACAGTGTATTTGGAATATAAATGTTAAAGTAACTAAATTAAACCAGTACTAACATGCTGTATTTGATAATATAGTCAAATACTGTACTGTATTTCAATTTATACCAAAGCAAAGCTGAAGTGAGACAAAGAAATTTGCAAGAAGCACATATTACATATTACAAAGGTTCCCACACTTGGTCATGGGGAACTTAACTTCTTGCATGTTTTACTCTCTCTCTCTCTCTCTCTCTCTCTCTCTCTCTCTCTCTCTCTCTCTGTCTCTCTCTCTCCTACACACACACACACACACACACACACACACACACACCCACCCAAACACACACACACACACACACACATGTTAAACCAGTAAGATCCATACTTTACTTAATTAATTCACAGAGTGTTAGAAAAGAAAAACAATAAGAGGTGTAGGACTTGTGTCTAATAAGCAGTGATTCACTTATGTGCCCCATAGAGGGCGTTACAATTCAATACATAATCAATATTGACGACTACCTGCATGTATCACACACACACACACACACACACACACACACACACACACACACACACACACACACACACACATATATATATATATATATATATATATATATATATATATATATATATATATATATATATATATATATATATATATATATATATATATATATATTTAAAGTACATGAAATTATATTAATCTTTACAAATACTTGATATTACATTACATAGGACATTATTTTTTAAATGCCAACAATAGCAAAACCAACAACAACAAGAACAACAACAGCAACACTAACAAGAAGAAGAAGAAGAAGAAGAAGAAGAGGAATTGTATTAAATAATCTTAATGGATTTGTGTTATTTATGTATGTTCTGTATGTTTGTATAGAGCAAGCACAATTATGTATATTAAATGTGCATGCATACATTTAAGGGTTTTTTAAGGAAATGCAAACTTAATCCATAAAGAAAGTTATTGGTAATGTGATCTTTAATCAATCAATAACCAATAATACAGACTCCAATCCCACACTGAACACATGAAGCCTTGTACAGTCTGCAGATAATCACACACTTACCCTCTCACACCAACAAGCTTCTAACTGCAGGGCTGAGGAAGTACAAAACAGAACTAATCAGAAGAGTCTTTATAAACACTTGCACGGTGTTGGTCCTCTACATGCTGCAGTTCCGCGCGCTGTCGCTGGAGGATGCCATGTCTCCATTTGACGCACGCTCTTATCCTGCCGAGGAGTGCTACGTCATCAGCGCGCAACACGGCGCACGCTCCTCTCTCAGCTCTGCACTGGAGTGCCGGGCATCTTCAATAACACTAACCCAATATTAAAGTAATATAAAATTCATATTAAAGTGCATTATTATCTTCCTCATCATTTATTATTATTATTATTATTATTATTATTATTATTATTGTTATTATTGTCATTATTACTATTATTATTATTATTATTATTAGCATTATTATTATTATTATTATTATTATTATTATTATTATTATTAACATTATTATTAGTAGTAGTAGTAGTAGTAGTAGTAGTAGTATTAGTATTATTATTATCATTATTATTATTATTATCATTATTATTATTATTATTATCTTCCTCATCATTTATTATTATGATAAGTAAAAATAATATCTTCTTAATTATTTTAATATTAAGTCTTGATTTTTAAATCCTCTTAGAAAAAAAATTATACGCTTTTAAGATTACACACTTTTATGCATTTATTTTATTCTTTTATAGTTTTATGTGGTATTTTCATTAATTTTACAGTTGTTTTTTTAACATGAATGATTTCTCTGTAGTTCCTTTTGTAATTTATGCATGTTCCTATTTTATTTATTATCTTCTTACTCTTTCTTAATGTTTATATTCATATTACATATCACATCTACAAGCACACATATGTGGGGGGTGAGTATGGTGGCACAGTGGCACAACCTCCTAACAGCAAGAAGGTCCAGGGTTCGATTCCCGACTCAGGCGTTTCTGTGTGGAGTTTGCATGGCCTCCTCGTGCTTGCGTTTCCTCTGGATACTCCGGTTTCCTCCCACAGTCAAAAAAGCATGCGCACTAGGCTAACTGGCTGTTCCACATTGCCTCTAGATGAGGGTTGTGAGTGTGAATGGGGTTGTGTGAGTGTTGGCTCAGCAATAGCCTGGCGAGCTGTCCAGGGTGTACCCCACTGTCGTCCAGACTTGGCTGAGATGGGAGCCTATCTATATATGTCAGTGTATAGGCTGACATATACACTGACATATATAGATAGGCTATATATATATATCTCACAGGTGGTCTAGTGGTGCAGGATCGCTGATCCTAAGGTTGGGGGTTCGAGTCCCACTTTCCACAAGGCTGCCACTGTTCCCCCCAGTGCAGCTAACTGAGTTATCAAACGCCAGCCATGTCTCTCACTGTCTATGGTGTGAGGCATGTAAAAGAACCATTGCTGATTTTCGACAAGAGTAGCTGCAAAGCCGTCAGCTTTTTTCGAATCGGGAGTCGGAGTCCCCTGAGGCAGTTCATTCACAGTAACGTTCTGATAAATCCTGCATTGGCACTGGAACACAGTCGTATCGGCACTTGCCCTTCCATTTGATCCTTCCAGTGCCGCCGCCGGCTCTGTGCACTGGAGAGTATCACCAGCCAGGATACCAGCTAGAGCACAGCCATAGTCCTTCGGGACTGACGAAGGCCTACTACAGTAGGCCCTTGACATTCACGGGGGTACGATTCCGGGCCTTCCCGCGAATCGAGATAATCCGCAAGTTCTGTAGGCGGAAGTAAAACCCCATGTATGACGTCACATGCGTGAATGAGCAGCTGGCAGTAAAATACTATGTATCTATTACATGCGCTAAAATATGCTTCTTAAACACATTCTACAGACAGTCTTACTCATTAATACAGTATTAATGCAGTAAAATATAGCCATGATTAAGAAAAACTTTTAAATTTTGTACTGTGAAACACTCGTTTTAAAGTCTTTTTCAATTATTATTCCAGTACAGTACCGAAGATAATTCTGAGAATGTTTGTGCATGAGATTTTATGTTCTGTAACATGTTTAACAAACAATACCAAAAGGATAAACTTTATTACGCTTCATGTCCTTTTACAGTGAACTTGGAGTGACGTCTTGGAGTGACGTGTCCGAGATGGCGCTGCCTAGAGGGCAACGTCGTGGAGTTCTCAGAGTCTAATTGTTTCTTTGTTCATTTTAATTTGTTTTATTTGTTTGTTCATGTTTTGCACTACGCTCGTCTATGATCGGTCGACCCTACTACAGCTATGAGCAGCTCAGCTTCGGGCAACTAAGCATGCAACAACTTATATCTTGAGCTGCTATGCTATGCTATGCTTATCCAGCACCTTTTACCACCAGACCACCACTGCCTGTTATTTCTGATTATGTTTATATGTGGATATACCATAAAAATTGTATTGCTGTTGGTCCAAAATGAACCTATTAATGCCAATCCATCCCCATTTTTAATTATTTTTCTTATCATACTTTTACAATGTCATTTATTCGTTCATTGAACCCACTGGTTGGGTACAGCAGCTCAACAATCATCTGCATTATTTGGCAGATGCTTTTTCTGCAGAATGACAAAAAAAAAAAAATCATAATTTTTATAAAAGTGAGGGTTAAGGGCCATGCTCAAGGTCCCAACAGTGGTGACAGTGGGATTGAACCACTGGCTTTCAGATTAGTAACCCATCGCATTAACCACTAAGCCACCATTACACTCTTACTGGGTCAACGTTAGTAATAATAAACAAACGCAACCATTCATAATCACAAATTGGGACCCATGAAGACAGCCAATTAGCCTAAAGTAAATGTCTATGGACTGTGAGAGGAAACCACGGTACTCAAAGGAAACCCAAACAAGCAGGGGGAGAACATACAATCTCCACACAGAGATGCAATTTGCCGAGTCCAGGTCTGGAAACCCGGACTTTCTCGCTGTCGGGGGACGTGCTAAACACTGCTGCCACATAATGAGTTACTGTCAAAATAAAGCGAAGAAGAACGAGAAGTTTGTGTAATATTCCCTCGGCAGTTCCTGCTGTTTCACAACCCAAATATGTTGACTGCTCCAGTGCTCATGTGTTTTAACGTTTCCCTCTTCTGGGTTATGTTTTGCAAAAAATTCGGATACTTCAAGAAGTTATCTTTGTTAATGAAGTCATTAAGTTCCCATCATGTTTGAAATGGATGTGCTATTTTTCACGCATCATACAAATTTCAAATACAACTTTGATGTGATTGCTGGTAGTTTCTCTCAATAATTGAAACATCTTCTGCATCTGGGTCACTGCAAATTGTGTAAGCTTGTGTAAATGGGACATTGTTCTATTAGATATGCTCTCAGCACTAAACTACAGCAGACATTATCAGCTTTCTTTGCCAGTTTAATGCTCAAATTATTATTTATTTGTATTACAGACTTTTAATATTGAAGTGAATCATTGCCTAGTTAAATATGCATACATTTACCCAAATAAAGGCAAAAATCACATTTTGAGATTATTAGAAGTTGAGTTTAAATACTATAAGTATAGTTACAATCAATAAAAAGACTTTTATAGTTTGTTGGGAAATGCATTTCTATAGTTTAATCAGGAAAACTGTGCACTCTTATGATCCTGCATTCACAATTAAATTAAATTTCAGTGCATCAGCCTATTTTATTGAAGACAGCAGGAACTCTATCAAAAGCTATCATTAGTGGATCTGCACTTATAAAATGCAACATAAAGAATCTCTGTGTGCCCTTATCACATGTTTGTTGCTCTCCGAGACAATGAGCTGTAATAAACTCTTTTCAGAGACGCTGTGGTGATTTTTAACCAACATCACTGTGCAGAATTTGTGGGGGCAGTGGTGGTCTAGTGGTATAGGGCGCTGGATCGCTGATCCAACGGTTGGGGGTTCGAGTCCCACTTTCTACAAGGTTGTCATTCCCCCCCACACACACACACACAGTGCAGCTAACTGGGTTATCAAAGGCGGGCCATGTCTTTCACTGTATATGGTGAGAGGCATGTAAAAGAACCATTGCTGACTTTCGTAAAGAGTAGCTGCAAAGTCGTCAGCGTGTTTCCGTCCCTTGCTAAAAAGGGTTGTGATAGGAAGGGCATCCGACGTAAAAACCTCTGCCAAATGAAAACGTGCGAATCAGATGATTTGCTGTGGCGACGCCCGAGTAAAAGGGAAAAAGCCGAAAGGAAGACAGACATCACTGTGCAGAATTTGCCATTTTGTATTACTGCAGCATGGTGGCATAGTGGTCAGCACAGCCGTCCCATAGCAAGAAGGTTAGTGGATCACATCCAGGGCTACATTAGACTAATTGGCAATTTCAGTTCCTCCCTATGGGTGAATGATAGAGTGAAGGGGTTGGTGTTGGTCGTGAGATGGAGTGGTAAGCTGTTCCTGGTGAGATAGGCTCCAGAGACCTTACTAGGTTTAACCATTTGAATAATTTTGCATTATGAAAGAGATTTTGGTTATTTTTGTACTTATGCACTTTGAAGTAATATACTGTAGACCTGGTGACTGTGTAACATTAGTAAATGTTGTTGAATACAACTGAGGACAAGATATCTAATGTACATTATGATGTAGTATATGGTAAGGGTTTTTACACCCAAGCCTTGTGGCTCATCATGCCGGTGCTTATCCCCGGTTTCCGTAGCACGAAGCGATGAGGAGTTCAACTCCCCTGGATGGGACGCTAGTCCATTGCAGGTTACCTTCCCAGTATATTTATACTGGTACCCATTTATACTGCCGGGTGAACAGAGGCACACTTGTGGTTGAGACCTTGCCCAGGGGTCTTAGCACAGTGAGGGTCTCAGTGGGATTCGAACTCACAACCTCCCGATCATGAGCGCAGCACCCTAACCACTACGCCACTGGCCCCATGATGTAGTATATGTATCATACATATTCTCAAGATGAGATTTCCTTTCGGCTTTTTCCCTTTGTCAGGGGTCGTCACAGCAAATGATTCGCACGTTTGATTTGGCAGAGGTTTTTACGTCGGATGCCCTTCCTGTCACAACCTTTTTTAGCAAGGGACAGAAACACGCTGACAGCTTTGCAGCTACTCTTTACGAAAGTCAGCAATGGTTCTTTTACATGAACCTCTCACCATAGACAGTGAGAGACATGGCCGGCCTTTGATAACCCAGTTAGCTGCACTGGGGGGACAGTGACAACCTTGTGGAGAGTGAACCCCCCCCCAATCTTAGGATCAGTGATCCAGCGCCCTGTACCACCAGGCCACCACTGCCCCCATACATATTCTCAAACGTAATTAAAAAAAATCCAAGGATGTTGGTCAATGCAAGGATCCAGGAGAAATAGTAATTTAATCCTATGTAGACAGTAATATGACATATGGCACAAAGTTGAACTTTGAAATTAAAATGAGATGAATACATTGGTTGGAACTGCCAAGCAGAAGGCCTAGAGGAAGACCAAAGAGTGGATTTATGGATGTGGTGAAGAAGGACATGAGGGTAGTTGGTGTAAGAGAAGAAGATGCAGAGGATAGGGTGAGATGGAGGCAGACGATTCGCTGTGGCGACCCCTGAAGGGAACAGCCGGGAGGAAAAGAAGAAGATTCCCTTAACTGTTAATTTCAAATACAGTACTGTATGATTACACAATTTTGATGATGTAAAGTACAGGAGTCAAAAGCACTGACTATAGCACAAATCCACTGCTTTTTTGTTTTAAAGACAGTGTGTGTGGGTGTGGGTGTGTATGTGAGGTGAAGTGAAGCTCAGTGACCAGCAGAGTGCAGTAGTGTCACATGAATTTCAGTGAACTCATGCTGGAAAAGCTCTGCATCACTCGTGAGGTTTTGATTTGTTGAGGGTGTCCTGGTGGTAAAGGTGCTGGATCACTGATCCCAAGGTTGGGGTTCATGCCCCACTCTCAGTGGGTTGTCACTATACCCCCCACCCCCTCCCAGTGCAGCTAACTGGGTTATCAAAGGCCGGCCATGTCTCTTCCTGTCTATTCTGTGAGGCTGTAAAAGAACCATTGCTGACTTTTGACAAGGGGAGCTGCATAGCCGTCAGTGTGTTTTTTCCCTGCAATGGCCAGGCAAGCTGTCCAGGGTGCACTCGGCCATTGCCCGGAGTCGACGAGGATGGGTGCCAGCCTCCGCGCGACCCTCTTCTTCTTCTTCTTTTCCTTTCGTCTGCTCCCTTCAGGGGTCGCCACAGCAAATCATCCGTCTCCATCTCACCCTGTCCTCTGCATCTTCTTTTTTGACTCCAACGACCTTCATGTCTTCCTTTACCACATCCATAAATCTCTTCTTTGGTCTTCCTCTAGGCCTTCTGCCTGGTAGTTCCAACCTCAGCATCCTACTGCCAATATACTCACTATCCCTCCTCTGTACATGTCCAAACCATCTCACTCTAGCCTCTCTGACATCTTACATGGGCTGTCCCTCTGATATACTCATTTCTGATCCTATCCATCCTCGTTACTCCCAGAGAGAACCTCAACATTTTCATCTCTGCTACCTCCAGCTCTGCCTCCTGTCTTTTCCTCAGCGCCACTGTTTCTAAACCATACAACATCGCTGGCCTCACCACCGTCTTGTACACTTTTCCTTTCATTCTTGCTGATACTCTCCTATCGCACATCACACCGGACACTTTTCTCCAACCATTCCAACCAGCCTGCACACGCTTCTTCACCTCTTTTCCACACGCTCAATTGCTCTGGATTGTTGAGCCTAAGTACTTAAAATCCTCTACCTTCGTTATCTCTGCTCCCTGTAACATCACCGTTCCACCTGGGTCCTTTTCATTCATACACATGTATTCTGATTTTCTGAGGCTAACCTTCATTCCCCTCCTTTCCAGGGCATACCTCCACCTCTCTAGATTTTCCTGCACTTGTTCTCTGCTCTCAATACAGATCACAATGTCATCTGCACACATCATAGTCCATGGAGATTCTTGTCTCACCTCGTCTGTCAGCCTGTCCATCACCATAGCAAACAAAAGGGGCTCAGAGCTGACCCTTGATGCAGTCCCACCTCCACCTTGAATTCGTTGGTCACACCGACAGCACACCTCACCACTGTCTTACATCTCTCATACATACATACATACCGCGACCCTAATTAGGATTAAGTGGTTACAGAAAATGAATAAATGTGGTTCAGGATTTCATCATCAAAAGTATTTAGCACACAGCGATCAGATTCTAGGTTCTCAAATGTTGGGTTTGATTATGGAATTGTTCTCCTCATCCTCATACTTGAGAGGATTTCTTATGGATCCTCCAGTTTAAGGCCACAATCCAAAGGCATGCACGCTAGGCTAATTCTGTGCTTCTCAATTATTTTCTGTTAACCCTCCCCCCACTTTCTGATAAATAAATAGTATAATTTGTATATAAAATTGGTATAAATACCTCTGCATAATGTATCTGTATCAATATTAAAGAAAACATTTTGGAACAGTCACTGATCCTAATGTCTTCAGCTTGTTCAAGGAAACTGGAGCGCCTGGAGGAAACCCATATATGATAAGAGCCAAAAGATATACACCATATAAATTTGGATTTCAATGTGTATGTATAGCCAAAAGAATGCTTATCTCATAGCTTCATACAGATGTTTACAAACATGAACAAATTTTTGTTCAAATGGGCAGTGGTGGCCTAGAGCTATAGGACGCTGGATCGCTGATCCAAAGATTTGTGGTTCGAGTCCCACTGTCCACAAGGTTGTCACTGCACACCCCCCCCCCCCCCCACACACACACACACACACAGACACAACCCGGGATGGCCTGGCGAGCTGTCCAGGGTGTACTCTGTCCTCGCCCGGAGTTGGCTGGGATGGGCGCCAGCCTTTCCGCGACCATAATTAAGATTAAGCGGTTACAGAAAATGAACTGAACTTTTCTGCAAATCTTGTTATAATGGCTCCATTGCAGCATTGTTTTCTCACTGTTCTCTCTACCGTTCTTAAAATTCTTGAGGGAAATATTTTCATTGTATACTCCAAACAGAAAAGGAAAACTCTACACATGTACAGTATTAATCAATCAAAATAATTAAATACCAGGGTGGGTTATGGCTAGTATTAATGAATAACATGCAACCTTTCCATGGAAGATATCCAATATAAACCTCCTCTTTCATCCCTCTCACTCATCTCACTCATTTACCAACCAGCTTAATCCTATTAGGGTTGCAGGGAGGCCAGAGCCCATGTCAGCCAAGTCTGGGCAAAAGCTGCTTGAACAGCTTGCTAGTCCATAGCAGGGCCGACACAGCCAACCATTCACACTTACACCTAGGGACAATTTGAATCAGCTATTTAGCAGAAAGGGCATGTCTGTGGACTGTGGGGTGTGTTAACCACACCACCATGCCAGCTACTGTATATATAACAGAGGGAGCCCTCACTTTCTGCGGTTAATGGGAACCGAGACCCCCTCCCCGCAACCACCAATTTCGTCGAAGTAGAATCGACCTCCCTGACTGACGTATGCATATATGTACATGTGTATATAATATCAATAAATACACATTCAACACTATAAATGCTTATAATAACAATTAGACATTCAAAAATAATTCATAAGGTGTAAATAAAATATAAATACACACACATACAGACGCGCACGCACACACTCAGATGCACACCTCACATAGCACTCTAACACACACACACACACATACACTCACTAGTGAACGTCCAGGGACAGGACATTGAGACAGTGGACAGTTTCAAATACCTGGGCGTTCACCTTATCAATAAATTGGACTGGTCCCACAACACCAACGCCCTGCACAAGAAGGGCCAGAGTCGCCTCCACCTTCTGAGGAGACTCAGGTCCTTCGGAGTATGCAGACCTCTGCGCAGGACTTTTTATGACTCTGTGGTAGCCTCTGCAATCCTCTACGCTGCCATCTGCTGGGCCCCGGGCAGCACAGAGCGGGACAGAAAGAGACTGAACAAGCTGGTCAGGAGGGCTGGACTCTGGACTCTGTGGAGGAGGTGAGTGAGAGGAGGATGGTAGCAAAGCTCACATCCATCATGGACAACAGCTCTCACCCACTGCACCAGACTGTAGAGATGCTGAGTAGCTCCTTCAGTGGACGACTGAGACATCCTCAGTGCAGGAAGGAGCGCTACCGCAGGTCATTGATTCCCACCGCTGTCAGATTGTACAACGCCACCTTGTAACTGTCTGTGAAAATACCGGTTATGTGCAATAAAAACCCCGAGCACTTTAATCAACCACATCTACCCCACTGACTGTGAACCATATCAACCCATCTACTCTGCACTCAGATACATTTACACTTGAATATAGGCCAGTCTACAAAGCCGTTCCCTTCTTTTCTTTTATTGTTTATTAATTTATACTATTTATGTATCTATTTATTTATTTACTTATATAATATATATGTATGTGTGTATGTTTGTATATTTATCTATTTTTGCACTCCCGACTGATGGTACCTCAAGAGCCTGTAACAGTGAATTTCTCCATTGTGAGATTAATAAAGCTGTATCTTATCTTATCTTAAAAAAATGTAAGTAGTAGTTTTGTTGGGGGGTTTTGGGTTCCTTTTTTTTTTTTTTTTTTTTTTTTTTTTGCATAATTGGCCTTGTTTTGCGGCATTTTCCTTAACTTTTTTCCCTATTTTTCCTTAATTTCCTTATTTTTTTAAAAAATTTCAATGAATATTTTTGAAAAACCTGCGTTGCACTGAAGCCGCAGAAACTGAAACATGAAGTAGCGAGGGAACACTGTAATGCCAGCTATATATAATAATACTGTATTGCATTGAGATTATTAACTTGTAGTGATTAAATTCTGCATTAGAACATTCGTAGAGCATTTCAGCAGTCTTACTTTACGTTAGTGTATCAGGTGAGTGTGCTACCTTATCCCAAATTCACCTTGTTTTTCTCACTTTGAAATGCATTCGTACTGAAACAAAGTAGTCCATCAATTCCTTAACATTTTCTGTCAGGCCCTTTTCAAAGTCTTTCACAGTCCAGATGAAGACAATACTTGGAAGCATGCTTGCAGAGAGAAAAAAAAAAAAAAAGTTTCATATTCTGATATTGTGATTCATGAACACAACTGTGAACAAAACGAATGCACAGTACAGATGAGGATAAGCATGCTGTTTCGATTGTAAGCATTTAACTGTGATCAATCTTCATTATTTTTGAATAAATGCCAGCCTGCTGTTGTTCCTGATGAAGAACAAGAAGAGCATTATTTACACAAACAGCAGTGTAGAAAGCTGAAGCATACATCATAAATACAAAACCCCAAAATGAAAACATACCGGCACACTTCTACCAACGACAACAGGTCGTATAACGACCAGTGTTTTCAACAACAAAACAAACCAACAGAGTTTAGTGTGTCATCAGAAATATGGCAAAAAGTAGTTTTTATACTCTTCAGTGCAGTTTATGATTCCACCTCTCACAAAAATATACACTCCTTGCACCCCAGGGATAGAGAAAACAACAACTTTACTGCAGACTCAGTGCCTCATTCTGTGAATATACCGTTTCACTAACCGTGATTGTTCTTTTTATTACACGCAAAAGAGAAACAAGAAAACGAAACCAGTAAATCACAGTATGGCTTTCTGAGGCTCTCTAATGTGGGTTACTCACATTTCATACCAGATACACATTATAGAAGAGGATGGTGATGATTAATGGACTATAAGCTTGGATTCTATATTTTGCACACAACAGCTCAGTAACCAAAACAACTGTGATGGAAAAAAAAAAAAAAAAAAAAAAAAAAAAAAAATTATATGCTATGGCCAGAAAGCCACTTTTCCACACACCACAGCCAAATCATTCTGAAACTTGTCTGCAGAACACAAATGTGCTAATGTGAGCAGAAATACACAACACTTGACTTTGTATGATATTGTAAAAAGTTATATTCTGCTGCCACACATTATGTTGTTTCCACCACCACCCAATTTATGCATAAGAGTACAATCTATTATTTTTATCCCAATATACACCGATCAGCGATAAAATGAACCTCACTTCTCTGATGTGTGGCTATTCAGACCTATATACAGGGACCCTCACTGTTCGCGGTTAATGGGGACTGAATCCAGCACCCAACGCACGACCGCTGGTTCCTGCGAAGTAGGATCAACTCTCCTGACTGACGTATACGTACATGTATATGTGTATATAATATCAACAAATATATATTCAATGATATATATCCTATTATAATTAAACAATTCAAAAGTAAAGCATAAAATGTAAATAAAATATAAATGCACACACATATAGACGTGTGTGCACACAGATGTGCATATCTCATAAAAATGTAAGTAGTTTTGTTGTGGGGTTTTGGGTTGTTGTTTTTGTTTGTTTGTTTGTTTTTGTTTGTCTGTTTGTTTGGGGTTTTTTTGTTTTATTTTTGTTTTGTTTTTTTTTGTTTTTTGCATAATTGGCCTTGTTTTGCGGCATTTTCCTTAATTTCCTTATTTTTTTATTTTTTGATGAATATTTTTGAAAAAACCTGTGATGCACTGAAGCCACAGAAACTGAAGCACAAATGGATCACTGTACATCAAGCTGCAATGCACTGTGTGTTCTGACAACTTTCTGTCATAATTAGTATTAACGTTTTTAGCAGTTTGTGCTACGGTGGATTTTTTTAATGCGATCAAAACACACACACTAGCCTTTGCTATCCACAAACTTCACTGAACCTCGGGCACCCATGACTCTCTTGCCAGTTTTTTGATTATCCTTCCTTGAACTACCTTTGCTCGGTACATATCACTGCATACCGGGAACACCCTGCCATTTTGGAGATGAATATACCCAGTCATTCATTCATTCATTCATTCATTCATTTTCTGAACCAATTAATCGTAATTAGGGTCACGGGGAGGCTGGTATCCATTTCAGCCCACTCTGGGCAAGGGTAGAGTACACCCTGGACCCAGTCATGTAGCCATCAAAATATGGCCATTGTCAAAATAACTCAGATTCTTATGCTTGCTCATTTTTCTTGCACTTGTATCCAACACATCAACTCCAAGCACTTTCTGGATCATACATTAAATGCCACTGTAATAGGCCAATTATTTTAAAAAATTGAGGTAGACGTTGCCGAATACTTGCTGTGACATTAACTCAACATTAACTTACACTGGGGCACGATGTCCATAATTTCCTCGATTTGGGAGATTTCATGAGGAGCGTAGGGGGTTGTGGGATTGAGATGGCCTGGAGATGATCCATGAGGGGAAATTGGTGGATTTGTGATGATCTTTTTAGAACATGGTGGATTCGTGCTGATCATGGCAAAATTTGTGACTGTCAAAAATTTTGTCATGATTATTACAATGTATTACGATTTCATACCAACTGTGATGTAATGAAACCACAGTAGAGCTCAACAGTCCTTCACGGACCTTAATACGGCATAACAGACCTTGATGCTCCATCATAGGGAATCTGGATGCATTTGGCATCATTACGATGCCTTCAAGTTTCATCTCTTGGATGTGAGCTGTTCCTTTTCATTCCCAAATCATGCTCTAAGTGTGTGGTCGTAAATCATGGAGCGTGGAGACATCCTGCCCCAGTGTAAACACAGGGTAGCCAAGCATGAGGTGCATCATTATTTTTACATACACTAAATGGAAGCATAAAATTCAATCTAAATATTCAAACTTCAAAATATTTATAGTTTATTGTTTACATATATTAACCATTTAGGCAGGTCAGGTGATCTTCCAGCACTTTGAGTGGAACAGGCAGTAAATAAGCTAACAGCATGTTTTTAAAGTCATTCAGAGGTTAGTAGACAGGTGTCTGTCTATGGTGTGAGGCATGTAAAAGAACCATTGCTGACTTTCGACAAGAGTAGGCTGCAAAGCCATCAGTGTGTTTCCGCCCTGCGATGGCCTGGCGAGCTGTCCAGGGTGTACTCTGCCCTCGCCCTGAGTTGGCTGGGATGGGCACCAGCCTCCCCGCGACCCTAATTAGGATGAAGCGGTTACAGAAAATGAACTGAAATGAGTTCAAGCCCCACTTTCAACAGGTTGCCCCCCCCCCCCCCCCCCCACTGTGTAGCTAACTGGGTTATCAAAGGCCAGCCATATCTCTCACTGTCTATGGTGTGAGGTTCATGTTAAAAGAAACCTTTGTATTCAGCCAAAATGAACTGATAATGGAAGATAAAACAGAATATTCACTAGTGGGGGCCTTTAAAGGTAATACGTATTAACTCAAAGTCTTAATATTAAGAAGGACTGAACATGTCTGACAGTGGATGTACACACAGCTCACTGCTGATTAGCTATGTCGGATCATCATTTTAACAAGTGAAGTTGATGCTGACACACATCTTTGCCTTTTTATCCAATTGCCATGACAACCAGAAGATCATCCTGCCTTTGATTGTCAGTTTTTATGCAGCCAAATGCCAAGTGTTGAATTGACAGTGTGTGTGTGTGTGTGTGTGTGTGTGTGTGTGTGTGTGTGTGTGTGTGTGTGTGTGTGTGTGTGTGTGTGTGTGTGTGTGTGTGTAGGCGGGAGTGTATTAGATCTATAAAGACTTTTGTAAACAGTATAACATAAGCTAGGAATGGTGTTTAACTGAATTTTATTATTATTATTATTATTATTATTATTATTATTATTATTATTATTATTATTATTATCATTCATCTGAAAGGTTGGAAGTGTAAAGTATACTGAAACACTGCAAGAAATTTATAGAAAAAATGTATCACCTGAATTTATAAGACTATTATTTTAATGAGCTACTGTTTTATATATATATATATATATATATATATATATATATATATATATATATATATATATATATATATATATATATATATATATATATATATATATATATATATATATATATATATATATATATATATATATATATATATATATATATATATATATATTTGTTTGTTTTTTATATGATTGTTTGTTTGTTTGTTTGTTTGTTTATATGTTTGTTTGTTGGTCAATCACCTACTATAGCATCCCTGTCAGGGTTGGTTGCAACGTTCTAGTAGTCCATCAGTTCTTGGGTGCTGGCAGGATGGCTGCAGGTTCATAACTGATATCAGATATCAGATATCAGACAGTGAACAGCCATTAGCTTCAAGATGCTGGTTAATCATCAGGTCCTTTAGGATCCCTGCTCAGCTAGATGAGAGAACTAGTTCCTGGTTAATTTTTAGACCTTACTTAAAAACGGGGATTTAGCGCAGTTGGTAGAGCATCCGCTTTATCCTCCGGAAGGTCGGAGTTCGAATCCGGCCGCGTCATACCACAAGACGTTAAAATTTGGGAGTTGTTGCTTCCTGCTTGGCTCTCAGCATCAAAACGATAGAACAATGCAATATCGTCAAGCGCATTGTGCATACACATTGAGCATACACTTGAGCATCCATAATAATAATAATAATAATAATAATACTTTGTACTGAGGTATGGCTTTAGGATATACTGTTGAGTAATCCACCAGTATATATCCTTGGCAGTCTTAACAGATTCAGCCCTCTGCCATTTGTGCACTGTAGGTCTAACACCCTGTGTGTTGGTGCTGAACTGCTGCCGTGTAGTGTTCCTTCAGCATGATTAGTGCAGGGAGGAGCACCTGCTGATTTAGAGGTGCATGCTGGTACATATACACAAAGATTAACATGATGACATTCATTCATTTTATGAACCACTTCATCCTAATTAGGGTCGCAGGGAGGCTGCCGCTCATCTCAGTTGATTCTGGGTGACGGCAGAGTACACCCTGGACAGCTCTCCAGGCTATCGCAGGGCAGAAACATGCTGACGGCTATGCAGCTACTCGACAAAAATCAGCAATGGTTCTTTTACAGCCTCCCACCATAGACAGTGAGAGACATGGCCGACCTTTGATAACCCAGTTAGCTGCACTAGGGCAACAGTGACAACCGTTGAGAGTGTGGCTTGAACCTCCAACCTTGGGATAAGTGATCCAGCACCTTACCACCAGGCCACCACTGCCCATGTCAAATTAAATAACTTCATAGCTGAGGATGTGTTATGTTTATATAAGTCTGTAAAACTGAACTGTGCCATAGCAAGTAAAGGCACACTCATAAAGCGAGAAGATGGTAAACTGATGGTAATATATATGTCATTGACACCTTCTGTTCTGAAGCATGGTCATGTACGAGTTCAACATTCAGCTGGTTTTCCTGATTCATTTTCAAGGTGACAACATCGATTTCCTATTCTTTATCCAAAAACCCTTCCTGACCTTCCTTCCATCTCTCAGTAATCAACAGACAACAAACTGTGTTCTCAGTTTCATAGTGTTCGCATTTACATGTGTTCAATCAATACACTTTAGCTTGATATTTCACCTTGCGAATTTTTTTTCTTCACCTGTACAGTCCTTCATTCGAGAAGTGACTGTCTTTGATGAATGCATTTTTTCAGCTTGTTCACAACAAAAGTGCCCTCACCACTGTGTGTACAAATTTAATGTGCAGAGATAATTGAAATATTGGTAAGATGTACCATCTGTGCATGCCACAACACTGTCAAAATGATTGAGATTTGCTTGACTAAAGGAAAGCTGGATATAATGTTCAGACTTCATGCTTGACATGCGACACCAATTTGCTGTAGAAATCTATTAGATTTCTGCATGATGAAGACTTGCACTTTTTTGCTTCGCATCTTCTACAAGTCTGTCTGAATTCAAATCACCATTCAGATCATTCATTCATTCATTCATTAGTTCATTCTTAACAATCCTATCAATTCAAATTGACTGCATGAAGTGGAAACTTCTTAAATTGCTTTTTTCTTTTCAAAATGTGCCATAGTGGCTAACTGTAAATTCTTACCAAGCACACACACACACACACACACACACACACACACACACACACACACACACACAGAGCGAGAGAGAGAGAGAGGGAGAGAGTGAGAGAGAGAGAGAGAGAGAGAGTGAGAGAGAGAGAGAGAGAGAGTACTGTGTATTTTATGCTGTTACCTATTGAAAGATAATGTACAGACGGCTATTAGTCATATCTGATCAGAGGGAGTGGGAAAATTTTATATATATATATATATATATATATATATATATATATATATATATATATATATATATATATATATATATACATATATATATTTCAATATATAATGATTTATACAGGTTAGCACAGCAGAGAAATAGAGATGGCAAAGACATGCAGTAAGTTAGAGTGATAAAGGACAGAGGGGGAAATGTATTGACTGATGACAGAAGTGTGCTGGGAAGATGGAAAGAGTACTTTGAAGAGCTGATGAATGAGGAAAATGAGAGATAAAAAAGAGTAGAAGGGGTGACCATTGAGGACCAGGAAGTAGCAAAGATTAGTAAGAGTGAAGTGAGGAGGGCATTGAAGAGGATGAAGAGTGGAAAGGCAGTCGGTCCTGATGACATCGCGTCTAGGAGAGGTAGCAGTAGATTTTCTGAC
>CM045728.1:20207349-20244849 GCA_024760905.1 Plotosus lineatus
AAATGTAAGGAAATTAAGGAAGAAGAGGAAAGGTTAAGGAAAGTGCCACAAAAACAAGGACAATTATGCAAAATAATAATAATAATAATAATAATAATAATAATAATAATAATAATAATAATCCCTAAACAAACACAAAACAAAAAACAACCCAAAATCACTCTGCAAAACTAATTACATTGTTGCATCTGTATGTGCACGCGCACCTGCGCATCTGCATGCGGGTGGGTATGTATGTGTGTCGTCTTCTTCTCATGCAATACCATCTGCATGAGTGTGTATTTATATTTTATTTACATCTTATTTTATTTTTTTAATGTTTAATTGTTATTATAAGCATTTATAGCATTGAATATGTATTTATTGATATTATATGCACATATACATGTATGTATATGCTAGCAGGTGGGGAGGGTTGAGGGGGTGATCCTACATCACGGATTTCGATGATCATGTGTGGTCCCAATTAATAATATATATATATCTTCTTCTTTTTTTTTTTTTTTCCTTTCGGCTTTTCCCTTCAGGGGTCGCCACAGCGAATCATCTGCCTCCATCTCACCCTATCCTCTGCATCTTCTTCTCTCAATATATATATATATATATATATATATATATATATATATATATATATATATATATATATATATATATATATGTGTGTGTGTGTGTGTGTGTGTGTGTGTGTGTGTGTGTGTGTGAGACCATGATTTTTGCTTTTTTTTGCAAAGTAGGATTGGGGTGCGAGGTCAGAGCAAAATCTTTTTAGGGGTGCAGGAGTAAAAAAAGGTTGGGAACCACAGATAGCCAAACCATCTAAATCTAAATACAATATCAGTAAATGCATATTCAATGCTATAAGTGCTTATAATAACAATCAAACATTCAAAAATAATGCATAAGATGTAAATAAAAAATAAATACACACACATACAGACATGCGTGCACAGACTCAGATGTGCACCTCACCTTTTTTGGGGGGGGGTTGCATAATTGGCCTTGTTTTGTTGCATTTTACATAACTTTTCCCTGTTTTTTCCTTAATTTCCATATTTTTCTATTTCTTTATGAATATTTTTGAAAAAGCCGTGCACTGAAGCCGCAGAAACTGAAGCATGAAGTAGCGAGGGATAACTGCATATATATATATATATATATATATATATATATATACAGTTGCATTATGTACATTCGTTTTTCTGAATCACTTTATCTTAATTAGGGTCACGGGGATGCCAGCGACCAGCTCACCTGACTCTGAACAAGGCTCCAAAAAAATTAACATTTTACATATTGGAAAAATAATGCACATGAAAGTGCCTTTGCACATGAGCGTAGTTCACGCTGTGTGTGTTTTATTGAGAAAGAACTCAGCAATGTGCGGATGCTGGCAACTACAGGGGCTTTTATGAAGCCATTAAAGCTGTGTATGGCCCTACTCATCGGGTTCAGAGTCCCTTGCCCAGTGTGGACGGCCAAGCACTCTTTACAGACAGGGCTTTCATCCTGAGCCATACGTCTGAGCGCTTCCAGGCTCTCTTCAGCGCTGACAGAGTTGTCCAAGACTCAGCAATTCTGAGCATTTCTCAGCAACTAGTCTAAGTGGAACACTAAAGCCATAGAGCAGCTGAAAAATGGCAAAGCAGCAGGAGTTGACTGTACTGCATTGGAGATCTGGAATGATGGCGGAGCAGCATTACACAGCAAGCTCCATGAACGCCTTGCTGGGAACAGGGCAAACTTCTGAGTGACCTCCGTGAAACAGTCATCCTTACCTTGTCCAAAAAAGGGAGAAAAGTCAAACTGCTCCATCTATCGAGGGATGGAGAGCATCGCAGGAAAAATCCTTGCTCTAGTGCTTCTAAGCAGATTAGTGCGTACCATTGTTGAAGATCACCTCCCAGAAACCCAATGCGGCTTCAGAGCCAACAGAGGCACCACAGACATGGTGTTCATCCTCAGGCAGTTACAAGAGAAGTGTCAGGAGCAGAACAAAGGACTGTATGTCACTTTTGTGAACCTGTCCAAAGCATTTATCACAGTCAGCAGGAAAGGATTGTGGAAGATCATGGAGCGCCTTGGCTGTCCCCCAAAGTTCCTCAGTATGGTCATTCAGCTGCATGAAGACCATCACAGAATCATAACCTTTCTGAACTGTTTCCCAAATGTCAACGGTATGAAACAGGGTTGTGTTCTGGCACCAACCTTGTTCAGCACCTTCTTCAGCATGATGCTTGAAGACCTTCACGATAAATACACTGTGTACATCTGATATTGTTTCAAAGGCAATCTGTTAAACCTCAGGAGACTACAGTCTTACTCAAAGACTCTTGAGCAGCTGTTTCATGAGTTTCTCTTTGCTGATAATGCAGCCCTTGTTGCTCACAGCAAAAGAGCCCTGCAGTGCTTAACGTCCTGCTTCCCAGAGGCTGCTTAGCACTTTGGACTCAAGGTCAGCTTGAAGAAGACGGCGGTCCTCCACTAGCCTGCTCCCCAGGATGAGCACCACCCCCCCTCACATCCTTAGTGGCGAGACTATCAACTAAGTTGAGGACGGTTCACCAGTTCACTTATCTAGGTTGTATCATCACACAAGATGCCAAGATCAATAGGGAAGTTGACAACAGACTGGCCAATGCAAACAGTGCCTTTGGCAGACTCCGCAAGCAAGTCTGGGGAAATAAACATCTAAAGAAAGGCACCAAGGTCAGTGTACACAAAGCTGTAGTACTCACCACCCTTCTGTACAGTTCTGAGTTGTGGGTAACCTACCGTCTCCACCTTCAACTGCTTGAGCGTTTCCACCAGCGCTGTCTCCATACTATCTTCAATATCCACTGAAATGGCTATTTTACCAATATCGAGATTCTTGAACAGGCAGAAATTACCAATATTGAGGCCATGCTGCTCAAGTCGCAGCTGCGCTGGGCAGGGCACACCTCCAGAATGGAGGACCATTGCCTACCCAAGATAGTCCTGTATGGCGAACTTTCCACTGGCCACCGTCACAGAGGGGCACTAAAGAAACTATACAAGCACTCCTTCAAGAAGTATCTCAGAGCTTGTAACATTGACTGCCACCAGTGGTCGAC
Source organism: Plotosus lineatus (assembly GCA_024760905.1). Lineage (NCBI taxonomy): Eukaryota > Metazoa > Chordata > Actinopteri > Siluriformes > Plotosidae > Plotosus > Plotosus lineatus. The sequence goes on from CM045728.1 coordinate 20,210,442, forward strand.
ACTTGCTGCTGACCGCCAGGCCTGGCACATAATGCACCAGGCTATCTACTCTTTTGAGGACTGTGACAGGGCCAACATGAAGGAGAAACTCTGCAGGAGGAAGAACCAAGAAACATCAATAGTTATACCAAACCAGACTTTGAACTGCCGGATTTGTCTATCCCGCACCGGCCTTGTCAGCCACCAGCGTCCCTTCAGTCTACATGGACAGCCCCCACTATAAATCTTCAGTCACAAAGCCAAGCCAAAGAATATATATATATATACACACAGTGGTATGAAAAAGTATCTGAACCTTTTGGAATTTCTCACATTTCTGCATAAAATCACCATCAAATGTGATCTGATCTTTGTCAAAACCACACAGATGAAAAAAACAGTGTCTGCTTTAACTAAAATCACCCAAACATTTATAGGTTTTAATATTTTAATGAGGATAGCATGCAAACAATGACAGAAGGGGGAGGAATAAGTAACTGAACCATCACATTTAATATTTTGTGCCCCCCACCCCTGGCAGCAATAACTTCAACCAGACGCTTCCTGTAGCTGCAGATCAGTCTGGCACATCGATCAGGACTAATCTTGGCCCATTCTTCTTTACAAAACTGCTGTAGTTCAGTCAGATTCCTGGGATGTCTGGCATGAATCGCTGTCTTGAGGTCATGCCACAGCATCTCAATGGGGTTCAAGTCTGAACTTTGACTTGGCCACTCCAGAACGTGTATTTTGTTCTTCTGAAACCAGTCTGAAGATGATTTACTTCTGTGTTTTGGATCATTGTCCTGTAGCATCCATTCTCTCTTTAGCTTCAACTGTCTGACAGACGGCCTCAGGTTTTCCTGCAAAACATCCTGATAAACTTTTGAATTCATTTTTCCATTAATCATTGCAAGTTGTCCAGGCCCCGAGGCAGCAAAACAGCCCCAAACCATGATTTGCCCTCCACCATGCTTCACGGTGGGGATGAGGTGTTGATGTTGGTGAGCTGTTGGATTTTTCCTCTACACATGACATTGTGTGTTTCTCCCAAACAATTCAACTTTGGTTTCATCAGTCCACAAAATATTTTGCCAAAACTTCTGTGGAGTGTCCAAGTGCCTTTTTTGCGAACATTAAATGAGCAAAACTGTTTTTTTTTTGACAGCAGTGGCTTCCTTCTTGGAGTCCTCCCATGAACACCATTTTTGGTCATTGTTTTACTTAATTAGTTGATGTGTGCACAGAGATATTGAACTGTGCCAGTGATTTCTGTAAGTCTTTAGCAGACACTCTAGGGTATTCTGCGCGGAACTCTTGGCATCATCTTTGGTGGACGGCCACTCCTTGGGAGAGAAGCAACAGTGCCAAACTCTCTCCATTTGTAGACAACTTGTCTGACTGTCGATTGATGAACATCCAGACTTTTAGAGATGGTTTTGTATCCTTTCCCAGCTTTATACAAATCAACAATTCTTGATCGCAGCTCTTTTGAGCGAGCCATGGCGCACATCAGACAATGCTTCTCATCAAGACAATTCTTACCAGGTGTGTGTTTTATAGTGGGCAGGGCAGCTTTAAGCCACTCATCAGTGATTGGGCACACACCTGACTTAAATTGTTTGGTAAAAATTGGTTTCAATTGCTCTTTAAGTCTCATTAGGCAGAGGGTTCAGTTACTTATTCCTCCCCCTTCTGTCATTGTTTGCATGCTATCCTCATTAAAATATGAAAACCTATAAATGTTTGGGTGGTTTTAGTTAAAGCAGACACTTTTTTTCATCTGTGTGATTTTGACAAAGATCAGATCACATTTGATGGTGATTTTATGCAGAAATGTGAGAAATTCCAAAAGGTTCAGATACTTTTTCATACCACTGTATGTATGTATGTGTGTGTATATATATATATATATATATATATATATATATATATATATATATATATATATATATATACATACAGGGATCTCTCACGACTTCGCGCCTCAATTCATGTGGTTTTAGTGTATCACAGATTTTCAAAAAATAAATAAATAAACATTCATCAAATTTAAAAAATTGGGAAATTGCTACAAAAACAAGGCCAATTATGCAAAAAAAAAAAAAAAAAAAAAACCATAAACAAACACAAAACAAAAAAAAACAACCCAAAATCTCCCATCAAAACGCCTTCCATTGTTGCATCCGTGTGTGCATGCGCATCTGCTCACTTGCATGACGTCATGTATGTGTGTCATCATCTTCTCATGCAATACCATCTGTATGTGTGTGTGTATTTTATTTACATCTTATGCATTATTTTTAATGTTTAATTGTTATTATAAGCATTGAGTATGTATTTATTGATATTATATACACACATACATTTACATATATTCCAGTGGGTGATTCTACTTCACGGATTTTGGTGGTCGCGTGGGGATCTCAGGTCCCAACGAGCCATGGAAAGTGAGGGATCCCTGTATATATATAGTAGGATGCTGAGGTTGGAACTACCAGGCAGAAGGCGAGAGGAAGACCAAAGAAGAGATTTATGGATGTGGTGAAGGAAGACATGAAGGTCACTGGAGTAAGAGAAGAGGATGCAGAGGACAGGGCAAGATGGAGGCGGATGGTTTGCTGTGGCGACCCCTGAAGGGAACAACTGAAAGGAAAAGAAGAAGATATATCTATATAATTTTCTGAGTAGATTCTTCCGTTAGAGAATGCTCAATACTTTTTCATAGCGCAAATATAAGTAAAAATAAAAGGACAAGACAAAGACTTTCTATTGAAACTTCATTTTCACTACAGATCTGTTTCGAGGGGTGATGAAGAGAGAGGATGGTTTCCAAGTACACTACTTTCGGTATTGAGCGCCTCACATATTGTAAGCGTTGATTGGCTGTTTTATGCTTCATGTAAAGTGATCGGTATAAATAAGTGACTTATTTGAAATTAATGTTGATATTATTTGATATATTTGATATTATTTTACAATGGTATATTTATAATAATTGATTTAGGGGTGTTTTATGAGATATGGTTTGGTATTTATGGATATACAATACAGTGTGAGCATCATACGTCACATGTCATACATTATACATCACTGTAACAACTTACCAAATAAACCAATTTAACCAATTAAAAAATGAACCAATTAAAAACGTAAGTTGGGAAGTGTCTGTGTGTGTGTGTGTGTGTGTGTGTGTGTGTGTGTGTGTGTGTATATATATATATATATATATATATATATATATATATATATATACATATATATATATGTATATGTATGTATGTATAAATTATTTTTTTTTCCATTCATTTTTCTGACTCGCTTTATCCTAATTAGGGTCACGGGGAGGTTGGTGGCCATCACAGCCGACTCTGGGCAAGGCCGGGGTACACCCTGCACAGCTCGAGGCCATTGCAGTGCTATCTATATTACAGTATATGAAGTATACTCTTTCTGAGTGCTTTTCTCGTTAAATCAGATTTTGTTCATTTTTAGTTAGGTTCAAGAGTAACTTGACTCCAACCGCCTAATGTGAATATCCATTCTAACTGCATTTTCAAACCAGTCGCAGTTGATGCATGGTGCTTTAATTCTGCAAGTTGGTCCAAAAATAATAAATGTAAAATATCTGGAATGAAAATGTTTCAGTCAGTGTTTCCCTTGATTTTTCTAGCATTATTTCAAGATGTCAATATAAAATGAACAAACTCTAAATGAAAAACAAGTGTTATGATGCTGCTTAATTTATCAAGACAATGCCATGGCAACTGTATGCTGCAGTCAGAGCTCAAGGTAATTCAACAAAATATTAGAGTTGGCAGTGCATGTTTTCTGTTTTCTGCCATCATTGTTCATGACAAGTAACTGAATTTTCACATAATTTGATTTATTTCAATTCAATATAGCTGATCTGTTTAATCAAGCAGACTGACTATCTAGAACATGTGTATTAGACCAAGGGTGGGACTAAATTCTATGGAAAAGTTTTTCCAAAAAATAAGGGCTGAGTTCATGTATATTCTATGCATATCCATGAATAAAATTAAACTTAATTATTTGCTTAGAATAAAATAACCTATTAAACCTGTTCTCTGATATATTTTACATAATACAATGGAACCTCAGTGGTCGGACACAATTCGCTCCAAAAATATGGTTGATTACTGATTTGTTCAAAGAGTGAAAGAATATTTCCCACGAGAAATAGTTCAAAGTCAATCCATGCGTTCAGATGAATGTCTACTGTCGTCAATACTCATCTCATCTCATTTTCTGTAACCGCTTCATCCTAATTAGGGTCGCGGGGAGGCTGGTGCCCATCCCAGCCAACTCAGGGCGAGGGCAGAGTACACCCTGGACAGCTCGCCAGGCCATCGCAGGGCGGAAACACGCTGACGGCTTTGCAGCCTACTCTTGTCGAAAGTCAGCAATGGTTCTTTTACATGCCTCACACCATAGACAGTGAGAGACATGGCCGGCCTTTGATAACCCAGTTAGCTGCACTGGGGGGGACAGTGACAACCTTGTGGAAAGTGGGACTCGAACCCCCAACCTTTGGATCAGCGATCCGGCGCCTTATACCACTAGACCACCACTGTCCTCTGTCGTCAATACAGTTGTATATAATTTGAAAACGAGTGTATTTATGAAACATATTAATATACAATACATACATCAATGCATAAAGGAGTAAAACAAAATAATCGTACGTAATAATTAACTTAATTATGTATTGTATTTGTTCGAAGTCCATACCTTTCCAGTTGTGATGTGGATGGATGGGGAGGGAGAGATGGGAGACGGGTTATTGCTTTGAGAGGAAGTGGCGGATTTTTCCTTCTGTCTCTTGATCGCAATTTATTGTTGACGTTCTCATGACTTTTCTCTTTTCCTTTCCAGAATTACTACTGCTTTTCTTTGGATCCAGGGTTAAGGGTTAAGGTAGCAGTAATGTAATGAATAAACACAATAAGCAGTACGAGACTCTCTCTCTCATTGGCTGTTCAAAGTACTGTACACTGAGCAGTGTTCAACACACTTGGCTCTGTTCCGTTCCAACTCTGATCCATTTGTTCAAACACCAAGGCATATTTTCCTCATATTGTTTGATCAAAGTCCAATTTGTTTGACTAAACAGTCGTTCGACCACCAAGGTTCCACTATACAGTACTGCATTTTCAAGCCAAGTTTGGAAAGGACGTTATTCCATCACAAAATTATGTTCACATGACCTTCCCATCTTATTTTTCTTGTTGGTGCCAATCTAAATATCTGCGCATCCAGAGGAAGTGCATGGTTTATATATCACTGCGCTCATGATCGGTTGTGTGTTCAAATCCCTGTTAGATCCCCACTGTGCACTGTGGGAAAAATCTCAACCACAAGTGTGCCTCTGTTCACCCAGCAGTATCAATGGGTACCAGTAAAAATGTACTCAGAAGGTAACCTGCGATGAACTAGCGTCCCATCCAGGAGGAGGTGAACTCCTCATCGCTTCAAGCTACAGAAACCGGGAATAAGCACCGGCCTGATGAGCTACTAGGCTTGGGTGTAATAAATCCAATGTAAGATGTTTTGGAGACAAAGTCAGAGAGGCTAGATTGAGATGGTTTGGACATGTACAGAGGAGGGATAGTGAGTATATTGGCAGTAGGATGCTGAGGTTGGAACTACCAGGCAGAAGGCCTAGAGGAAGACCATTTAGACCAAGACCAGAGGAAGAGATTTATGGCTGTGGTTAAGGAAGACATGAAGGTAGCTGGAGTAAGAGAAGATGCAGAGGACAGGGTGAGATGGGGCGGATGATTTGCTGTGGTGACCCCTGAAAGGAACAGTCGAAAGGAAAAGAAGAAGATATATACTTATACACACACACACACACACACACACACACACACACACACACACACACACACATACACACATACAGTAGGCCCTTGTTATTCGCGGGGGTTTAGTTCCAACCCCTCTAGCAAATGAGACAATCTGCGAGTTTTGTACCCAGAAGTAAAACTCCCTGTGTCATATTACATGCGTGAATGATCAACCTGAAGTAAAATACTATGTATCTATTACATGCGCTAAAATATGCTTCTTAAACACATTCTATAGACAGTGTTACTCATAAATACAGTATTAATGTAGTAAAATGTAGTAATGATTAAGAAAAACATACTTTTTTACTGTGATATATATTTATTTATTGATAATAAAATATAAATATTATACAGTATTACAATTGTTTCCTTTAAACATACAGCACTGTAATTTTCAAAAATGCCCACTAGGGGAAGGCATTGCATTATATTTACTTTGCATTGCATTACGGTATTTGGTGTGTGTGTGTGTGTGTGTGTGTGTGTGTGTGTGTGTGTGTAGGGGGGTGATTTTGATTTTGTAAGAGACAATGGATGAGATCTGGTTTATGCACATCAATCTCTGAATTAAATAACTCTCCCAATAGTTACAAAATAAAAGACTGGGTGTGGTTCAGTCTTCACTCTGTCAGTGCAGTATTAAGCATTAATATTATTTAAAAGAATGTTGAGCAGGCTCCTTCTTAAAATTAGTCTTCATATACTTTTCTGTGTTGCTGTCATTTTTATCAATTAAAACTGTTATAAAACAACATTAACATAATGAATAAAGAAAAAGAAGATCCCACGAAAGGAGTGATGGTGAGGTAGGCTACCCAACACATCTGGCTGCACCCCGCCCCTCCCTTCATGGGATAGATATTCTTTTTCTTTATAAAAGTTCAAGAAGGACTCAAACACATTCATTCATTTTCTGTGTGTGTGTGTGTGTGTGTGTGTGTGTGTGTGTGTGTGTGTGTGTGTGTGTGTGTGTGTGTGTGTGTGTGTGTTTTCTTTTTAAATAGGAAAATGTTTTCCTAGACTGAACTTTCCGTCCTAACTAGAAGCACTTGGATACTTGTAAATATTATTCTCAAAATTCTCTTTTAATCAAAACTCTGGTTACAATTACATTTACAGATGTTATAAATTACAGCTTCAAAAACACATGTTGTGTCATGATCTAATCAATAAGTATTTTATGTATTTTAAGTATTTTACGTTCACCTCTGTACAGTCCATTCAGTTGGTATACACATTTGTGATAGACCTTGTGTAGATGTTGTACTGTAATTATTGTTACAATATTGTCGTCTTGGGGCACTGGTGGCCCGGTGGTAAGACTGGATCGCTGATCCTAAGCTTTGGGGTGCAACACCACTGTCAACGGTTGTCACTGCTGATCACCCAGGGCAGCTTACTGGGTTATCAAAGACCGGCCATGTCTTTCACTGTCTATGGTGTGAGGTGTAAAAGAACCACTGCTGACTTTCAATAAGAGTAACTGCGTAGTCAACAGGGTGTTTCTGCCCTACAATGGCCTAGCGAACCGTCCAGGATATACTCTGCCTTCACCTGGAGTCGGCTGAGATGGGGACCAGCCTCCCTGTGACCTTAATTATGATTAAGTAGTTCAGAAAATGAATGGATGGATGAATGAATATTGTAGAGTCTTCACTTATAAAGTTACACAAAACATTTTTAAAATTGCCCATATTTTGCGATGGGAAAGAATCCTTTTCCTAGATCCAAAATTCCGAGATCCAAATTATGGTACGGTCACCACTGAAATCTAGAGTGCTACTTGGACTATCATCAAAATCCATTTTCAACTTTTTGGCCTGAAGTTGCTCACAAACAAACAAAACAGACAAAAGCGTAATCATTTTCACAGAAGAAATTAATCCAATTGACTTTATATTTTGAATTCAGAAGTTGGATGTCAGGCTGAGCTTCATGGCTCATCACACATTGGATACTGGACTAATTAGTTTCCTCAAACCTGGCAAAGCTTTTTGGCAAAGAAAGGGGGACTTTCTTACAAATTTGTGCTTGTGTTTAACCCATTAGATTATTAACCAAGTCACTGAACAATACCAACTACTATATATATATATATATATATATATATATATATATATATATATATATTTTTTTTTTTTTTTTTTTTTTTTTTTATCAAGATGGCGCCGGGTGACCTGCAGCCAGTTACAGGAGCTCTTCAGTTTATTTTTCTTTTTTTTCTCTTTTCTATTGTATATAGGCGTGTTTCTTTATCTTTTTTCAAATTTTCTTTTTCTTTCTTCAATCCTGCATCTGGAAAACATACTTTCATGATGCTTTTGTTTCTCTGTGCACTTTTATTTTCACTTTTTGGATCGGCGTCAGGAAACTCATTCACCGACGGCTCTGAGCAACGCAGGTCATACACACGTGAGACCCTCCTCGGCCTGCGCGCCCCCGCCCTCCTTCACGCAGAAAAGCCCGTTGTACCTGTGGAAATACGGAGGAAACGGAGAGGCTGCAGAGGGGGACGAAAGACGCGGAGGACATGTGTTCCCTCCGTCATCATGGGAAATGTCCACGCGATCGCCAACAAGACGGAGGAGCTGGCGGCGCTGACCCGGCAGCAGAGGCAGTACCGGGACTGCAGCCTCATGTGTTTCTCAGAGACGTGGCTGAATGAACTCACACCGGACTCTGTGGTTTCTCTTCACGGATTTACACTCGCGCGTGCAGATCGGAGTGTAACGGAGAGCGGTAAGAAGAAAGGAGGGGGCGTGGCGGTCTATGTAAATGAACGATGGTGCCACCCGGCAAACGTGCACGTGAAGGAGCAGCTGTGCACGCGGGACCTGGAAATGCTCGCGGTAAGCGCGCGGCCATATTATCTACCGCGGGAGATTTCACACGTGATTGTGTTTTGCGTGTACATTCCGCCCTCGGCTGATGCGGCGGCCGCGTGTGAGCGTCTACACAGCGCCGTTAATCAGACACAGACTCGTCACCCCCGCGCCATGATTCTGATCAGCGGGGATTTTAACCACGCCCCTCTCTCCGCCTCTCTCCCGACGTTCACGCAATACGTGAAGTGCTCCACAAGAGACAATAAAACTCTGGACTTACTGTATGCAAATGTGAAGGACGCTTACAGCTCCTCCCCCCTCCCCCCACTGGGACGATCAGACCACAACCTGGTCTACCTGCTCCCCCAATACACACCCAGGGTGCGAAAGGAACCTGCACAGAAGAGGTCTGTGAAAGTGTGGACCGAGGAGACCAACGAGAGGCTTAGGGACTGTTTCCAGACCACGGACTGGAGCATGCTCTGTGACTCCTTTGGTGATGACATCGACGGCCTCACACACTGTATCACTGATTACATGAACTTCTGCGTGGACAGCACCGTGCCAACACGGAGGGTACGGTGCTTCTCCAACAACCACCCATGGGTCACCCCTGAGCTTAAAGTCCTCCTGAACCAGAAAAAGAGGGCTTTCATCTCGGGGGACAGAGAGGAGCAGAAGAAGGTCCAGCGTGAGCTCCAGTGGAGGATCAGGAGGGCAAAGAAGGACTATGGGAAGAAGATGGAGGAGAAGCTGGCTCAGAACAACGTGCGGGACGTCTGGAGAGGACTAAAGACCATGTCTGGATTTGGGCAGAGTGTCAGAGGGACAGCTGATGGTGACCAGCGCTGGGCGGATGAACTAAACTGTTACTTCAACAGGTTTGATTCTCCCCTCCCCGCTGCACCCCTCGCCGTTCCCCTCCCCTCTTCACACGTCTCCAGACCAGCTGACACCTTCCCCCGCCCCAGGCCAACTTCACTTGACTGCTACAGCCCGACAGACACATCCCCCTCCCTCTGCAGCCCACCCCAGCCCCCCCTCTCCCTCACATCAGACCAGGTGAGGAGACAGCTGAGGCGACTAAATCAGAGGAAATCTGAAGGACCTGATGGCATCAGTCCCAGGTTGCTGAGGACCTGCGCAGACCAGCTCTGTGTGGTACTATGCTACCTGTACAACCTGAGCCTCAGCCTGGAGAAGGTTCCCGTCCTATGGAAGACCTCCTGTGTGGTTCCGGTTCCCAAAACAGCTCAAGTGAAGGAACCAGCCCACTACAGACCTGTCGCCCTGACCTCCCACCTCATTAAGACCATGGAAAGGCTCCTCCTTGAACACCTCCACTCTATGGTGAGCCCCACCCTAGACCCGCTGCAGTTTGCCTACAGGCCCAACATCGGAGTAGAAGACGCCGTCATCTACCTTCTGCAGCGGGCACTAACCCACCTGGAGATCGCCGGCAGCGCTGTGAGGGTCATGTTCTTTGACTTCTCCAGCGCCTTCAACACCATCAGGCCAGCGCGTCTGCGGGGGAAGCTGGAGGACGTGGGAGTGGACGGGCATCTTGCTGCCTGGATTATTGACTACCTTACTAACCGTCCTCAGTACGTGCGGCTGCACGGCTGTAAGTCAAAGGTGGTAGTCTGCAGCACGGGGGCACCGCAGGGCACCGTCCTCTCACCCTTCCTTTTCAGCATTTATACCTCGGACTTCATATATAACACAAACAGCTGCCACCTCCAGAAGTTCTCGGACGACTCCGCCATCGTGGGCCGTGTGTCAGAGGGGAACGAGCTGGAGTACCGGTCGGTCATCGTTGACTTCGTGGACTGGTGTGAACATCCAGGGACAGGACATTGAGACAGTGGACAGTTTCAAGTACCTGGGTGTTCACCTTAACAATAAACTGGACTGGTCCCACAACACCAACGCCCTGTACAAGAAGGGCCAGAGTCGCCTCCACCTTCTGAGGAGACTCAGGTCCTTCGGAGTATGCAGACCTCTGCTCAGGACTTTTTATGACTCTGTGGTAGCCTCTGCAATCCTCTACGCTGCCATTTGCTGGGCCTCGGGCAGCACAGAGCGGGACAGGAAGAGACTGAACAAGCTGGTCAGGAGGGCCAGCTCTGTCCTCGGCTGCCCACTGGACTCTGTGGAGGAGGTGAGTGAGAGGAGGATGGTAGCAAAGCTCACATCCATCCTGTTCAACAGCTCTCACCCGCTGCACCAGACTGTAGAGGAGCTGAGTAGCTCCTTCAGTGGACGACTGAGACATCCTCAGTGCAGGAAGGAGCGCTACCGCAGGTCGTTCATTCCCACCGCTATCAGACTGTACAACGCCACTTTGTAACTGTCTGTGAAAATACCGGTTATGTGCAATAAAAACCCCGTGCACTTTAATCAACCACATCTACCCCACTGACTGTGACCCATATCAACCCATCTACTCTGCCCTCAGATACATTACACTTTAATATAGGCCAGTCTACAAAGTCATTCCCTTCTTTTCTTTATTGTTTATTAATTTATACTATTTATGTATCTATTTATTTATTTACTTATATAATATATATGTATGTGTGTATGTTTGTACTTGTATCTATTTTTGCACCCCCTACCGATGGTACCTCAAGAGCCTGTAACAGTGAATTTCTCCATTGTGAGATTAATAAAGCTGTATCTTATCTTATCTTATCTTATATCTTTATGGTCTTATTATTACTGCAACATGGCAATGCATTAAAGTTCTGGAGTCACACATAAATACATGGGAAACACATCTTCTTCTTTTCCTTTCGGCTTTTCCCTTCAGGGGTCGCCACAGCGAATCATCTGCCTCCATCTCACCCTATCCTTTGCATCTTCTTCTCTTACACCAACGACCTTCATGTCCTCCTTTACCACATCCATGAACCCTATAAAAAGTTTATAAATACAATTAATACTTCAAGGAATATTTTCTGTAGTCTTTTGTTGCTGACAAGTGTTTGCAGTGCTTTCCTGTGATTTCTATTATCAGAGGCAGCTGTGTAATTGGTTTAAAGCAGCAACTACAACAGAAACCCTTGCAGAATAAAAACACCTGTCATGGAGGCAGACAGATGGATGCAGGTGAGCATTTATAATTTTAAGTAAAACCACTAAAGCACAAAAAAACAAATGTGCAAGAGAATGGTCCACAGAGAGTCAGGTTAAGGATAAAAATGTCAGCAATTTTGTATAAAATAAACAACACTAAATGGGTAATTATAAACAGGCAAAGTCGAAACACAGAGGTAAATGGGCAGAGAAATAAGGCTTGAAATTGCCAAAGCTGCAATGGTGGAGTGACATTTTGTATCATGTCTGAGTTTGTTATTGTACTGGAATGTGGGCGACTGTGTACAGGTGAGTCCCTGGGATACACGGCTGCGTCAGGACAGTTCAAATTTTTTGAAGTTTTATTGTCATATACAGGTAACAATGGAACATCACTACTAGCAATGAAATTCTTGGAATTTTTTATGTTGCTAACAAACTGAGGAAGAAACAAAACAAAATGGAAGCGGACGCAGAGGGACAGGGACCATCCTTAACAGCGCCAACGTGAAATTGTAGAAGAGTCTGTGTAACACATTTTTACAAATAGTTTGATGGTAATAATGTAGAAGATCATAAATTGTACCAGAAAAGAACATCACTGAAGAAGGCCCAAAAAACTGAGGGGTATAGAACAGTCCACATGGCATTAGGTTGATTCAGGTTGGATTAAAGGGGACCCATTTACTTATCAGACTAATTAAATAAACATGCAATGGGCATTTTCACAGTGTCAGATCAATTAGTCACAAAGGGGTCAAAAATAAAGTTTTTTTTTTTTTTTTTTTTTTTTTTTTTAATTTGCTAGTTTTTTTTACTCATAGTTATCCTTGGGAAAATACAGCACTGGTTTAACATTGCCTTCTGTCCGAGGTTTTCATGACATGCCCCTGTCCCCTCTAGGCAGCCGTTGAGTGATTTCAGAAATATCTTCCACCTTTTCAATGGATGCTTAGGGCTACCATGCCTTTGACCATCCAAGGTCAACCCACAAGGCAGTGGGAGCTCACTGGCTGCTAAGCCAGTATATTCCTGCCCTGAAATTTACAGGACAGGTACATCCGGGGGGGGGGGGGGGGGGGGGGTTAATATAGTAGATCAAACTATTTTCAACCATGATGTCAAGGAGCTTTGCGACGAGGAGGGTCGTCCAGTAGGGATTGTCATGCATCACAGGTGACACCCTACCATCATATAACTACTCTGAATAGAGGGAGAGAAAAAAAACCCGCCATCATTGATATGGAAAGTGTGTACAATGCAGTGAGTGGCAGATTGGATAATATCCCAAGAGAAATGGAGCATTTAAGCATCAGCAGCTTGGGACTTTCAGATGTAAACAGCCCAACATTGGGCAAATAACACCATACGGGAACCAGACAATTTATTCTGGCGATCAATATCATGAAAGAGGAGTTGGAGTTATTCTTGACCAGAAATATGTGAAGGCTTTGAAGGGATTCTGGGCTCTTTCTGACAGAGTGCTTTTGATCAAATTACTGGCAAAACCCTTTGATATGAACATCATTCAGAAGTTCTGCTCCCACAAGTGACAGCAGTGAAGAATATGTCTATGAATTTTATGAAAAGATTAAGAATGCAATGAAGCAGTGCGTGCAAATTACAAGAAATTCAATCATACTTGCTGATGCTTTAATGTAAATGTGTGAAAAGGAAGACAGGAGAACGCCATTGGATCATATGGTCTTGGAGCCTCAAATGAAAGAGGAGAACATCTTATGGGACGGGCAAAGCAAAACAACTTCATTTTTGGAAACACCTGGTTTAAGGTCCCGAAACATAGAAGATGGATATGGAAATGGTCTGGGAACAATAACAATAATCAAATTGATTACTAGTATATATTGATAAGAGAGAGGTTTAGAAATGCTCTTAAGCCAGCAAAGGCTTCCCAAGGAGCTGACTGTGGTAGTGATAATAACCAGTCATTGCAAAAGTACAAGTAAAGCTCAGTAAATTAAAGATGGTCGAAACAACTAAAAAACTGGACTTGCAACAATTTAAGCACAATCTAATTGTCACGGAGGATTTTGTTATGGCATCAGTAACCGTTTTCAAGTTTTATCAGAAACAGAAACCATAGAAAAGAAGTGGAACAACTTAGCAATAAGCATCACTACAGCAGCAGAGAAAATAATTCCCCCGGTAAAAAGAAAAGTTAAACAGATAAGGTTAATAGATGAGATCCTTGATAAGGTGGATATGAGAAGAAAGAACAGAAGTAATAACATTAGATATACAGAATTGGATCTATAATATGGACCTAGATAGCTGGAGGCGGCACAGTGGCGTAGTGGTTAGCACGTCCGCCTCACAGCAAGAAGGCCTGAGTTCGATTCCCGGTCTGGGTGTTTCTGTGTGGAGTTTGCATGTTCCCCCCGTGCTTGCGTGGGTTTCCTCTGGGTGCTCTGGTTTCCTCCCACAATCCAAAGACATGCACAGTAGGTTAATTGGCCGTTCTAAATTGCCCATAGATTCGTCTCGTGCAGAAGGCAATGGCAAACCACTGCACTAATCCTGCCAAGAAAACCTCAATGAAGATGATAACCAGGGTGTTATCCTTCATGGCGGGTCACCAATGGTCATCCTACGACTCAGGCACTAGACAGACAGACAGATTGCTGGAAGGATTATGTCTCTCGGCTGGTCTGGGAACATCTCGATATGCCCCACCCGGGAAATGCTGGAGAAAGCGGCTGGGGAGAGGGACATCTGGGCCTCATTGCAAACCCGAGCCTGGATTAAGAGGAGGAAGATGAAGATACAGAATTGGATAAGGCAATTAGACTGATCCGCAATCAAGCAAAAGTAGGCATATCAATAACATTAAGAAAATGTATGAGAAATTGACAGAGGTGAGTGGAAGGCAAAGGTCACAACCTGCTGAGTGTATTCAATCCAAAAATGGATAAATTATTATGGAAAAAGATAAAATCACAGAATGATGGTCAGAGTACATTGAAGATCTGGACGATAGTAATCGTGATGAAGAGTTTGAAATTGAATGTGATGAAAAAGCTTCTAATATCATGAGAGATGAAGCCAGACAAGTATTAAAGAAGACATAATCTAGAAAAGCAACTGGGCCAGATGGAGTGGCAGTTGAAATGATTGAAGCCTTAAAAAGCCTTGGTGTGGAGCATATCACAAGAACGTTGAAAAAATGAAAAACTTGGGATATTTCCAGAATACATGTGCAAATCAGTATTCACTGCATTGCCAAAGTGGCCAGGAACAACTGAGTATGGACAATATCGGACAATCAGCCTCATGAGCCATTTAAAAAAACTATTATTGAGAATCATCATGACAACGATCAAGATCAACCCAGAGCTAGCAGAGGAACAGTGTGGATTTGTTAAAGATAAAGGAACAAAGAATGCCATCTCGAAAGAGTGTTTGAAGCATAGTTGTCAGTGTGCTTCTGCCCTGTGATGCCCTGGTGAGTTGTCTAGGGTGTATTCTGGCTTTGCCCAGTGTCAGCTATATATATATCCTAATCATATGTGGGGCCAGTGGCATAGTGGTTAGGGTGCTGCACTCGTGATCAGGAAGCTGTATGTTCAAATCTCAGTTAGACCCGAACTGTGCTAAGACCCCTGGCAAAGGTCTTAACCACAAGTGTACCTCGGTTCACCCAGCAGTATAAATGGGTACCAGTAAAAAATACTGAGAAGGTAATCTGCGATGGACTAGCATCCCATCCAGGAGGAGATGAGCTCCTGGACGCTTCACACTATGGAAACCGAGGATAAGCACCTGCCTGATGAGCCACTAAAATCGGTTGTAAAAAGCCAAACAGACGACTTTACTATATATATATATATATATATATATATATATATATATATATATATATATATATATATATATATATATATATATATATATATATATATATATATGTGTGTGTGTTCTTCTTTTCTATATATAGCTATATCTATCTATTTATCTATTGCTTAGTCATGACATCAAGAGAGGGCAAGCAATATCCGTTGGCCATGTAGTCGGAAATGGGAAGCTAGAACATTTGGTTACAACTGAAAGACTGAAGGGAAAAGAAGTATGGGGAGACAGCAGGAATAAAAATTGCAGATTGCATGAGATGACAACAGGATCCATCAAATAATACCCTGCACATCGCTGGTGGGGTACAGCAACAAGGATGCCAACCCTTATGACCTGGCACCTGGAGAGAGAGAAAGAAAGAGAGGGAGGGACAGAGAGAGAGAGAAAGAGAGAGAGAGAGAGAGAGAGAGAGAGAGAGTGAGGGCAGAGTACACCCAGAGTCGGCTGGCGCCCATCCCAGCCGACTCTGGGTGTACTCGTCGGCTGGTGCCCATCCCAGCCGACTCTGGGTGAGTGCAGAGTACACCCAGAGTTGGCTGGGATGGGCGCCAGCCTCTCTGCAACCCTAATTAAGATTAAGCGGTTACAGAAAATTAAAGAATGAAATAATATCTCTCATCTGGCTTTGCTGAAATGTATAACTGTGTGCCATCAGCATAACAATGAATGCTAATCCCATGATTATGAATGATATCATCCAAAGGGAGCATGCAAGAGAAAAATGCAATGGGCCTTTGCACAGAACCTTGTGGAACACCAAACTTAACATTATCATGCAGAGAGAAATCACCATTTACATCTACAAACTGATCACAGTCAGTTAAGTGAGATTTAATCCAGAAGAGGGCTGTTCTCTTAACTCCAACAACATTTTGTAATCTATTACGGAGAATCATGTGATCAATAGTGCCATACGCGGCACTAACTATACATATGTGATCTTTATCTTTGGTTTTAATTTACTGATGGCATTAACATAGATTTTGGAGTGTGCACTTTTGGACAGGCACATGCTTGTGTAATCAACATGTCAGAAATATGTCAGAATCTGGTTCGGCTATATTTTGCTCTAAAGTTATAAACCTAGATGTACTTTATAAAGAAAGTGCATGCCACTGAAAAAAAGATACATTTTTTATTATCAGAAGAGATAGAAAAGTCTCATTGGACATTTCGGATGGATACTTTTTGTCACGTATTCAGATCCGCCCTGTGCAGAACAAATTGGGAATATTGCCACCAATGCATGATTTAATTAAGTAGCATGCTTATCTAATTTGGAATAGAAAAATTTTAATGACAAACATCCTCCTTTGAAAATTATTTCAGTTAGAATCCTGAGAATAATTGTAAACAGACACAGATTCGAAACAGAATGTGAAACAGGTGGATAAGAAGACAAAGCTGTAGTCTGTGTTGGTATTCAGCCAAAATTAAGTGAAAATGGAAGGTAAAACACATGGTTTCTTCACTAATGGGGACCTGTAAGAAAGGGACTGTTTTCATTTGTTGAAGAGCAACACACAAAACAAGCTTTAAAACTGTTCATATTATTTATGGGAATAAGGATGGATGTGAAAAGGTGATTCCAAACATTAAGATAAAAATCACAGAAAGAGTAGGGTGTATGTTTGGTTTTGAGACTAACGATTATGTGGCAAGATCTGTGGACTGAATGTACAGTTGTATGCAACATTCTAATTTTATCTGTTTGTACAGGAGAAATCCACAAGAGATTATCGACATAATTAGGAAAGAGATCTTGAATCTGGGCTCAGGTTTTTCAAATATGTTCCAAATACATAGCTGATCATTTAAGCCTTTCTGAACAGGTAAAGCAGGCTATTGTGATCATTTTAATATATGGGACAATAATTTTCTACACTTACTTAATGTGCATAGGGTTTCTTACTCATACATTAAAGCAGATGTTCCTAACTCCAGTCCTGGAGGCCTTGCACATGTTAGTGTTTTATTTGTTCCCAGCACACCTAATTTAACTTATTTGCTAATTAACAGCTCTTAATGATTTTAAATGGGTGTGATAATGCAGGGAAAGCACTAAAACAGGGGATCTTTCAGGATCAAGGTTGGGAAACTACATTCAAGTGAATATTGTGTGAATAACTCAGTCAGAGACAAACGTAATTCTGAACTACTGACATTTCCTACAATTCATTCAGCTAGACTATTATATAACAACTAAACCAGGGTTTAAGTTTGGACATTCGGCTGAGGACAAAATTCTCCAAAGGTACACAAAGAAAAATGTCACTAATTGAATAGGGTTACATATAAATGCATCACAATAATCAAAACTACTCAATTTATACTTAGTATAGAGCAACAATAACAGTAACAGGAAAGTAAAAAGTCCTTCCTGAGAGAAGACTATCACCTACATCGTTATAGCCATCAGTGGCACTGCAATTGAATATGTTGAGTCAGAAGCATCCAAATAAAATATACCCACGATACACAGTGTATATATACACTTATGCCTCGGTTTAACAGACTAATACTGGAGAACACTGGTCCGAAGTACCCGATTGTCCAAAGTTTCCGAATCCATATATTTCAACGATTATGTTATGAAAAACTTTTACTTAAGCACACTATGTAATCTGCAAATGTAAATACTGTACCTATAGTCTCGAAATGTACACCATAAGATAGTAATGTAGACAGTACAGTATGTCGAAAATAGAAATGTGTTAAATATCATTCAGGCTTACCAATAGATGAGCAGGTGTTGCTTGATATGATGCCGTGATCGTATAGTGGGAGACTCAGAATTTTACTACTCTGAGTCACTGGAGCTTTGCAGCTCCACTGATGTACACGTACTGCTGGTTTCAGGCTGTTGAGTAGTTGAAGACTGTAAGCCTGACGTAGACGGTGTTGGTTCGCTTGGTGAGGGTGGGCTGGTTGGTATCCCTGGTGCATCAGCTGAGCCGGCAGTTTGTTTTAGTCTGAAGAAAGTGTCTAACTTCAACTGCTTGCCACTGGAGAATTGCTCTGTTATTATTGTTTCTTGAAAATTTCTGAGATTTGCATAATGAGTAGACACTTCTCTGTTCTTGGAATAATCGACGTAGTGTAGCACTAAGTCAAGAGCACTGCACACTTCAGAAAGTTTGGGCAGCGTAACCGGCATCTTGTCCTCATCTCCACTGCTGCTACACGTGTTGATCGAAGATCATTCCAAAAATATCTTCAACCTTGTTGAGTTAACAATTACTGATGGGTGTGAATATTTTAGGGAAAGCCAAAGGATTTCTCAGGAAAATAAAATCCATGAGAAAATGTTAAAAATAAATGCAGTGTCTCTCTGTAAGAAGACTCTAGCTATGAGCTGAAACATTACTTCAATGTGCCTATAGAGAAAAATATATTTTATGAACCTCATAAATTATTCCACAATTACCCTAATTATTTGTCTGTGCACTACGTTTTTGCATTTTATTGGTGACATGGAGACCTAAAATGGCATGTTTCTAGGCTTCATACTTAATAATTCTTGAATTTAAACATCTTACATTCAAGTGAAAAAACAGTCAAATATGTCATGAATAAAATACCAAACAGACCTCAAGACAGCTAATTGGGTTATTAAAGACTGGTCATGTCTCTCACTGCCTATGATTGAGATACCTATAAAAGAACCATTGCTGATTTTCATCAAGAGAACTTACATAACCGTTCATGCCCTGCGATGGCCTGGCAAGTTGTCCTGGGTGTACCTTGCCCATGCCTGGTGTCAGTTGAGATAAGCGCCAGCCTCCCCATGACCCTAATTAAGATTAAGTGGTTCAGAAAATGAATGAATGAAAGAAATAAAAGAGCAGCAGCAGAAAAAAGAAAAAAAATATTATTTATATATATATATATATATATATATATATAATAAAAATAAAAGGACAGGACAAAGACTTTCTATCGAAACTCCATTTATCACTACAGATCTGTTTCGAGGGGCGATTCGAGGGGCTGTCTCTCTTCAGGTGATTATAGTATATATATATATATATATATATATATATATATATATATATATATATATATATATATATATATAGTATATATGATCCCTCGCTACTTCGCGCTTAAATTCATGTAGCTTTAGTGCATCTCGTTTTTAAAAAAAATATATTCATTGAATTAAAAAGAAGAAGAAATTAAGGAAAAATAGAGAAAAAGTTAAGTAAAATGCCTCAAAACAAGGCCAATTATCCAAAAAACCCAAAAAAAACAAAACAAACAAAAACAACAAAAAAAAAATCCAAAACCCCCCATCAAAACTGTTTCGATTTTTATGTGAGGTGCGCATCTGGGTGCGAGCGCGCGTGTGCCTTTAAGTGTGTGTGTATTTATATTTTATTTACATCTTATGCATTATTTTTTAATGTTTGTTTGCTGTTATAAGCATTTATAGCGTTGAATATGTATTTATTGATATTATGTTCACATACATGTATGTATACGTCCCCCCCAGTGCAGCTAACTGGGTTATCAAAGGCGGGCCATGTCTCTCACTGTCTATGGTGAGAGGCATGTAAAAGAACCATTGCTGACTTTCGTAAAGAGTAGCTGCAAAGTCGTCAGCATGTTTCTGTCCCTTGCTAAAAAGGGTTGTGACAGCAGGAAGGGCATCCGACGTGAAAACCTCTGCCGAATCAGACGTACGAATCAGATGATTCGCTGTGGCGACTCCCGAGTAAAACGGGAAAAAGCCGAAAGGAAGACAGACAGACGTGTACGTATACGTCAGTTGGGGTGGGGGGCGATCCTACTTTGAGGAATTTGGCGGTCGCGGGGCGATCTCCATCCCAATAACCATGGAAAGTGAGGGATCCCTGTATGTACAGTAGGCCCTCATTATTCTCGGAGGTTGGGTTCCGGCCCCTCCCGCGAATGAAGATAATCTGCATGTTCTGTACCAAGAAGTAAAGTCCCATGTATTACATGCGCGAATGATCAACCAGAAGTAAAATACTATGTATCTATTCCATGTGCTAAAATATGCTTCTTAAAGATATTCTATAGACAGTGACATTTCCTTTTGGCTTTTACCCTTTTTTCAGGGGTCGCCACAGTGAATGATTCACACGTTTGATTTTGGCTGAGGTTTTTACATCGGATGCCCTTCCTGACACAACCCTTTGGCAAGGGGCAGAAACACGCTGACGGTTTTGCAGCTACTCTTTACGAAAGTCAGCAATGGTTCTTTTACATGAACCTCTCACCATAGACAGTGAGAGACATGGCCCGCCTTTGATAACCAAGTTAGCGGCAGTGGGGAGCACAATGACAACCTTGTGGGGACTCGAACCTCCAACCTCCGGATCAGCAATCCAGCGCCCTATACCACCAGACCACCACTGCCCCATAGACAGTCTTACTCATTAATACAGTATTAATTTAGTAAAATGTAGTAATGATGAAGAAAAACTTAATTTTTTAACTGACTACTGTACATGAGTTCATTTCCCATTAGCAGCTCAAGAAAGTATGTATGGGGCATATCTGGTTTTGCCAAAGTGGGACACACAGTTGACTGAGGTGGGTCCAGGGTTGAGATAGCTTCTTTGGGCTCCTACCCATTTTCTGGCCAGGCATTACAAAATATAATAAACATGTGTACATGTTTAAACATAAATGTAATTTTATTAATATAGGCAGTGGTGGTCTAGTGGTATAAGGCGCTGAATCGCTGATCCAAAGGTTGGGGGTTCGAGTCCCACTCACCACAAGGTTGTCACTGTCCCCCCCAGTGCAGCTAACTGGGTTATCAAAGGATGGCCATGTCCCTCACTGTCTATGGTGGGAGGCATGTAAAAGAACCATTGCTGACTTTCGACAAGAGTAGGCTGCAAAGCCGTCAGCGTGTTTCCGCCCTGCGATGGCCTGGCGAGCTGTCCAGGGTGTACTCTGCCCTCGCCCTGAGTTGGCTGGGATGGGCATCAGCCTCCCCGCGACCCTAATTAGGATGAAGCGGTTACAGAAAATGAACTGATGATAGGCAGTGCTGGCCTGGTTCGAGTCCCACTCACCACAAGGTTGTCACTGTCCCCCCCAGTGCAGCTAACTGGGTTATCAAAGGATGGCCATGTCCCTCACTGTCTATGGCGTGAGGTTCATGTAAAAGAGGCATTACTGTACTGACTTTTGTCAAGAGTAGCTGCAAAGCTGTCAGTGTTAAAGGGTTGTGTCAGGAAGGGCACCCGACGTAAACACATATGCCAAATCAAAACATGCAATGATTCGCTGTGGGGACACCTGAGAAAAAAGGGAACAGAAAAAGAAGAATATACATGTCTACATTTGACATCGGCCCACAAGAGGTGATGCTAGATGGGTCTGACTGGGTCAGCAGTTAATTGTACTGCATTCCTATAAGGGAAGTAGGCCTGCACTGATTTCTGTATGTACGTACTATTCACTTCTTTGACCCTGGGAATTTATTGGCACTTCAGTGCACTCTAGTATATATATGTGTGTGTGTGTGTGTGTGTGTGTGTGTGTTGATTTAAGAGGTGTAGGACTGTGGAGGCAGCTCAGTACGACACTGTGGTCAACACAAAAGTAAAACTACGCCTGGAAAATAAGAATGTTATGACAGTTTTTGTCAATTTGTGCTGTTCTGCATTTGGGTATTAGTGCTCCTTTGTATGAAAAGCACTGTAAGTGCGCGCGTGCATGTGCGAGCATGTGTGTGCGCTCTCTCTTGAGCGCGCGCGTGCGTGCAAGCGTGTGTGTGTGTGTGTGTGTGTGTGTGTATGTGTGTGTGTGAGAGAGAGAGAGAGAGAGAGAGTGAGAGAGAGAGAGAGGGAGAGAGAGAGGGTCCCGCACTAACAGCAGGCGCTACGGATCCACTCCGAGCCTCGACGAGCGCTTTGTGTTGCAGCCGGAAGCCAGCGTGGAGTGAACGATGGTTCTTTTCGCTTTTGCGCGCTCGTGCAGCCTCGCACTGAAAGGAAATTGAAATCTGTTTTCGTGACCGGGTGCCAACATTAAAGCGAAAGCGAGTAAAGATGAAGCAGCATGGACTGGGTGTTCTACTGATGCTGTGGCTTTTTATGGAGGTGAGTGGCTGGAGAAGATCTCCTTCCAGATATTTATGGAAATAGACAGTAGGTACAGCACTCATGGAGGAAGATCATCCGGTGCGGGTTTCACACACTTCTCAGTGTAATGATTGCTTTGTGAAGGTCAGGAATGTAAAGGTTTTACATTTCAGGAATCCTTTGTGTGTTTCCTTAAGTGTCACAATTCATAACAAACAAACCAGGTGTCTTCTAACTGTGTATAAAATATTAACATTCTTCAGAGGCCTGCTACTCATCAGTTATTGAGATTATACCTGCCCACTTTTTCATGTGTGTATTTTATAATGTCTATCTATCTATCTATCTACCTATCTATCTATCTATCTACCCCCTTTCTCTATATCTGTGTGTGTATTGTACTCATTTGCCAAACAGCTTAATCCTACTAGGATCACGGTGCGGCTGAAGCCTGTCTCAGCCAGCACTGGGCAAAGGCAGCGTGCCAGATCATAGGGCAGTGGTAGCCTAGTGGTAAAGGTGCTGGATCCCTGATCCTAAGGATGGGAGTTCAAGCCCCACCCTACAAGGATTGCCACTGTTCCCCCAGCACAGCCAACTGGGTTATCAAAGGCCAACCATGTCTCTCACTGTCTATGGTGAGAGGTTCATGTAAAAGAACCATTGCTGACTTTTGTCAAGAGTAGCTGCAAAGCCGTCAGCATGTTTCCACCCTGCGATGGCCTGGCGAACTGTCCAGGGTGTACTCTGCCCTTGCTTGGAGTCAGCTGGGATGAGCGCTGGCCTCCCTGTGACCTTAATTAGGATTAAGCGGTTACAGAAAATGAACGATATATATGGATGTGGTGAAAGGGGACATGAAGGGAGTTGGTGTAAGAGAAGAAGATGTAGAGGATAGCGTGAGCTGGAGGCAGATGATTCACTGTGGCGACCCCTGAAGGGAAGCGCTGAAAGGAAAAGATATATATATATATATATATATATATATATATATATATATATATATATATATATATATATATATTTTCCATTTATACAATATTATTTTCTTGAATTTATTACCCATAAACTTGTACTGCAGTACACCTCAAAAAGCCATTAAGGAACACGATAGAGTTGTCTAGAATTCAGTAAGTAAGACGTCTGTATCCTGCTCCTTAATGGCTTTATTATCTGCTATTATTTCAGCTTTACTTGATTGGTATGCTCTAGAGCAGGATTTGCATTACACTCTCATAAAAAGATGATCAAACTCCACCTTTCTGTATCCTTTAGGTCATCATGTATCTTCTTACACCTTTATATTCATCCTGGAAATACAGCATGGAGAACATATAATGAAAATATAATGTACACTTATTATAGTAGAGTCTTCTCCTAAGGGAACAAAATATGTTAACTTTAGTACCTTCTGTTAAAGAGATTATGTATATATTTACTGCTGTAGTTACTAATAGTACTCGTAATTTCAACTAGTAGGATAGAAGGAAGAAAATAGAAGAAAATGGAAGTGTGTGTATGCTGTAAATAATAATCCATTTTGTACAGTGATACATCATTTCATGATCCTCCTGGGTCCTGTAATATGAGCAGTACCCTGATGATCCTGCATCCATCATCTACAGTAATGCCTTCACTTCTGCTTTGCGTAAACAGGGCTGTAGATCCAGATCTAAAGGACACTTACTGATACAGATAAGGATCATCCAAAATTCAGGATGAATTGCTTTTTATAAAATGAGTTGCTGTGGAGGTGGAAAGTGGTCGCCCAGTGGTAGGGTGCAGGATTACTGATATGAAGGTTGGGGTTCAAGGCCTACTCTCACTCGGTTGTCACTGCTGTCCCCTCAGTGAAGTTAACTGGCCAGTGTTAACTGGCCATCAATGGCCAGTCATGTCTCTCACGGTCTATGGTGAGAGGCTGTTAAAGAACCACTGCAGACTTTCGTCAATAGGAGGCTGCATAGCCGTCAGCGTGTTTCTGCTCTGCAGTGGCCTGGTGACCTGTCTAGGGTGTACTCTGCCCTCTCCCAGAGTCGGCTGAGATGTGCACCAGCTTCCCCACACTTTGGATTAAGCTGTGAAGTGCTTACGTGGCAGTTATATTTAATTGTCTCCAAAAGTAGTGCACTCTGCTGCATTTTATTTGTATGAGTCATTGTTTCCTGCTGAATAGTCACTCTTACTTGTCTCCTTTGGAGTTGATAGACTGTATGGTGTAACAATCCTAATATGATGATTTTCAGCAAATATGCAGTTGGCCCAAGTGCATCACAAACATTCGTCGCCCAAATGCGTGCTTCTAAAGTAGCACATCCCATAAATATCTGCATTACACGTTGCTGTGAATTCATTATTCACTTTCATACATTCCTTAGGGCAATAAACAGAAATGTACAATGTGGATCAAACATGATGACTCTCACAACAACGTTGGCAACAATGAGGCCCTCACAAGAATAATTTTAACCTGTGCACCCCCAATGAAACTTTCAATATGCAAAAGAGAAGCATAATGGCAGTGTATTCTCGGTCATTCTGATTATTGGAGGGCAGGCAAACTTATTTAATATGGTTAGAGGTCAGAGTACCATGTAAACATATGTCACCCCTCCAAGGATTTAGCATTCTTCTGTAATACCTGTAGAGACAATATCTAAAAGATTTTACTGCAGTCTTTATCATAGATTTTGCTTCAGAACTGACAAAAGAAGTTGTGGTGGATTATTAATCTTATTTTGAAATAGACATCAGAAATTGTGAAACACTCCAGCCACTCAGCAGTTCTTGAGATATAGCCCAGACAAAGATTTTAAGGTCAAGTTCATTTTGGTATGGTCAAAGGCCAAACAGAGAGATTGAGATGTCTGTGCACAACTACACACAACAAAAATCCTACCTGCAAAATTTCAGTGATCTGCCCAGCAGCTCTTGAGAAATAACCCAGACTATTTTTGTAAGGTCAAAGTCAAACAAGGAAACTGGCAAGTTCTTGTACACCGGACTTTCACAACTTTTGTACAAAATTACAGAATAAGCTTCTCAGCAGTTCTTGAGAAATTAACCCATCACAATCAATGAAGTCAAAGTAATTGTGGCAAGGACAAAGTACTCGACACGCCTGTGCACACCTACATACCATAGGAAACCCGCATGCAAAATTTCAAAATAAGCAGCCCGGCAGTTCTTGAGAAATTACTCAGACAAAACTTATAAGATCAAGGTTGTTGGGACAAGGTCAAAGCTCAAACAGAGAAACTGACAAACCTTTACACGCCTTCACACCACAGAATCCTGCATGCAAAAATTTAAGAATGATCCACCCAGCAGTTCTTGAGAAAGAACCCAGACAAAATGTATGAGTTCAAGATAATTTTTGCAAGGTCAAAGGTCAAACAAAGTAACTGATATGCCTCTGCACACCTTGACACCATAGGAAACCGGCATGTACAATTTCAAAATAAGCAGCATGACTGTTCTTGAGAAATAGCCCAGACAAAACATATAATATCAAGGTCGTTGGGAGAGGGTCAAAGGTCAAACAGAAAAACTGACAAACCCTTACACACCACACATTGAAATCTTTCATAGAAATCTTAGAATGATCGGCACAACAGTTATTGAGAAATAGCTTAGACAAAACTTATAAGATCAAGATTGTTGGGACAAGGTCAAAGCTCAAACAAAGAAACTGACAAACCTTTACATGCCTCCACACCACGGAATCCTGCATGCAAAAATTTAAGAATGATCCACTCAGCAATTCCTGAGAAATAAACCAGATAACCTCTATGAGGTCAAGGTCATTTTGACAAGGACAAAGATTAAACAAAGAAACTGACAAGCATATGTACAGTACAGGAAAGCTGCATGCAAAATCTTAGTATCTTTGCCCTTGAGAAATAACACAAACAAAATTCATAACATCAAGGTCATTGGGACAAGGACAAAGGTCAGGCAGAGAAATAAAAAAAAAGGAAGATCTTAAGAAATGCCTGGACCAAAAGAAGGCAGTGGCTGGAAAGGGAAACAGAAACAGCAACACAGACATAGGCAGTGACAATAAACCAACACCCTTATGGCTGAGGGGTGAAAAGGATAAGAAAGTTTAATGAATGTGCCATTAATCATTTTTTTGATGATATTGTGATAGATAGAAGGGGTTTTCGTTAGTATTATAAGTAATGCTAGTACAGTAAGCCCTCGACATTCGCGGGGGTTCGGTTCCGGGCCCTCCCGCAAATCGAGATAATCCGCGAGTTCTCTATCCAGAAGTAAAGCCCCATGTATCATGTCACATGTGCGAATGATCAACCGGAAGTAAAATACTATGTATCTATTACATGCGCTAAAATATGCTTCTTAAACACATTCTATAGACAGTCTTACTCATTAATACAGTATTAATGTAGTAAAATGTAGTAATGATTAAGAAAAACTAAATTTTTTTTTTACTGTGATATTTATTGATAATAAAATATAAACACTATACAGCATACATATAAAAAACACATTTAAATGCATTCTCTTTGAAAAACATACAGCACTTCTTCTTTTCCTTTTGGCTGTTCCCTTCAGGGGTCGCCACAGCAAATGATCTGCCTCCATCTCTCCCTATCCTCTGCATCTTCTACTCTTACTCCAACGACCTTCATGTCCGCCTTCACCGCATCCATATATCTTCTCTTTGGTCTTCTTCTGGGCCTTAAAACATACAGCACTGTAGTGTTCAAAAATGCCCACGAGAGGAAAGTATTGCATTAGGCATGAGATGACTGAATTCAGGTATTAACTGCATTAAGTCCGAGCAGCTCAGCCACACCCTGCGTCATTAACAACGTGCGCGAATGAGGAAAAAAGGGGCGTTATATCATCTCAACCAGTCAGCAGGAAGGAGGACAGCCATTGGCTGTATTTGAATCACGTGCGAGTTGCTCGGCAGTCCGCGAATACTCAAACCGTGAGTGCAAAACCACAAATAGTCAAGGGCCTACTTATTGATATTTATTAATTTATTTATCTATCTATATACTGGGCAGTGGTGGAATGCAGCCATGAGGTGGGGGGGGGGCACTAACCAGTGTCTCTCCCCCTCATGCCGGTCCCAAGCCCGGAGAAATGCAGAGGGTTGTGTCAGGAAGGGCATCCGACGTAAAACCAATGCCAAACTTTTATGATGCAAATCAGAACTATTACCCCCATACCGGATCGGTCGAAGCCTGGGTTAACAACGACCGCCATCAGTGCTGTCAATCAACAGGGAAATTGGACTACTGTTGGTCGAAGATGTCGAAGAAGGAGAGGTGGGAGGCGTGTCCATAGGCAGAGAGAGAAGAGGAAAGGCATGAGTGTAGGACTGAGAGTGGGGACTTTGAATGTTGGAACTATGCAAAGAAAAGGTAGAGAGCTGGCTGACATGATGCAGAGGAGGAAGGTGGACATACTGTGTGTTCAGGAGACCAGGTGGAAAGGTAGCAAAGCTAAAAGCTTAGGAGCAGGGTTTAAGCTAGTTTATCATGGTGTGGATGGGAAGAGAAATGGAGTAGGAGTCATCTTGAAGGAGGGGTTTGTCAGGAATGTTCTAAAAGTGAAAAGAGTGTCAGACAGAGTGATGAGTCTCAAGTTAGAAATTGAAGGTGTAATGCTCAATGTTGTTAGTGCTTATGCCCCACAGGCAGGATATGAGTTAGAAGAGAAGGAGAGATTCTGGAGTGAGTTAGATGAAGTGATGCAGAGTACCCCCAGAGGTGAAAGAGTGGTCATTGGTGCAGACTTCAATGGACATGTTGGTGAAGGCAACAGAGGGGACAAGGAACTGATGGGCAGGTTTGGTATCCAGGAGAGGAACGCAGGACAGATGTTGATAGATTTTGCAAAAAGGATGGAAATGGCTGTGGTGAATACTTTCTTCCAGAAGAGAGAGGAGCATAGGGTGACTTATAAAAGCAGAGGTAGGAGCACACAGGTAGACTACATCTTGTGTAGGCGATGTAATTTGAAGGAAGTCAGTGACTGCAAAGTAGTAGTGGGTGAGAGTGTTGCCAAACAGCATAGGATGGTGGTGTGCAGGATGATGCTGATGGTGAGGAAGGTGAAGAAGGCAAAGGCAGAGCAGAAGACAAAGTGGTGGAAGTTGAAAAAGGAAGAGTGTCGTGTTGTCTTCAAAGAGGAGTTGAAACAGGCTTTGGGTGGCCAGGAAGTGCTTCCAAATGACTGGACAACCACAGCAAATGTGATCAGGGACACAGGTAGGAGAGTACTTGGTGTGTCTTCTGGAAGGAAAGTAGATAAGGAGACTTGGTGGTGGAATGAGGAAGTGCAGGAGTGTGTACAAAGGAAGAGGTTAGCTAAGAAAAAGTGAGACATAGAGAGGACCGAAGAGAGTAAACAGGAGTACAGGGAGACACAGCGTAAGGTGAAAGTAGCAGTGACTAAGGCCAAACAGAGAGCGTATGATGACTTGTATGATAGGTTGGAAAGTAAAGAGGGAGAAAATGATCTATACAGGTTGGCACAGCAGAGAAATAGAGATGGGAAGGACGTGCAGCAAGTTAGATTGATAAAGGACAGAGAGGGAAATGTATTGACTGATGACAGAAGTGTGCTGGGAAGATGGAAAGAGTACTTTGAAGAGCTGATGAATGAGGAAAATGAGAGAGAAAAAAGAGTAGAAGACGTGACCATTGAGGAGCAGGATGTAGCAAAGATCAGTAAGGGTGAAGTGAGGAGGGAATTGAAGAGGATGAAGAATGGAAAGGCAGTTGGTCCTGATGACATACCTGTGGAGGTATGGAAGTGTCTAGGAGAGGTAGCAGTAGATTTTCTGACAAGAACATTCAACAAGGTCCTAGAGAGTGAGCAGATGCCGGAGGAGTGGAGGAGAAGTGTGCTGGTGCCCATTTTTAAGAACAAGGCAGACGTGCAGAGTTGCGGCAACTACAGAGGGATAAAGTTGATGAGCCATACGATGAAGTTATGGGAAAGAATAGTGGAAGCTAGACTAAGAGCAGAGGTCAGCATTTGTGAACAACAGTTTGGTTTCATGCCAAGAAAGAGCACCACAGATGCAATGTTTGCTTTGAGGATGTTAATAGAGAAATACAGAGAAGGTCAGAGGGAGCTACATTGTGCCTTTGTGGATCTGGAAAAAAGCATATAACAGGGTGCCGAGAGAGGAACTGTGGTATTGCATGAGGAAATCTGGAGTGTCAGAGAAGGATGTTAGAGTGGTGCAGGACATGTATGAGAGATGTAAGACAGTGGTGAGGTGTGCTGTCGGTGTGACAGAAGAGTTCAAGGTGGAGGTGGGACTGCATCAAGGGTCAGCTCTGAGCCCCATCTTGTTTGCTATGGTGATGGAAAGGCTGACAGACGAGGTGAGACAAGAATCTCCATGGACTATGATGTTTGCAGATGACATTGTGATCTGTAGTGAGAGCAGAGAACAAGTGCAGGAAAATCTAGAGAGGTGGAGGTATGCCCTGGAAAGGAGAGGAATGAAGGTTAGCCTCAGAAAATCAGAATACATGTGTGTGAATGAGAAGGACCCAGGAGGACCAGTGATGTTACAGGGAACAGAGATAACGAAGGTGGAGGATTTTAAGTACTTAGGCTCAACAATCCAGAGCAATGGAGAGTGTGGAAAAGAGGTGAAGAAGCATGTGCAGGAAGGCTGGAATGGTTGGAGAAAAGTGTCCAGTGTGATGTGCGATAGGAGAGTGTCAGCAAGAATGAAGGGAAAAGTGTACAAGACGGTGGTGAAGCCAGCGATGTTGTATGGCTTAGAAACAGTGGCGCTGAGGAAAAGGCAGGAGGCAGAGCTGGAGGTAGTGGAGATGAAAATGTTGAGGTTCTCTCTGGGAGTAACGAGGATGGATAGGATCAGAAATGAGCATGTCAGAGGTAAGATGTTTTGGAGACAAAGTCAGAGAGGCTAGATTGATATGGTTTGGACATGTACAGAGGAGGGATAGTGAGTATATTGGCAGTAGGATGCTGAGGTTGGAACTACCAGGCAGAAGGCCTCGAGGAAGACCAAAGAAGAGATTTATGGATGTGGTGAAGGGAGACATGAAGGTCGTTGGAGTCAGAAAAGAAGATGCAGAGGACAGGGTGAGGTGGAGGCGGATGATTTGCTGTGGCAACCCCTGAAGGGAGCAGCCGAAAGTAAAAGAAGAAGAAAGAAGATACTGGGCAGTGGTGGTTCCTCCAGTGCAGCTAACTGGGTTATCAAAGACCGGCCATGTCTCTCACTCTCTATGGTGAGAGGCATGTAAAAGAACCATTGATGACTTTCGTAAAGAGTAGGCACAAAGCCGTCAGCGTGTTTCTGTCTCTTGCTAAAAGGGTTGTGTCAGGAAGGGCATTTGACGTAAAAAAAAAACCTATGCCAAATCAAATGATCGAATCGGATGGTTCGCTGTGGCGACCCCTGAGAAAGGGAAAGGGCCGAAAGGATAGAAGAAGAAGCTACTGGGCAGTGGTGGCCTGGTGGTAAAGGGTGCTGGATCGCTGATCCTAGGGTTAGGGGTTTGAGTCCCACTCTCTACAAGGTTGTCACTGTTACCCCAGTGCAGCTAATCGGGTTATCAAAGCCCGCCATGTCTCTCACTGTATATGGTGACAGGCATGTAAAACGAACCATTGCTGATTTTCGTCAAGAGTAGCTGCATAGCTGTCAGCATGTTTCTGCCCCTTGCTAAAGGGTTGTGTCAGGATGGGCATCCAACGTAAAAACTATGCCAAATTGAACATGCGAATCATTAATATGACTTCCATGAAGTCATGATTCGCTGAAAGGGAACTGCCAAAAGGAAAAGAAGATCTGTATATCTGTAGGTAAACATTTTACTACCAATCCTAGAAATGTGTAAACCTCTTTTTAAACATTAGCCCAGTTTTGAAACTGCCAATTTTCAGGGATATCTTACAGACAGCTTTGTAAACTTGTGCTGACAGTCATCGTTCACAAAACATCATGCATTATTTGATGTTTGCCATGAGCAAAATTCCCTTACAGGTCGAGTGTCTAGCTTTCATGCATTAGCAATATTAGCTTAGATTAGCCAGACATTCAGTCTCTTTGTGAGTGAAATGAGCTTCTCTGAATCACCTTATCTAACAAGTCATCATGTTTCTATATAGCATAGAACTATAATGTCAATATATATCTTGGTGGAAAGGTATTAGAAAGAGATCTGATTTTTTTTTTTTTTTTTTGCTCAGGGAAAGGTTACTGCATCCCTCCAGCAAAAAAAAAATGAAATTACAAAGTTATGAATTTACCCTTCCGAAATAATCCACTGTAATATTTCCAGTTGGAGCTAGGTTATTGTCTCTCCTTTCAGTTTTAGGAGACGCTGTCAAAAATAAATAAGGAAATACAATAAAATAAGCTTGGCTATGGCGTGGAGGCATGGTGGCATAGTGGATAGAATGTTCACCTCACAGCAAGAAGCTCCTGGGTTTGAGCCTCTGGCTTGTTTGTTGGTTGTTCCAAATCCCCCTAAGGTGTGATTTTGTCAGTGTGTGTTTTACCTGACAATTGTCTGGCTGGCTGTTTATGGTCACTAGAGCCTGGGAAATTAACCAATGACCTTCTTGCTGTGAGCCAGATGCGCTAATTACTATATTAAATTTGGTTAGTTAACAAAAAAAAACCTGTATGGTTTTTGACAATAAAGGTTTGGATGGGTTAAATGCAGAAGCAATAATTTCCCTTGTGGAATTATTAATACAGTTCATATATATATATATGTATGTATACGTCAGTCGGGGGGGGTGTGATCCAACTTCGCGGATTTCGATGGTCGCGTGGGGATCTCAGTCCCAATTAACCGTGAAAAGTGAGGGATCCCTTTATATATATATATATATATATATATATATATATATATATATATATATATATATATATATATATATATATATATATATATATATATATATATACAGCTTGGAAGAAAGAAATTTTCTGAATCATCTACTAAAGTACAGAAATATCCACATGTTTGCAATGATTGTGGTTCTCTAAGGAGGGGTGAGCCATGATTTCAATCATGTTCCTGTCACTGTCTTGTTCAACAGCAGAGCCGAGGGAACTTTCAGAAGATCTAGGAAATTCTGTAGTTATGGTTTCATATATTTAGGTAATAGACTGCAGTTCTAGAGTAATATAAACCTATGTATGGCCCATTGCTCAACTTGTCACAATGGGACAAGTTGGAGGTATTGAATAATGCTGTGCTTTATGAAACTGTCACTATCTTTTCATTTATCGAAACTCAATAAAATGGTACATGAGCTTTGCTGCAGATCACTTGGCCTTGGCATTTTTTTGTGGTATGGATTTAAAATATCAGCCTTTTAATGAAAATCCCTACATTACGCAGTACAGTATTTTTTCATGCTCTTAGAGCAAACCAGTGTTACTTTATTTTTATTATTATTATTATTATTATTATTATTATTATTATTATTATTATGCATTCATTTTTTCATCTCATTTTCTTATCCTTTATTATGTTAACAGAGAGGCTAGAGCCCATATCAGCAGACACCGAGAAGAGGCAGGGTACACGCCAAATAACTGTTCAGGTCATTGTAGGTCCACCACAGATTTACAACTCTTCACACTTACACTTAGAATCAATTTGGAAGTGCGGGTAAGCCTAATGTGCATGTCTTGTTGAAGACTGTGGGAGGAAACCATAGTAACCAGGTTCTTACGACTTATACAGACGCGCCCCGACTTACGTTTTTAATTGGTTCTGGACGGCTGAATGTAAGTTGAAAGTGAACGTAAGTTGTTACAGTGACATATGACATATGACATGTGACGTATGACGCTCATACTGTACTATACATCCATAAATATCATTACCGTAACTCATAAAACACCCCTAAATCAATTATTATAAACATAACATTGTAAAATAATATCAAATATATCAAATAATATCAACACTCATTTCAAATAAATGAAATTCAAGCAGAATAATTCCAAATAGATAAATTTTAATCAAATTCACTCATCAAATATCAAACACAGTATCAAATATAACCTTTAACATTCTCTATGATGCGATCTTTCTGCTTGTAAATAGTTCCGATGGTCGACGGATGGTCACTTTACATGAAGCTGAGCTGAGTCACATTATATGAAGCTGAGCTGAGTCACTTTACATGAAGCTTAAATCAGCCAATCAATGCTTACAATATGTGAGGCGCTCAACACCGAAAGTAGTATACTTGCTGTGGGTTATAAGGACTTCCGGACTTTCAAGTGAGCAAGGACACCATTGAACTCGTTTAGAACTCAGCCTGCACTGATGTGATGCACCAGCAGAGCGGAGAGTTCTCTTTCTTTTCTGGATTCGGATTTTTGTTCATTTTACAATTGTCTTTGCTTAACTAAGTATGCATAGTAGATTGCGCTGATCTGAGCATATAGTTAATTCATCTGTGTGTATGAGACTTGCACCCATGCTAGTAGGCTTACGCTTCTGACCAACCATATTTGCTTAGGGTTACAAAAGTCCACAAAACAGTGTAAACACAAAGATCACAGAGGCGACGTCTTAACATAACGGTAACACGATATATATATATATATATATATATAAAAGAATGTAATCTGTAATCACCTGAAGAGAGAGGATGGTTTCACCACCCCTCAAAACAGATCTGTAGTGAAAATGAAGTTTCAATAGAA